>OU745305.1:11245000-11845000 GCA_916618145.1 Emmelina monodactyla
CAAAGCAACAGAATAGACATTTAAAAATGTATTTGCGTACGAATTTGAGACTATTGTTTTTTGATATTTTTATTTTTGCAGGAGTATCGTTCCCGAAAAATATTTTTAAATGTCCTAGTATGATTTTTTCAAATAAGTGTTATACCATTTTGGAATTGCAATAAAATTACCTATTTTTTTAACTTACTCGCCGGAGTTGCGTAGTACATTTTTTTTTCAGTACGCTTGCAAGAAGTTGAGTGAAGTCATAATTACTAAGTCCTTGACTGGACAAGAACTTAATTTTCTTTAAAACTTGGTTAGATATGTATAGTTTTTTTTATTTCAATTTGATAAAGGGTTATTGACGATTACATAACAGGTTTTTTTTTTCAAATAAAGCAATATCTGTAGGTACAGTAAGCAATATAGGGTAACAAGGTGTAAAATTTTTAGATTTTAAAAAAATGGTTTTTTTTTAATGAAATATCCAGAGGGGAATTTTTTTATTATTTTTCTGGGGACCCTTGTGACCATCCCTACCACCCCCCTTCCCAGCTACGTAACCTTTTGGGACACGCTGTATATAAAAAAAAACCTCTCACAGTTTGATGTCGTCGCTGCCGGCGTGGTTGGTGTGCAGCACGCAGCGGCCGCTGTTGACGTGCACGCGCACGTCCAGCTCCAGGTCGATGCTGGAGATTGATTCATCATCGTTATTCCACTCACAGTTTGATGACGTCGCTGCCGGCGTGGTTGGTGTGCAGCACGCAGCGGCCGCTGTTGACGTGCACGCGCACGTCCAGCTCCAGGTCGATGCTGGAGATTGATTCATCATCGTTATTCCACTCACAGTTTGATGTCGTCGCTGCCGGCGTGGTTGGTGTGCAGCACGCAGCGGCCGCTGTTGACGTGCACGCGCACGTCCAGCTCCAGGTCGATGCTGGAGATTGATTCATCATCGTTATTCCACTCACAGTTTGATGTCGTCGCTGCCGGCGTGGTTGGTGTGCAGCACGCAGCGGCCGCTGTTGACGTGCACGCGCACGTCCAGCTCCAGGTCGATGCTGGAGATTGATTCATCATCGTTATTCCACTCACAGTTTGATGTCGTCGCTGCCGGCGTGGTTGGTGTGCAGCACGCAGCGGCCGCTGTTGACGTGCACGCGCACGTCCAGCTCCAGGTCGATGCTGGAGATTGATTCATCATCGTTATTCCACTCACAGTTTGATGTCGTCGCTGCCGGCGTGGTTGGTGTGCAGCACGCAGCGGCCGCTGTTGACGTGCACGCGCACGTCCAGCTCCAGGTCGATGCTGGAGATTGATTCATCATCGTTATTCCACTCACAGTTTGATGTCGTCGCTGCCGGCGTGGTTGGTGTGCAGCACGCAGCGGCCGCTGTTGACGTGCACGCGCACGTCCAGCTCCAGGTCGATGCTGGAGATTGATTCATCATCGTTATTCCACTCACAGTTTGATGTCGTCGCTGCCGGCGTGGTTGGTGTGCAGCACGCAGCGGCCGCTGTTGACGTGCACGCGCACGTCCAGCTCCAGGTCGATGCTGGAGATTGATTCATCATCGTTATTCCACTCACAGTTTGATGTCGTCGCTGCCGGCGTGGTTGGTGTGCAGCACGCAGCGGCCGCTGTTGACGTGCACGCGCACGTCCAGCTCCAGGTCGATGCTGGAGATTGATTCATCATCGTTATTCCACTCACAGTTTGATGTCGTCGCTGCCGGCGTGGTTGGTGTGCAGCACGCAGCGGCCGCTGTTGACGTGCACGCGCACGTCCAGCTCCAGGTCGATGCTGGAGATTGATTCATCATCGTTATTCCACTCACAGTTTGATGTCGTCGCTGCCGGCGTGGTTGGTGTGCAGCACGCAGCGGCCGCTGTTGACGTGCACGCGCACGTCCAGCTCCAGGTCGATGCTGGAGATTGATTCATCATCGTTATTCCACTCACAGTTTGATGTCGTCGCTGCCGGCGTGGTTGGTGTGCAGCACGCAGCGGCCGCTGTTGACGTGCACGCGCACGTCCAGCTCCAGGTCGATGCTGGAGATTGATTCATCATCGTTATTCCACTCACAGTTTGATGTCGTCGCTGCCGGCGTGGTTGGTGTGCAGCACGCAGCGGCCGCTGTTGACGTGCACGCGCACGTCCAGCTCCAGGTCGATGCTGGAGATTGATTCATCATCGTTATTCCACTCACAGTTTGATGTCGTCGCTGCCGGCGTGGTTGGTGTGCAGCACGCAGCGGCCGCTGTTGACGTGCACGCGCACGTCCAGCTCCAGGTCGATGCTGGAGATTGATTCATCATCGTTATTCCACTCACAGTTTGATGTCGTCGCTGCCGGCGTGGTTGGTGTGCAGCACGCAGCGGCCGCTGTTGACGTGCACGCGCACGTCCAGCTCCAGGTCGATGCTGGAGATTGATTCATCATCGTTATTCCACTCACAGTTTGATGTCGTCGCTGCCGGCGTGGTTGGTGTGCAGCACGCAGCGGCCGCTGTTGACGTGCACGCGCACGTCCAGCTCCAGGTCGATGCTGGAGATTGATTCATCATCGTTATTCCACTCACAGTTTGATGTCGTCGCTGCCGGCGTGGTTGGTGTGCAGCACGCAGCGGCCGCTGTTGACGTGCACGCGCACGTCCAGCTCCAGGTCGATGCTGGAGATTGATTCATCATCGTTATTCCACTCACAGTTTGATGTCGTCGCTGCCGGCGTGGTTGGTGTGCAGCACGCAGCGGCCGCTGTTGACGTGCACGCGCACGTCCAGCTCCAGGTCGATGCTGGAGATTGATTCATCATCGTTATTCCACTCACAGTTTGATGTCGTCGCTGCCGGCGTGGTTGGTGTGCAGCACGCAGCGGCCGCTGTTGACGTGCACGCGCACGTCCAGCTCCAGGTCGATGCTGGAGATTGATTCATCATCGTTATTCCACTCACAGTTTGATGTCGTCGCTGCCGGCGTGGTTGGTGTGCAGCACGCAGCGGCCGCTGTTGACGTGCACGCGCACGTCCAGCTCCAGGTCGATGCTGGAGATTGATTCATCATCGTTATTCCACTCACAGTTTGATGTCGTCGCTGCCGGCGTGGTTGGTGTGCAGCACGCAGCGGCCGCTGTTGACGTGCACGCGCACGTCCAGCTCCAGGTCGATGCTGGAGATTGATTCATCATCGTTATTCCACTCACAGTTTGATGTCGTCGCTGCCGGCGTGGTTGGTGTGCAGCACGCAGCGGCCGCTGTTGACGTGCACGCGCACGTCCAGCTCCAGGTCGATGCTGGAGATTGATTCATCATCGTTATTCCACTCACAGTTTGATGTCGTCGCTGCCGGCGTGGTTGGTGTGCAGCACGCAGCGGCCGCTGTTGACGTGCACGCGCACGTCCAGCTCCAGGTCGATGCTGGAGATTGATTCATCATCGTTATTCCACTCACAGTTTGATGTCGTCGCTGCCGGCGTGGTTGGTGTGCAGCACGCAGCGGCCGCTGTTGACGTGCACGCGCACGTCCAGCTCCAGGTCGATGCTGGAGATTGATTCATCATCGTTATTCCACTCACAGTTTGATGTCGTCGCTGCCGGCGTGGTTGGTGTGCAGCACGCAGCGGCCGCTGTTGACGTGCACGCGCACGTCCAGCTCCAGGTCGATGCTGGAGATTGATTCATCATCGTTATTCCACTCACAGTTTGATGTCGTCGCTGCCGGCGTGGTTGGTGTGCAGCACGCAGCGGCCGCTGTTGACGTGCACGCGCACGTCCAGCTCCAGGTCGATGCTGGAGATTGATTCATCATCGTTATTCCACTCACAGTTTGATGTCGTCGCTGCCGGCGTGGTTGGTGTGCAGCACGCAGCGGCCGCTGTTGACGTGCACGCGCACGTCCAGCTCCAGGTCGATGCTGGAGATTGATTCATCATCGTTATTCCACTCACAGTTTGATGTCGTCGCTGCCGGCGTGGTTGGTGTGCAGCACGCAGCGGCCGCTGTTGACGTGCACGCGCACGTCCAGCTCCAGGTCGATGCTGGAGATTGATTCATCATCGTTATTCCACTCACAGTTTGATGTCGTCGCTGCCGGCGTGGTTGGTGTGCAGCACGCAGCGGCCGCTGTTGACGTGCACGCGCACGTCCAGCTCCAGGTCGATGCTGGAGATTGATTCATCATCGTTATTCCACTCACAGTTTGATGTCGTCGCTGCCGGCGTGGTTGGTGTGCAGCACGCAGCGGCCGCTGTTGACGTGCACGCGCACGTCCAGCTCCAGGTCGATGCTGGAGATTGATTCATCATCGTTATTCCACTCACAGTTTGATGTCGTCGCTGCCGGCGTGGTTGGTGTGCAGCACGCAGCGGCCGCTGTTGACGTGCACGCGCACGTCCAGCTCCAGGTCGATGCTGGAGATTGATTCATCATCGTTATTCCACTCACAGTTTGATGTCGTCGCTGCCGGCGTGGTTGGTGTGCAGCACGCAGCGGCCGCTGTTGACGTGCACGCGCACGTCCAGCTCCAGGTCGATGCTGGAGATTGATTCATCATCGTTATTCCACTCACAGTTTGATGTCGTCGCTGCCGGCGTGGTTGGTGTGCAGCACGCAGCGGCCGCTGTTGACGTGCACGCGCACGTCCAGCTCCAGGTCGATGCTGGAGATTGATTCATCATCGTTATTCCACTCACAGTTTGATGTCGTCGCTGCCGGCGTGGTTGGTGTGCAGCACGCAGCGGCCGCTGTTGACGTGCACGCGCACGTCCAGCTCCAGGTCGATGCTGGAGATTGATTCATCATCGTTATTCCACTCACAGTTTGATGTCGTCGCTGCCGGCGTGGTTGGTGTGCAGCACGCAGCGGCCGCTGTTGACGTGCACGCGCACGTCCAGCTCCAGGTCGATGCTGGAGATTGATTCATCATCGTTATTCCACTCACAGTTTGATGTCGTCGCTGCCGGCGTGGTTGGTGTGCAGCACGCAGCGGCCGCTGTTGACGTGCACGCGCACGTCCAGCTCCAGGTCGATGCTGGAGATTGATTCATCATCGTTATTCCACTCACAGTTTGATGTCGTCGCTGCCGGCGTGGTTGGTGTGCAGCACGCAGCGGCCGCTGTTGACGTGCACGCGCACGTCCAGCTCCAGGTCGATGCTGGAGATTGATTCATCATCGTTATTCCACTCACAGTTTGATGTCGTCGCTGCCGGCGTGGTTGGTGTGCAGCACGCAGCGGCCGCTGTTGACGTGCACGCGCACGTCCAGCTCCAGGTCGATGCTGGAGATTGATTCATCATCGTTATTCCACTCACAGTTTGATGTCGTCGCTGCCGGCGTGGTTGGTGTGCAGCACGCAGCGGCCGCTGTTGACGTGCACGCGCACGTCCAGCTCCAGGTCGATGCTGGAGATTGATTCATCATCGTTATTCCACTCACAGTTTGATGTCGTCGCTGCCGGCGTGGTTGGTGTGCAGCACGCAGCGGCCGCTGTTGACGTGCACGCGCACGTCCAGCTCCAGGTCGATGCTGGAGATTGATTCATCATCGTTATTCCACTCACAGTTTGATGTCGTCGCTGCCGGCGTGGTTGGTGTGCAGCACGCAGCGGCCGCTGTTGACGTGCACGCGCACGTCCAGCTCCAGGTCGATGCTGGAGATTGATTCATCATCGTTATTCCACTCACAGTTTGATGTCGTCGCTGCCGGCGTGGTTGGTGTGCAGCACGCAGCGGCCGCTGTTGACGTGCACGCGCACGTCCAGCTCCAGGTCGATGCTGGAGATTGATTCATCATCGTTATTCCACTCACAGTTTGATGTCGTCGCTGCCGGCGTGGTTGGTGTGCAGCACGCAGCGGCCGCTGTTGACGTGCACGCGCACGTCCAGCTCCAGGTCGATGCTGGAGATTGATTCATCATCGTTATTCCACTCACAGTTTGATGTCGTCGCTGCCGGCGTGGTTGGTGTGCAGCACGCAGCGGCCGCTGTTGACGTGCACGCGCACGTCCAGCTCCAGGTCGATGCTGGAGATTGATTCATCATCGTTATTCCACTCACAGTTTGATGTCGTCGCTGCCGGCGTGGTTGGTGTGCAGCACGCAGCGGCCGCTGTTGACGTGCACGCGCACGTCCAGCTCCAGGTCGATGCTGGAGATTGATTCATCATCGTTATTCCACTCACAGTTTGATGTCGTCGCTGCCGGCGTGGTTGGTGTGCAGCACGCAGCGGCCGCTGTTGACGTGCACGCGCACGTCCAGCTCCAGGTCGATGCTGGAGATTGATTCATCATCGTTATTCCACTCACAGTTTGATGTCGTCGCTGCCGGCGTGGTTGGTGTGCAGCACGCAGCGGCCGCTGTTGACGTGCACGCGCACGTCCAGCTCCAGGTCGATGCTGGAGATTGATTCATCATCGTTATTCCACTCACAGTTTGATGTCGTCGCTGCCGGCGTGGTTGGTGTGCAGCACGCAGCGGCCGCTGTTGACGTGCACGCGCACGTCCAGCTCCAGGTCGATGCTGGAGATTGATTCATCATCGTTATTCCACTCACAGTTTGATGTCGTCGCTGCCGGCGTGGTTGGTGTGCAGCACGCAGCGGCCGCTGTTGACGTGCACGCGCACGTCCAGCTCCAGGTCGATGCTGGAGATTGATTCATCATCGTTATTCCACTCACAGTTTGATGTCGTCGCTGCCGGCGTGGTTGGTGTGCAGCACGCAGCGGCCGCTGTTGACGTGCACGCGCACGTCCAGCTCCAGGTCGATGCTGGAGATTGATTCATCATCGTTATTCCACTCACAGTTTGATGTCGTCGCTGCCGGCGTGGTTGGTGTGCAGCACGCAGCGGCCGCTGTTGACGTGCACGCGCACGTCCAGCTCCAGGTCGATGCTGGAGATTGATTCATCATCGTTATTCCACTCACAGTTTGATGTCGTCGCTGCCGGCGTGGTTGGTGTGCAGCACGCAGCGGCCGCTGTTGACGTGCACGCGCACGTCCAGCTCCAGGTCGATGCTGGAGATTGATTCATCATCGTTATTCCACTCACAGTTTGATGTCGTCGCTGCCGGCGTGGTTGGTGTGCAGCACGCAGCGGCCGCTGTTGACGTGCACGCGCACGTCCAGCTCCAGGTCGATGCTGGAGATTGATTCATCATCGTTATTCCACTCACAGTTTGATGTCGTCGCTGCCGGCGTGGTTGGTGTGCAGCACGCAGCGGCCGCTGTTGACGTGCACGCGCACGTCCAGCTCCAGGTCGATGCTGGAGATTGATTCATCATCGTTATTCCACTCACAGTTTGATGTCGTCGCTGCCGGCGTGGTTGGTGTGCAGCACGCAGCGGCCGCTGTTGACGTGCACGCGCACGTCCAGCTCCAGGTCGATGCTGGAGATTGATTCATCATCGTTATTCCACTCACAGTTTGATGTCGTCGCTGCCGGCGTGGTTGGTGTGCAGCACGCAGCGGCCGCTGTTGACGTGCACGCGCACGTCCAGCTCCAGGTCGATGCTGGAGATTGATTCATCATCGTTATTCCACTCACAGTTTGATGTCGTCG
Source organism: Emmelina monodactyla (assembly GCA_916618145.1). Taxonomy (NCBI): domain Eukaryota; kingdom Metazoa; phylum Arthropoda; class Insecta; order Lepidoptera; family Pterophoridae; genus Emmelina; species Emmelina monodactyla. The sequence goes on from OU745305.1 coordinate 11,252,544, forward strand.
CTGCCGGCGTGGTTGGTGTGCAGCACGCAGCGGCCGCTGTTGACGTGCACGCGCACGTCCAGCTCCAGGTCGATGCTGGAGATTGATTCATCATCGTTATTCCACTCACAGTTTGATGTCGTCGCTGCCGGCGTGGTTGGTGTGCAGCACGCAGCGGCCGCTGTTGACGTGCACGCGCACGTCCAGCTCCAGGTCGATGCTGGAGATTGATTCATCATCGTTATTCCACTCACAGTTTGATGTCGTCGCTGCCGGCGTGGTTGGTGTGCAGCACGCAGCGGCCGCTGTTGACGTGCACGCGCACGTCCAGCTCCAGGTCGATGCTGGAGATTGATTCATCATCGTTATTCCACTCACAGTTTGATGTCGTCGCTGCCGGCGTGGTTGGTGTGCAGCACGCAGCGGCCGCTGTTGACGTGCACGCGCACGTCCAGCTCCAGGTCGATGCTGGAGATTGATTCATCATCGTTATTCCACTCACAGTTTGATGTCGTCGCTGCCGGCGTGGTTGGTGTGCAGCACGCAGCGGCCGCTGTTGACGTGCACGCGCACGTCCAGCTCCAGGTCGATGCTGGAGATTGATTCATCATCGTTATTCCACTCACAGTTTGATGTCGTCGCTGCCGGCGTGGTTGGTGTGCAGCACGCAGCGGCCGCTGTTGACGTGCACGCGCACGTCCAGCTCCAGGTCGATGCTGGAGATTGATTCATCATCGTTATTCCACTCACAGTTTGATGTCGTCGCTGCCGGCGTGGTTGGTGTGCAGCACGCAGCGGCCGCTGTTGACGTGCACGCGCACGTCCAGCTCCAGGTCGATGCTGGAGATTGATTCATCATCGTTATTCCACTCACAGTTTGATGTCGTCGCTGCCGGCGTGGTTGGTGTGCAGCACGCAGCGGCCGCTGTTGACGTGCACGCGCACGTCCAGCTCCAGGTCGATGCTGGAGATTGATTCATCATCGTTATTCCACTCACAGTTTGATGTCGTCGCTGCCGGCGTGGTTGGTGTGCAGCACGCAGCGGCCGCTGTTGACGTGCACGCGCACGTCCAGCTCCAGGTCGATGCTGGAGATTGATTCATCATCGTTATTCCACTCACAGTTTGATGTCGTCGCTGCCGGCGTGGTTGGTGTGCAGCACGCAGCGGCCGCTGTTGACGTGCACGCGCACGTCCAGCTCCAGGTCGATGCTGGAGATTGATTCATCATCGTTATTCCACTCACAGTTTGATGTCGTCGCTGCCGGCGTGGTTGGTGTGCAGCACGCAGCGGCCGCTGTTGACGTGCACGCGCACGTCCAGCTCCAGGTCGATGCTGGAGATTGATTCATCATCGTTATTCCACTCACAGTTTGATGTCGTCGCTGCCGGCGTGGTTGGTGTGCAGCACGCAGCGGCCGCTGTTGACGTGCACGCGCACGTCCAGCTCCAGGTCGATGCTGGAGATTGATTCATCATCGTTATTCCACTCACAGTTTGATGTCGTCGCTGCCGGCGTGGTTGGTGTGCAGCACGCAGCGGCCGCTGTTGACGTGCACGCGCACGTCCAGCTCCAGGTCGATGCTGGAGATTGATTCATCATCGTTATTCCACTCACAGTTTGATGTCGTCGCTGCCGGCGTGGTTGGTGTGCAGCACGCAGCGGCCGCTGTTGACGTGCACGCGCACGTCCAGCTCCAGGTCGATGCTGGAGATTGATTCATCATCGTTATTCCACTCACAGTTTGATGTCGTCGCTGCCGGCGTGGTTGGTGTGCAGCACGCAGCGGCCGCTGTTGACGTGCACGCGCACGTCCAGCTCCAGGTCGATGCTGGAGATTGATTCATCATCGTTATTCCACTCACAGTTTGATGTCGTCGCTGCCGGCGTGGTTGGTGTGCAGCACGCAGCGGCCGCTGTTGACGTGCACGCGCACGTCCAGCTCCAGGTCGATGCTGGAGATTGATTCATCATCGTTATTCCACTCACAGTTTGATGTCGTCGCTGCCGGCGTGGTTGGTGTGCAGCACGCAGCGGCCGCTGTTGACGTGCACGCGCACGTCCAGCTCCAGGTCGATGCTGGAGATTGATTCATCATCGTTATTCCACTCACAGTTTGATGTCGTCGCTGCCGGCGTGGTTGGTGTGCAGCACGCAGCGGCCGCTGTTGACGTGCACGCGCACGTCCAGCTCCAGGTCGATGCTGGAGATTGATTCATCATCGTTATTCCACTCACAGTTTGATGTCGTCGCTGCCGGCGTGGTTGGTGTGCAGCACGCAGCGGCCGCTGTTGACGTGCACGCGCACGTCCAGCTCCAGGTCGATGCTGGAGATTGATTCATCATCGTTATTCCACTCACAGTTTGATGTCGTCGCTGCCGGCGTGGTTGGTGTGCAGCACGCAGCGGCCGCTGTTGACGTGCACGCGCACGTCCAGCTCCAGGTCGATGCTGGAGATTGATTCATCATCGTTATTCCACTCACAGTTTGATGTCGTCGCTGCCGGCGTGGTTGGTGTGCAGCACGCAGCGGCCGCTGTTGACGTGCACGCGCACGTCCAGCTCCAGGTCGATGCTGGAGATTGATTCATCATCGTTATTCCACTCACAGTTTGATGTCGTCGCTGCCGGCGTGGTTGGTGTGCAGCACGCAGCGGCCGCTGTTGACGTGCACGCGCACGTCCAGCTCCAGGTCGATGCTGGGCTCCGCCGCCTTCTTGCCCTTGGTGCTGTCCGACGACTGCTGCGTCTCGCTGGGGGGTCATGATTGACGTTTGGGTAGAATAGCTTTTGTTATAGTTCCGTTTTTACGCGGAAATTTGTTAAGTTTACCGAGATAGATGGTTTCAAAATTGCTATATTTTGTGTAGAATACAGTGGGCCTTGAGAGTGTTATAAATTAAAAGATATTACTGATTGTGTTAGAGAAACACTGAGCCTAAAACCCTGCAGCACGAAAGAGCAACGTGAAGAAGAAGTCGATAGTGGATGCGGGCTGCCCAGGACCAAGATAGTGACCGCTCATCACAGGCAGTACTCCACCTTAAGTGTTCCTGCGACTAGATGTATGTACTCACTAGGTGTTGTGCGGGTGCCGCAGCGTGACGTCATCGCTGGGGGAGGGGTCGCGGGGGTCGGGGGCGGGCAGCGAGCTCTGCCGGGACATGCCGCGCCGGCTGCTGCGCCCCGCGCCCACCACTGGACGAAGAATATAGCATTAATAACGGAAATAGAAAGACATACAAAACTTGTCGCTCTAACGTAAGACCGCGGTGAAACCTGTTAGAGTTGGAACAGTTCATGTTGGATCAAAAATGTTCTTTTTTATGGTAATTTTAAATGATGCATATTTCAATTATTTTATAGTCATAACATAGTTTAATTATTGTCCTTGCGAACTATGTATCTAGTGTTAGTAAAGTACCCGTGGCGGCGTCGCTCTCCACGGAGCTCCAGCTGGTGCCCTCGATGATGTCGGCGAGCCGCTTGTCGTCGTCGGGCGGCAGCAGCGTCTCGCCCGAGTCGCCCAGCGCGGAGGACAGGCTCGAGCGGTCGCTGTATCTAGATGACAGACAATAGGCGTCAATCTCCAGGCAGGAAGACAGCTGAGTGAGCGTGAAAACTCCAGACTGACACACCAACTGTGTGGCCCTAAACTAAGCAAAGCTTGTACTATAGGTACCACACAATGGACTAGGGGAAAACCTAGTTACACCCAGACACGAGCCAATTTCGAAAAACCATTTTGACGAAATTGGCCCGACCCGGGGATCAAACCCGGGACCATCCGCTTAGCAGTCCGGTATATGTATATACCGCTGCACCACAGAGGTGGTCTGGAATGGCAGAGGGAGAACCTAATAACTCGCAGACACGAGCCAATGCCGAAAAAACATTAAAATCTTATTGACCCAGGCAATCCAGTCCAGTAAACATATTGTTGTACTCAGAAGTCGTCAAAATGTAAAGCAAAAGAGTAAGTACTTTGGAACTTTATTTACTTGGGACCTATGAAAGTATTGTAAACGATACATTGATTTGAATTCTGATCAACATTGGTGCCGATTCCGAGTAAAGCTATCTTAACAAAACTATAGAAATATCAACTAAGTAGGTAAAAATCTACCATCTTCGAGCTAAACCGCAAGTTACACATGTGTAATATATGATGGAAATGTTTATCTAAAATGGTCCGTTAAATAATTCTACAAATTGTTACGTTGCGATAAAGGGTTTTCACGAGGACGAATTCGCGGGCGGCCACTGGTAGTATAATAAAGCGACGGGTAGTTACTTATATCTGCCCTTCTACCGCGTAACTAGCGTCGATTTGAACTCGACGTCGAAAACTGTTTTCATAGGCTAAATTGTTAACACTGGCCGGACTCTATTCGACGGTCATTTATTCATTCGGTCTGTTATAGAAGACTCTAGTACATTGCATGAGTGAAAACCTGCAAGATTGTCAGCGTGCTTCAAGTCTTTTTGTGCGTGCTTTGGATGAAGCGCGGACGTGTTAAAAAAATACTATGGAAATACATTATTAAATTTTTAACACCTACTATTCATTATGAAATAAACTTAGAATTAGTTTTCGGTTAATGTCAGTTATTTTTATAAATCTTGTGTCATTCATGTTACTTGAAGCTTATAACTAATAGTCTCGCTGTAAGTAGATTGGTGGTTAACACTATAAAACCCTACTATATAGTTACAGAATACAAGTAAAGTCGTTACTGCGTGTTCTGCTGCTTCTTGGGCTCTGACAGCACGAAGGACTGGCTGCGGTTGGAGCCCAGCCCCAGCTTGCCCTTCGTGAGCGTGCTGGCGCGCACGCTCTGCCGCCGCAGGCGCTGGATCATGTCCCTGGGTACAAACACAGTTATCATTACATAAATAAATCCAAGTCGCTAATTCTGTCTGTTTGTATGTTTGGCTGCTAACTCCTCCTAAACCACTTAACGGATTTAAATGCAGTTTTCGCCGTCTTTTAAAATATTTTTCCATTTAAATTTGTAAATAAAGAACACTTAGAAAAAATTGATTTAAGTTAGCTTAGTTAGCTGTTTCGGGAACAAGTCATTCAAAATTACACCATTGCGAAGCGTCGGCGGGTCGCTAGTATAGTCTACAACACACAGTGGCTAACTAACCTAACCTATTGATGTTCTAACCGGCTAAAACTAGGTGTATCCGCGCTTCGGGTATTAGCCGTAACATATACACAGTGTTACACTACATCTTTGAGGATTACACTTGTGTGAAGAACTAAGGTAGAATAAACAACTATCTTTAACAAGTAACTTTTTACATAGTATGAATTAAAATAATTGTGTTGATGTTCAAAAGCAAAAGTGGTTTATATGTGAATATGGATCATAGTAATATTGAAAGTAAAATTGTATTATTTATACAAAATACCAAAAATAAAACAAATCACAGTTTAATATATCATAATTTAAAATACAATAGATAATGTCCTGAAAAGACTTAACATTATTTACCTAAGATATGAAAACATACATGTTGGTAGAAACAGTTAAAGCTATTAAAAGCATCAATTAAGTATCCCATTCCCCTCACCTCCTGAAGTCCTTGAAAACCAGTGCCTCCAGGTCATGCAGCCGCTTCATCTCGTGCTCCACGGTGGCGTGGGAGGCGCCCAGCGAGCGCAGGTCGTTGATGATCTTGGCCTGCTCGTTCATCTCCCGCTCGATCAGCTTGGAGCGCTTCTTGGCGTCGATGGACGGGTCGAACACGAACGCCGGCAGCGTCTCCGTGTACTTGCCGCTGATTATCAGACTCTCCTGGGAAGAGGAATGGTATTATGATGAATTTAGATATATAAAAAGCTCAATATTATTATAGGTTTCGTAATGAAGCGAATTTTAAACTGATTAATTTCAAAGATAAGTACGTTCAAATAAACCAACTCTTCAGCATTATAATATTAGCATAGATTAAAACTGCATGTTGCTGGAATGACTACAAAAAATCAAACCTATAAATGATATCTATCTATACTAGGAATATTATAAGAAGAAAACTTTGTTTGGTTGTGTCGAATAGGCTCAAAAACTACTGGACCGGTTTTAAAAAATCTTTCACCATTCAAAAGCTACATTATCCACGAGTAACATAGGCTATATTTTATTTGAAAAAAATAGGGTTCCGTAAGATATTTGTAATTTTCGGACAAAAGGAGTAAAAAATCAACCAAATAATTTACTTATTTTGCGTACGCTGCCTATAAAAGATAGAACTATAAAATATTCTAATTAATTGTACATCTTATAAATATTGTAACGGTTCGTTCCATAATATTAGCATTTTGGTTTGTTCACGTTAACTTTAATCTAATTTTGATTCTACTAACGCCATCTAGCTAATCTGAACTAAAACTTTACATGTTATTTCAATATTGTTGCTGGTGTTGTCATTTAAGAATTAGTATGTCAAAAATAATTCAGTTTCCTCGTTTAATTTAAAAGAAGAAAATAGATAAACAATAATAGATTTTTAAAAAAGTAGTAAAAAGTATAATTAGCATTTTATCTTATTTATTTCACTTCATTATTATGGTTCCTATGGATTTTTTTTTATGGAAATTTTTGGTATGTCTCAAGGATGGAGGTGGAGCCGCCATTTTCTTGTCTTTGGTTCTCGAGGTTATCTTTTTGCACCGCAGCGATTGCCGTGGATGCCATTTTTTTACATATCATTTTTTTTTGATAAAATCTTGTGAAGCCCCTTTACAGGCTGGTTTTGTAGACCTTGTTTACTCTACGAGCTGGCCGTTGTGTGATTTTCTGGTGAGTATTGAATTGAGTTGGCCGATACGTATGCTACGAGCCTCGTGCCATGCCGCTTAAACCATTGTCGCATTTCCTCTATTTCAGGACGTAACTTTCTTGACTCTTTCTTGGGCTGGACACTATTGATTGCTGGACATTATTGGCGCTGTGCTTTTCTTTTGGGTGCTGCGTGTATTTCATTTAATTCAAGCCTCTGCTTGGCTTTTCTTTGGGTAAGCATGCACGTTACTATAACCTAATAATTTTCTTTTGGTTGCAATCTCTTGAGCCTGAGTTCATGAAATTAGTTTTTTTCTTTTTGCTGATAAATATTACTTTTAAATTATCTGTCAGAAAGCAGATAAATTAATTATATGTGAAAATGATGACTTTGTGCGCACCATCTATTCTTTGCATCTGCTGTAATATTTTGCTTGGTGTATCCTTTCAGGCAAGACGCCCTGCTTACGTCGGACTGCTTGTGTTTTGCTGGACCATTTGTGCCGGAGCTTTGCTTATACTGGAAAAATTAATCTCGGAGTTTATGCAGAGTGTAGTGAGCTCCCTTTATGCTAGTTAGTAGACGGTTCAAGGTAATCTGTATCTTTTATTATCAACCGGCTCTGATAGCTCAAGCTATTTTACTTTATAGTTTTATAACGAACTTGTGGCTTCGGTAGCCCAAACTTTTCTTTTGTTTTCAATTTTCAATTGTTTAAAGTTGACCTTCAGGCCATTTGGCTTGATGTGCCTTTTTTGTATTAGTTTATTTAACAATTTCGCGGTTCATCCACGGTGACATCTTTTACTAAGATAAGAAAAACTATTACTGTACTCCTCGAATTAATTAACCCTAGTTAAGGTTAGATGTAATGAACTTTTGGTCATGGTCTCACAAACAATAAACTTGTTAAAGTGTCATTTTTATTTGTTTTTTTTTTATTGAGTTAAAGAACTTTCTTGTTTTTAGTTAAAACAAGTGGCGCCCCGACTTTCTCCCCTTTTGAATTTCTCTAGAGCGCCCTAGGACCTACGGAGCTAGTTTCACAAAATAATTAGGGCACATAGTTTTCAAGAACACCAGAAAAGCGTTTCAATATCTACAAAAAAGTCCGCGACACACTATACCTATCTATATCGAGTGAGGCACAACAACCATTTTTTTATTTAAATATCTTGATTTTTTTTTGGACTACGTTTAAACGATAGTAGAGATAGTTAATAGGGAAGAAGAAAAAACGATAATTTTACTGCGGGAGAAAGCCTCATTCCCACGGGAAAAACCATTTGGTTGCGGATGAAACCGCAGGGCGGAAAGCTAGTCATCTATAAAGTGAAAAAGCTGGTGGTGATGGAGAAAAGTCATTTGTACCAGTGTCGTGACAAAACTACCTGTGAGTTGTGGTGATATTACCTGTGAGAAATGATGATGCTGGCGGTGGTGTTACCTGTAAGTTGTGGTGGTGCTGGTGACGGTGGTACCTGTCACAAGTGTTACCTGCGAGCTGTGGTGGTGGTGGTGCGCGGGCGCGGCGTCGTCCTCGGCGCCGGTGATCATGGTGAGCGTGTCCCCGAGCGCGGACAGCGCGGGCCCGATGCGCACGTCCAGCTGGATGTCCACGCCCTCCATCTGCCACGACACGTTCAGGAACCACTTCGCGTTCTCTGGGGAAAAGATGTACAAAAACATTTTAAACGACTTTTAAAGAAAGTTAAAAAGTTTCTTCAACGAATAAGCTTAATACTAGAAATACGTCTTAATTATAAAAAAACTTTAGGGATGGTTCTTGTGAAAGAAATTTTAGGGATATCTGACTTTTTATTATATTCTTGTTATGTCATTGTATTGAGCGTTATTTTTCTTTAATATGTAATTCCATCCATCGCTGTAATCCTACTCTAAACCGTGATATCTCGAAGCTGGTATCATTTCTTCAAACTCGGCCATCTCCTTCCACTCACCGTATCGCGGCCTGGCCTCGGTGCGGCTGCACAGTTCGTAGGTCCCCTCGGACACGCAGCACATGTTACACTCCACTCACCGTATCGCGGCCTGGCCTCGGTGCGGCTGCACAGTTCGTAGGTCCCCTCGGACACGCAGCACATGTTACACTCCACTCACCGTATCGCGGCCTGGCCTCGGTGCGGCTGCACAGTTCGTAGGTCCCCTCGGACACGCAGCACATGTTACACTCCACTCACCGTATCGCGGCCTGGCCTCGGTGCGGCTGCACAGTTCGTAGGTCCCCTCGGACACGCAGCACATGTTACACTCCACTCACCGTATCGCGGCCTGGCCTCGGTGCGGCTGCACAGTTCGTAGGTCCCCTCGGACACGCAGCACATGTTACACTCCACTCACCGTATCGCGGCCTGGCCTCGGTGCGGCTGCACAGTTCGTAGGTCCCCTCGGACACGCAGCACATGTTACACTCCACTCACCGTATCGCGGCCTGGCCTCGGTGCGGCTGCACAGTTCGTAGGTCCCCTCGGACACGCAGCACATGTTACACTCCACTCACCGTATCGCGGCCTGGCCTCGGTGCGGCTGCACAGTTCGTAGGTCCCCTCGGACACGCAGCACATGTTACACTCCACTCACCGTATCGCGGCCTGGCCTCGGTGCGGCTGCACAGTTCGTAGGTCCCCTCGGACACGCAGCACATGTTACACTCCACTCACCGTATCGCGGCCTGGCCTCGGTGCGGCTGCACAGTTCGTAGGTCCCCTCGGACACGCAGCACATGTTACACTCCACTCACCGTATCGCGGCCTGGCCTCGGTGCGGCTGCACAGTTCGTAGGTCCCCTCGGACACGCAGCACATGTTACACTCCACTCACCGTATCGCGGCCTGGCCTCGGTGCGGCTGCACAGTTCGTAGGTCCCCTCGGACACGCAGCACATGTTACACTCCACTCACCGTATCGCGGCCTGGCCTCGGTGCGGCTGCACAGTTCGTAGGTCCCCTCGGACACGCAGCACATGTTACACTCCACTCACCGTATCGCGGCCTGGCCTCGGTGCGGCTGCACAGTTCGTAGGTCCCCTCGGACACGCAGCACATGTTACACTCCACTCACCGTATCGCGGCCTGGCCTCGGTGCGGCTGCACAGTTCGTAGGTCCCCTCGGACACGCAGCACATGTTACACTCCACTCACCGTATCGCGGCCTGGCCTCGGTGCGGCTGCACAGTTCGTAGGTCCCCTCGGACACGCAGCACATGTTACACTCCACTCACCGTATCGCGGCCTGGCCTCGGTGCGGCTGCACAGTTCGTAGGTCCCCTCGGACACGCAGCACATGTTACACTCCACTCACCGTATCGCGGCCTGGCCTCGGTGCGGCTGCACAGTTCGTAGGTCCCCTCGGACACGCAGCACATGTTACACTCCACTCACCGTATCGCGGCCTGGCCTCGGTGCGGCTGCACAGTTCGTAGGTCCCCTCGGACACTACTCACATGTTACACTCCACTCACCGTATCGCGGCCTGGCCTCGGTGCGGCTGCACAGTTCGTAGGTCCCCTCGGACACGCAGCACATGTTACACTCCACTCACCGTATCGCGGCCTGGCCTCGGTGCGGCTGCACAGTTCGTAGGTCCCCTCGGACACGCAGCACATGTTACACTCTGTCGCAGCGCTTCACAACATTATATTTGTATTTTTTATATCAGTACTTACCTAATTAATCCACCTTAATTTACGTAATAACTTTCTTGAAACAAAAATGTATAAGTTTAAAATTGCTACTCAATTTCATCAGGATTACGTAGATTCAATAGTAAATGTCTGTCAAATGTTCTGTCACTCTTAGCTTTGCCCTTGACCGCTAACCACGTCGTTAATTTAATTTGTTTCTAATTGTAATAAGTGCTGATATTAAACCTTTTTAATCAAGATAAGGTATTTTAATTGGCACCTGTATGTATCGAATACATATTTTGGTGGCCCATGAGGGGAAATAAAAGTTGAAACTCGAAACAAATCGCAAATACCTTCCGAAGACAAAATTAACAAAGGAACGGAACAACGGTTGAAGACAAAACCCAGGAGGAAAGTAATAACGAGGGACACCATAAGTAATGCAAATCAAGCTAAATAATTACCAGAAGGATCAGTGATAAATCTAAAATATCACACCTCCGCAGCAACGAAAATCAAAAGTTAAGTGTCCTTCCTATATCCTTATTATAATTTCCTTATCCTTCAATCACAACATCAATTCGCATTTATTCAAACATTGTGCTAACTGTGCATTCAATTAATTACTTAAGTGTCTGTTGTTCCTAATCTCGCAGTTAAATTAAGATATCGCATCATCCAATATTTTTTTTTTTCTACCTTCAATAAAAATAAAAATATTATAATTTCATTAAAATTGCTTCTATTTTCAGTTAGGTTCATTGTTTAATTAGTAAATATAAAGGGATTTTATACACGTCTTCCCTAAATATCTCGAAATCAATCTAAATATATTTGGCCGACTATTTCCAGGTTCGACTGCAAGTTTCAAGTTCAATCACTAACAACTCAAGGTCAAGCGTAGTTGAACAATATCTGGGATCGGATAGTAAAGAAATTGACCATATTACCAGCCCATGGTAACGCCGGAGGGAGGAGCGTGAGATCTTTACATTTACCTTTATACATTTTCATTATTTTTAGTACATTATTAAGTAGATAATTATCGATACTGACTCACAATGCGGGCTGAAAATAAAGAGCGGTTTAAAGAGCTAATAATGAAAAGAGCTTCAGTTAAGGGGCAAATCACAAAATTTAAGAACTATTTAAGTAGCATATCCATTAAAAGTGAATTAAATAACATTGAATTATGTGAATTAAACTTACGACTTTCTAAATTTAAGGCATTGTCAGTCAGATTTGATGACTTGCAGGGTGAAATTGAGATCTTGAATTCCGATAGTTTGAGTGAAGAGATTGATGAACGTGACAGCATCGAAGGTGAAATAATTATTAATATTGCTACTGCTGAGAGTTTAAATGAGTCATTTTCAAAGTTGCTTCAAGGCGAGCAAAGACGCAACTCTGCGTTGGATGCTTCGTGCAGTCACGACCATCATCAGGACGTTGGTTTAAGGCTTCCTCAAATACATATTTCCAAATTCGATGGCGCGTATTTCCACTGGTTGGAGTTCAGGGACACGTTTGAAGGTCTCATACACAACAACGACCGCATTCCAATAATAAGTAAGTTTCATTATTTAATATCATATCTAGAAGGCGATGCAGCCAGAATCATCGCTAATCTCGAAGTTTGTGTTGCGAATTACAATGAAGCGTGGACGTTGTTGTGTAATCGCTACAATAATAAAAGAAGCTTAATCAATTTTCATTTAAGTTCATTATTTAATACTAAGCAGATCTTGCGTGAATCGGAAAGGTCATTACGGTTCTTGGTGGATCACGTTACGAAAAACTTACGTGCTTTGACCAGCTTAGGACAACCTACGGATAAGTGGGACATTTTAATAATTTATATTGTCTCATCCAAGTTAGATCAAAATACATTACTAAAGTGGGAAGAACATCGCAATTTGATTGAGGGCGATGTACCGACGTTGGATCAATTTAATAAATTCGTGATAAATCGCGCCGACGTCTTAGAATCAATGAATCGCAACAAGGGCGACTGCAACGCCCCCAAGCCTTCGACGTCACTACAGCGCCCTCCTGTGTCGGGTAATAACAATTACAAAAATAAACAGAGCGCTTTCGTAAAATCGTTTGCAGTCTCTCATAATAAGCCCGTTCATCTTGTTTGTATCATTTGCGATGGCAATCACCGAATCTATGACTGCCCTACATTCAAGGCGAAGGGCATTGAAGAAAGAATGATTGAAGTAAAACGGTTTAAGTTGTGTACTAATTGCCTCAGGCAGGGTCATTCCGTTGCCGACTGTAGAATGGGACCTTGTCGCGAATGTCAGGCTAGACACAATTCGCTTCTTCATTCTCCTTCGTCTATTAACAATCAGCTCGCTACGACAAGCGAGACAAACGAAACAATATCCAATCTTTCTACTCAATATGCAAACGAAGTAATTTTATCGACAGCTGTCATAGAAGTTTCGAATCCATTTAACCATCAAAAGGTAAAGGTTCGAGCACTGTTGGACTGTGGCAGTCAGTCATCATTTATCACCGAATCACTTAAGACTAAATTATCTTTAAAATCTAATCCCATTGACACACTAAAGGTCATTGGGATAGGCAATAATATTTCTGATCATGTAGTCGAGACTAGTAGTTTACAATTAAATTCGTTAAATTCTAATTTTTGTGTAACATTTTCATGTTTGGTTCTAAAGCAACTGACTAGTTACATACCAAAAACTGCTATCGATATTAGCACATTGAATCTCCCAAAAGACATTCAATTGGCTGATCCGAACTTTAATCAACCTGCCCCCATAGATGTGCTTATCGGGGCCGACTTATTTTGGGATTTGTTAAGCAATGAGCAACGCGCTTTAGGTCACAATAAACCAAGACTGATAAACTCTAAATTAGGCTGGATTATCTCTGGACCTATAAGTTTGAAGTCACAGGACCTTAAGGTATTCTGTAATCATGTAGTTAATTATAGCGATGATAGAGATAAAAACATCGATAATTTGTTAAACAAGTTTTGGGAAATCGAAGAAGTCCCAAGAGCCATAGCTACAAATGAAAATGATCAGTTTTGTGAAAAACACTTTAATACCAATACTAAAAGAAACAGTAGCGGTAGATTCATTGTAAAGTTTCCTTTAAACGATACTCCAGATTGCCTAGGGAACACGTACAATCTAGCTAAAAGGCGCTTTGTCAATTTGGAGAAACGTTTCAGACGTAACGCTACATTAAAACAAGAATATACAACATTCATCAATGAATATAATGAATTAGGTCATCTTACTAAATGCGACTTTGATTTTAAACCTAACTCTGCTTATTATTTATGCCATCACGCTGTGTTTAAACACGACAGTGAGTCGACGAAGTTACGGGTCGTTTTTGATGGCTCTGCGCGTTCGGCATCGGGTTATTCTTTGAATGATATCATCAGAGTTGGTCCAAATGTACAAGATTCATTATTTTCAATTTTGATACGTGCACGACAATACAAATATCTACTTACAGGTGATATTGAAAAAATGTACCGCCAGGTGCTGGTTCATGAGGAACATCGCAACCTGCAATTGATCCTCTGGCGACATGACGAATCTCAACCGCTGCAAACGCTCAGATTGAACACGTTAACCTATGGCACAGCTGCCGCTAGCTACCTCAGTACAAGATGTTTGCGGCAGTTGGGTGACGAGGTACACGATGAACGCATAAAAGATATAATCAAAAGAGATTTCTACGTTGATGATCTGATAACCGGATCAGATTGTCCTCAGGAGCTTAAATACATTCAAAATTCAGTTTCTCAGGTATTAAGTTCAGGTTGTTTCAATTTAAGAAAATATAAGAGTAACTTAAACTCTTTATTTAACGATATTCTGACTACTAAACAAGACAATCTAACTATCAGCGAGTCATCTAGTACACTCGGGTTAGGTTGGACGCCATCTAGCGATGCTTTTTATTTTAACATTAAAAACTTTTTAGATGACCCAAATGTACTAGTAACTAAACGAACTATCATGTCAAACTCCTTTAAGATATTCGACCCGCTCGGTCTCTTAAGCCCTGTAGTGATTTTACCTAAAGTTATCTTACAAAAGCTTTGGAAGCTTAAGTTAGACTGGGATGAATCTGTTCCCGACGATATTAAGAACGATTGGGTCGTATTCTCAGATAATATAAAATCACTTTGTAATTTACAGATTCCGCGCTTAGTACTCAACAATAATTCACCCGAGTTCATCGAATTGCACACATTCAGCGACGCATCTCAATCAGCGTACGGTGCGTGCGTATACGTAAGATCTGTGAATTCTGCCGGCATAGTTAGTGTAAAACTACTATGTGCCAAATCTAAGGTAGCTCCGGTGAAAATTACAACCATTCCGCGTTTAGAACTGTGTGCTGCGTTGCTCTCCGCGAAACTATTTAATTCTGTAATCAATTCACTTAGGTATCGGCCGGGAAGGGTTGTCCATTGGTGTGACTCGACTGTAGCTTTAAGCTGGATAAAAGGCGATCACACTAAACTAAAGATATTCGTTGCAAATCGAGCAAGCGAAATTACTGAACTAACTCACCCTGCTGATTGGCGATATGTCCCTACTGACCTCAATCCGGCAGATCTTATATCTAGGGGCGTAAATGCAAGGCAACTTATTTCAATGAATTTATGGTGGATTGGTCCTGATTTTTTACACAAAAACGAGAGCGAATGGCCAGTAACCAAATCTAATTGCAACTTTAACGAGTTACCTGAAGTGAAGTCAATTTGTGTAACAAAAACGGAAACTTTAATAAACTTTGACAATTACTCATCCTTCATAAAATTAAACAGGTCATTTGCTTATGTTCTTAGATTTATAAACAATGTAAAGAAATCATCCATCAAACGTAGCGGTGTATTGTTACCCGAAGAGCTAAATGAGTCATTTACCTTGTTGTGTTCATTAGCCCAATCTCAATCATTTCCCATTGAATACAATCTGCTCAAACGGGGTAAAGAGCTAAATAAATCAAGCAAAATTCTATCTCTATCGCCATTCTTAGATTCATCCAACATTATTCGAGTCGGTGGACGTTTAGAAGCTTCCACCTGTACTTACGATCATAAACACCCAATATTGCTTCATTCATCACATACTTTAACTAAACTGTATTTTAAAAACCAACATATAACTAACTTACATGCCTCTCCACAGTTGCTTTTAGCCATAGTGCGCGAGACTATATGGCCAGTGAATGGTCGCTTGCTAGCAAGGCGTACTGTCAACAGCTGTGTACGATGCAGGCGTCTCCGTGGCAAGACGCTGTATCCAATGATGGGTAACTTGCCATCCCAACGCGTCACTCCCGACTTTCCGTTCGTATCCGTTGGTGTTGACTTCGCTGGTCCGTTTTACATTGTAAATAGAAAGGGACGAGGTAGCAAACTAATTAAGTGCTACTTATGTCTCTTTGTTTGCTTACGTTTCAAATGCATCCACCTCGAAGCGGTAAGTGACCTATCTAAAGACGCATTTATACTCACACTCAGACGATTTATAGCACGACGTGGTAAACCAGCGGAAATATTTTGCGACAACGGACGCAATTTTGTAGCCGCCGCGAAAGATATTGGAGCCTTCTTACAACAAAGCAGTGAATCTCTAGTTGATTTTGCAAGTCAGCAATCTATTAAATTTCACTTCATCCCATCTTATGCTCCTCACTTCGGCGGATTGTGGGAGGCCGGAGTAAAATCGGCCAAGTTTCATTTAAGACGAGTTGTAGGCAATAGTCACTTAAGTTTTGAAGAAATAACTACTTTGTTTGCACAGGTCGAGGCAATTTTGAATAGCCGACCCCTGTGTCCTTTATCATCCTCTCCCAACGATTTCCTTTGTCTTACCCCAGGACACTTCATCATCGGAAGGCCGCTGACTGCGCTACCAACATTAGCGAACGAACAATGCAGCGAGAGCCATCTGAACCGTTATCAATTACTCGAGAAGATAAGACTGCACTACTGGCAAAGATGGCAAAGGGAATATTTGTCGGAGCTTCAGCAGAGAACCAAGTGGCGTACCAACGGAGACAAGCTTAATATAGGCGACATGGTTCTACTAGCAGAAGACAACGCTCCGCCGCTTCAATGGCGGCTCGGACGAGTTCTTCGTCTCTTTCCCGGACCCGACGGCATCTCACGGGTCGCTGATGTCCAGACGTCCAGAGGCTGTGTTCGTCGTGTCTTCGCGCGACTTTGCCCACTACCTACAGCTGATGATCTCAAGGGTTGAAAGATAGCTTTCAACGGCCGGGAATATGTCGCAGCGCTTCACAACATTATATTTGTATTTTTTATATCAGTACTTACCTAATTAATCCACCTTAATTTACGTAATAACTTTCTTGAAACAAAAATGTATAAGTTTAAAATTGCTACTCAATTTCATCAGGATTACGTAGATTCAATAGTAAATGTCTGTCAAATGTTCTGTCACTCTTAGCTTTGCCCTTGACCGCTAACCACGTCGTTAATTTAATTTGTTTCTAATTGTAATAAGTGCTGATATTAAACCTTTTTAATCAAGATAAGGTATTTTAATTGGCACCTGTATGTATTGAATACACACTCCACTCACCGTATCGCGGCCTGGCCTCGGTGCGGCTGCACAGTTCGTAGGTCCCCTCGGACACGCAGCACATGTTACACTCCACTCACCGTATCGCGGCCTGGCCTCGGTGCGGCTGCACAGTTCGTAGGTCCCCTCGGACACGCAGCACATGTTACACTCCACTCACCGTATCGCGGCCTGGCCTCGGTGCGGCTGCACAGTTCGTAGGTCCCCTCGGACACGCAGCACATGTTACACTCCACTCACCGTATCGCGGCCTGGCCTCGGTGCGGCTGCACAGTTCGTAGGTCCCCTCGGACACGCAGCACATGTTACACTCCACTCACCGTATCGCGGCCTGGCCTCGGTGCGGCTGCACAGTTCGTAGGTCCCCTCGGACACGCAGCACATGTTACACTCCACTCACCGTATCGCGGCCTGGCCTCGGTGCGGCTGCACAGTTCGTAGGTCCCCTCGGACACGCAGCACATGTTACACTCCACTCACCGTATCGCGGCCTGGCCTCGGTGCGGCTGCACAGTTCGTAGGTCCCCTCGGACACGCAGCACATGTTACACTCCACTCACCGTATCGCGGCCTGGCCTCGGTGCGGCTGCACAGTTCGTAGGTCCCCTCGGACACGCAGCACATGTTACACTCCACTCACCGTATCGCGGCCTGGCCTCGGTGCGGCTGCACAGTTCGTAGGTCCCCTCGGACACGCAGCACATGTTACACTCCACTCACCGTATCGCGGCCTGGCCTCGGTGCGGCTGCACAGTTCGTAGGTCCCCTCGGACACGCAGCACATGTTACACTCCACTCACCGTATCGCGGCCTGGCCTCGGTGCGGCTGCACAGTTCGTAGGTCCCCTCGGACACGCAGCACATGTTACACTCCACTCACCGTATCGCGGCCTGGCCTCGGTGCGGCTGCACAGTTCGTAGGTCCCCTCGGACACGCAGCACATGTTACACTCCACTCACCGTATCGCGGCCTGGCCTCGGTGCGGCTGCACAGTTCGTAGGTCCCCTCGGACACGCAGCACATGTTACACTCCACTCACCGTATCGCGGCCTGGCCTCGGTGCGGCTGCACAGTTCGTAGGTCCCCTCGGACACGCAGCACATGTTACACTCCACTCACCGTATCGCGGCCTGGCCTCGGTGCGGCTGCACAGTTCGTAGGTCCCCTCGGACACGCAGCACATGTTACACTCCACTCACCGTATCGCGGCCTGGCCTCGGTGCGGCTGCACAGTTCGTAGGTCCCCTCGGACACGCAGCACATGTTACACTCCACTCACCGTATCGCGGCCTGGCCTCGGTGCGGCTGCACAGTTCGTAGGTCCCCTCGGACACGCAGCACATGTTACACTCCACTCACCGTATCGCGGCCTGGCCTCGGTGCGGCTGCACAGTTCGTAGGTCCCCTCGGACACGCAGCACATGTTACACTCCACTCACCGTATCGCGGCCTGGCCTCGGTGCGGCTGCACAGTTCGTAGGTCCCCTCGGACACGCAGCACATGTTACACTCCACTCACCGTATCGCGGCCTGGCCTCGGTGCGGCTGCACAGTTCGTAGGTCCCCTCGGACACGCAGCACATGTTACACTCCACTCACCGTATCGCGGCCTGGCCTCGGTGCGGCTGCACAGTTCGTAGGTCCCCTCGGACACGCAGCACATGTTACACTCCACTCACCGTATCGCGGCCTGGCCTCGGTGCGGCTGCACAGTTCGTAGGTCCCCTCGGACACGCAGCACATGTTACACTCCACTCACCGTATCGCGGCCTGGCCTCGGTGCGGCTGCACAGTTCGTAGGTCCCCTCGGACACGCAGCACATGTTACACTCCACTCACCGTATCGCGGCCTGGCCTCGGTGCGGCTGCACAGTTCGTAGGTCCCCTCGGACACGCAGCACATGTTACACTCCACTCACCGTATCGCGGCCTGGCCTCGGTGCGGCTGCACAGTTCGTAGGTCCCCTCGGACACGCAGCACATGTTACACTCCACTCACCGTATCGCGGCCTGGCCTCGGTGCGGCTGCACAGTTCGTAGGTCCCCTCGGACACGCAGCACATGTTACACTCCACTCACCGTATCGCGGCCTGGCCTCGGTGCGGCTGCACAGTTCGTAGGTCCCCTCGGACACGCAGCACATGTTACACTCCACTCACCGTATCGCGGCCTGGCCTCGGTGCGGCTGCACAGTTCGTAGGTCCCCTCGGACACGCAGCACATGTTACACTCCACTCACCGTATCGCGGCCTGGCCTCGGTGCGGCTGCACAGTTCGTAGGTCCCCTCGGACACGCAGCACATGTTGCGTCGCTCGTGTCCGCGGGGGCTCCACTCGTCGAGGGACGCCTCGAACTCCTCCGCGAAGCGGATGCAGAGGCCGACGAAACGACCCTGGAACACACGTGTCAAAATTATCAACTCGCATAAGAGAACACATCGCTAATGTCATTAACGATCGTTGTACAAATCTGCAGTTTGTTAACACTCCATAGATAATCCCATATAAGATTAGATATCGTAAAAATCCTAGAAAAATGGAAACATTCTAATCCTAAGATGGTAAGAGAAACCATTGAAATTTAAACACGCTAAATTTGAAAGAGAAGATGTTTAGGAACTGTCACCAACCGGGGTCCAATACTTAGCAAAATAAAAAAGAAAAGCCAGCAACCAAAAAAGCAGACAAATCAAGACACCGTCAGCAACTACTGTATTAATCCGGTGATTATGCAAGAAAATTGAGAAACTGATGACGATGAAGTCCATAAAACATTTTTTTAGTATTTTTTATGTAGACGTCCAAATTACATTTATACGTTGTTTGAACATTTCAGTCATTTCATTAATTAACTGATATACACTATGGTAAATTTGTACTGTGGGTTCACTCGCGGTAAAAAAAGCTAATTTAGGAACATCAGGCTATGATAGTGATTATCATACTAATAGTTTTGTTCTTTTCTTTTCTTTCCGCATAATTTTTCATTTTTCTTGATTTTATTAGTCGTAGCGTGATGTTATATCGCTTGTAGGCTTTCTCAATAAATGGACCACACAAACATATCACTTCAAACCACCAGTTCCTGAGGGTTACCTATCTTAATCACGAATTTTTAACCGACCCCAAAAAAGGAGGAGGTTCTAAATTCGGCCGGTATGTTTTTTTGTGTGTATGTACATCGATTACGTCGAGTTTTCTGAACCGATTTGATTCTGTTTTTGTTTGATGCAGAGTAGCTTCGAATTGGTCCCACAAAAATTTGGTTCAGGTAAGCCCAGTACTTTTTATTTTATGATCAATTTTTTATTTTGCTGTATAAGTATGTAAATTGAATGACAATGAAAAAAAATTATGACGTGGGGTTGATCTGATGATGGAATCGGAAGGTTTCCATAGGAACTCAGTGATTAAATGACAAAACTCTATCGAGTTTGGGATCGTTTGATTCCTCTTGCCGAGCACTTTGGTCCTGGTGGTAACTAGGATCCTCCAGGGTCCGTAAAGGAGCCAAAAGGTGGCCATGATCTTTAATAGTCTCTGAAAAACGTGAAATTGTGTTTCAAAGAGCATATACGGAGACTACTTTTATCCATTACCTTGAGATTTAGTTTTTTAAGACGCGCAGCTTTTTTGTATGTCTACCCATAACTAGTTGACAATACAACAAAACACTAAAAAGTATTAAATAAAAATAACTACGTTAAAAAAACCGACTTCAAAACTAAACAGTTAAAAATAATGAAGATTTAACATAAATTTAATACTGCCGATTATTTATATGTGCTATTTCTTAATAGGTTTATTTAATGTGCTATTTCTTAATAGGTTTATTTATTAATCTTTACATAATTTTAATATATGTAATATTATACCCAAAACTGTAAATTATAATTTTATTAGTTTGGTCAATCTATAATATGCTAAATAAAATTAGGTTTTCCTATAGTTATTAATTAAATTATGCTAAAGCATTTTAGTACTGCCTAATTTTATGCCAATAATATGCCTTTAGACTGTTATGCCACTTAAAAGTTATGCGAAGGAAAAATTATGTGATATGAGTGTTATGCTTTTTGATGATTATGACAATTGATGTTTGACAAACGATTTTGGGAGAATCGACGTTATGCGAAAAGAACCAAATAAAAAGATTATTAAAATTGAGATTTTACTTTTAGTTTTGCATTTAAAATGTTTATTTATTAATTTTAATTTGTAAGTTATAGATACTAAAAAAAGGGTTCGATTTCCAGTCGCGCAATGCTCGGAGATCCGCGTTCCTTTTTCCAGTATCTATAACTTTAATATTATTAAAATTGGTAATAGTTTATTTGGAAAATGGTACGATTGACAGCAAAAAAATTTATTCTGAGAATCTGGTATCTGGATTATAAGAATATGGGAAACAAAAAAATACTTATTGAAAATTTGGTTTTAGTGCACCTGGAAATTTATTCATCTGGGACATTAAAAAAGGATTTTTAAAAAGTTGTCATTCATTACATCTGTCTTTTAAAAGTTCTACCAACCGTTTTCGGGGTTTAAGATTCGGGTAACAGAAATTCAAGATCTCAATAGGTTACCGTTCCTGAGATAAGCACGTTCGACAAAACAAACTCTTCAGCTGTACAAAATTAAATTATTGTATCGATAAAATAAATGATTAATCTAGAAGTTACACTGTAACGCGTTCGTTCAGACAAACTTTGAAAAACTTCTTCAGATGTGAGTAACCTGTAAGCTGCAGTGTGCATGTTGTACCCACCTTGCTGACGAGCGAGCCGGAGCTGCAGGCGGAGATGCTGGTGCTGTCCAGCGTCACCACCACGGCGCCGCGCGACTCCATCTCGAACGTGCGGCACCACATGCTCTGCACCAGGTAACATATGATAAAGGTAATAAAGGCAAAGATTAAGATTAGATTTAAGCCAAATAGGATGATCAATAAGAACTTTCGCACAAAAAAGTGGACGGAAATAAGTTTAATCATTGTTTAGTATTCATTATGCTTTTCATGTATTAAAAACTTTTCAAAATCAAAATTCTTAATTATGATTTTAAACTGTTGTCCTCGTTATGACGTTAAACTGACGTACACATCAATGTTATGGGTAAAGAAAACACTAACTAAAGCTAAACCCTTCAAGCAAGAGGTAATGGTTTAGTTAGATAGCGATGCCAAAGTAGGGTATCGACTCAGGGCGGCAGCGGAGGAACGGTATAATTCATAACTGTCAACGGTGGCGCCCACAGGCCTAGTCAGCAGGTCTACTACTTACCTACCAACCCGCAATAGACTAGCGTGGTAGGTTGCGAGTCTAAACCTCTCAAACTAAATATGCAAAGTAACTTTAACCAACGGCCCCAAGTGCCCGGCAAAGGCCTCGGCGGTCTTGTTGGCCTTGACGGGAGACATCATGACCCCGAGGTCAGGGGTGCGAAGAATCTCCGGGTGGGAAACCAAAACCGTCAAACGACTCAGGCTCATAGAAAAAAGGACTCCGATCATAAATTACACATTTTAACATATAATGTTCGTACCGTTTAGGTAGTTAACGACCATTCCCTTATTTGTCATTTTCTAGATTTGACTATTTCCGGATTTGACAACATTTTGCTGTGACCAGGTGGTAAGAGGCCCATTTCCTGTTATGACCACTTTTTTATCCGTCCACTCTTAGTACAGTATACAAACTAGGTAATTCTAAAAAAATATTAATTGTTAATTATGTTAAATTTACTTCGCAAGTGGCTTACCTACTATGCTACTAGTTATGACCACTTTTTTATCCGTCCACTCTTAGTACAGTATACAAACTAGGTAATTCTAAAAAAATATTAATTGTTAATTATGTTAAATAAGTTAAATTTACTTCGCAAGTGGCTTACCTACTATGCTACTAGTGGTTAAAAAAAGTAGTTAAGTACTTAAAATAATTTATTAAACAAAGGTAAACAAAAGAAATGTGGGTAACATATTGTGTCTGGTGAAAACAAAAATTGAGCTTATACAAAAACGATGAACAAAAACAAAATAATTTTCTTGAAAACTTTCCTTCTTTCTTTCTTTACTTGAAAAATCTTATATAATTAAATTTATTTTATTATTATTTAAATAAAAAATAATTTACAAGAAACTTCAGTATTGAAGTTTATTCAATACTTAAGTTTCTTGTAAATTATTTTTTTAAGGTAGTCAATGCAAGAGATTTCCTTTTCTTCTAATTGCTGTAGTAAATTATTTAACTCCTTATCAAACTTAATATCCCGAAGCCTTCTATTTTTTTTAAGAGGAAGAAATAAACTTTTTTTAATTATGTAATCATAATGAGTAGCTTCCTTTTTTATACCATGAACAAAGGCAAAGAACGTGGGTCTTTTTGATATCCTGGCATTTACTCTCCTGTGCCATCCTTCTAGCGAATTTGTAGTACGATGTCTCAGATAGGCGCAACTTAATATATTCGGGTCTAATTTCAGCCACTGCTCTTCATAGTATTTTTTAAAAGCCAACGTTACGTCACTTCTTGGCGTTAAGTTAATAATATCATACCAAGTATTTACAATGTGATTATATGGCAATAATGGTAATAATGACGCCATCCTCGTTAAATTTCGTCCATCTGCACTGTAAGTTAAATTAACTGATTTTGCCTTCTTCCAAATGTTTTTATTATAATGGTAATAACAAGTGCTCAATTGGCAGTTAGGGAACACAGATTGAATAGCATTCATTGCGGCTATTTCGTAATCACATTTATAATTTTCAATTACTACTCCCAAGTTCTCCTTAATCAGCTTAAAAAAACGCGTGTAGGTGTCCTGACTTTTGTTAGGCAGTAATCCATATATAATAGGAATGACGTTGGTAGTGTTGATATCAGAATATAAATCAATATGAATGGTATATAATTGGTAAAATACCTTAGGTACGCAAGCAAATGTACCATCGCCAAAAAAAAATCCTTTTGAAGAATCTTTAATCAATAACTTTGACTGTTTAGAACAAAAAATAATAATTTTTTCATCATCCCCATCTTCGCAAATTAGAAAGTCTTTGCCATAGGCTGGTGGTACATGTACATCTTGAATTTTCTTGAAATCTAGTTTCTTGCTATTCAAAAATTTTCTTCTGCAATCATAAAGACCAGATTTTACTGATGAAAAATTTGGGATATCCTCAACGTCATCTGATGAACATTGTTGTTTTAATGTTTCAAATTTCTTTTCAAAAATTTTTTGAACTGGCTCGCTGGTTTCGCACACTTCAACTTTGCACTCGTTAAGCGCCATTAACATTTTGTTTTTAATACCACATGGTGAGCAAGTATGCTTACTTTTTCTAATGTATGAGGTTTTTTGTTTATTCAATGTTATAGTTGAACTACAATCACTTCTCATTACACATCTCCAGCGACTTGATCCGGTTTTATTTTTTGAACTTAAATTATATCTGTGGTCCTTATAAATTAATGTATCTTTGCCTCTCTTATTTTTTGTAAATATAAATTTCTGTTCCGACATCATAAAATTATTTTATTTTATAATCACAAAGCACAAACAATGCAATGACTAATAGAAACATGTCAATTTATGACTCATATTTATTTAAAGATTTATCAGTGGCCAGCATTCAAGGAAGAGGTTTCATACCGTACTTTCTTTTAACCACTAGTAGCATAGTAGGTAAGCCACTTGCGAAGTAAATTTAACATAATTAACAATTAATATTTTTTTAGAATTACCTAGTTTGTATACTGTACTAAGAGTGGACGGATAAAAAAGTGGTCATAACAGGAAATGGGCCTCTTACCACCTGGTCACAGCAAAATGTTGTCAAATCCGGAAATAGTCAAATCTAGAAAATGACAAATAAGGGAATGGTCGTTAACTACCTAAACGTTTCTGAGGTTAGGAGAGAGGGCGAGAATACAATTGAAACTGATGACTATACATTTTATTACTTCGGATACAACTCAAGAGTTAACGGCGTGGGTTTTATAGTATCAAAAAAGTGGCAAAACAACATAATAGAATTCAAAGCATATTCCGATAGGAAACTTTAACAATAGTAAAAGTTTATGCACCTACATCGACACATTCAGATCAAGAAAAAGAAGATTTCTATATTTCTTTAAATACGGTTTACGAAGAACAACAAACTAATTAGACCTTAGTCGTAGGTGACTTTAATGGGAAAATAGGAAGTCGTCAGCCTTATGATGATGACAACCTAATAGGGAAAATTGGTAATGGGAATCGAAATATAGCTGGAACATCATTAATACAGTTTGCATCAAGACACCGATTAAGCATTACTAATAGTTTCTTTTACAAAAAACCTAACCGAAGATGGTCATGGTTAGCACCCAATGGTATAACTATAAACGAAATCGATTTTGCCCTTACAACACATAAAAACATAATTAAAAACGTAGAGTTCATTAATAATATTAAATTTTATTCCGATCATCGTCCCCTCAGGATTAAAGTAGGCTTTGATTTAAAAATTTCACGACAAGCTCTTTTTAAGACCCGCATTAAACAAATAGATAAAGAAATACTTTTTGTGAACCAAGATCTGTTTAATGTAGAGCTCCAAAATAGTTTTTCAACTTTAGAAGAAGATAACCTAGATAATGTCAACCAAATGTATAATAAAATAAAATCATCTATTAGAACAGCATCTCTTAAATTTACAAATGTAAAGTTAAAACAAAAAAAACTCTCAACCGAAACAATTAAATTAATTGAAGAAAGAGAAAATACCAAAAAGCTATGTTTACAGTCAGATATTAATTACAGAACACTAGATAGGAAAGTTAAACGAAGCATTCGTAAAGACGTTCGAAACTATAATGAAACTGCAAAGAAGAATGCCATTGAAAGACATCAAACACTTAAATTCGCCAAACAGGGTATAATTAAACAAAAACATATTATAACTAATTTACAAGATAAACATGGAAACAAACACAGCAATAGAAATACTATAATGCAATTATGTATGAATTATTATGAAACTTTATATAGTGATTCTTAACCACTTAATAACACAGACTACGTTTTTTATGACGGAACCCCACTGATTACAGAAGAAGAGGTTAAAAACTCAATTAAATTATTAAAATTTAACAGAAGTCCAGGTAATGATTACATTACAGCAGAAGCCCTTAATGCTGGAACTGATATTTTAACGCCCCACATTACCAAATTATTTAATACAATATTGAAAACCGGTATTTTTCCGGACAAATTTTGTCACTCTTTAATCATTCTTTTACAAAAAAAAAACCGGCCAAGTGCGAGTCGGACTCGCGCACCGAGGGTTCCGTACAAACCTGCAAAAACTACTTAAAGTTTTAAGCTTTTCGGAATTTTTCTGTTACCTGTGCTGTAAGCTATTGCTTCTTACCAAATTTCGAGATTATATGTCAACGGGAAGTGGTCTTTAGGTTTTAATTCCCGTGCGTGTAGTTGCGAGTTTCAAAATATGCGGTATCAATGGTTGTACTTTTGCGTTTTGCGTTTTTGCGTTGACTTAGTTTTTTTTTTTTTTTTTCACGGGTTAAAGGCAATTAGATCTAAGTATTTGATATGATTTTCAACTTGATAGCTCTACGCGTTCATGAGGAAAAAAGTAATAAGTTTATATTTATTAAAAAATATATATTTTGTAATGTAACTAAAAATTTAAGGTTTTCGGAATTTTTCCTTTATGTGTGCTATAAAACGTTGCTTCATGCCAAATTTCAAGATTCTAGGTCGACTGGAAGTACCCTTTAGGTTTTGATTCCCTTGCGAGTTTCAAAATATGCAGCTTAAATTGCTGTTTCTTTTGATTGCGTTGACATAGAAGTTTGATTTTGTTACAGCTTAAAGGTATTATAGACCTGAGTATTTGGTATGAATTTCAATTTAATACCTCTACGCGTTTATGAGGAAATGGGTAGTAAGGTTAAAATTATTAAAAAAAATATATTATGTGATGTAACTAAAAATTTATGGTTTTCGTAATTTTTCCTTTATCTATGCTATAAGACGTTGCTTCGTACCAAATTTCAAGATTCTGAGTTCACGGGAAGCACCCTGTAGGTTTTGATTCCCTTGCAAGTGTCGAAAATTAAAAAATATATATTTTGTAATGTAACTAAAAATTTAAGGTTTTCGGAATTTTTCCTTTATGTGTGCTATAAAACGTTGCTTCATGCCAAATTTCAAGATTCTAGGTCGACTGGAAGTACCCTTTAGGTTTTGATTCCCTTGCGAGTTTCAAAATATGCAGCTTAAATTGCTGTTTCTTTTGATTGCGTTGACATAGAAGTTTGATTTTGTTACAGCTTAAAGGTATTATAGACCTGAGTATTTGGTATGAATTTCAATTTAATACCTCTACGCGTTTATGAGGAAATGGGTAGTAAGGTTAAAATTATTGAAAAAAATATATTATGTGATGTAACTAAAAATTTATGGTTTTCGTAATTTTTCCTTTATCTATGCTATAAGACGTTGCTTCGTACCAAATTTCAAGATTCTGAGTTCACGGGAAGCACCCTGTAGGTTTTGATTCCCTTGCAAGTGTCGAAAATTTGCGGCATAAACGGCTGTATCTTTTGATTGCGTTGGCTTAGAAGTTTGATTTTTTCACAGCTTCAAGGGACAGTAGACTTGAGTAATTGATATAAATTTCAGCTTCATACCTCCACGCGTTCCTGAGAAAAAGGGTCTTGACAGACGGACGGACGGACAACAAAGTGATCCTATAAGGGTTCCGTTTTTTTTTCCTTTTGAGGTACGGAACCCTAAAAAGGCAATAAATCTGATCTCAACAATTATAGACCCATTAGTTTAATTTCACATCTCTACAAAGTTTTAATTAAAATAATAGAAAGTCGAATCACTTCTTCATTAGAATATCATCAACCACCTGAACAAGCAGGATTCCGTAAAGGCCTATCCACTACAGATCATCTACAAACAATAAACCAAGTAATAGAGAAGTGTCATGAATTCAATCTCCCTCTCTACATCGCATTTATTGACTATACTAAAGCCTTTGATAGTTTGAAACACTCTGCCATATTCGAAGGACTGCAGAATCAAAGTATAAATCCTACTTACATTAACTTACTCAAAAAAATATATCTTTGCAGTACAGCCGCCATACACCTTAACACTGAGGGCCCTCAATTTAATATTAAAAGAGGAGTTAAACAAGGAGATCCTTTGTCACCCAAATTATTTAACTGCACCATACAAGAAGTTTTCAAAGAAATAGAACCAAATTGGCAACAGAAAGGAATAAAAATCAATAATAAACAGCTTACTAATTTACGTTTTGCCGATGACATTGTCCTCTTTTCCCATTCGGCCTTAGAACTCAGCTCTATGATTGAAGACCTCCACGTGGCAAGTCTCAAGGTTGGACTTCGAATGAATATGTTAAAGACCAAGTTAATGACTAACCAAAGACCAATAGAAGTGCAAATTGACGGGGAAGATATTGCATATGTCCAGGAATACGTGTATCTAGGCCAATTAGTCTCTTTCCAAGCAAGACAGGACCAAGAAATTGAAAGAAGAACCGACAACGCCTGGAAGAGCTATTGGTCTATGAAACTTTTCATTAAGGGCAACCTTCCTTTACATCTTAAACGTAGACTCATGGACGTGTGCATTCTCCCCGTCTTAACCTACGGCGCACAGACTTGGTTTTTGACAGAGGCTCAGAGGGGCCGACTGGGGGTTTGTCAACGTGCAATGGAGCGCAGTATTCTCGGTGTCAAATTGACAGATCGTGTCCGCAACACCGAACTGCGTTCCAAAACAAAAATCGTGGACGCTGTAAGAAAGGCCGCTGAACTCAAATGGGATTGGGCTGGACACGTTTACCGAATGCCAGATGATTCGTGGTCCAAACAATGTACCCTCTGGACCCCAAATAGCGTTCGTAAACGTGGAAGACCTAGAACGAGGTGGCGAAACGAATTAGACGGATATCACAAAGACTGGACTCAATACACTACAGACCGACAAAAATGGAAGAGTTTGAGAGAGGCCTTTGCCCAACAATGGGATTGAAACGGCTAAATAATAATAAAAATGATTTTAACAAGTAATACCTATGTGTGTAAACAAAAAAAAATTGGTGTTACGCTCTAATAATAAAATGACGAACCATGTCTAAAATTTCATCTAACAATGTTAAAGTGATAAAATTGATATTTTTTTCTAATTTTCAAAGTAATAATATTTATATAAGTAATGTTAAATAAGTATACATACGGGTGGCTGGTTGAGCGGCAGACAGATGCCAATATCATCGACGTTCAGCTGCAGGAACAGCGTGGACACGTGCGCGGTCGCCGCCAGCTGCGACGACAGCTGTACCTGGGGGTATGGAATAGGAACATAGTGCTGTAGTGGAGGTGGAGTAGAGACAAGTACTGGAGGAATAAAAACCTATATACGTACAAGAGACAAGCTGAAGACCAACCTTAAATAAATGAGATTATATCGAAATTAAAGAAACAAGTAATCATTAATTTTGTAATTTATATATCATTTTAATTGTGTCCGTAAAATTTCCAGGATCGCACCATCAAATCCTAATCTGATAACTATTTAGCAAAAACTCAAACGAAACCAGAATTGATGAATGGGCCCAAGTGTATATGACTAATCAGACCAAAAACTAAAAAAAAGCCAGAAACACTAAGAACGTATTTCTTTTCTTTTAACTCAATCAAACCAAGCGCTTCCTTTCCCTATTTACCTTCTCAAACAGCTGCTGCGTGGCCGCCAGCACCTCCGTATTCAGACTCCTTCTCTTCTCGTTCCAGTACTCGTAGGCGTTCTTGTAGTTGAGCCACACGAGGATGGCCTTGTCCACGGCCACGGGCTGGATGTAGATGAGCGGCCGCCGCAGCGTGATCAGCACCACCTCCTTGTCCTCGCCGCTCACCATCTCGTCCTGGAAGGCGTTGCGCATGGCTGGGGAACAGAAACGTGTAATAGAAGGGTATTTGAATTTAGTTATAGCCGTTTGTGGGGAAGAGGAAGGTATAATATAAGGTTTATTTGAATTTAGTTATAGCCTTGAGGGGAAGAGAAAGGTATAATATAAAGTGTATTTGAATTTAGTTATAGCCTTTTGTGGGGAAGAAGTAAGGAGTTAAGTTAGTGTTTTAAGAGGATCACTAATTTGTTAGAACACCGAAATATGGTAAGTGTTATCATTTCAAAGGAAAGCAACTTAAACTGTGTATTTTTGGGACAAATATTATGCTAATTTAACATGTGAATAAAATACGTTTAAATTTTACCGTATATTTAGTTACATAATAGAAAATGACGGATTTATAAAGAAATACTAACCAATCCTAGTTTTGAAGAAAGCGTACTGTTGAAACTCAGGCTCTGCTTCTTCAAACATCGCGTTACGTATCAACTGACCTAAACTCAGGTTTATGTCCACCTGTAATTAAAAAGAAAATTTAATACATAGTTTAACTTTGTTTTAACTTTTCATATTCGTCATTTGTTTTTCTCGTCCTTCAGACTTGTTATAACACTATTGCTAGTGTAAGGATTACTTTAGTTTCAATATAACAATAGTGTTTGTTTGTTGCCTAATGTTATCTGAAAGTATATTGGATTTATACACAGTTTTTTTTGTCAACATGAAACATAGAAATCTACATACTTTCGCTAGAAAAACATAACCCCTCCATCTGTAGCAATTGGGTAAGGCACCACAACTATATCACCTGTGCCTTGGCGAACAGCCGGTGTTGGTGCGGCAGGGTCTATGTAGTATGTGTCACCTGTGCCTTGGCGAACAGCCGGTGTTGGTGCGGCAGGGTCTATGTTGTATGTGTCACCTGTGCCTTGGCGAACAGCCGGTGTTGGTGCGGCAGGGTCTATGTAGTATGTGTCACCTGTGCCTTGGCGAACAGCCGGTGTTGGTGCGGCAGGGTCTATGTTGTAGTGTGTGTCACCTGTGCCTTGGCGAACAGCCGGTGTTGGTGCGGCAGGGTCTATGTTGTATGTGTCACCTGTGCCTTGGCGAACAGCCGGTGTTGGTGCGGCAGGGTCTATGTTGTATGTGTCACCTGTGCCTTGGCGAACAGCCGGTGTTGGTGCGGCAGGGTCTATGTTGTATGTGTCACCTGTGCCTTGGCGAACAGCCGGTGTTGGTGCGGCAGGGTCTATGTAGTATGTGTCACCTGTGCCTTGGCGAACAGCCGGTGTTGGTGCGGCAGGGTCTATGTAGTATGTGTCACCTGTGCCTTGGCGAACAGCCGGTGTTGGTGCGGCAGGGTCTATGTTGTGCTATGTGTCACCTGTGCCTTGGCGAACAGCCGGTGTTGGTGCGGCAGGGTCTATGTAGTGTGTGTCACCTGTGCCTTGGCGAACAGCCGGTGTTGGTGCGGCAGGGTCTATGTAGTATGTGTCACCTGTGCCTTGGCGAACAGCCGGTGTTGGTGCGGCAGGGTCTATGTAGTATGTGTCACCTGTGCCTTGGCGAACAGCCGGTGTTGGTGCGGCAGGGTCTATGTAGTGTGTGTCACCTGTGCCTTGGCGAACAGCCGGTGTTGGTGCGGCAGGGTCTATGTTGTGCTATGTGTCACCTGTGCCTTGGCGAACAGCCGGTGTTGGTGCGGCAGGGTCTATGTAGTATGTGTCACCTGTGCCTTGGCGAACAGCCGGTGTTGGTGCGGCAGGGTCTATGTAGTATGTGTCACCTGTGCCTTGGCGAACAGCCGGTGTTGGTGCGG
Source organism: Emmelina monodactyla (assembly GCA_916618145.1). Classification (NCBI taxonomy): domain Eukaryota; kingdom Metazoa; phylum Arthropoda; class Insecta; order Lepidoptera; family Pterophoridae; genus Emmelina; species Emmelina monodactyla. The sequence continues at coordinate 11,284,366 of OU745305.1, forward strand.
CAGGGTCTATGTTGTGCTATGTGTCACCTGTGCCTTGGCGAACAGCCGGTGTTGGTGCGGCAGGGTCTATGTAGTGTGTGTCACCTGTGCCTTGGCGAACAGCCGGTGTTGGTGCGGCAGGGTCTATGTTGTGCTATGTGTCACCTGTGCCTTGGCGAACAGCCGGTGTTGGTGCGGCAGGGTCTATGTAGTATGTGTCACCTGTGCCTTGGCGAACAGCCGGTGTTGGTGCGGCAGGGTCTATGTTGTGCTATGTGTCACCTGTGCCTTGGCGAACAGCCGGTGTTGGTGCGGCAGGGTCTATGTAGTATGTGTCACCTGTGCCTTGGCGAACAGCCGGTGTTGGTGCGGCAGGGTCTATGTTGTAGTGTGTGTCACCTGTGCCTTGGCGAACAGCCGGTGTTGGTGCGGCAGGGTCTATATAGTATGTGTCACCTGTGCCTTGGCGAACAGCCGGTGTTGGTGCGGCAGGGTCTATGTAGTATGTGTCACCTGTGCCTTGGCGAACAGCCGGTGTTGGTGCGGCAGGGTCTATGTAGTGTGTGTCACCTGTGCCTTGGCGAACAGCCGGTGTTGGTGCGGCAGGGTCTATGTTGTGCTATGTGTCACCTGTGCCTTGGCGAACAGCCGGTGTTGGTGCGGCAGGGTCTATGTAGTATGTGTCACCTGTGCCTTGGCGAACAGCCGGTGTTGGTGCGGCAGGGTCTATGTAGTATGTGTCACCTGTGCCTTGGCGAACAGCCGGTGTTGGTGCGGCAGGGTCTATGTTGTGCTATGTGTCACCTGTGCCTTGGCGAACAGCCGGTGTTGGTGCGGCAGGGTCTATGTTGTGTGTGTCACCTGTGCCTTGGCGAACAGCCGGTGTTGGTGCGGCAGGGTCTATGTTGTGCTATGTGTCACCTGTGCCTTGGCGAACAGCCGGTGTTGGTGCGGCAGGGTCTATGTAGTATGTGTCACCTGTGCCTTGGCGAACAGCCGGTGTTGGTGCGGCAGGGTCTATGTTGTGCTATGTGTCACCTGTGCCTTGGCGAACAGCCGGTGTTGGTGCGGCAGGGTCTATGTAGTATGTGTCACCTGTGCCTTGGCGAACAGCCGGTGTTGGTGCGGCAGGGTCTATGTTGTATGTGTCACCTGTGCCTTGGCGAACAGCCGGTGTTGGTGCGGCAGGGTCTATGTAGTATGTGTCACCTGTGCCTTGGCGAACAGCCGGTGTTGGTGCGGCAGGGTCTATGTAGTATGTGTCACCTGTGCCTTGGCGAACAGCCGGTGTTGGTGCGGCAGGGTCTATGTTGTTCTATGTGTCACCTGTGCCTTGGCGAACAGCCGGTGTTGGTGCGGCAGGGTCTATGTAGTGTGTGTCACCTGTGCCTTGGCGAACAGCCGGTGTTGGTGCGGCAGGGTCTATGTAGTATGTGTCACCTGTGCCTTGGCGAACAGCCGGTGTTGGTGCGGCAGGGTCTATGTAGTATGTGTCACCTGTGCCTTGGCGAACAGCCGGTGTTGGTGCGGCAGGGTCTATGTAGTGTGTGTCACCTGTGCCTTGGCGAACAGCCGGTGTTGGTGCGGCAGGGTCTATGTTGTGCTATGTGTCACCTGTGCCTTGGCGAACAGCCGGTGTTGGTGCGGCAGGGTCTATGTTGTTTGTGTCACCTGTGCCTTGGCGAACAGCCGGTGTTGGTGCGGCAGGGTCTATGTAGTATGTGTCACCTGTGCCTTGGCGAACAGCCGGTGTTGGTGCGGCAGGGTCTATGTTGTGCTATGTGTCACCTGTGCCTTGGCGAACAGCCGGTGTTGGTGCGGCAGGGTCTATGTAGTATGTGTCACCTGTGCCTTGGCGAACAGCCGGTGTTGGTGCGGCAGGGTCTATGTTGTGCTATGTGTCACCTGTGCCTTGGCGAACAGCCGGTGTTGGTGCGGCAGGGTCTATGTAGTATGTGTCACCTGTGCCTTGGCGAACAGCCGGTGTTGGTGCGGCAGGGTCTATGTTGTGCTATGTGTCACCTGTGCCTTGGCGAACAGCCGGTGTTGGTGCGGCAGGGTCTATGTAGTATGTGTCACCTGTGCCTTGGCGAACAGCCGGTGTTGGTGCGGCAGGGTCTATGTTGTAGTGTGTGTCACCTGTGCCTTGGCGAACAGCCGGTGTTGGTGCGGCAGGGTCTATGTAGTATGTGTCACCTGTGCCTTGGCGAACAGCCGGTGTTGGTGCGGCAGGGTCTATGTAGTATGTGTCACCTGTGCCTTGGCGAACAGCCGGTGTTGGTGCGGCAGGGTCTATGTAGTGTGTGTCACCTGTGCCTTGGCGAACAGCCGGTGTTGGTGCGGCAGGGTCTATGTTGTGCTATGTGTCACCTGTGCCTTGGCGAACAGCCGGTGTTGGTGCGGCAGGGTCTATGTAGTATGTGTCACCTGTGCCTTGGCGAACAGCCGGTGTTGGTGCGGCAGGGTCTATGTAGTATGTGTCACCTGTGCCTTGGCGAACAGCCGGTGTTGGTGCGGCAGGGTCTATGTTGTGCTATGTGTCACCTGTGCCTTGGCGAACAGCCGGTGTTGGTGCGGCAGGGTCTATGTAGTGTGTGTCACCTGTGCCTTGGCGAACAGCCGGTGTTGGTGCGGCTGGGTCTATGTTGTGCTATGTGTCACCTGTGCCTTGGCGAACAGCCGGTGTTGGTGCGGCAGGGTCTATGTAGTATGTGTCACCTGTGCCTTGGCGAACAGCCGGTGTTGGTGCGGCAGGGTCTATGTTGTGCTATGTGTCACCTGTGCCTTGGCGAACAGCCGGTGTTGGTGCGGCAGGGTCTATGTAGTATGTGTCACCTGTGCCTTGGCGAACAGCCGGTGTTGGTGCGGCAGGGTCTATGTTGTAGTGTGTGTCACCTGTGCCTTGGCGAACAGCCGGTGTTGGTGCGGCAGGGTCTATGTAGTATGTGTCACCTGTGCCTTGGCGAACAGCCGGTGTTGGTGCGGCAGGGTCTATGTAGTATGTGTCACCTGTGCCTTGGCGAACAGCCGGTGTTGGTGCGGCAGGGTCTATGTAGTATGTGTCACCTGTGCCTTGGCGAACAGCCGGTGTTGGTGCGGCAGGGTCTATGTTGTATGTGTCACCTGTGCCTTGGCGAACAGCCGGTGTTGGTGCGGCAGGGTCTATGTAGTATGTGTCACCTGTGCCTTGGCGAACAGCCGGTGTTGGTGCGGCAGGGTCTATGTTGTGCTATGTGTCACCTGTGCCTTGGCGAACAGCCGGTGTTGGTGCGGCAGGGTCTATGTAGTGTGTGTCACCTGTGCCTTGGCGAACAGCCGGTGTTGGTGCGGCAGGGTCTATGTTGTGGTATGTGTCACCTGTGCCTTGGCGAACAGCCGGTGTTGGTGCGGCAGGGTCTATGTAGTATGTGTCACCTGTGCCTTGGCGAACAGCCGGTGTTGGTGCGGCAGGGTCTATGTTGTGCTATGTGTCACCTGTGCCTTGGCGAACAGCCGGTGTTGGTGCGGCAGGGTCTATGTAGTGTGTGTCACCTGTGCCTTGGCGAACAGCCGGTGTTGGTGCGGCAGGGTCTATGTTGTGCTATGTGTCACCTGTGCCTTGGCGAACAGCCGGTGTTGGTGCGGCAGGGTCTATGTAGTATGTGTCACCTGTGCCTTGGCGAACAGCCGGTGTTGGTGCGGCAGGGTCTATGTTGTAGTGTGTGTCACCTGTGCCTTGGCGAACAGCCGGTGTTGGTGCGGCAGGGTCTATGTAGTATGTGTCACCTGTGCCTTGGCGAACAGCCGGTGTTGGTGCGGCAGGGTCTATGTAGTATGTGTCACCTGTGCCTTGGCGAACAGCCGGTGTTGGTGCGGCAGGGTCTATGTTGTATGTGTCACCTGTGCCTTGGCGAACAGCCGGTGTTGGTGCGGCAGGGTCTATGTAGTATGTGTCACCTGTGCCTTGGCGAACAGCCGGTGTTGGTGCGGCAGGGTCTATGTAGTATGTGTCACCTGTGCCTTGGCGAACAGCCGGTGTTGGTGCGGCAGGGTCTATGTAGTATGTGTCACCTGTGCCTTGGCGAACAGCCGGTGTTGGTGCGGCAGGGTCTATGTTGTAGTGTGTGTCACCTGTGCCTTGGCGAACAGCCGGTGTTGGTGCGGCAGGGTCTATGTTGTGCTATGTGTCACCTGTGCCTTGGCGAACAGCCGGTGTTGGTGCGGCAGGGTCTATGTAGTATGTGTCACCTGTGCCTTGGCGAACAGCCGGTGTTGGTGCGGCAGGGTCTATGTAGTATGTGTCACCTGTGCCTTGGCGAACAGCCGGTGTTGGTGCGGCAGGGTCTATGTTGTAGTGTGTGTCACCTGTGCCTTGGCGAACAGCCGGTGTTGGTGCGGCAGGGTCTATGTTGTGCTATGTGTCACCTGTGCCTTGGCGAACAGCCGGTGTTGGTGCGGCAGGGTCTATGTTGTTCTATGTGTCACCTGTGCCTTGGCGAACAGCCGGTGTTGGTGCGGCAGGGTCTATGTAGTATGTGTCACCTGTGCCTTGGCGAACAGCCGGTGTTGGTGCGGCAGGGTCTATGTAGTATGTGTCACCTGTGCCTTGGCGAACAGCCGGTGTTGGTGCGGCAGGGTCTATGTAGTATGTGTCACCTGTGCCTTGGCGAACAGCCGGTGTTGGTGCGGCAGGGTCTATGTTGTAGTGTGTGTCACCTGTGCCTTGGCGAACAGCCGGTGTTGGTGCGGCAGGGTCTATGTTGTGCTATGTGTCACCTGTGCCTTGGCGAACAGCCGGTGTTGGTGCGGCAGGGTCTATGTTGTTCTATGTGTCACCTGTGCCTTGGCGAACAGCCGGTGTTGGTGCGGCAGGGTCTATGTTGTGCTATGTGTCACCTGTGCCTTGGCGAACAGCCGGTGTTGGTGCGGCAGGGTCTATGTTGTGCTATGTGTCACCTGTGCCTTGGCGAACAGCCGGTGTTGGTGCGGCAGGGTCTATGTTGTTCTATGTGTCACCTGTGCCTTGGCGAACAGCCGGTGTTGGTGCGGCAGGGTCTATGTTGTGCTATGTGTCACCTGTGCCTTGGCGAACAGCCGGTGTTGGTGCGGCAGGGTCTATGTTGTGCTATGTGTCACCTGTGCCTTGGCGAACAGCCGGTGTTGGTGCGGCAGGGTCTATGTAGTATGTGTCACCTGTGCCTTGGCGAACAGCCGGTGTTGGTGCGGCAGGGTCTATGTTGTGCTATGTGTCACCTGTGCCTTGGCGAACAGCCGGTGTTGGTGCGGCAGGGTCTATGTAGTATGTGTCACCTGTGCCTTGGCGAACAGCCGGTGTTGGTGCGGCAGGGTCTATGTTGTGCTATGTGTCACCTGTGCCTTGGCGAACAGCCGGTGTTGGTGCGGCAGGGTCTATGTTGTGCTATGTGTCACCTGTGCCTTGGCGAACAGCCGGTGTTGGTGCGGCGGGTTCTATGTTGTGCTATGTGTCACCTGTGCCTTGGCGAACAGCCGGTGTTGGTGCGGCAGGGTCTATGTAGTATGTGTCACCTGTGCCTTGGCGAACAGCCGGTGTTGGTGCGGCAGGGTCTATGTAGTATGTGTCACCTGTGCCTTGGCGAACAGCCGGTGTTGGTGCGGCAGGGTCTATGTAGTATGTGTCACCTGTGCCTTGGCGAACAGCCGGTGTTGGTGCGGCAGGGTCTATGTTGTGCTATGTGTCACCTGTGCCTTGGCGAACAGCCGGTGTTGGTGCGGCAGGGTCTATGTTGTATGTGTCACCTGTGCCTTGGCGAACAGCCGGTGTTGGTGCGGCAGGGTCTATGTAGTATGTGTCACCTGTGCCTTGGCGAACAGCCGGTGTTGGTGCGGCAGGGTCTATGTAGTATGTGTCACCTGTGCCTTGGCGAACAGCCGGTGTTGGTGCGGCAGGGTCTATGTAGTATGTGTCACCTGTGCCTTGGCGAACAGCCGGTGTTGGTGCGGCAGGGTCTATGTTGTAGTGTGTGTCACCTGTGCCTTGGCGAACAGCCGGTGTTGGTGCGGCAGGGTCTATGTTGTGCTATGTGTCACCTGTGCCTTGGCGAACAGCCGGTGTTGGTGCGGCAGGGTCTATGTAGTATGTGTCACCTGTGCCTTGGCGAACAGCCGGTGTTGGTGCGGCAGGGTCTATGTAGTATGTGTCACCTGTGCCTTGGCGAACAGCCGGTGTTGGTGCGGCAGGGTCTATGTTGTAGTGTGTGTCACCTGTGCCTTGGCGAACAGCCGGTGTTGGTGCGGCAGGGTCTATGTTGTGCTATGTGTCACCTGTGCCTTGGCGAACAGCCGGTGTTGGTGCGGCAGGGTCTATGTTGTTCTATGTGTCACCTGTGCCTTGGCGAACAGCCGGTGTTGGTGCGGCAGGGTCTATGTAGTATGTGTCACCTGTGCCTTGGCGAACAGCCGGTGTTGGTGCGGCAGGGTCTATGTAGTATGTGTCACCTGTGCCTTGGCGAACAGCCGGTGTTGGTGCGGCAGGGTCTATGTAGTATGTGTCACCTGTGCCTTGGCGAACAGCCGGTGTTGGTGCGGCAGGGTCTATGTTGTAGTGTGTGTCACCTGTGCCTTGGCGAACAGCCGGTGTTGGTGCGGCAGGGTCTATGTTGTGCTATGTGTCACCTGTGCCTTGGCGAACAGCCGGTGTTGGTGCGGCGGGTTCTATGTTGTGCTATGTGTCACCTGTGCCTTGGCGAACAGCCGGTGTTGGTGCGGCAGGGTCTATGTTGTGCTATGTGTCACCTGTGCCTTGGCGAACAGCCGGTGTTGGTGCGGCAGGGTCTATGTTGTATGTGTCACCTGTGCCTTGGCGAACAGCCGGTGTTGGTGCGGCAGGGTCTATGTAGTATGTGTCACCTGTGCCTTGGCGAACAGCCGGTGTTGGTGCGCGCGCAGGTTCTCCACGCGGTTGGACAGCTCCAGCTGCAGCGCGCCGCTCTCCAGCCGCAGCGCGCAGTTGCTGGGCGTCGTGGCCGTCAGCTGGATGCGCTGCGGGGGACAATGGGGCTTGTTTATCATTATCATCATCATTATTATCATCATTATCATTTTCATTATTATCATCATTATCATTATCATTACATAGTATAAATCCAAGTCACTAATTCTGTCTGTTTGTATGTTTGTCCGCTAACTCCCCCTAAACCAGTTGAGGGATTTTAATGTGGTTTTCACCATCCTTTAGGTAATTTCTTCATTTAAATTTGTAAATAAAGAATATTCAGAAAAAGTTTTTTTAAGTAAAACCAATTTCAATGTTTCGGTAACAAGTCGCCAAAAATTACACCATTGCGAAGCGTGGGCGGATCGCTATTTAACAATAATATGCAAAATTAAATGTGTGATATTTATTCAAGTTATTAATTAACTGTTTAGTAAAAGAAAGATTTTGGGAAGACTTTAACGTGATGATTTTTATGGATATACCACAGGATGAGGATATTTATGTAGGTGTTAATTATTTGCACACGTGGGAAGACTGAATGTGAAAGATTAGGATTTAGTATTGGATTAAGAGCGAAATTTTGTAGGGTGTAACCGTGCTACAACTGCCGCCGCATTCGATCTCGCAGTGACAATACGTTTTTCAAAAGAACGATCAACATCTGATCCTGTCACAAGAGGAAACCACACCAGTCAGATTTATTACTTATTGGTTCGAAGGGGTAGGAATTATGCAGCACAAGTAGTTCCGCATGAAGCCCTAGTTTCATAACATTGTTTACTTCTGTTGGGAATTAAATTTGAATATGCGACTTACAACAAACAAACTAAACCCTTGAGAAAATGGACCGTGCAAGAGAATTTCAAAAGAGTTAAGCTAATAAAAAGTTTGAAATGAAGGATGTGGTAGGAAAATCAGTGAATTAATTATGGAATGTAATGCTTATTTATCTGAGAAAAACTTACGGCAAAGAAGAGAAAAAAAGGAAAGATACGAAAGAAGAAGTACATGGTGGTGGAATAAAGAGGTTCAATGGAGTTTAAAGTACAAAAAGAAAGCATTTAAGGACTGGAAAATGGTACATGTTCGCCGACAACATTGTGATTGTTCGAGATGATGCGAAGTCTAGAGATTGGCAAACTTGCAGGAAATACCGGAGAGTTATCTATGTTACCTTGATCCGCACGACGAGCGTGAACAGTAGGTTGGCGAGCGCGTTGTGCGGCGCCTCCTCGTCGCTCCACAGCGGCACGGGCTTCTCTCCGCCGTACACCTTCTGAACCACCTCGTTCACTTCCTGATACACACACACATGTTTACATTAGAACAATATATTAAATCCCTACTAATATTATAAATGCGAAAGTAACTCTGTCTGTCTGTCTGTCTGTCTGTTACGCTTTCATGCCTAAACCACTGAACCGATTGTGATGACATACGGTACTTTTTACCGCGGGAAAACGTCTCATTCCCACGGGAAACCGACTTCCACGCGAACGGAGTTGCGGGCGGCCACTAGTTAATAATAAAGTAAAATACACACGAAAAAGTTATAAAGTGAGGAGACTCGCGCACTGAAGATCGCGAGCAATCTTTCAGCCCCCCAAGTTAGTGGCAGGTGATATTTACATATTTTTTAATGTATGTAACTGTCATTTTTGTCAAGCTTGCAATTTGGCAGTCTCCTACATTTTTATTCTAATCACTCGCTAACGTAAATATCACCTGCCACTTGACTTGGGGTTGGTATGTCAATAGTTCTTCTGGCTATTTTTTTAATCGATAGAGAGGACTGTTTACCTCAGGGCCGAGCAAGCGATTTATGACCTATGACTAGGACGCATGAGATCATTATATTGGATGGTAAGAAAAGCAGGATAGTGGTACCGCCTACATTTTCCATTACATCATTCATATTCATCATCCCTAATCAGCTACCTCATAAACACCTTCTGCACCTACCTTCAAAACACCCTACACCTACCTTCATAAACACCTTCTGCACGAACACGAGATGGTTGAGCAGGTCGGTGGACAGCGTGTGCTCGAACAGGCCGATGTCGGCGGTGGCGGCGAGGTAGCTGCCCGCGCGCAGCACGGCGCCGTCCGACGAGCCGCTGTGCGCCGCGGGGGGCGAGGGGGGGGAGCCGTCGCTGTCCGTGGACTCGCTGGGAAGTAATAACAGTGTCTTATTGGACTCTGAGTTGGGATTCGTTTAATTCGACATCGCTCGGTATTTATTTGGAAAAAACCAATCAGAGATCGAACTCAAAGAGTTCATAGCCTCTACGGTATCTTGTCATATTATGACAATGATTTAACCAAAAAAATAGCACCAATTTCCTGTAATGTGAATGCAGCCGTGGGCCATACACAAGATCACCATAGTTCAATCTAGAAAGCACACATAGTGTGATTCTAGTAGTTTCACTTAAAAGATGTCTTACTTTGTACATAATATAAAGACGGTAAAAGTATTTTCAATATTTTATGACGCTTGCAAGATCAGCGCAATAGATGGCAAAAAGAAGTGGTCCAAGTAGCGATCCTTGTGGAACGCCACGAGTAACTTGAGTCTGAATATAAGTCGATACCGTTTTCTAATTTAAGTTTGACTATTTGGGCTCGAGAATCGAGGTAGCTATGGAACCAGTCAACTGTACCCGGATTGAGACCATAATTCGTAAGCTTTGATAAAACTAGATAACAATTCAAGCTATCGAAGGCCCGAGAATAATCCAGTAAAATTAAAATAGTCCCGCGGTCATCATCCTGATTAGCTTATATAGTGTCAGTGACTTCAAGTAAGGCTGTAATGCTTCCGCGCCCCTCGCAGGTAGCCATGGTAGTATATTGTTACTCTCCACGTTTTAGACCAGTTGCAAGTGTACTACCTTTTCAAGGACTTTTGACAAATATGATAAAATACTTATGTGCATCATATATGACATAAATCTCCTCCTGTAATGAGACTTTCCTACACTACACTCCCACGTACCTGGTGGGCACGCAGGCGGTGTGCTCCAGCACGCGGCCCGCCACGTGCACGGCGGGCAGCGCCACGCTCGCCGCCGCCGGGATGTTGGCCTCCGTCACCTGCCGGGGAAACAACTACATTGTGTACAATGGAATATACACCGAAGTCTGGATATACAGAAATTCATGAAAGTACTAGGAAATAGATGATACATGTGACGCGATTTATTGGGAATTGGTATCTAAAATAAACTTCAAATGCTTAAAAGTAAGATACTTTATATGTATTGGCTTGTTCCTAGACCTCAGCAGGGCATTCGATACTGTCTCGGTGAAGATCCTAATTAAAAAGTTTGACGCTATGGGAATAAGAGGTAAGGCACTCAATTGGTTTCAATCTTATCTCACTGACAGATGGCAATGCGTGAAAATAGGCAAACATCAAAGTGAGCCTCTGAGTGTCAACTTTGGAGTACCACAGGGCAGTATCCTGGGCCCAACCCTCTTCACAATCTACATTAACGATGCGCTTAATGTACCAATACCCAATGCCAAAGTCATATGCTATGAAGATGACACAGCCGATAGCTGGGGCCAAGTTCGCGATGTAGCTGAGACAGCCTTAAGAACGCTTATGAGATGGCTTGACAACAACCTCTTAACGCTTAATACCAAAAAAACACAATGTGTATGGGTTCCATAAGACTAAAGCATCAAGCCCATCGGAGTCAATTCTTAAAGCCCACTCTTGCGCTCAAGGACTAGGAGATCCAGGAATCTGCAGTTGTGAATGCATTGCTTCCTCAACTTCCACTAAGTACCTACTACGACTTACTCTGGATCAAAACCTTAACTTTAAGGAACACTTAGCGGGTGTAAAAAAACGAGTTCGGAAGCTTATTTACACAATGAAGCTGATTCGTAATTCTGCTGACAAAAAGACGTTATCTTTGGTCTACTTTGCAATTTGTCAAAGTTTAGTAGCAAAGACGTACATTTTAATGCTGGAGAGGGCTCAAAGGGCGGTAATGAAGATGATGCTAAGAAAACCCTTCTTATTTACCACGGAATCCCTTTACAAAAAAGCAAATCTGCTTTCAGTTCTACAGTTATACATCCTATCGGCTACAAACAAAACTCACTCTAAAACCCTTTCGCGTACTGACTTTCAAAACCTTACATTAAAAAGAGTTTTTGAAGTTCCTATCTCAAAAGTTAGAACCACTTTTGCCAAACTTCAGTCTGCATTTCTTCATATATTTACAATAAAGTATCGTATTTAAGCGGGCAGTGTTTATTACTGCCCGCTTAAATACGAAACATGCAAACCGAACAGTCAAAACATGGTTACTATAGTCCATTCGCGTTAAGAAAATAGTAAGTCATCGTTGTCAGCCGGCCTGGCCACGCCCCCCAGCCAATTAAAATGCTAGAAATTAAAAAGTCGAGTTTACAGTGACCAGTTGAAGTCTGACCTTCAAACAAAACTTTTGTGTATTTTGCGTGACTCGTCCAACAATAAATTTTGAAAATGAATACTTCGCCAATTCCAAAGAATAAAAGTGGATTAATAATCCATAGTGGAGAGAGACGCATAATTTACAATATTTATAAGTACTTTAAATTGTGTGATTTAAATGCAACTGTGGAGAGCATAGTCATAGAAACAGCAAGTGCATGCGGTTTGTCCGAAAATACTGTTTATAAAATCATTATTTTTCTTTTGTACTTTTACTCCACTGTGAATACACCCTTATCCTGTAGTTGTCACTATTTTCTTAACGCGAACGGACTATAGGTTTAAATTATTACTCAACAGAATCTTTATTACTAACACTTACATAACATGTTTTATCTATACTTACCCACACATAAATATGCATATTCATACACGCAAACACACACACACACACATTCACCTACACACACACACACACACACACACACACACACACACACACACACACAAACACCCACCCATACACACGCAACTATAACCTCTTATATATAGGATATTTTATTTTTTTACTTAATTTCAATTTGTTAAATTAGTTTTTTTTTATTTAAACAATAGGTACAAAAAAATATGTTTTTAATGTAGGTATGTCGCGCCAACCGTTCCCCACGATACAAGCGACTCGCTTAGTTTGGGGACAGAATGTAACAAAAAAACTGTAAAAATTTCTTTTGGACAAATAAATTTTACTTTACTTTACTTACCCGAATGAAACTTAGTGTTCAAACTGTCTAAAACGGGATACTTTTGTCCTGATTGCCGTGACGCTTGGGGCTCTGTGGGGGGAAAGAAGGAAGACACATAGTACACGGACCTGTAGCTTGGTGACGAAGCTGAGCGAGTGCAGCGGCAGGTCCACGGTGAAGTGCGCCTTGAGCCCGCTCTCGCCGGAGCTCTGCACCTGCTCCATCTTGTACTGCGCCTGCAGCGACGGCAGCAGCGCCGCCGTGATGCTGAGGCTCTGAGGGGGGAGTGGGCATCAACCACTAGCACCAGTAGGTGTGACCAACAACAGTGGGTATGCACTGTAGTTTTACGAAATTTAGTTAAAGCTGGTTTGGTAAATGATAGGTCGGAAAGACTGGATTTCTAAAGATATGCTGATGTGACCAGCGCCAGTCAAGAGATGACCCAAGAAAATACTGAAGCATTAAACAGTTGACTGCAGGTGGCAACCTACGCCTAGAGATACCCGCAGGAGCGTTGTTTACTCTAGATTTCTATTCTTTGAGTGTTTGGTTTTGATGTCTGCAGTTGTTCTGTCTGTCTATGCTTCTCATGTGCATTGCTTCCTGTGATTTTATAAGCGTCTTACTAATAGTTTAGTTCGTGCCATGCTTTCTTTAAGTTTGAGCCTGTATACTTAATCTATGATATAAAAATATATGTCGCGAAGTAGGTCGCGATATATAATTAAGTTGATTTGTACATGTACATATATTTAATGAGAGAAAATTAAGTACCTAATGGAAGCAGATACAGACACGCAGATTGAAGATGGACTACAACATAATTGGTGAGTCCTTTAACTATTAAGTAAATAATAAATGGTAATTAACACCAAGTGTAATAAAAGAATGCCTCTGTACGATGTGGTACAGAGGAATATGTATATAATTATGGTGGCGGAGGATGGGCTGTAGGGGTGTTTGTGGAGGCCCACGGGGACAATGTGGTCCAAACCAGAGAAAATGTTTATTGAACTATTTCCTTGATCTTTGAACCCAAACGTAAAGTAATCAACCACACTAGAAACTATTAACTACCTGTACGACCACGGAGAACTGCAGTATAAACGGGTTGGTGTTGACCGCGGGCGGAGGAGGTGGGGGCGGGGGGCGCGGCGCGGGGGGCGGGGACCCGTCTTCCTCGTCCTCCGCCCCCGCGCCCGGCACCCCCGCGCCACCCGCCGCCCCTGTGCGGGACGTGCGACCCGATGTACGAGTCACGCCGAGTTCCTGTACGAATATGTGAAGTTTTTGTCAGTACATTTTCACTTTGTTTGCTTGACTATTAAGTTAGTTCTCAAGGCCCATTGGCAAATTAGAAATAAAACCTGTATAATTTGGTGAACCGTGTGCGTCGTATAATGTACCTTCACAACCTACTTACAAATGAAAGTTTCACGCAGATATAGCATCGAGAATCCTTGTTTTGGTGGACTTTACATAACTTTGACTTTGCTTTCTATATGTATAAGATATGAGTTGCCAGAATTATATATCTACGGAAATTACATTTATATAAACGTTGGAAGAACCTTATTGATTGGGAGATCCTTAAACATAAACGGCGAATCAATCAAAACCGGTGTCTTCTTCTTTGCATTATTAATAATACGAAGCAAAAAAATAAAGCTGTCTCGTCTTCTTAACCACGAAAGGGATACAGTTTTCACCATCACTTACATAATTTCTTCTAAAAAGTTTCTAAGCCTGAAATCACACTTTTTAATACAGTTGCTCAAAAAGTGGCGTATTGCAGGGACGTATAGCGTTCGGGATGTGGGCTATTACCTACACACGCGTGCTTTTTTTTACCTTTCCCGCACTCGTGCGTTCTCTTTCCCAACTGTCAAAATAATGTCTATTAAAAAGAAAAATTAACCAACCATGAAGTTTTTACTAAAAAAAAACAAAAAAGTTTTTATGTTTCATGTTAATACTTACGTAGCGTAGGTATATTTCTAAAAAAAGCTACTGGATTGTTTCGATATCAGATTTAATGATTTGATTGAATTAGTTTGGTTGGTTTCATTTCATTTTATCTCATTAAATTTTATTTTCATTTCATATCAATAAAAAAATTCTACTGAAGACTTGGCTGTATGGGCATAGTAACCTTTGCCTACCAAATGGGTGAAGAAAAAATAGCGCCATTTTCAAAATGAGTTATTTCGACATTTACGATCCTAATTTTATATTTTATTAAATTGCTTTATTTTTTCGCAACTGTATTAAAAATAGTCGTTCATTACACGTGCGGAACCGTCATTGCAACTCGTCCCGCCTGTCAACCCTCGCCTTCGGCTGTGCCTCGGCTCGGGTAGACATTGGTCGGAACTCGTTGTAATGACAGCCTTTCCACACTTGTATTGAAATATACTATTTTAATACAGTTGCTCAAAAAGTGGCGTATTGCAGGGACGTATAGCGTTCGGGATGTGGGCTGTTACGCACGCGTGCTTTTTTCTTACCTTTCCCGCACTCGTGCGTTCTCTTTCCCAACTGTCAAAATAATGTCTATTAAAAAGAAAAATTAACCAACCATGAAGTTTTTACTAAAAAAAAAACGAAGTTTTTATGATTCATGTTAATACTTACGTAGCGTAGGTATATTTCTAAAAAAAGCTACTACTTTGTTTCGATATCAGATTTACTGATTTGATTAAATTAGTGTGGTTGGTTTCATTTCATTTTATCTCATTATATTTCATTTTCATTTCATATCAATAAAAAAATTCTACTGAAGACTTGGCTGTATGGGCATAGTAACCTTTGCCTACCAAATGGGTGAAAAAAAAATGGCGCCATTTTCAAAATGAGTTATTTTGACATTTACGATCCTAATTTTATATTTTATTAAATTGCTTTATTTTTTCGCAACTGTATTAAAAATAGTCGTTCATTACACGTGCGGAACCGTCATTGCAACTTGTCCCGCCTGTCAACCCTCGCCTTCGGCTGTGCCTCGGCTCGGGTAGACATTGGTCGGAACTCGTTGTAATGACAGCCTTTCCACACTTGTATTGAAATATACTATTTTATAACTGACCTGCAACGTGGACGACAGTTGGCGACTGGACCTGGTCATGAGAGAGTGCAGCGCCACGGGGTGCTGCGGCAGGTCCCCGCGCACGCCGCCCACCCACAGCAGCGCCGCGCCCCCCGCCCCCGGCGCGCCCCCCGCCTCCCACGAGTACAGCCCGCGGGACTTGCCCACCGACACGCGGACCACCGTCCTATACAGTGACGTATGTTATAGCAGTGTTTGAAGGTGAATTAATAGGTCCATGTATATGTCGCCGCAGCTCATTTCTTAAGTAATTTATTTATAATTAATAAAATAAGTAGGAAACAAATAAAACAATGACTAATATTGAATTCAGTCGTTAGTTATAAATTCTGTGTTTTGTAGATTACGATGTCTAATTTGATCTTTCCTGTTATTATAAATAAAATAATAATTGCTTTCTTTTGATGTAGAAAATACTGTAGTTCTGTCTAAAATATTTGTTAAGTAATTAATTTAATTATTATTAAGATTATCTGTAAGTAAATTTAATAATGGTTTGTGTTTTTAAATGTAAAGTGTTTTGACTACCAGGCTGATGTTTCGTAGTTTGTAAGTAAGCCAAATGAGAGACTTACAGTAAGTTTAAGAAGAGTTATTAATGAGAGATTTAAATAGTTAATCATTTAATGTCTTGTTTTGCTATCAATTACTTAGAGCATTTAACCAAAGGAGATGACAAGATAATTTTAGCAGGAACATATTATTCAGGCACTTTTGGTGGGGGACGAGGAAGTTTTTTTTTTTTTTTTGGTAACAATTTTACAGGCCCGGAATCTTCGTCCTTTAAGCCTTGGGACGAGGAAGTGATGTGACAATAACAATAAGAATGAATGGGTATTTTTATTGAACGAATGAAGTCTTTTAGTCCAATTGAATTATTAAATTTACCTTTTCTTATTAATAGTAGTATTGTTTATTAATACAATTGTAAATTTTTTACTGAACACTTACAAATTTTGGTTTATCTAAAAAAAGATGCTAAGGAATAAATAAAATGAGTGGGCAACATCAGTTTAAAATAAATCCTTTTATTTTTGTAGAATTTTAGCAGAATACAATACAATCATTATAGTTCTAAATAATTGTTTTATTAATGAGTTATAACAGTAGATAAATTTTAGTATTAATTCTATAGTTTTAAAAACATAGGTACTGTTTCCCATTTTTTAATAGATGGTATTGCTCCCTTCTTTAACCTTCTATTTTTATATTTTATATGGTCTTCATAATTTTCAGAACTAAAATGTTCTGAACAAATGGCGCTTGTTCTACGAGGTCGCCACAATTCGTCACGCGCGCAAAATTTTGTCCAAATGTCCTTTACACTTGGATTTTTTGGAAAACTACAAATAATAAGGTTTATTTTAATACTAGCTTAGGTTTTAGTCCACATCTTCGCAAGTCTTAGCTTAAAACCTGTAAGCGCTATTTAGTAATATATGTCTGCTAAACTTTATATTTTTTGAACCATTCATTCATCCCACCAGTCATTCAAACCAATTCACTTTTATTTTCCCATCACTGTCTAGAATCCCGACCTTTAAAAACGACATTAAAAAAAATTAAAAAGAAATCTCATCACAGTGGTTGTCAGCTTTGACAGCGTTGACAGCTTGTCTCCCTAATATAGTATTCGTTGTTTACATTTGCTATCGTTTAAAGTGTCGTTACGATCAAGGTTAAAATTCGAAAATATCAATAAATAGTGTAGTACATTGCCAAAAATACTAACAGGTGATATGAAATCCCATGTAAACGTAAATTCGAAGTTTCTGAACGTCGTTTACACAACAAAACCGAACAAATAACCATTTTGTGGAGCACATAAACATATGACCGAGCGACACAGAATGATCAAGTACCGTGCGTGGTACTTTTGTTCACGACTATGACCATCGCTATGACCAAGATTTTGCCTGAGGGGAAAGGCCTGCTATGCCATCTCCTTTGGTTAGATGCTCTAAGATCAATTATCATTATAATAACTTATTAGAAATTTATTGCTTTATTGCTGTTTATTCAGTATTTGATTTGCTTTTGTTTACCCGACATCTGCAACGCCATTGGTCATTTTTTATCTAATGAAAATTGAGCACGCGGTTTCAAAAAACGATGGCGCTTTGCCGATATCGGGAATTCATTTTCTTGCTGGCTTTGGCTTCGCGATATTTTGAGTAAAAATATTATTTTCTACGAAGTAATTATGTTGGTTTTTTTGTTGGTTAAAAGTGTGCTGTTTGAAATATCGTTTTAATAATAAATTGCTTTGTGGCTTACCTACTTTTTGATTTTATTAAATAGTTACCTTTTTAAAGTTTTAATATGTAGGCTTTCAGGGTAGGGTTCAGCTTATTTATCAGTAAAATAGGTAGTTTGTAGCTAGTGTGGTTGGAAAATCCAGGGGGCAGGGCCGGTGAACACCCAAGGTCAACGGCTCTGCTTATTTTAAAAATACTTCGGATTCTCCATCTCCGATATATATGAAATTTTAATATGTTCCTTTTGATATTATTTTAATGAAACTGTTAATTTCATTTGACAAAGAAACGAAGAAACTTGTATAGAAAATATCAATTCATATTTAAACGTAAAAATTATGTCAAGCACTAATATCAAACAAATTGCAAATATCTTTAGTCATAATTTGAACTCGTTCCACCCCCCGTCCAACCCCCGCCCTGTACTCACTGGTGCGTGGGCGCGCAGCCCTCCAGCAGCACGATGGTGGCGCGGCCCAGCGTGCCGGACAGCGCCCACTGCCGCGCGCGCGACGCCGACAGCGACGCCTGCAGCGACGTCAGCTCCGCCTCCAGCTTCAGCCCGGACAGCGACGCCAGCAGGCGCGTGCGGTGGATTCTGACGGAAGGGAAGGACAATATACGGCATGTAGATAAGGCTTGTTGATCCTATGAAACGTTTTACATTAGTTTACGTTTAACTTAAATTTGACCGATAAAAATTATAGTAGTTTTATGGACATGAAATGCGATGCTGAGCATAATATACTTTGTGTTCATGAGTTTTGAGACGAAATAAAAGTTACATAACTTTTTTAATAATTAACCTGTACCTACTTGTAAAATTTTCAATAAACATTAAGTATATAGGAAAAACCAACAAGAAAAAACAATTAATCAAGTGACGGCCCTTGTTTTTAATACAGGGAATATTTCGCCATTTATCAATGACGGCACGAATCTTTTCCAGCGGGATTCGCTTTGCTTCTCGGGCAAGAGCTCGCTTCAGTGACTCAAAGTTTAGGAGGGACTTTTGGCAGGCTCTGAGCTCTAATTCAGTCCATAACGCATAATCCAGCGGGTTGAGGTCGGGGTGGAGAAGGGGCGAAGAAGACCGGCACATTTTCCTTCAACCAAGCTTGGGTGGGTTTTTGTCTTATGGGATTGCGCTGAGTCTTGCTAGAAACCCAATCCTTGATGTGAATGAGACAGGAGTTTCACAAAAGGCTCTAAAATGACACTTTGATAATTGTTGGCTTTCACCTTGACGCCTTGTTGTCAGAAATGGAGCGCAGTTACACCTTCATAGGAAATGATACCATCACATTAGTCGGATGATGAGGACGCACACATTCCATGCTGGAGCTGGGACATCCTTGCTACATTTGGCATACACCTTATTGTTTTGTTGGTTGAACTTTTCTTCGACAATAAACATTTTCTCATCGGTGAAGATTATCTTTCTCGCAACGTGTCTCCTAAGCAGTATTGGACAACGTTCGCATCGCAATTTACGAAGACGATCGTTTAAAAAATGTCATTTCTACGGCGATATATGGCGGGAATTCGTTATCTCTAAGTTAGATTATGGCGGAACGTCAAAAAAAACGTGGCAATTTATGTAAGTGCGTGGATATATCACACTGTTTAGCAACTTTACAATAATCATTAAGATTAGTCAGGATATAAATGGATAAAGGAGGCGCGGTGAATTTGTTGTGTGGCTATCTATTCGACTGCACTGCCTATAGGACCAAATCAGAATGTCTTACAAGATAGACTAACTTGACACAACGGAAATGACAGAAGCCATTCACTCATAAAGCCACGCACCGACTACACCCAAGTTAGACAACTTGACGCAACCAATATTTCATTATAACGTTGACATTTACATTGATGTTAAAATTACAAATCAAAAACAAGATAGTTTGTAAAGTGGTTCTTCAACTGGTCAAGTCCATCGATTCTGTGTTCTCTCCGACATATACATATATACATATAAATATCATATTTCAGTATTCTGTTGACTGGAATACGCGAAATACTAGTCTGAAGAGCGAGTTTTTTCTCAGAAGAATTAAAGATTTCAAATTAGTATAAATGCTTTTAAAAAAAATCTCACTGAAAGGATCTCCTTCCCACGGGAAATAGTATATTTCAATATTGTGTGCATCTTACCACTGTAACGTAAACACCTGTCACAATATAAAAAATCAAAATTTCCTTAAAAACATTGTTAAGTTCAGTTTTGCACAGTGAATTCTATAAGTGTATTGTTCTTTATCACTTTGTTTGTGAAATCTATATCAATTGCAGTGCGATTACAGTGATTTTGTCGAAAAACTTATCGACAAAACAACTAAGTTCCGATAAAGGAGGGTAATTTATAAACTTTTATTATAATCCTACAAAATTACAACGAACATATTGGTTCCTGACAGAAAGGCCAGCTGTCATATGCAACTGTCGAAGTCAAAGTCACCTGTCTTGAGTCACCTGTCACAGTTATCAAAGTCATCTGTTCACAGATTATACAATCACGTCCCGTTTGAGGCTGTAAAAATTTCTAAATTAAAATTTTGTAATTGATCACCAATCAGAAAAATGAAGTGCAAAGGCTGTATTGAACAAATTAAAAATAATCAATACTTAAAGTGCAATATGTGTAAGTCGCTTCTCTGCTACGCATGTCTCAACCTAACCACTGAAAAGGCTTCACAACTAGACACACGACAATTAGCTGCTTTTAAATGCCCTGCTTGTTCAAATATTACCAAACGCCGTATTAATGAAAATACACCAGTAAGAAGACAGCAAGAAACGTCTCCCAATATGTCTAACGACATATTATCTTACATATCGTCAAATGAACCAACAGGCTCAACGAATGCCATAACACTGGATGCGATAAGTAGATTTCTTGACGAGAAACTGTCTCCTTCTTCAATTACTATGAAGAGTCTTCGAAAGGCCTTGTTGGAAGATGTACAGGCTACGATCAAGACCGAAATACACTCAGCGGTCTCGCAGCTGAAGGAAGAATTCAGTGTTACAACCGATTACTTATCATCGGAACAGAGGGACATTAAAAAGCAGATATCGAACCGTGACGATAAAATAAAGCAACTGGAAAGCTCTCAAGTTTTAATGCAAAATGATATTACGAATCTCAAAAATCGTCTTAACGCAATCGAAAAAATGTCGCGCGACTTGAACATAGAACTGCAAATGGTACCTGAGAGCCGCAATGAAAATGTGACAACATTGTTCCGGAACCTTTGCAGCACTTTAAATGTAACTCCACAAGAAAATGAAGTCCGCGTTTGCCGCCGTGTTGCCAAAATGGACAATTCTTCAAGTCGTCCCAGAAACATCTTAGTCACACTCGCCACACCCCAACTGCGCGATGCAATTTTATCGGCAACCTATCGATTTAACAAATCTAATCCTAAAAACAAGCTCAACTCGACTCATCTTGGCATAAATGGAGAAGCTCAGCGCAGCAGACTTCTTAAAAAGTGTTTTAAATGAAAACTACGATATTATATGCTTGACGGAAACTTTTTTTTTTTTTTTTTATGTAATATAGGTAGCAAACGAGCATGCGGGTCACCTGATGGTAAGTGATCACCGCCGCCCATGACTACCCTCAACACTGTAGGTGTTGGGGGTGTGTTGCTGACCTTTAAGAAAATATATAAATAAATAAATAAAATTGGGCACCGAGAAACTAATTTAAATGATTCTGTACTTGATGGTGAAATTATAGATTCCAGATATAACTTACATCGTAGTGATCGCACCGTACAAACTTCAAACAAATCTGGCGGAGGCGGCGTGCTTATTGCTACCAAGAAAGAGTTTTCGGTCTTTCGTCAAGTGTCTTGGGAGGATGATATTGAGGTCGTTTGGCTTAGCGTTATCTTTGACCGCAAGAAAATTTTACACATTTGCACTTGTTACTTACCTCCAGAATCAATTGATCTACCTTTTCAAAAAATTAAATCTTTCTTTCATAAATGTCAAACCACAATCTTGGGTAATCACAATTCAAATAACGACTTCTTAATAGTTGGTGATTTTAATACACCAAAAATATCATGGACTAAACCTAGTAAAGAAACGAACCTTCTACCATCTGAACCTAGGGATGAAAGGGCACGACTATTAGCCGACACATTACAATTATGTGATCTAAGGCAGTTGAACCACGTTCGAAATCAAGATAACCGACTTCTTGATTTAGTCCTTACTACCTTGAACTTGGTTAACGTCTACAGTACCAAACAAAAAAAAAAAAAATATACAAGTGTGGAAAGGCTGTCATTACAACGAGTTCCGACAAATGTCTACCCGAGCCGAGGCACAGCCGAAGGCGAGGGTTGACAGGCGGGACGAGTTGCAATGACGGTTCCGCACGTGTACTGAACGACTATTTTTAATACAGTTGCAAAAAATAAAGCAATTTAATAAAATATTAAATTAGGATCGTAAATGTCGAAATAACTCATTTTGTGCAACAAACAACTAAACTCGCAAAGAAAATTTCTGAAAAATGGCGCCATTTTTTCTTCACCCATTTGGTAGACAAAGGTAACTATGCCCATACAGCCAAGTCTTCAGTAGAATTTTTTTATTGATATGAAATGAAAATGAAATTTAATGAGATAAAATGAAATGAAATACTAATTTAATCAAATCATTAAATCTGATATCGAAAAAAACTAGTAGCTTTTTTTAAAATATACCTACGCTACGTAAGTATTAACATGAATCATAAAAACTTCTTTGTTTTTTTTAGTAAAAACATCATGGTTGGTTAATTTTTCTTTTTAATAGACATTATTTTGACAGTTGGGAAAGAGAACGTACGAGTGCGGGAAAGGAAAATAAAGCACGAGTGTGTAATAGCCCACATCCCGAACACTATGCGTCCCTGCAATACGCCACTTTTTGAGCAACTGTATTAAAATTCCATTTCACAACGCTTGTCACTTAAAAGCTACTATAGTTATAACAATGTATAATTCTCACCTAGCAACCATTCCGACGACGATCCCTGCCGTTCCAGTATTATTATTATTGTTGTTGTTGGTGGTGTTAGTGGTGGTGTTGGTGGCAGGATGGCTGCTCGTCTTGTGGTTGCCGCTCCATTGCTCCGTCTGCTCGGTGGTCACGGAGAACCTACGACAATGGATTAGAATTTTAGTGGCAGTGTATAGAAGGTGGGAGTTTCTACAAGGTCTGACAAGGAATAAAGTGATAGCTTGTAACATATTCAACATAGGAGTGAGAAGAAGTTATAGGGGTTTCTTAGTTATTTGGATCTATAGATTAATAAAACATGATTTTCGAGTTCTAAGCAATAAAAAAGCACAAAGTTGCCTCCTCAATAATTATGATAATATTGAGTTATTAATACTAAAAGTAAGACCACATTATATAATCAATAATTTTAAAAGTAAGACTATTAGTATATAACTTAAATCCCTTAAACTTATATAACTGTCAAAGCAAATGCACTGCATATCAGTATAACTCACCGATGCGTGATGGTGTTATTATCCGGCATGTTGGCATACAAGTCCAGCAACAAGTACACGGTGCGCCAACAACGAGGCGCCAGCTTGTCAGCGTCGGGGGCGGGGGCGGGCACAGGGGGCGGCGGCCGCGGGGGCGGCACCGACCCGCCCCCGCCCCCCGCGAACATCGGCGTGTGCGCGCCCTCGCTCAGGGAACTGTAGCCTATATTAAAACAACAACCAGTGTGAGGATACAAAAGTATATTTCAATACAAGTGTGGAAAGGCTGTCATTACAACGAATTCCGACAAATTAAATTTCATTTTCATTTCATATCAATAAAAAAATCTACGGAAGACTTGGCTGTATGGGCATAGGTACCTATGCCTACCAAATGGGTGAAGAAAAATGGCGCCATTAGCCAGAAATTTTCTTTGCTAGTTTAGTTGTTTGTTGCTCAAAACAAGTAATTTTGACATTTACGATCCTAATTTTTTATTTTATTAAATTGCTTAATATTTTCGCAACTGTATTAAAAATAGTCGTTCAGTACACGTGCGGAACCGTCATTGCAACTCGTCCCGCCTGTCAACCCTCGCCTTCGGCTGTGCCTCGGCTCGGGTAGACATTTGTCGGAACTCGTTGTGATGACAGCCTTTCCACACTTGTATTGAAATATACTATTGCTTTAGTTATCGTCGATAGAATGAACGACTATCGAGCAATCTAAGATTAATTAATAGGTTTATATTGTTTCTGTTTGATTTTAACGTTATAAGTTTAATACAGAAAAAAAATGTTTTATGTAACAACCGACATATTCAGTACTAAATAATGAGAAATACGCTTTAATTGTTCTTAACTTATATTTTAAACAAGCGACCCCCCCCCCACGCTTCGCAATTGTGTAATTTTGGCCGACTTGCTCACGAAATATTGAATTTTGGCTTACTTAAAAAACCTTTTTTAATTGTTCTTTATTTACAAATTTAAATGAATGAATTCCCTTAAAGATGGCGAAAACTGCATTAAAATCCGTTGTGTGGTTTAGGAGGAGTTAGCGGCCAAACATACAAACAGACACAAATAGCGACTTGGATTTATACTATGTAATGATAATGATATGGGGGAAACTGTATGAATAGCATATTTTTACTTAGTTTAAATAAGCTTCATAAAATCTCTTTTTATGATTCTTTTTTCGGTACCTATAGATTCTGATTAATTTATTTAGAAAAAAAATTAAAATAATTTTAGACACAATCCCCAATCCACTTAAAATCTGTCTCTGCGGCCCCCTCGCTGGTCTTGGCCGGCGGCACCAGTTCTGCTGGCTTCATTCACTCATCATCACTCTACTCTACACCTCCATTTCCCCTCCCCACTCACCCAGCTTCCCCTTGACGGTCTTCCCCGTGGACCGCAGCTTCTGCGCGAAGGACTGCGGTCTTCTCACGCTGGTCTTGGCCGGCGGCACCAGGTCCGGCTTCAGCGCCGGCAGCTCCCAGCGGGGGGTGGTCGGCTCCGCGCCGGCGTACTGCGAGTCCTTGTCCAGGGACGACACGGAGACTAGGTTCTCGCGGAAGTCTGACGCTGGGGGCAAGGGGGAAGGTTGGGTGGGTAAGGTGAGATTGAAAATTACTTGCTTTGAGATGCTTAGGCCCAATTGCAGAGAACGTTTTAACCTAGGGTTAGCTAACTCAGATTTAAATGGCGCCACCATCGATTGTAATAAGTAGTAGTTACAATCGATGGTGGCGCCATTTAAACCTGAGTTAGCTAACCCGAATCTAACCCGAGGTTAAAACGTTCCCTGCAATTGGGCCTTATTGAAAAAAACACTACTGTCTTACTAATTGAGATTTTACTTTTTTTAATTTTGCATTATAAATGCTAATTTATTAATTTTGAAGTTATAGATACTGGAAAAAGGAACGCGGGCCTCCGAGCATTACGCGACTGGGACTCGAACCCAGGGCCTTACTAATGTTACCAAGGAAGAGCTTTAATATGGTCACATAGGGAATCAAAGGAAACCAAAATAAGTATTAAGATATAGTAAACGCTTACTTTTCAACGCCACAATAAATATTTACGTAGGTCTTTAAAGACAAAATCAATCATTACTGATAACCAAGGTAATCTTTGTTCTATCGTTAATAAGTAACTGCTAAAGCTGTTTACTATTTTCAAAGACTTTACATTGAAATTATTCTGATTAGTATATTTCATTACAAGTGTGGAAAGCCTGTCATTGCAACGAGTTCCGACAAATGTCTACCCGAGCCGAGGCACAGCCGAAGGCGAGGGTTGACAGGCGGAACGAGTTGAAATGACGGTTCCGCACGTGTACTGAACAACTATTTTTAATGCAGTTGCGAAAAATGAAGAATTTAATAAAAAAATTAAATCACAATAAACTCAACTAACTAATAATTTATTTATTATAAAAGTGATAATTCACATATACATTCTGGAAAATGGCGCCATTTTTTCTTTACCCATTCTGGTAGGCAAAGGGAACTATGCCCATACAGCCAAGTATTCAGTAGTTTTTTTTTATTGATATGAAATTTAATGAGATAAAATAAAATGAAACCTAACCTCACTAATTCAATCAAATAATTATAACTGACATCGAAACAAATTAGAAGCTTTTTTTAGAAATACACGTACGCTACGTATTAACATGAATCATAAAAACTTCTTTGTTTTTTTTTTTAGTAAAAACTTCATGGTTGGTTTTAATGGACATTATTTTGACAGTTGGGAAACGCACGAGTGCGGGAAAGGTAAAAAAAAGCACATCCCGAACGCTATACATCCCTGCAATACGCCACTTCTTGAGCAACTGTATTAAAAATAAAATTACCATTATCGGTGTGGCTATTTCGTGTGTGTGCGTGTGTCCGCAGCTGTGTGTGCGTGTCTCGCACGTTCTGGTACATTCCACTGATCTGTTGCAGCAGGCGGAGTAGGGGCATGTTTACCTGGTGAATTAATTACAGGATAAGTAAACATAGGGATTTTAGAAATTGTTATCTGTTATTTCATTGTGTTAGCTGAAGAAATTAAAGAATAGTCATCATTTTAGAATAGTCTATACACGTAGTTTTCAGATGTTGTAAAATAAAACACGAAGTTTTGGTTGATTAACTTTTGACTTACTAAGTAGGAGCAGTTAAGGATTAATGTGTCTTCAATAAATCTATACTTCTAAAATAACAAGTCCTGACTAACTGACCATGATGTAACTGATCACTTTGAAAGAAAAGATTTTTTTGAAACTCCCACGGAAAAATATTTATCCGCGGTCGAAACTGTTAAATACTCTGTGTAAGGATGACTTAATAGTTTTCTATACTCTTTGTTACAAACTGTCATCGGTGTCAAATTACTTGTAATGTCTGGCTATGAAGAAATACACTCAAAAAGAAAAATACGTGTTTTATTAAATTGCAGTACAACTAAAGGAAAATTAACAGCAGAGCGTGGTTACCGACATAAAATAAACAATGTCGGCGAACGGTAATTATGTAACTTTGCCAAAGTTATCTGATGCAATTGGATTTGCAAATTGGAAATTTAGAGTCAACCTCCTGCTTGAAGAAAAAGGGCTTCTTGATGTATTGAAAGCAACCAGTTTTGACGACAAAAAGACTAAGGAAATGGACGCCAAAGCAAGATCAATTATAGCACAATGTGTCGCTGACAAATATTTAGAAATTATAAAGAAGAGCAAAACGGCCGCCGCCATGTTGCGGGATTTAGAGAAAATTTTTGAAAGAAAAAGCGTTTTTAGCAAATTGATGATAAGGAAAAGGATTCTGGGACTTAAACATAATTTTTCGTCATCGCTTCAAGAGCATTTCCTTAAATTTGATGAACTTATTACTGAACTGGAGGCGACAAGCGAAGCGACACTAGAAATGTGCGATAAGGTATGTCACCTTTTAATTTCTTTACTTAAAGAGTTTGAGAACATAATTACGGCTCTTGAAACCATGAGCGATGAAAAAGAACTTGATCTGGAATTTGTAAAGGCGAGGTTGTTAGACGCTGAGTTAAAACTAAAAGGACAAACAACAGAAAACAATCCAGAATTCAATTTTATTTCTTGCTATAGATGTGGAAGAGGGGGACATAAATATTTTCAATGCAGGAGTCAAGGACAGCATAGCGGTCAAGGACAGCATAGCGGACAAGGACAAACATCGAGTAGAGGACATGGATTTTCAGGACGAGGACATTATCAACATCGACAGAATAGGATAAGGACACGAGGAAGAGGTTATGGAAATAGAGGAAGAGGATACCATCAGGCACAAGTAGCACATACAACTATGAAAGATGAAGAGAATGAAGATAATTTTATGTTTTTAACAGGTATCACAGAAATTTGTAATAATGTAAAGGTGTATAATGAAACAGATATAGATTGGGTAATAGATTCTGGTTGTACTGAGCATCTGATACAAAGTAAATATGAACAATATATGATTAATGTCGAGTCAATTAAAGAAATGAAAATATATCTAGCTAACGGTAAATATATCTCAGCATACAAAAGAGGGACAGTAGAACTAATTTGTAATGGCTCTAAATTATCATTTCAGGCAATAATAGTACAAAATATTAAATTTAACTTAATTTCAGTAAAGAAAATTATAGAAAATGAAAAATATGCAGTAAATTTTAGAAACAATTGCGTTGAGATAACCAATATCAAAAACAAGAAAACATTGATAGGTAAACATGTAGGAAAATTATTTATTTTACCAACAAAATTCTTAACTAACTTTTGTAATAATTTATGGCATAGACGTTTAGGTCATCTCCATGACAACTACTTAAAGCAGATGAACCTGCCAAAGGTGGAAGGTACCTGTTCACCCTGCAAAGAAGGTAAGGCAACTAGATTACCATTCAAACCTACTGAAAAACCGAGGTCTAGGTACATCGGTGAACTCCTGCATACAGATGTTGCTGGACCAATGTCAACTCCTGGTATCAATGGTGAGTTATATTATCAATTAATTATAGATGATTTTTCCCATTTCTGTGTAGCGTTCCTTATGAAAAACAAAAGTGAAGCAACGGACAACCTTTTAAACTATATAAGACGATTAGAAACTGAGAAAGAAACTACAGTGAAGTACATCAGATGTGACAATGGTGGTGAATTTAAAAATAATAAAATACATAACTTTTGCAGGAAAAGGGGCATTGTTATTCAGTATACTCAACCATACTCACCTCAATTAAATGGAGTCGCTGAACGCATGAACCGTACTGTTTATGAGAGAGCACGTACTATACTGATAGAAACCAAACTCCCGAAATACTTATGGGGTGAAGCAGTGGCATGTGCCGTTTATCAAATCAACCGCTGCCCATCTTCTTCAATAAATTTTAAAATACCTTGTGAAATAATGTATGGCAAAGCCGATCTTAGCAAGTTGAGAGTATTTGGATCAAAAGCGTGGAAAGTAAACATGCCAAGAGGAAATAAATTTGACAAGAGAGCGACAGAAACACGAATGGTAGGATATGCACCAGTAGGTTATAGACTTTGGGATCCAGAGAGAAATAAAATTGTTATATCTAGAGACGTTACGTTTAATGAAGAAGATTATATTCATGAAGAGAAAATTAATAATGACAGATGTGATAAATACTTTGAAGAAGAGCAAAATGATAAAGAAGAAGAGCAAAATGATAAAGAAGATAGAAGCGAAAGAGAAAATGATGAAGGAACGAATGAAAGCAATGATGTCAACCAAGAGAGTGAAATTAATGATGAAATATTTGAGGAATGTGACAACAATGCAAATAATGAAGTTAAAGTAACTACAAGGTCAGGAAGGACAGTTAATTTACCTAAAAAGTTTACGGATTATGAGGTTTATGCAGCATATTGTTTGCTATCTGGAGACCCCTTAAACTATGAAGAGGCAATAAAGAATGAAGAATGGAAATGTGCAATTCAAAAGGAACTGGACTCGCAGATTAAATTGAAGACATGGGAAGAAGCGACATTACTAAAAGATTGCAAGGCTATAGACGTAAAATGGATATTTAGAACCAAACAAGATGGTACAAAGAAAGCAAGACTAGTTGCACGTGGGTTCCAACAACAGAATTTTGAAATTAATTACTCTCCAGTAGCGAAAATGTCAACAGTGAGGTTACTGTTAAGTTTAGCTGTACAACAAAATTTGCCAGTTTTTCAAATGGACATACCAACAGCATTTCTTCATGGATTTTTGGAAACAGAGGTTTATATTAAGCGTCCCAAAGGATTAAAAAGCGGAGAAGGGAAAGTACTAAGACTTCGAAAGGCTCTGTATGGTTTAAAAGAAGCTCCAAAGAGCTGGAATAAAAGATTTCACGATTTCATAACTGGTAAAGGATATGTACAATCTAAGCATGACGCTTGTTTATATGGAAAAGGAAGAAACTGGTTACTGGTGTACGTAGATGACATTTTGACTTTGGGGCCGGAATCAGAAGAGATTATTGAAAAATTAAGGAAAGAATTCAAAGTCAAATCGCTAGGAGAAATAAGGGAATATTTAGGATTAGAAATAACGAGAAAAGAAGACAAACTGGAAATAAGACAAACTAAAATGATAGAAAAATTGCTGAACAAATTTAATATGAAGAACTGTAAAGGAAGCAAAACTCCAATGGAAGTTAATTTTTATATATCTGCTACAGGAAATTTAGGAACCCAAGTACCCTACAGAGAATTAATATGTTCTATGTTGTATATAGCCACAAGTAGTCGTCCAGATATAAGTTATCCTGTAGCTTATTTGAGCAGATTTTTAGATAAACCGACAACAGAAGCATGGAACGCAAGTAAAAGAATTCTACGATATTTAAATGAAACTCAAAATCAAGGTTTGGTATATACAAAATTAGGTAATCCTACTAAAATTACAGCTTACTCTGATGCGGACTGGGCAGCTGACAAGCAAGATAGGAAAAGCACAAGTGGGTGTGTTATTTTTCAAGGTAATAATTTAATTACTTGGCTTTCGAAGAAACAGACCTGTACTGCATTGTCTACAGCAGAGGCAGAATTTGTCGCCGCAGCTTTATGTGCAGGTAATTTAATTCATGTTAGAAATCTTTTATCAGAGTTGCTAAATTCTAATCAGATCTCAGCTCATTTATTGATTGATAATCAGAGCACTATTAAATTAATCAATAATCAGTTAAACACAAAAGCTACTAAACATATTGACATAAAGTATCACTACATAAAAGATTTGGTTAAACAAAATGTTATATCTATTTCTTATGTTCCTAGTAATGAGAATGCTGCAGATATATTTACCAAAGCACTTGCTGTTATTAAACATAGATATTTGTCTAAGATGTTGAATGTAATGTAGTAGGTGTGTCCTTTAAACTATGTTCTTGATATGTTAGTTATGTTATAAATATGCATATTGTTTTTGTTTATTAAATTTAGCTTGGAACATTAAATTGTAAGTAATTTTAATTAGTTATGTTATAAAGATGCATATTGTTTTTGTTTATTAAACTTAGTTTTCAACATTAAATTGTAAGTAATTTTAATGTTGAGGTGGCGTGTTAAATACTCTGTGTAAGGATGACTTAATAGTTTTCTATACTCTTTGTTACAAACTGTCATCGGTGTCAAATTACTTGTAATGTCTGGCTATGAAGAAATACACTCAAAAAGAAAAATACGTGTTTTATTAAATTGCAGTACAACTAAAGGAAAATTAACAGAAACCGCCGGACGGAAAGCTAGTATAATATGTATAATTTCAGGTTAAATTTAACTAAGAAAACTATTTACAAACTCAACCGACCTGCTGCGATATGAACCGCACGGACACGTTGACGTTGAGCACGGTGCTGATGTGCTTCTTGAGCTGTCCGCGCGAGATGTACAGCACGTTGTGCTTCTGCACCAGCTCGTCCACCGCCACGTCCGCCACCTTCTGCAGGTCCACGTCCAGCGACACCTTCTCGCAGAGGAACGCCGGCGTCTCCGGCGCCAGGTCCGGCGGCGGGGCTGGGGGGAGAGTGAGGCAGGGAGATAAACACACAGGGGGTCTACCGGGACTTCACGTCCAGCGACACCTCGCAGAGGAACGCCGGCGTCTCCGGCGCCAGGTCCGGCGGCGGGGCTGGGGGGAGAGTGAGGCAGGGAGATAAACACACAGGGGGTCTACCGGGACTTCACGTCCAGCGACACCTTCTCGCAGAGGAACGCCGGCGTCTCCGGCGCCAGGTCCGGCGGCGGGGCTGAGGGGGAGAGAGTGGTGGCCAATCCATTTGATTAAAAAAACCTTTTTGAGAGTTTCTGAGAGTTTTTGAGAGTGGTAGAGTCTAGATGTAGGCTCTGTCTGCAGCGATTACTGGGCTGACTCGACCGGTGAAATACCACCGTCGCACAGAAACCCGACGTGAAGTAGGGACGATGTTCCTGCGTTTCGTTCGGTGAGTGCGGTATCCGGTGCCCAATTTTCTCAAAGGCTCAGCAACACACCCCCAACAGCCACAGTGTTGCGGGTAGTCATGGGCGGCGATGATCACTTACCATCAGGTGATCCGCGTGTTCGTTTGCTACCTATATTATATATAAAAAAAAAGCCAAAAGATAAACGCACTGGTGTCGTATCTCGTTCAGGGAGTATTTGTAACACTTTTTGTACTTGGTATTATTATCATGGGGTCAACTTCGACTCCAAGGCCGTCCCCGCGAGTGTAGTTACCTCGGTGCTTGTTGCTGGAGTGCGGCAGGTCGCTGACCACGAGGTCGATCCGCACGAGGTCGAGCCACGCCAGCAGCGACAGCTTCGACCCCAGCGACTCCAGCGCCGTCTCCGCAGCACCCGTCTCGCCTACAACAATCACGAACTTGTAGAGTCCGCAAATATAGTGGCAGATACAGGGACCAACTCGTAAGTACAAAGCGAAGATTGAAATATGGGTTGATTGCACAATTTACGTATGCACGATTAATAACTAGAAAAAACAGAACCAGGATTGCTTTTGTTAAGTTACGAGAATGTCATCACCATCATATAAGCCTTTCACTAGTTTTCACTTCAGCTTCCTAATCCGATGAGCTATATCGGTTACTTTTGTCGCTGCCGGAATACTGGGTTTCTCATCCGAGGGACCGGAGAGAAATACCTAACTAAGCCCTTTCCACCGCAGGCAGTGTGACTCTAAGTCGGTACCAATCTCTTTGTCAGGGTCCAGATCTCAGCCCGGTATCGTAATACTGGCACAGACATTGCGTAATTGGCGGCGAGAAGACTTAGGGCGGGTTGTATCAAACAGTTGGTTAACGTATCATACGTACGTAACTTTTTGACGATTACATCAGATGTTTAACGTACGTCAAATACAAAGCGTTGTTTCGTCACAAAAAAAACTGTTCTTCAATGTAATTCAAGTTGCCATTAAAAAGTAAATCATTACTATCATTTAAAATATATGGAAATAAAACAGAATCCATAGGTATTGATAAAAGCTTTTCATCAAAGATGTCCTGTCAACAAGAGAAAAGTTACGTTAACCGGATGGCCGGTTAACGTAATCGTTAATTTTTAACGTCCGTTAAAGGCCGACATTGGTGCAACAACCCGTTTTCTAGCTTGACAGTGGTTAACGCCATTTTTAACGTTGACAGACACGTTAAATAGTTGTGATGTAGCTTTTTAAACGCATTCTAACCTAATTGTATATTAATATCAATTTACTTGTCAAAGTTGTTTCCAATTTAATGTGAAGTTTGGCCTTCGTATGTATATTCGAAAACAACTTCGAGAAGCGAATGCGAAACATGTTTCTTTAAGACTATAAGTAAACACAACTGCACAAATACTCGTACCTATGCTGTTTAGTAATGACTATAAATAACCCTCATTACGGATGATGTATTAACTTACTATTTGTAACTTGGTTCGGAGAGACACCCAGTGCAGACAGGAATGGCTGGAACACCAGATGGGCGTCCAGCAACATCAATGAACCCTATAAAGAGGGACGATAGTGAGACAATTGCTTAAAAGAGAAAATGCTGAGATGGCTGCCTGGATTTAGCTGCCAGTTAAATAAATTAAATTGACGTTCTGAATCGTAAAGTATGTTTTGACTTCTGACAAGATAAGAGAAATAATTCTATATAAAGAAACTAAATAAAACACTTGATTATTGTAGTAATATTGATGTAATACCTGTAGCGGATATAGACTGCATGCAGGCATGGAGGCCATCGCTCGAGGGTTCATCTTGGACGTTGGGATCATGCGGTTCTTATTCTTTTGTTCCTGAATCAATACACACTTATTACAAACAAATATATAGTACTTTTCTTTACAAGATTTCACCTGTATATTTCTCTTTACTACAAGAAACCACTAAACCATTGTTTTACAAAAGAAGTAGATATATTATCTTCACCTGCAACTTAGTAACTTAATGAATGTTTACTATAAATTAATAAAACAATGACTCCATCTACCGCATGACTCATACTCACAAACTTCACAGGTTCCTGTTTGGCCATCCATTGGTACAGGTCCTCTTTAACTCGATCGCTTCTATTAAAGTTCTCATCGCTACCCTGCGCCGACGACAACGAAGGGTTCGAGCCCACGGTCGGCAGGTCCTCTTTTAGCGTACCGTAGTCTATTTACAAACAAAACACTATATACATTGCTACACTAATAGGGAAACAAGTATTTTGTATAGTATTGTGTTGTACAATCAAAAAATGTTTGAAAAATCATCAATCACAGTGCAATGATATCAATCTCACAAGGCAAGTCGTCATCTAGTATTGAATAGAACGATGAACGAACTTCCAGTTTTAGGTGGGTCTAATCAAAAGTGCATAGTAGCTATAGCTATATATGTAGTAGCTTTGATACTGTTTGAGCTAATTACAGCTATGTGGGGGGTTGATCGTGGAAGTACGTTGTTTAAGGTGTATATTTACAGAGTATACAAAAAATGGTCTGTCAGTTACATAAAAGCAGTAATTTTACCAAATTAATGTAGCCCAACGTAATTCCACGCTTATTAGAGTGTACAATACGCGTTAAATCACTTTTGTATCTTCAAGATAGCCAAATCAGTGCCCAACCCTTAGACTTCCAAGTTAAAATATGTTCTGTCTCAGTCAATCTTAGGCAACTGATATCCTTTATTTACTAAAGTTCGTATTAATCGCGTAGTGTACCCTCGTCGTATATGAGTACTCACTAGCGACGGCGTCGTCGTGGAAGGCGGGCTTCCTCGTGGAGAAGGGCAGCGAGGGGAACACCAGCGACGAGCGGCCCCCCCCGCGACCCGCGGCGGCCGCGGGGGCGCGCGCTACACACCACCAACCACATGAATGACGCAACCAATTTCATATCAAGCGTTCAAATTTGGAACGGCATGAGCTTAGTAAACCAATTCAGTTTGATGGAAATGTATATTTCGAACGTCAAACCAATTCAGTAGGAGAGGAATTTAAAATTGGAATTTTGATTTGAGATGAAAAGTGAAAACTATGTCAAAATCTGTTTAAATGATGGGGATAGACGAAAGCTTGTTCTAAATGATGGCGGTCATAATACAGTTTTGTAAGCATGTTATTTGAAAGATTTTAATTTCGATTTGCAAGGTATAGTGTAATATAAAATTTAGATTACTTATGTTTATATCTTTCGTAAATTTGTTATTTAATGAACATGCATTTGAAGTGAAACGAAAGGAAATCATTAAGTCAAACATACAGCACTCAAATCGCATTGTTATCACATCAAAAGCTATCATAAACTAAAAGAGCATCACACACAATAAATGAATAACAAAATCTGGCTTTTCGGTAAATGTGAGGAAACTCAAAGATAGTAAATAATAGCATACACACACACACAAACTAAGGCTTCGAAGAAAAGAATCGAAAATAAAAGACAAAGTTCAAAATAAAATTATTTTACACACACTGTGAGACTGATATTCCAGCGTGCAAGTGCAACCAATTGTGAACTTTATCCCCAAGTGTAAAGTCTCAAAGTTGTGCGCAAATAAAACTACAATTACCGGACGGCGGCGTGGAGGGGAACGAGTGAGGCCGCTGGTTTGACAACGACGCGCCCACTTGACAACACACCAATGTTAATTTTGACATCACTTTTAATTTGACAGGAATTTTGACACTACTGTTAAGCTGACTTGTATGTTTTAGCAATAATATAGGTAAGACTAAATGATTTTTATTGTAATTATGTGTTTGTGTTGCTTAATGCGAGCGTGAAATGGCTGTGTATTTAAATATTTTAAGTTATAAATTACTAAACGTTACTAAAAGTAGTATTAGTGCGTATGTGTTATATTATAATTTAGCATGGAACTAATAAGAAACGTACCTGATGTGTTGGTTTTGTCGTCATCCATGTTGAGAAGCAGACAGTTCTCATCCAGCACTTCATTATCAAGTTGGTACTCCTGCCAACCTTCTACCGAATCCTGGAAAAGCAAAAACTTTATAGCACTTATATTAAAACTTGCAACTGAATAGTATTCTAATGTAAATATTTTACCTCGAGTAGATCAGGCAGAGCGAATGTGACGTTGAGTGGCTTCATGACTTTATTCTTGTAATTGTGTTCGAGGAGTAGTGGCGTGTATAAGATGTTCTTCCACTGACGACTCAACACGATTACACCCTGTAGGAAGAAATAATAATAATTACAATTTATTTAGAACGCTTATGATATTGCACAATGTTAATGTGGTACATATTGGTTAAACAGTTTTACAACTACACACATATACCGTACAACAGTAACTTTTCTTTATTAGAAGCAAACAGACGTCTCGACGTTGAGTATTTCAACTGCTGGTGGTGGTTACTGCTGCGTTGCCTGCCGGCGTATGTCTGGGTGGATTCATCAAGTGGGCTTCCTGTGACAGCTGTGACTATAAACCTTATGACCGTCACCTGGCGCAGCGTGGAGAGCGGCGGCAGGTGTATGTCGGCGAGGTCGGCTGCAGCGTGGTGACGTCACGTGGCTCCTACCTGGCGCAGCGTGGAGAGCGGCGGCAGGTGTATGTCGGCGAGGTCGGCTGCAGCGTGGTGACGTCACGTGGCTCCTACCTGGCGCAGCGTGGAGAGCGGCGGCAGGTGTATGTCGGCGAGGTCGGCTGCAGCGTGGTGACGTCACGTGGCTCCTACCTGGCGCAGCGTGGTGAGCGGCGGCAGGTGTATGTCGGCGAGGTCGGCTGCAGCGTGGTGACGTCACGTGGCTCCTACCTGGCGCAGCGTGGTGAGCGGCGGCAGGTGTATGTCGGCGAGGTCGGCTGCAGCGTGGTGACGTCACGTGGCTCCTACCTGGCGCAGCGTGGTGAGCGGCGGCAGGTGTATGTCGGCGAGGTCGGCTGCAGCGTGGTGACGTCACGTGGCTCCTACCTGGCGCAGCGTGGTGAGCGGCGGCAGGTGTATGTCGGCGAGGTCGGCTGCAGCGTGGTGACGTCACGTGGCTCCTACCTGGCGCAGCGTGGTGAGCGGCGGCAGGTGTATGTCGGCGAGGTCGGCTGCAGCGTGGTGACGTCACGTGGCTCCTACCTGGCGCAGCGTGGAGAGCGGCGGCAGGTGTATGTCGGCGAGGTCGGCTGCAGCGTGGTGACGTCACGTGGCTCCTACCTGGCGCAGCGTGGTGAGCGGCGGCAGGTGGATGTCGGCGAGGTCGGCTGCAGCGTGGTGACGTCACGTGGCTCCTACCTGGCGCAGCGTGGTGAGCGGCGGCAGGTGTATGTCGGCGAGGTCGGCTGCAGCGTGGTGACGTCACGTGGCTCCTACCTGGCGCAGCGTGGTGAGCGGCGGCAGGTGGATGTCGGCGAGGTCGGCTGCAGCGTGGTGACGTCACGTGGCTCCTACCTGGCGCAGCGTGGTGAGCGGCGGCAGGTGGATGTCGGCGAGGTCGGCTGCAGCGTGGTGACGTCACGTGGCTCCTACCTGGCGCAGCGTGGTGAGCGGCGGCAGGTGTATGTCGGCGAGGTCGGCTGCAGCGTGGTGACGTCACGTGGCTCCTACCTGGCGCAGCGTGGTGAGCGGCGGCAGGTGGATGTCGGCGAGGTCGGCTGCAGCGTGGTGACGTCACGTGGCTCCTACCTGGCGCAGCGTGGTGAGCGGCGGCAGGTGTATGTCGGCGAGGTCGGCTGCAGCGTGGTGACGTCACGTGGCTCCTACCTGGCGCAGCGTGGTGAGCGGCGGCAGGTGTATGTCGGCGAGGTCGGCTGCAGCGTGGTGACGTCACGTGGCTCCTACCTGGCGCAGCGTGGTGAGCGGCGGCAGGTGTATGTCGGCGAGGTCGGCTGCAGCGTGGTGACGTCACGTGGCTCCTACCTGGCGCAGCGTGGTGAGCGGCGGCAGGTGTATGTCGGCGAGGTCGGCTGCAGCGTGGTGACGTCACGTGGCTCCTACCTGGCGCAGCGTGGTGAGCGGCGGCAGGTGGATGTCGGCGAGGTCGGCTGCAGCGTGGTGACGTCACGTGGCTCCTACCTGGCGCAGCGTGGTGAGCGGCGGCAGGTGTATGTCGGCGAGGTCGGCTGCAGCGTGGTGACGTCACGTGGCTCCTACCTGGCGCAGCGTGGTGAGCGGCGGCAGGTGTATGTCGGCGAGGTCGGCTGCAGCGTGGTGACGTCACGTGGGTCCTACCTGGCGCAGCGTGGTGAGCGGCGGCAGGTGTATGTCGGCGAGGTCGGCTGCAGCGTGGTGACGTCACGTGGCTCCTACCTGGCGCAGCGTGGTGAGCGGCGGCAGGTGTATGTCGGCGAGGTCGGCTGCAGCGTGGTGACGTCACGTGGCTCCTACCTGGCGCAGCGTGGTGAGCGGCGGCAGGTGGATGTCGGCGAGGTCGGCTGCAGCGTGGTGACGTCACGTGGCTCCTACCTGGCGCAGCGTGGTGAGCGGCGGCAGGTGTATGTCGGCGAGGTCGGCTGCAGCGTGGTGACGTCACGTGGCTCCTACCTGGCGCAGCGTGGAGAGCGGCGGCAGGTGTATGTCGGCGAGGTCGGCTGCAGCGTGGTGACGTCACGTGGCTCCTACCTGGCGCAGCGTGGAGAGCGGCGGCAGGTGTATGTCGGCGAGGTCGGCTGCAGCGTGGTGACGTCACGTGGCTCCTACCTGGCGCAGCGTGGAGAGCGGCGGCAGGTGTATGTCGGCGAGGTCGGCCTGCAGCGCGGCGGCGTCGGCCAGCGCGGCGTGGCGCAGCAGCGCGGCGCACAGCTGCAGCGACGGCTCCTCGCGCAGCTGCCGCGACATGCACGTGTGGCGCCCGTAGCGGGATCTGGTGCACGGATACTTCATTTTATGATACCGTGGATTTAATGCTAACGCGTGTAACGCAACAAGTAACGCCCTATAGTGTAGCGCGAGCTTAGATTGTAGTCGGTTTTAAGTGTGGAACGCGAATAGGCATGATGACTGTGAATAAAATACACAAAAATTATGCTACCATCTAATGAAACGTAAATAAAATATTAAAATATAACAAGGTATTATTATAATTAAAGCGAGATTAATTAATATTTTTAAAAAATAAATCTACAAAATACTACAGTCCGCCATGATATTCTGAACGCCAATCAGAGCGAATGACGTCACTATAGAGCATGGTTCCCAACTTAGGGGTTTTCCCCCCAAATTTAGGGGGTAAATTAGTGGGATGGGATTTTTTTTTAATTTTGTTTTTATTCTAAATATTAACAATTTGTTTTTTTCTTATTGCTTTTTTAAAAATAGTCAGAAAAATAATTTATTTTTACTAAAATAATCGGTTATAGATATTATACGACCGTGCAGATTCCTTCTAAATCTTGAAAAAAAGAAGTTGGTAGATCTACCTACTTTTCGAATTGAGTTTGGTCGGAAACTACCAACTTTTAGAGTCGTACGGAAGGATTTATAAAAATTCGAGTTGGTAACACTGCTGTTCTGACGTCAAAATCGACGCCATGACACTTTGGAGCGTTTTGGTGGGAATTTTAAACATAAAATTTTAAATTGATTTTTTTCATATAAATCATGCTTTTTTTCCGAAATATGATATTTTTTACAATAAGTATATATTTCTGAATATGATACAACAGTTTTTCAAAATCTGTCATCATGCCTATTCTAATCACTGTATGCATAGATTTTTAAAGAAGGAACACGTTATGGTGCGGAGAGTGTTATGCCAAGTGATGGAAATTCTTTTTTAATACAGTTATTCAAAAAGTGACGTATTGCAGGGACGTATAGCGTTCGGGATGTGGGCTATTACACACTCGTGCTTTTTTTTACCTTTCCCGCACTCGTGCGTTCTCTTTTCCAATTGACAAAATAATGTCTATTAAAAAGAAAAAATAACCAACCTTGAAGTTTTTACTAAAAAAAAAAGAAGTTTTTATGATTCATGTTAATACTAACGTAGCGTAGGTATATTTCTAAAAAAGTTAGTAGTTTGTTTCGATATCAGATTTAATGATTTGACTGAATTAGTGTGGTTGGTTTATTTTCATTTTATCTCATTAAATTTCATTTTCATTTCATATCAATAAAAACATTCTATTGAAGACTTGGCTGTATGGGCATAGTAAGCTTTGCCTACCAAATGGGAGAAGAAAAAATGGCGCCATTTTCCAGAAATTTTCTTTGCCAGTTTAGTTATTTGTTGCACAAAATGTGTTATTTCGACATTTACGATGCTAATTTTATATTTTATTAAATTGCTTTATTTTTTCGCAACTGTATTAAAAATAGTCGTTCAGTACACGTGCGGAACCGTCATTGCAACTCGTCCCGCCTGTCAAAGCCTGCCTAGACATTTGTCGGAACTCGTTGTAATGACAGCCTTTACACAATTGTATTGAAATATACTATTTTATTTCATATCAATAAAAAAATCTACTGAGGACTTGGCTGTATAAGCATGGTTCCCTTTGCCTACCAAAATGGGTGAACAAAAAAATGGCGCCATTTTCCAGAAATTTCCTTTGCGGGTTTAATTGTTTGTTGCACGAAATGAGTAATTTCACATTTTCGATCCTAATTTGTTGTATGTAACACCACCGGAACTCAGTATAATTGCACAGAATGGCTCCGAACTCGTTGCAATGACAGCCTTTCCACATTTGTAATGAAAAATACTATTGTTTAGAGAAGGCTTAGCATGTCCACGAAGAGTTGAAATGCAAAATTACCAAATTAAATATAATAAATAGGGATGTTACGGATATGGAATTTCGGTTTCGGATAAGGATATTGTTTTTTTTTATATCGGTTTCGGTTTCGGTTACGGATATGAAATTATTTCGGATTATCCGGTAGTTTCGGATAGTTTCGGTTACGGATATTAGATTCTAGGAATTTCAAAAGTAATACAAAAAAATAGATAATAAAATGGTTTTATTTATATAGACGAGGACGATGGGTGAGAACGATAACGTCATAAACACCGCTACATTGAGCTCAGAGAGAGAACCAACACTTTGGTCACAGTTCTGTAAGCGGTTTACGGAACGCAGCCAAAAACAACTTGTCGTAACGTGTTTCATTTAGATTCCGCCACTATCCGAAATTATCCGAAACATTTATTTCGGTTTCGGTTACGGATACGGATATTTTTTTATTTCGGATATCCGGTAGTTTCGGTTACGGATATGGATATCCTTAACATCCCTAATAATAAATTCAAGGTTAAATAAGAAAAACAATTAAAAAACTCCAGTCTATATCACCAGCTTTATGGTAATTAAAAATATATGTTTAATTAAAAAATAATCCCATTTATAGTACCAGCCTCTTTAAATACATCGACATCTGTTCAGGCAGTTGAGTTAGTACACTACCTACCTACCTAAGTTTTGCGACCAAGTCCTTTCCATATTTTTTTCTCCTGTACAAACATGTAAACAGTTTCCCACTATCCCATCGTTTCCTAAACACCGGCCAGCACTCCACTGACCTGATCGGCGCGGGCTTGGGCGCGGAGTCGAGCGCCGAGGCCATGAGGCACGCGGCCGTGGCGGCCAGCCGGCGCGCCGCCGCGCGGTACAGCGCCACCACGCGGATGCCCAGCCGGTTGCAGGGGTTCATCCACGCGTTGATGGCGGGCGACGCCGTGCTCACCAGGTTCCAGTCCAGCCGGCTGCGGGGACGAGTGGGGAGGTGGGGGGGAGGGATTACCAAGAGACATTATATTCAGTAAGACTTTATGGCGAAGACATTGGCATCAGAAGTTTCATTGCAAAAATGTAGTTACGGAAAGTATTTGTTGGGAAATAAACAATTTCAAAGTTGACTTATTTAGGTGAAGAAGTTTTTCATTCTCTGTGAGATTGAGGTTAAAATGAACTGACCTGGTATAGTCGATCTTCCTCGTGATAGGAGTCCGAGGCGGCGCGGCGAAGTTGAACCAGACCACCTTAAGGTCGATGGCGCACGCGGAAGTGTTACCGTTGTCCTTCAGCGGGACGATGGTGGTGTAGCTGTCGTTGGAGGGGTCCTCGGGGCCCGGCGTGGTGGGCTCCGCCGGGGGCACGGGCGGGGGCACCGGCGGCGGGGGCACCGGCGGCGGCTGCGCGCCCAAGTTAGGGGTACTCGGCTTGGACGACGACTCACGCTTCCTGAACAAATCGAACTCGATACCGGAGGAACGGCTTTTGGTCGTCTTTTCTTTCTCGGTCTTTTCCTTTTCGGTCTTCAACTCTTCGGCGGATTTGACAGACTCTCGGCAACTCTCGTTTTCGGTTTTCTGGGGCTTTTTATCCTCGCTTGGCTTGACTGATTGTGAATGTTTCGAAATTCGGATAGATACGCCTTCGATTCCGCATTCAAACATTATGAAACCGAAAGCGTCCTTGGTCTCGGTGCTGCCGGTTTGTACTCCCTGTAAAAAATAAATAAAATAAGGCATTTTCCTATTAGTAGCAATTTTTTTTGACATGAGGACTTGACTTACCGAAGTTTCGGTTCCTTTAGAGTTGGAATCAAGCCTAAGAAACTTG
Organism: Emmelina monodactyla; assembly: GCA_916618145.1. Taxonomy (NCBI): domain Eukaryota; kingdom Metazoa; phylum Arthropoda; class Insecta; order Lepidoptera; family Pterophoridae; genus Emmelina; species Emmelina monodactyla. The sequence goes on from OU745305.1 coordinate 11,326,390, forward strand.
AAAGCAACCTTTGATTGCTGATTTGGTATGCCAGTGATCGTTGCATCTTTCAACTGCGCTGATTCGTTACGAATACGTCGTAGCTGACCGTGGACCTTACCTAGAAATATACGAGCGTTAATATATGATTGTGTACACAAAAAAAGTCGCATGAAGATAATAAGTTTAACTTACCAATAGTCAAAGTGATACTAGTATCCTCGCACTGTTGTTGTGAAGTTTCAATATAAACGGGCTCGCCTTTCTCTGGACCCCGTTTTCGCCCGGATGTCTGAGCTGATATAAAAGCTCTAGGTCCTTTCATTATGCCAAATGTTTTCTTACTACCCAGCGCACGTAAAGTGGGTCGGTAGTACATCTGCACTGATTCAAGGGTCTTTTTCGAACCAACGTATTTTGCTGTTATGTTCTCCATGGATATTCCAAAAAGAGAGACGCATGTTAAGTCTTGAATGTTGTCTAATGCTGAGAATGAAATCATATCTTCGACCACCGACGACTGAATAAAAACGATGTTTACTTTCGGGATAGTAACCGTCGCTTGAATTTGCTCGCATAACGTTTCTTCATAAACATTTGTTCTTGGTATTGTAGCCAGCTTGCATTTGTCATCTTTGTCCATAATAATACTGGACTGAGTCCTAGCTTGCAGTAAGGGCAACCAATTCTGGACGTGCTGTTTTTGTTTAAGTACATTTGAGCTCTCAACGGAGGCTATACAAAGGAGGCGCAAATGACTTATCACAGTTATAGGGTGGATATTGGCCATTACTGGCGTCAAAGACTCCACGAATTTTTGGGTACTCTCTAGCACAAGTGGAGTGAGGGTAATATCAATTTCTCCACGTAATTTAATGAGTAAACCGTTTTTACTGTCACTGGTCGTGGTGGCAGTAGATGTTGTGCTCCTTTCTGTTGAATTCTCTTGATTCTCTTGAACATTCTGTTGGATATCCCACCAGCCTTGTGGATATGGATGAGCTTTAATTTGAGAATTGAAATGTGGTGGCAGATTTGAATAGGGCCCATGTTGATTCTGATTGTTTACATCTTTCTTAGCAACCAATCGGGTAACGTTACCTTTGCCTATTGCCTCGAACTTTGGCAAATACTTTTGGCCTACATAAACTAAGCTACCATCTTCGGCTCGTTTGAATAATGGTAAGGTGTCGCTGCCGCACCTTCCAATCGGCAATGAGCAGCTGCTCCAATTCTGACATTTGTACTGAGGTAAATTGTGCATGTAACTGGACATAAGCAATGGCGACTCAACAATTGGTTTATTGGTCTGCATGTGTAGGTTGACCAGAGTCATGTCTTCTTGCGAGGATATCGCGGATATAAATGATGTAGAAGAAACTGAGCCGCTTTCAGAATCTGCCTGGACTCCAGTGCTCAAATTGCTAATAATTTCTGTTGCATCGGCCATGTCGGGTCGAGGCAAAGAGCGTGTCCACTTTTCATTCGATATATCGTTGATTCCAAATGAGCTTTTATCTCTGCGCGTGCTGTGGCGACTGCCGACAGAATGTTTGAGACTAGAAGATCGACTGGGAAACATATCTTCATCGGCAGAGAAGAACGCTTCGGAATGATTTTCACTGGTGATAGACATCGTTCTCTGTACTTCTTGTGGCAAGGAATCGTCGAAAGGTACCTGGCAGTTGAGAGAGTAGTGCGACTCAGAAACAGCGACACTTCTCGTCGGCACCCGCGGGATAGTGAAACATTCCCCTTCAGCCGGCATAGCCTTCTTCATCGGAGCATTGTCCTTAACTCCGCAGCTCAGCGCCAACTTGGAATCAGAAACGCTACTCTCCATCTGCGGTACGGTGAGAACGCTCTTGTTGAGTTTGGAGTCGCTGTCGATTTTGGAGGTGGCGAGTGGCACGCCGGAGTCCATGAGTCGTGCGTAGGGCACGTCGCTGCGCGCGCCGGCCGCCAGCAGGGTGTTGTGGCGCGACACGCTGGTGTAGGAGGCGCGGCGCGTGAGGCTGCGGCGGTCGGCGGCCAGCGGCGAGCGCGCGGCGGGCGGCAGCGGCGACGGCACGAGCGGCGCGGCGCCCGGCTGCAGGCACACGTTCAGGCTGTTGTACGGCGGCGTGTGGAACACCAGCTGCCCCGGGTGCAGCACGCTCTGCCCGTACCCGAACTCGCCCGGCGTCGACTCGATTATGTTGAATATTGCAACATTTATCCCCTCGCTGAGATCTGTCGGCGTCGGCTTGAGGAAATTAGAGCCGTTCCTGTTCGACCCGAAGAATGCGCAGCCGCCGACGCATCCGCACTGCGAGTTCTTCCCGTCGTTGGGCCACAGGAACCAGAGGCGCTTGTCTTTATTGTCATGGAGCTTCAAGAACTTCTGTTGTACCAGGTGCAGGTTCCTCGGCGACTGTGGCAGCGACGAGGCGGCCTCTATCAACAGCGGTCCAAGCGACATCGACCCGACTCCGACCCAATTCTCATTTTCGGGTAATTTGTTTTGACTGCTTCCGCTGCCGTTGGAATTGTGGTGTGTTTGCATATTTGTTTGAGTGAACAGTGCCAGTTTGATATGCGGTAGCAATGCGGTTACACCGGTCCCGAAGCCAGAGCCGTGTAAATTACACAAACTCAGTCGGACGGGCGACAACCACGTCTGGAGGGTCGTGTTGGTGTCGGCTATGTAAATATCTATGAGATCGATTGCGACTCGTATCATACGATACTTTATTTCGTTGGAAGTTGGGCACGTGTACTTCAACGTTGCATCAGTTTCTGGACACATGATGCTGTTTAGTCCATGATGGCACTCTTTCACTGGGTTGGGCGGGATCAGTTCATTTTCGCTGTCACATATTAAAAGCGCGAACGTTTCGAGGGACGATATGACGTGGTAGAGCTGCGGTAGCGTCATTCTCCCCGTCAACTGCCCGAGTTGCAGTTCCATCATCCACGCATACTCCACGGTCTCCTCGTCGACTGCTCGGTTGGTATCACTGAAGAACCCGTTTCCTCTAAGCTGGAAAGATGACAGCATGAGGTGTCCTTGATACAGTGCACTCGAAGTGTTCCCATTCGATCGACACTGGTTATTGGAAGACACGAGTATTGACGGACTTAACAACAGTTGTATTTTGTTTTCTTTGAAGCGTTTGTCCATTTCAAACCCGAACCTTTCAATCAGTATTACAGGGCAAGTTGGTTCACTTTCACTGCAATTTTTCACTAAGTGAGCCTGGATGTCGTGAATGATAATGGAAACTGATACTTCTAGAGGTCGACAGTGTCTAGGATCAAACGGGCCCTTGTTCGATTCTGAATCGTCATCCATTGATATATCAACTGGCTGATTGATACTACTTCTGTCGTTCCCTTTGCTTGTGTTTTTACTTGTCCAAAAGCACGCGTCCGTGTTAGGCGTCTTTTGCATGTCGGTGAACGTTTGGTCTTCGCCAAATATGTTTTCTACTAAGTTCAAGAAGCTGGTGATTATAGTTCCGTATGCGAGAAGGACTGATGAGCCAACTTCTAGCTCCACGCTTACCTTGTCTGGTGGTAGAGATGAGCGGTCAAAGCTGCTGCTGTCCAACGGCCAGTTCATTTGGGGTTGTTTCCGCATTCTAGGTATTCTCATCGGGGAAAGGAGGATCTCTTCTTTTTCTGGAGTAGTTATATCAGCTTGTGGTTCCGGACCCATCGGCGGAATGGGATGGTAGTTATATCTGATACTTAATGCTACAATAGGCACGGACCAGCAGTCTACCCAGCCCTGGGATTTCACACAGCGTCGACGCCACTTCGACGCTTTTAATCTGCACGGAATCAATTTCATATTTTTGTCTATTGATAGCAACAGAAGCTTAGACGTGTTCACTTCTGGCAAATAGAGGCTCATATCAACAGCTTCACCTTGAATCCATATTTTGAGAGGTAGTATGTCGGGCAGGAAATCAACGAACGGCAAGTCAAAAGACACGTCAAGAAGATCGCCACAAAACGCTACGTGATTATTTTCCTGGTTTGTAGAGCTGCAGTCGATCCAGTTGTATTGATTGCTGACGGTGATGACTTCACACTCTTTTAGAAGAAATGATATTTTCCATGTGTAAGGGACAAAATGCAAAATATCCGGACGGGATTTGTTAGACCAGTCATTTACCAAATCTTGGAAAAAGTCAATGTGTGTGTAAACAAGATTTGTGGTAGCTTTACAACCCGTTAAAGTGAGTTGCCAGGATTGATGGTGATTCCATACCAAGGGATAATGACACTTGACGACATACTCCAAAGTTTCACTTTCTGCTAAACTTCTGTATTGGAGACTCGTGGTGGCTTCAAGATGCAGCAGTTGCCCTGTTATCTTCGTGGTGTATCCATCTTGCAGCACAATCCACGGCAGCGTCACTTCTAGATATGACCCAGCACCGACGTTTATGTGCACTGCATTGGTCTCTTTATTTTTTGTAAATAAGATGTCTATGGTTGCTTCATTGAGGGTTGACAGTCGAATGTCAAACGACTGCATCTGCCTTCTATCGCCTGGTTTAGGTTGGGGCGTTACTTCGAGGTTTTTGTAATTTGGAGGGAAGAAGAATTTGAATAAATGATCTCGTTGCCTGTCTGCCCAAGGGCCGTAGCTAAAATCTGTTCCTTTTCCGCATTTGATGTCTACTCCCCAAATGGGAGGTGCGGACTCTACAATGTCCCCATTGGCCAGCTGTAAGAGCACTGGACGTTCGGGAACTAATCCTGGTTCATCCATGTAGAAATATACTTCGATGTTGTTGGAACTCATAACCACGAAACCTTCGCCCATGTACCTCGGAGGCTCATCCACCATAGCGGTGTAGTTGGGACTAGGCGCCAGCATCACTTTACAGTTATCTGCCTTCACCTTTACGAAGTGCATGAGGTGGTCTAGACTGGATGCTGGTGGTTTGGTGCTGTAGACGACATGTGCCTCTTCGACACCAATTGACAGTGTGGTTGGTACCAGTCTGTTGCCGAAGACGAATCTGCCGGAGCAGATATCTGTTTTAATAACGGGGATAAGGTCGCGCCACGTTCTGGCCATGGCTGCTTCCGATCTGACCGTCTCTTGCGCACGTCGTCGTTTCTCGTTGGCATCGTTCATAGCTTTATCTCTGTCTATGCAATCGTCATCATTGTTATTATTCTTTATCACCGGTTCTAAGCCGAATATTTTCTCGAGTTCATTGTAAAGATCACATCTGTTGTAGACATGCACTTCGAAGCCATTGAGCATGATTGATAATCGTGTATCGGAATGTGATAGGTCTGAAAACAGTAAGAAGCTTTAGTTTTCATTGATTTCGAATTGGATCCATGCAATAGTAAAATAAGACTTATTACCCTCAGAAGCGTCCTTGGGAACATAAGATCGCCACCAACGGAATATCAGGTAGCCATCTTGTATCCGTAGTGAGTAGTCATAATTGATGTACACAATATCACGAAACATTATCTTGCCAGACAACGCGTTGAGAGTGCATGAACCTAAAATTAATTCATTTGGTTGGTTCCAAAAGGTAAAACATGACCCTATTAGGTATAAGGAGTCTGCTTACTGTCCATCTGTCTGTCACATGTCTATGTTATGAACTACTAGTGACCCTAGGCAATTATAGCGACTTGTCATGGAATATTTAAATTTGGATACTTTAAAAACATTTCCATCATACATGATTTCTGTGTAGCTTTAACCATTAAGGTTGCACACGCGACGGAAGCTTAAAAAATGGAGTAACCTTTCTTGTTTTCCGAACATTTCCCTTCACTGCTCTGCTCCTATTGATTGTAGCGTGATGAAAAGTATACTATAACCAGCTCAGGATTTCAGCTTCAGGAGGAGTTATTTTTCATGCGCGTAGCATGAAAAATAATTGTACCAAGATTCGTTAAAATCCGTGAAGTAGTTTTTGTTTCTATAACGGTTATACAGACAGACAGACAGACAGACAAAAACTTTACTGGTTGCATTTTTGGCATCAGTATTGATCCCTAATCACCCCCTGATAGTTATTTTGGAAATATATTTCATGTTCAGAATTGACCTCTCTACAGATTTATTATAAGTATAGGTAGCAAACCACTTGCTAGATTTCTTTATCTACAAAGGAGTGCAGTCATATTTTTTCCAAGTAGAAAGCTGTTACGATACTACTTCCGATCATACACCTGTCATAGCAACCATAAGTGAAATACTAATACAGCGCCCAACGAAACAGACTGGCACACGTTTCAAAAGCTTAAAGTTCGACTCATAAGTTCTGAAGACATCAACAATGGCACTTAACCGAAGTAATTCATACAGCAGTATTGATCAGCACCCCACCTATTGTTGAAACGTCAACAAAAGCTTAGTCCAACCTGCCACAAATTGTTGAACATAAAGTATTAGAAAAGCGACGGCTGAGAAGGGTATGGCAACTTAGTCAACATCCTAAAGACAAAAAGGATTCAACAAAGCAGCAACTGAACTAACTAAATTCCTTTCCAAGATAGAAAATGAGACACTACAGGTACGTCTGCAGAACTTATCACGGTCAGAATGCGTCAAAAATCTCAACTAGCAAGCATCCACTCAAATGTGAAAATGGAAGTTGGGCAAAAACTGACGAAGAAAAAGCTGAAGCATATTGTAGCTTCCTTAGAGATGTGTTTACACCTAACAATATGAGCATAGAAGGCCACAATCTAAAAGTCAAGACATTCCTGGAAAGTGACCTCCAACTGAGTCCACCCATATGTTGCTGTACACCTGCCGAAGTAAAACAGACCATTATAAATCTGGAACTAAAGAAAGTGCCTAGTTTTGATCTGATAATGGCTGAAATCCTTAAAAAGTTGCCAAGAAAAGTTAAATATTGTCCTCATCCTACTAATATTATAAATGTGAAAGTTTGTGAGTATGTAAGGATGTTTGTTACTCTTTCACGTAAAAACTACTGGACAGATTTTGATGAAACTTTACAGTAATATAGATTATACATCAGAATAACACATAGGGTACTTTTGACCGCAGGAAATCTTTTCATTCCCACCGACTTCCACGCAAGCGGAGTCGCGGGGGTCACTAGTAACTCATAATCATTGTATAATTGATCCTGCAAAGAATTTAAAATGAGATACTCAAAACAATTGTAAATGCACCATGGTTCACAAGAATGGAAGATATTCACAAATATCTCAAAATACCAACTGTAAAGGAAGAAATCTCAACACTTACTAAGTCCTATAAAAGGAAAATCTTACACCATTGCAACACATTAGCTCAAATCTTAGTGACCCACTGAATACTAGACACCAAAAGGATAACTTAGGATAACACATAAATATAAATATGTATATAATAAGGCAGCCTGACACTGGTGGCCTAACATGCCATATTTTTCCTTTAAAATAACTGCTTAAAGTCCTGCTAACTGATAGCATGTTGGAAATATAATATTAAAAAAATATATATTATTATGATATAAACAGAATTTATTGTTTCCTATCAAGGTCTTTGTTAATTTCCACTAACATGCTTTCTTAGTATTGTTGTATTAAATACAAGTTCCTAACACACACTTACTTCCTGTGACTCAGATTGGCTGACATGATATGGAGTAATCAGTTTAACAAGCTTCTCATTAGCACAACCATTAGATAGAACAGTATTAATTATTATCTACACACTGTAGGTGAATCTAATAAAAATCCAAATACAGCAAGATGTAAGCCACTTATTACAAAATAACAACAACTTACCAACTTTAAAATTATCATCTTGGAAGTAAAATTTGTTAATGAGCCGAGTCAGTATATAACCAAGGACCCGGCTGTTGTAGTAGGTGATGTAGACTACCCATAGAATAGCAGAAATGAGCGACACCAGAAGTAAAACAAAGTTTTGGCTCATAGCAATCTCTGCGAGACGATCTGTGGTGGAAGCATTCCATCCTTGTGCCAGGGGCTCGTCCAATATGGTGATGTTGGTCCTAAACACACAATAAATTAGGATCAGGAACCTTCGCACAGTAGGTCACTCGTAAACGAATCAATCACAACAATGTTATTGTTACACTTACATTTTGATAAATACGTTTATTTCTCTTTTACTTCACATTTTCACTGTACTCAAATGTAAGAATCATAAGTCACGATAATCTTCATGAATCACCATTTTTACAAACTTTAGTAAATTAATTGAAATATTTGGTTTATTTATTTATTCGCACCAAGTACCAAAATTATCGACTACTTCGGTCGGCCACAAAATCTATTAAATTTTTATGTTGCCAATTTGGCGACAAAATAGCAAAAATTGTAAAATTTCTATAAAAGTTTATACAAAATGTTGTAAACCTATAAAGGGTGTTTAGAGGGTGAGTAGCCAAATGAAAATGGTGGATAGATGAGACCTACATAGGTAGTTGAACGGATTCGTAACTTCCTTACCAGGGGTCATTCAGGACTAACCTGCTATTTTGGTAGAGATTTTTAATTATTTATGTAACACGTAGAATAACGTTGTAAAGAGAAGTTGTAAACTGAAGAAGTTTTTAAAAGCAAATGAAATTTGCAAACTCGTAAATTTTTGTTATTTTTTTTTTATAACAAAGTTGACACAATTTTTTTTCCCACTGGTTCAACGAAGTTTAAGAACCCTCTGTAACTTTTGATGAGATTAATTGTGTACATTTATGATTGAATCTGAATAAGACAGTGTTAGGCTTTAGAATAAAATTATTTTTCCTTGTTTCAGACTATAAATTAAAAAAAAAATTGGACTTTTAACGAAAAAATTGGGATTTTCTTAGGAACATTCATTATATACAGTAAATTCAAAACTTGAACCAAAATGCAATTTAATTAGTAGAAGTTAATTGCTAATAGCCTCACCTATCTACCATTTTCATTTGGCTACTCACCCTCTAAACACCCTGTATATTTACTTCCATTTTGCACACTTAATATTTTGTTAAATTTAAGATTTAACAGTTTTTGTTTCTTAACTACTTCAGTAGGCCTAGCATGACCGGTATCGAGATACTCCGTGGGTGGGAGTGGAGAACGAATCGATCTCTATTTTTATGTCGAAACCGGTAGCATGACCTTTGTGAGAGAGAAGAAAACTCACGTCGAGTTTCGATTCCGTGGTGATGAAGAGAGTGTTGCTATTTATGTAAATTTAACATCATCATTCATTCAATTTCTATTTTTTTACAAATAGCCACCACTGTATTTTTGTCTATTGTTAGTATGTATGTTCTTACTAGTCTGTAGTCTGTGGGTGGAGTTAGTAAACAAAACAAATAATGCGGGATAGGTAATCGTAGTTTCGTGAATAAATATTATGATATCAAAAGTACTTCAACATCATTCGTGATCCCCCATGTCAAAGGGATCACTTCCCTCAGCATCCTACGCTCAATTTTCCTTCTTTCCCGCTGCTCATCATCATCATTACATAGTATAAATCCAAGTCGCTAATTCTGTCTGTTTGTATGTTTGGCCGCTAACTCCTCCGAAACCAGTTGAGGGATTTTAATGCGGTTGTCACCTTCCTTTAGGTATTTTTTTCATTAAAATTTTTGAATAAAGAACATTCAGAAAAGGTTTCAAAGAGTAACTAAAATTCAATGTTTCGGGAACAAGTCGCCCAAAATTACACCATTGGGAAGCGTGGTCGGGTCACTAGTATATACCTACTATTCATATGATTATTGTAAGGGACTGCCATAATACTTCAAATAATTACAAACGGTTTTACCTTATGTTATAATACTAGATTCAGGATGCTGCAATAAATGATATTTCTTGAATTCTATATTCTTTATTAATTTAACAAAGTAAAAATAGTTTCACAACAATATATTTTTCAATCTACAACGCTCTCTCGCGAGGACGGGCTCGGTCCGAATGCCAGACGCAATGACAGTTGTGTACAATGTTGAAACCTTTTAAATTTTTAAACATAAAAAATTCTTTAAAAAATTAAAAGTTCTTACACTTATCAGCTAATTAAACTCAAGTACCTATATAAAGATGATGCATGCAAGCACAATTCGACACAATCAATCTCAGTAAAGCAATCTCACAGCTTCTCGTCGTCAAAATTTGAGGAAGAGAATTATCTCGTATTAAAAAAAAAGAAACGTGTGTTTTTGGGCGTGCATGCTACCGATTACGACGTGAGAGCCAAATGACGTATGTGAGTCACTGATCACCGTGAGTTGCGATGAGATAGTGTGCAGTCCTGCTACCGAATTAAAAAAATCGAGATATTCTCACAAACAAATGTCAAATACTCGATATCACGCCGCTTATGCTAAGCCCACAGCTTTTATTCAATTATTTTACAAATTTATTATTTCTAAAGAAACTATGTTTAGGTAACCCAAATGTTTATGGCTGTCAGTGTAATCTGTCACTCAAGGTTGTTCCAAAATAAATTTGTTCACAATCAAAACCGAGAAGGCAATTCAAAAAAATCTGTTCGTGATTTGCCAGCGTTATGGTAGTTCAATAATAAGTTAAATAAAAAATAATTTAAAAAAATATGAAAAAATTACTGACGTGTTGTTGTAATAGTTTAATTTCAATAGTTTAGTTTCTAAACACTTTTTGGTTTTTAAAAGAACCTTTCCCCATATTTTAAAAGTCACTGTCAAAGTCAAACTTGTTCCTGTCAAAATTGAAAAGTGTATTGATGGCTGTTTAGGACTTCCGGTTTGCGCGCGGGAAAGATTGGAAGTTTTTTTTCGCTACTCTTAAATTTTTATTATAATATTATTGTTAAAAAGTGTAAATAAGTTGTATAAAGTATTCATTTCTTTTCTTAATTCATTTGTATAAATATTAAATAGAAAAAAAAGGTTTGGTAAGTGTCTTATAATGGCAAAACGTAAAAAGCGCAAGCCTGATAAGGATGGAACTGGAATGGAGTCTCCAGATTTTGAGTCTGCTGATTCTTCAGATTCCGATGACGGCAGTACTGAAGCTAACAAGTATGTGCCTTATTTTATTAATGATTATTCCCGGATGTATCCAGAAGATTCACAAAACACAAATTTTGTAGTCTTCATAGAGTCTGTAGAAGAAAAGCAACCTATTGGTAACAGGGATTTGATTAGTTTGTCTAGTTGTCTTCGAAGATTCATCAAAGGAATCAAATACCTAAAAAATATAAACAAATTTAAAATAGGTATTTATTTTGAAAAGTCATCTTTGGCAAATGCCTTCCTTAATAATAAAACTTTTTTAAAAAATTACAAATTAAAAGCATTTATCCCTGCTGCTAACACAGAGGTAACAGGAATAATTAAAAATGTGCAAGAAGATTGGAGCAACAAAAAAATATTTGTAAATTTAGCAACTTCCAAAAAAGTTATTAGTGTAAGACGTTTTATGCGTAAAGATAAGGAAAGTGGTAAACTTGTCCCATTGAAAATTGTATCAATAACTTTTGCCTCCACTGATTTACCCGAACACATCGATTTAGGTTTTTGGAGACATCCAGTCTCTCAATATATTCCTCCTGTTAAGCAGTGTTTCAATTGTTTGAGATTCGGACATTTAGCAAAATTTTGTAAAAATTCGATCAAATGTTCCATATGTATGGGTGATCACTCATACAAAAACTGTACTCAATCACCGGATTTGGCAGTGTGCTATAACTGCAAAGGAAATCATGTTGGCATTTCTGTACAATGTCCACTGAAATTAAAAAAAATTCAAGAAAATAGAAATAAATATAATAATAAAAGGACATACGCAGATATTACTAACATGAAAGAATTCCCTAAATTAGGACAAAACAAAGAAAAAAGTAATGATGATTTCTTAAACATTATAACCAGAGATACTGATTCATTAAATCTTTTGATTGAATCAATAACTAAAATAATAACAATGAACAAACTTAATGATACCAACATTAATTCTAAAAACATTTTACATGTACTCAAGGAAACTTTCAGCAATAAAAAAACTAATATAATTAAGTAATGGACAAACTTAAAATTGTACAATGGAACGCTCAGAGTTTACCTTCTAAAAAGTATATTTTTCCACAATTTTTGTACAGTAATAACATACATATAGCAATTATTTGTGAAACTTGGTTTAAATCTCATCACTCTTTCCAATTAGCTGGTTACAATATTGTTCGTAATGACTGTGGTAATGATCATAATGGTGTAGCAATTTTAATTAGCAAAAATATTAAATATGAATTGATACCTACCACATTTGATGATTCACTTCAAAATATAGTTATTAGAATAAAAGTCAATGGTAAATTTATCACTATAGCATGTATTTATTCTCCAAAACAATTTTCAGGTTTCACTAAAATTAAATTTACAGAGTTCATTAACAAATTACCAAAACCATTGGTCATTTCAGGTGATTTTAATGCTTATCATACCATTTGGGGTTCGCATTCCATCAATCATCGAGGTAGAGAATTGTTAGATGCAATTTCAGACAGTGATGATCTTGTTCTTCTAAACAATGGTGATGCTACAACTGTTGGTAGTCACATTTGGAACCCGAATGCTTTAGATCTTACAATGGTTAGTCCTTCTTTGGCGTTGAGTTGTAATTGGTATGTTTATGATGATCCAATGGGCAGTTATCATTTACCAACTATAACAGAAATAAGTCTAGATGTTTCATTTCATGACTTTGAATCTCAGCAAGTACGTCTTCCTTCCGTTGATAAACGTTTTAATCCCAGACTAGTTAACTGGGAATCTTTTAGTCTTATTTCAAATCAAAAGTTAGAAAGTTTTTGTATTGATTATTCTAGTCCACTAGAATCTTACTCAATTTTCAGCAAAATAATGTTGGAAGCAATTTACGAATCGTTTCCAACAAAAAATAAACAAAGAATTGTCAAAGTCAATAGTGTCAATCGTATAGGGCGCGTTCATAAATATAATTCTGTACCTTGGTGGAATGATAAATGTGCCACAGCTGTCAAAAATAGTAACGCTGCTTACAAAGTTTTTAAGCAAAATATGACTCTAGAGAACTATTTAAACTTAAAAAAATTGCAAGCAGTGAAAAAACTTATCATTAAAAGGGAAAAGTATGCTAGTTGGCAAGATTATTGTAGCAAGATAAATAGGTTGATGCCCATGTCAAGGGTCTGGGATACCATGCGTAAATTCAACAACAAATATTCTTCTACCGATAGTTCCATTGAAAACAGTTGGGTTAATGACTTCCTCTTAAAATACACTCCAGACTCTGCTCATTTTCCACCCTTTGTTTCTAAAGAACAGTTGAATAAATCAAATAGCTATTTAGTAGATCCATTTACGCTTAAAGAACTGCAGTCTGCAATTAAATCTCGTAAAGATACGTCTTCTGGTTTAGATGGCTTAAATTATAAAATGCTTCGCTTTCTCAATGAACAGAATCTCAAGAAACTGTTGGATGTTTTCAATTGTCTTTTCAAACACAATCTTATCCCCAAGGAGTGGAAAGAAGATTGCCTTATACCTATACTAAAACCAAATAAAAAAGCTGGAGATTTTAACTCATACCGACCCATAACTTTATCTTCATGCATTGGAAAAATATTTGAACAGTTAATAAAACAAAGATTAGAATTCTTTATCGAATCCAATAGTATTTTGCCCAATAATCAATATGGTTTTCGTAGGGGTACGTCAGCAAGAGAAAGTATATGTAACCTTTTACTAGATATTAAAACCGTCATAAGTGAAAAGCAATATCTTGCTTGTGCTTTCATAGATGTTGTAGGAGCATTCAATAATGTTGATTTGAGGATTTTGGCTAGTGTACTGTCTTCGTTAAATATACCAAATAAATTGGTTTCTTGGATTTTTGATTTTCTAAATGGTCGATCTACTTTCGTTAAACATGACAATCATCTTTACGGACCTCGTTTGTCGTCCAGAGGTGTAAATCAGGGGGGTATATTAAGCCCTCTGTTATTCATATTGTATATACATAAAATAAATTTAATTTTAGGTACAAATGTAACAAGTTTGCAATTTGCTGATGATGTTGCAGTATATTGCTCAGGAAGTAATATTCAGTCGGTGAACTCAAACTTGAATATTGCTTTGAAGAAATTAAATAATTATTTTATTGATATAGGTTTATCTATAAGTGCTGATAAAAGCAATATTGTTATTTTCCACAGAAGTCGTATGAAAGTTAGCGATAATTTATGTTTCAGCATTGAAGGTACTGTAGTTCCCGTTGTTGAGAGTCACACATTTTTAGGAGTTATTTTTCATCAAAATCTGAACTTTAATACTTATATAAATAGGTTAACTGAACGTGCTCTAAAGGCTACGAATATGTTAAAATGTCTTGTTGGTAAAGATTGGGGTACAGATCCTAAAATTTTGTTAAATCTTTATAAAGCCTATGTACGAAGTCATTTTGAATATGCATTCTTTTGTTTTGCTTCACAAAAAGGAATAGTTGAGAAAATTGAAAAAGTCCAGAATAAAAATATGAGAATTATTCTTGGTGCAATGTCCTCATCTCCTATAAATTCTATGCAAATAGAAACAAACTTAATGCCAATAACTCTTAGATTTCAATATTTAAAATATAAATTTTTGATATTTCTAGCAACTAAAACCAAAAGCTCTTTATTAAGTAAGATACTAAAATGTGAGTCTTTTTTAAAAGAAGATGCAGCCTGTGTTATAGATGCAGTCAACAATGATAACATTTATAAAAACAATATTCTACCGTGTTACTCTGGCTCATATGGAAGTAAATTTCATAATATAAATATACTTATTTTTAAAGATTTAAAAGATAAATATGATTTCAACAGATACTTAGAGTCTTGGCAAGATTACAGGCAAATGTATACAGATGGTTCAAAAATAGGTGATTGTGTGTCATTAGCGGCATATGATATTAAGCTTAAAATTGGGCATGGATATCAATTATTCAAAAATTCTAGCATATACACGGCAGAGGCAAGTGCAATCTTATTTGCCTTAGATCTCATCGAAACGATGCTTTGTCCTAATAAGAAATGGATAATCATAAGTGACTCAATGAGTGTATTAACGGCCTTAAACAATCCCAAGTTTTCATCTGATACCCTTCATATTTTGCATGACATTAGAGAAAAAATATATAATTTAGAAAGATTTCAAGGAGCAAGAATAATTTTGTTTTGGACTCCATCGCATGTTGGGGTTAAAGGTAACGATGAAGCAGACCGATTAGCGAAAATTATTACTAGTTCACAAATTAATGCACCAATTAAAAAAGTTAAAATTCCGTACACTGATTGTTTAAGTATAATTAAAAATAATATACAGAAAGAATGGAACAAACAATGGGAAGACTCATCCAATATTAAAGGAAAATGGTATCGTAGAATAAACAATACCATTGGTATCCCTTGGTTTAGCAAAAGAAAATTTGTATGTAGGAAATTCTATGTTACGCTTTGTCGTTTGAGAATTGGTCATGGTCATTTTGGGGAACATTTATTTAAAATTAAAATGGCTGCTTCTGCTTCTTGTACGTTTTGTGGTTGTGATCTTCAATCTCTTAACCATATCATTTTTGATTGTCCACAGTTTGCTATTTATCGTATGGTTCTAATTGACCACTTTCTAGAAATTTATAAATCACCTCAAAATATCCCGCGCGAGATTGATGTTATTCTTAGAAACACCGAATGCTATGTTCCAATTTTTAATTATATAACTGCCACAATTGGAAGTTTGTAAAAATAAATTTTTTGATTGACCTTTTTAGTGCTTTGTACAGTGTTTTACTCGAAATATGTTTAGTGTTTTCTTGAGTTAACTATTGCTGTTCTTTCATTTGTTTTGTATTTTTGAGTTGAATTTGTGAGTTTCACAGGTGTTCAAATGTTGAAATTTGCTACTGAAGTCTTGGCTGTATGGATAAAAATTTCCTTTGCCTTTTCCTTTATGGAATAAATGAACCAAAAAAAAAAAAAAAAAATGATGGCTGTTTGATTTTCATTCGTATTTTCCTTCTTACTTTATAATTTTCGTAGCTGTGTAAATTTGTAAAGTTTCTTATATTGATCTCAGCTTTTTGTCGATTACAAATGATGGAAGACGTGCTGGACGAGGTGGTTTCGTCCGAAGACTTGCAAGTAAGTAATATAAGTTTGTTTTGGTATACTTTGTTGGGTGATTCACGAGCAAACAATAATTTCTGACGTGTTTTTGTTTTGTAGAAGTTTGAGAAAGTGTTCCATGAGCAGCTGCACCAGGGAACAGTGACTCACAAAGCACAATTTGAATATGCATGGTGTCTGGTCAGAAGCAAGTATGCCACAGATATGCGAAAGGTAATAATACTGTTTTATTGCGCCACTTGTTAGAAAATACGTAATTCTTTTAATTCTTATCTACTTTAAATACTCATAATAGATTTCAACAAATCAATGATGATATACAACTGTTACTATGAACTTGTTGCAGGGTATCTTACTGCTAAAAGAGTTGTTCAGTTCGCATCCTGAGGGCAAGAGAGACTACCTGTTCTACCTTGCTATTGGCAATGCTAGAATCAAGGAGTACAACAAGGCGCTGCACTATGTGAAGTCTTTCTTAGAAATTGAGCCGGCCAACCAGCAGGTTCTTGCACTTGAGGTAAATGACACACAGCTACCAAACTTTTGTTCCTTTGTGTGGTTTTGGAGAGTTTCCAAAATAAATTATAAACAATATTACCTTTTTGAAAAGGTTGAGCGTATTAATCCCACTGTTCTATTCAATAATTTATTTAGAAAATGTATAAAAGTTGCAAAATATTTATTACTTGTTTTTATCTAAGTGATCCATAATTTCTAGGTGTTAGTTTAGCATACGAATATGAAAGATATTTATCAATATAATGTCTGATTAGTTCGAGACTGTCTAAAATATTTTACCATAACACTTAAGTATAACTACTATGTTACCGCAGTGTGTTTATTTAGATGTTAATAGTTATATTATCCTTTTACATTATAGAAGGCCTTTCTACATACATTTACATACTGTTATTCTTTACAATATAATTTATACAGAGTATAAATATTCAACCCAACATTTATAAAAACTTTATCAGATCCTCAATTTCAGTTGCAAAACGAATAAAAAAGCCACTAATTAGCCCTATTTTCATGAAAGTCATCCAATAGTATAGTTCAATTCTCGAATCTTTTGTAATTGATCAGTCCAACGATGCCATTGCTTGCAGAGTCAGATCAACAAGCGCATGGAGAAGGAGGGCATGCTCGGCATGGCGGTGGCGGGCGGGCTGCTGGTGGCGCTGGGCGGCGCCGTGGCGCTGGGGGCGGCGCTGGCCAGCCGGAAATAGCAGTTAGCCTTCCTGTGAGTACCAGTTCACTACACACTGTTGTAGCTATACTTATACTGGAATGAGGTAATGTTGGTGAATTTCAATGTTCAAGATAATCTTTGGTATTACTGTTAAACGGCCGAAATCGATATTCGACTATAGTTGAGACCTTGGTAATTGGAAACTGCTAGTTTGGTTTTTTGTGACGAGTTTCTGTCATTTCCATATCAACAGCTATCCAGCTAATATTATAAACGTGAATGTTGTGAGTATGGATGTATGGATGGATGTTTGTTACTCTTTCAAGTAAAAACTACTGGATGGATTTTGATGAAACTTAACATTATACATATAGGTTATACATCAGAATAACATATAGGGTACTTTTTACCGCGGGAAAACTTCTCATTCCCACGGGAAACCGACTTCCACGCGAACGGAGTTGCGGGCGACCACTAATCTACCATAGTTTATTGAGACGCAAAAACATGGATAATGGTTACCATAGTTACACAAATAACAAGGCGTCAAAGGTTAGTAGAATATTGGTTTCGGCCGTTAAAAAATCTTCCTTCGGTAGTAGTAGTAGTAGAAAGGAATGTTATCTGAAAGTGGCTTAAATTTTAATTTAGACAACATTACTGAAACTTTAACCACAAAAGAAAAAAGTGTGAAATTGTGTTTGTATTGTTCAATAACTTCAACAATAAAATCAAACTTTACATATACCTAGGATTCTCAATCTTGCTTTAATTTGATGTTTATATAATTATTTTTGCTTTTCCTTTTCAGAATGAACGCCATACTCGGCGTTCATTACTTCTTCAAGCGGAAGAAGCAGATCAAAAAGGATTAGTCGCGCGCGCACGAATTTATCAACACTCATAGAATGACGCGACACCGTGTACATAGTCCGGGAGGGGCTCAAGTCTGTTACTTACTGTAAATTGACCTGAATATCAGACAAAACCTACAGGTACTTCCAAATTTCTTTTATAAATGTTTATGTTTTTTTTTTACTTTATGTTTTCCTTATCATGGTGTGTGAAATTAGCAGAGTTGGGTCCCTAATGTGTTGAAATTATAGTTGATAATTAAATCTGCACCTATAAAATTTTATAATGAAATGTAGTTAGTTTGCCTTTAAATATGTGATAAATGTGTGTTATATATTTATTTATTTCTTTAGAATAATGCTTTTTGCTTAAAGATGTAAGGTTTATTTAAGACTTTGTTGTGTATGATAAATTAGTACTCCTATTCCAAATAATATATTCCTTTTTGTATCATAAATGTCATGTTACCGGCACAAGTCAAAATTTTGCCCTCACATTGTATTTGTAATGTTAGTTTCTAAGATTAATAAATTAAACAACATATTTTAAAACAATTATTTTTTATTTTGTATATAATAATGAAGTGAAGCAGCGGCCTCGTACACTAGGGTACATCGGCGCCGGCGCAGCGTACATTACCAAAAATAATAATTTACAAAGCAACGACTTACATAAATACAATATTTAATAGGCGTATTATAAACTTAATTTAGTTAAAATCATATAATTAAAATGGCAACTCTGGCGCCTGCTAACTGACAAATATCGTGAATGTTTTCATTATTCCAAATTAAAACTAAAAACGTATTCGCAACGAAACAAGTAAATAACCAACAAACTTAGTTGTAGGTATAAATATTACAACCGGTGGTAAACTAACACAAACAAGTATAATATAGTGCCAGCGATGCGCGCGCGCAACATTCGCCATTTGTGCTCTCTACAGGCAAGATCGATACATTACACAAAGTAACTTATTCTTTTACATGAGTTATCATGCTAATGAGGTATTGAAAACAACTTATAATTGAACTTCGCAAGTTCTAGAAGGTAACTAAAGCAAATAAAGATTTGTTATTTTGACTTACAGTCCTATAATAGTTTGTTCACTGGCTTAATATCTTCTTACATGGCAGCACTCTAGTAAAGTGTTAGAAATCTTCACAGTGAAGATTATATATTGAAGGTTACTTGGCCGCGCTGTCAATAGGTACTCTGTTTTATAATGGATTATGATTATTATACTTGTGTTTAAAAATATACAACGATAACATGTCATCACAATCTGGTAACTGTCTATTGTAATAATCTGCATCTGAGGTGTGAACTAATATGATCTATATATCTCAATAGTGACCGCGAAACGAATACGAGTATAATTTCCTACATGATGAAGCACTCAATCGTCTAATGAATAAAACTTATTATATACAGTCGAAATTATTACATACTATGGCAACAGTGTGATTGTCAACAAGTAATTGTCATGAAACCAACTCACCGACCTACACAACTTAATAACTCTCACTAAGAATCTAACAAAAGAAGTAACTCCTACATCTGTAGCACTTACAATTAATATTCTGATTACCACACTCTTCTATATAATTTTACCAAATTAAAACGCCGTCTGGCGTCAGGAATCTCAATTACTTAAATCCGTTTAGTACTTCTCATATAAAAGGTTAAATGCACCACCTACCTAACTCTAAGTAGTCCATAACATAAGTACTAGAAAAGTAAATATAACTTTGTGACTCACTTACAACGTACTCTTATACTAAATAACTATAACATTGTACTCTAAAAAATATGTATAAGTATTGAAGGCTAACATGAGAGTGTGATCACAGTAAATTGTTATTTAAGTAACAAGCCCACATCATGACGAACTAAATCTTCTCCTGAACCGTTAAGAGTATATCTGATTGAGATTCTGTCAGCTCGACGCACGACGCATCGTGGCAAGTATTCGAGACATCTCCTCTCAATCATCGCTCAGTTTTAGAATCCCACATTACGCACCTTCTATAATATAACCAATCGAACAAACAAACCTACTTTTCGCATCCTATATACACAATTCGAAGGCAACATCAAGGTATACTTTTAATTATTGCTTTTGTTTCTAACATTATTATGTACTTTATATATCACTTCAAGTTATATACAATGCTGAATGAAGTTGTCCTAATTTAAACGTCAATTTGAACTTTGATTAGTCGCATGTCAAGATAATCTTGAAAAAAATCAGTCTCCGATAATTACCGATAGAGATGCTTTAATTATTACTATCGTATAACTTTTATCTTCGACGGCGATGCTCTAAACGCATAACATTTGTATTAAATATATAGTACGATAAGCTCTGTTATATTGTTCGTATACAAATATTCTCAATTTGAATAGTTAGTGTGCTCTCTGAATCGCCACTGGACGATATGTGCACGTCCGCGCTATGTTATAAGTCTACAGTCCTAGTGAGTGCGTCTTCTATAAAAATAAACATGTGACAGGACTACGGGCAGCACTAACTAACTTTCTAAAATGACTTGCATATATTTACCTACAATATACTCTATATAGTATACATAAATGCAATCTGCAAAATGCATAAAACAACAGTTATTTATATCTATAAATTGTATAAAATATTAAATAAAATCTATTGAAGTGAGGTAGATGGATGGAATTTCACAATTTGTGTGGATTTTAAAATTTATAACGTCGCCGCATTGGCCCAAATGTTGAGGTAGTTGGATGGAATTACTATGTAAGGCCCTACAATACTCGTGAAAGGGACCATTACATACAATACAAAACTAACACTAGTGTCGACCTACGATAACACTCGTCGCTGGAACTAGTGCACGCGGGTGTACTAATGTGAACTATGGCTTCGTGATATCA
This sequence comes from Emmelina monodactyla, assembly GCA_916618145.1. Classification (NCBI taxonomy): domain Eukaryota; kingdom Metazoa; phylum Arthropoda; class Insecta; order Lepidoptera; family Pterophoridae; genus Emmelina; species Emmelina monodactyla. The sequence continues at coordinate 11,347,467 of OU745305.1, forward strand.
CAATCGGGTACAGTTAGGTCACTACGGGGCTGGAGGCGGCCGCACCACCTCCACCGCTCACCAATCGAACCGGAGTTCCCTTCGATCTGCAAAACTGGGACAGGCCCAGCCTAATCTCTAAATCTAAATATAAATTACAATATCGGAAATGGCACCAACGACATTCCACGGGTCAACAATATTAAACGAATCAGCTAAACGCCCACGAAACATAACACTCAAGCACCGTTTGAAACCGTCAACAGAACATCGTCCCAGGGTGTGGCAGGCGACTAATGCGACATCTGTGGGCAGCAGTTTCATGAGGCGTTCTTGTGCTCGTGGTCGGAGTAGTCGGCGTCGTCGTGGTCGGCCTCGGAGCTGAGCGCGCGGTGCCGCTCGTCGTCGTAGTAGTCGCGGTCGTCGGGCTTGTCCGCGTCCTCGCTGATGCTGTCCCCGCGCCCGCGCTCCTTGCCCAGGTCCAGCGGCTCGTCCGCGTCGCGCGTGATGTCCGGCTTGCTCATGTTCTCGGTGTACTGGCGCTGCATCTGCTTCATGTAGCGCTGGTGCGCGAAGCTGGTCGGCGGCGGCGGCAGCGAGCCCATCTGCGGAGACGGCTCGTCGTAGGTCTTCCTGTCCATGTGGATTGCGTTCATTTGTGCGAATTTGGCTGTGCTCATACCTGAAAAAAGTGGTCGCTGTTAGTCCCATAAATTAAACATGAAAGTAAAATAGATGACCGAATCGAATGGGGAACTTACCGAAAACATTTTCACCGATATATTTGAGATAGGTGTCCAGGATGGCAGACCCCCCGCCGAACCCCGGAGGGTAGTCCTCGGGCTTCATGCCGGCGGTGAGCGCGTGGGGCAGGCTCTCCACTGCCTTGGCCGTCACCGCCCGGACTGCTGGCACTTTGGTTATTGTGGTGTTAGCGAGACTGTTTATATCTGGAAATTTATCTATTGTTAGTTATTGTTCTCATTATGGAAGAAAATTCTTGCAATATGGAAGTGAAATTATACTTACGAGGAGGTGAGACGGGTATGGAGTCTTGGTATCTGGACTGGCTGAGGTCGTCGTTGTCGTTGTCTCCGCAAATTGAGCTGTTCTCGGAAGCGGCTGACTTGGCATCCAGCTTGATGTCCGAGCGGCGCGGGCCGGTGGGGGAGGCGCGCGCTCGCAGCTGTTCCGGCGACACCTTTACTCCCGCTTTTGCTAGTAATCTATGCAACAAGGTTTAAACGGGGTTTAGCTTTTGTTTTTGCAAGTTATTAGATTGAGCATTTAAATGGATACTCACTGGCTAGCGAGTTCAGGGTCGAATCTGGTGGGCATTTGTAGCACGGGCAGGTCCTTGGTGGAGATGCCGCGGTGCTGCCGCGACATGTGCGAGTGCAAGCTGTTGCGGGACTTGGCCACCGTGCCGCACAACACGCATCTGAAATATATCCGTACTTGTTACTAAGTGGTTGTATATTTTTCAAGTTTTACTTGAATTTCCAAAACTCGTAATCGTAATTGAGAATGAATTGTTTGAGGAGAACTTACCGGTATCCAGGGCAGACGGTATGCTTATCTTCAAGATGCGTTCTTAGTGTATGAGCGGATCTGTATATCTTCCCGCACTTGGGACAGGGTCTAGGATCGGTGGCGCGCACGCGCAGGATGTCTTGCGTCCTTCGACAACCACCTGTAGAAGATAACATCAGCTGAGTTCCACTCTACGAGGACGCCAGGGCTACACTAGTATTTGTTAGTATCGTTAACTTACCTCATGATTGGTGGGTGACTAGAGTAAAAAAAACCAAGGCCTTGTTTGCTACTTCGTAGTTTTATTATATGTATTTATTTTTATATAAGCAGACACTTTTTTGGGGTAAAAATTAAATTATTACGTATATATTCGTATCACTAATACAATCGCAACTAGAATCGTTACTCACAATTTTTGGTTACTTGAGATGACTAATAATAATTACATTTATGCTTAAAATATTATTTATAATAATAATTATTACATTATACGATACGAGAATGCCTCTCAGGCGTCAGGAACAATTTTAACTACTCGCTAAATTACCAATTTTACTTTTTCGAGATTTATAAAACGCTTCGATTCCAATCGCATATATTTGTGAAGGCATCTTGCATCTACATTAATCATAAGACCTCCTGGAACTGGACACTTATGGCACTATTTTTATATAACTTGTTGTGGCTACACCACAAGTCGTTTGAGTATTTATTATAACATTTGTTTTGCGCCCAGTCTTCGGCGGTCTTCAATACGCGTCGTTGTATTTACACACGAATACATTTAAAATGTTTATAAAAGAATAATATTTTGCACTAATAACTATATTTGGTGTATTTTATTTTATTTCTATTTTTAAAAATATATGCGAACGGAATATATTTACAATTTAAATAAAACCATTTCTATTTGTTGCCTAATCTGACTAGATATGTTTTGGTTGTGCACTATTCTCGGAGAATCGACAATAATCTCATAAAATAAGTCCTATGGTCTCTATTGGAAGTGAACGTACTTGTATTTCTAAAGGCGTTAGATTTATTTTAAATCTATTTCGTATTGTCTTAATATTATATTGGAAATGCTGCTTCGGAAAGTAGTTTGTTAGTAGGAACTCGGTCCTGATGCAGATTCTGTCCTTCAAGTATTATTAAAGCTTTAACGGTTTAGAATGGAAGAAGTTGCACCAGTTCGGAGTGAATCTGTTAATACAGTACAGTGGCGGAAGGGTTGTTAGCTATCGAGTGACAAGGCGTCCGAGAGGGAGCAGTGTTGAAGCAACAATGGAAGTTACAGAGACTCGATATAGTTTAGTTGCACTTCGTAATCTATCAATGGCACCGATCATCACATGTCATATGCGCTTATACATAGCCTACCGCTGCGGCGCCCTGCCGCGCTGCGCATGCGTCGACACATGCGCAGCGGACACTGCGCCGGCAGACTTCTAAAAATTATATCAGTCTATAACTACTACAAAAATAATTCCTCAGTCGATTTAGCCTATCGATTCATTTATACACGATATTATCAACAATACAGCGGAATATAAAATGCATCCGGAGATCAATTACGTATCAAGTCAACCGGAGGCGAGTTCCCATATCACAAACCGGCGCCGCCGCGCCTCGCCTTCATGCGCTCCCACAGCGAGCCGTGCTTCGAGCGCAGGTGGTTGCGCACAGAGTTGGGGTGCGAGTAGCGGCGGCCGCAGCCCGGCGCCGGGCACGCCGGCCCGCCCCCGCCCGGCGCCGGCCCGCCCCGCCGCGCCGCCGCGACCCGCCACTCTGCAACCACACACACCTCATCTCCCGACCTCCGCCTCTCCGCACCGACCGACTAAACTCTCTAAAAATATAAGGCTCTAATCGCGGGGAAGGTCGTCGGCGGCGGCGTCACCACCACAGCGGCGGCGGCTGCGCGGGCGCCGGCGGCCTCCGTCTCTAAGAGTTCTGTCGCTGGCGGATGCCGTGCGCCTGCAGCTGGTGGTTGATCAGGTAGTGCTTGGTCTTGCATCGCTTGCCGCAGTGCTGGCACGGGAACCACTGGTCGCGGTCCGTCTGCGAGTGCACGTTGAGCATGTGCTGGCGCAGGTTGGACGTGGAGGAGTACACGCGGCCGCACAGCGGGCACTGCGGCCGGAAGCCGACCGCCCCGCCCGCCAGAGCCGCCCCTGCAACACAGAGGCGGCGGTTAGTGGTCAGAGGAGCTAGCGAGGCAGTAGTCGGCGGGCGGGGCGGGCCGGCGCTGCTTCACGCCGTGGATCGAGTTGAGGTGGATCTGCATGTACTGGCGCGTCTTGAAGCGCTTGCGGCACAGCGGGCACTCGTGCGCCAGCTCGCGCGCCGCGTGCACGTTGAGCAGGTGCTGCTTGAGGTTGCTGTTGTTGCTGTAGCGCTTGCCGCACGCGGGGCACGCGGGCCGCGCCGCACCGCCGCCCGCCCGCGCCCCTGCCGCAGTCAACACGCGGGTCAGTGCTGCCGCCACTACTGCCACTCGCTGCCCTAACTAGCGTAACTTCCATCGTTGCTTTCAGAATACTTCGAGACATAACACACGACAGGGGACTACCGAAGTTTTTGGAGTAGGCAAGTTAATTTAGGTTAGTGTTTTACTAAAGCATGCATCACATGACGCGATGATGAATAATTTCGATTACTACTTATTATCATTTAGGTATAATTACAACAAAAAAAAAGGTGACAAAACTAATCATCATTAAGTCATGTGTCAGTTAAGTAGAAATTGATTACTTACCAAAGTTATCTGGTATTCCCGACGGCCCCGGAAGTCCTGGGAACCCTGAAACACGTGCCTTGATTAGCAAATATTTTTTTCTAATACGTAATAATTACGGTAATAAAAGGGTACTAACCGGGTAAATTGAGAAGTCCTGGGAAATTATGCGGCAGTGCACCATTAGTGTTAGCCATGGTTACGGGGTCGTCGTAGTCCAGAGGCTCCTGTTTGGCACTCCGAGGCTCTCCCTCCGTGTCACTCGCTCCCGCGTCTGACGATGATTCCTCGCCGTCACCAGACTAAAATGAAAAACCCTTTGTTAACTGGACCATAAATATAGGAAAACAATTATTCCAGAAAATCAAAGGTGTTTTACCAGGTGGTTGGAAACTGCAGACATGTTGTGTTGGTTAGGAAGGTTGTCCATCCCCTGTCCGAACAGCGACAGTTCGTGGCCGTTGGTTCCCAGGCGCTCCGGGCTGCCGGTCTGAGCGGCTAGCAGCTGTTCCGTCCTAGTCCAAGGGTTTAAGGAGATATACAATAAGAGCGCAAGAAACTATTCACTTACATAATTCATTATACGTGGAACAAATTTTATCAAGTCCTAAGCATTTACTGATATTTACCTAGTTTTCATCTGCGCCTGATATAAGTCTGATGACCGGGCTCTTTTAGGTGGTGGTGTGTTGGCTGATCCATCTTCTGGTCTTCTGGTCCTCCTGCTTTCTCTTTGTCCATCTCTTGACCCTGCACTTCCGGTTTCCGTCCATGATGACGCTGATTGCTATATTAAAAAGTAAATGTTTAATTTATTAAAATTAAAATATAAGGTTTATTTTGAAACTCAGAACAATATTTTAAGGTAATCCCTGAATAGCGATCATACCCAACTCACCGGTGAAGCTTTCTGATCCAAAGTGGCCATTGGAGCTGGCGGTGGAACATCGGTTAGGCCCCTGACTTGAAGAAGTTGTGCTGCTCTTAGGAATTCTTTTAATTGTTCTTGGCCTATATGAACTTCCCCTTGATACATAAACCTAGGAAAAATACTCGGGTTAGAATTTACGGGTCATTGTTTTCAAAAAAGTAGTTTACGTTTTGTCAACTGGTTTACCTGAGTAGACTTTCCATATCCTTGTCATGGACATCTCGCAGGATAACAATAGGATGCTGGCATGGGTTTGCCTTTAACAGTCTTCGGAAGTACGGGCTACATGCTGAGAGAACAACCTGTGAAGTAACAAAAGTAAGTTTGATTCGAATCTAGATTTGTGCATTCTACAATTGTCGATAAGTACCCCTCAAGGTTGATGTGTGACTACTTCCTGAGTCCGCAGGGATACTTTACCTACCTTGTGTGCGGTGAAGGTGGCGCCGGCGCACGCGAGCGTGACGTCGACGAAGTCCTCCTCGTCGCGCAGGCGCCGGAAGGAGGACACCATGGCGGAGTGGAAGTCGTTCCACCGGAGCGAGTACTGCTGCTCCCCCCCCACTGCGGCGCCGCCGGCGGTCATCGACGCTGCAATCGAGAAAATATTTTAGGAACATGGATTTAAGGTAGCTATTTGTTTATTATCTTAATGTGAAGTGCGTTTACTGTAAGCAAAGTCGTCCTACTTATTGATTTGTGCGAATGTTCGCTATATTTTTTTGTATGTCAAAGGTTAAGGCCTATTCAAACCTGAGCGATATTCGCTGCCGCTGTGGGTAGAGGTACATACCGCGCGGGTTTCGCTCAGGTATTTAGTATCAAGTACCGCGGCTAAAGCGAGTTTGGGTTTTCTCTGCCGCAGACGGTAGCGAATACCGCTTAGATCTGAATAGGCCTTTAAACGGGACCCTATTACTAAGCATCAGCTGTATGTCTGTCTGTCTGTCTCCAGGCTGTATCTCATAAACCGTGATAGCTAGAAAGCTGAAAATTTTCACAAATGATGTATTTCCGTTGCCGCCTTAACAACAAATACTAAAAATTAATATATATATTAAGAGGGGTCCCCATACAATAAACGTGATTTTTTCGTATTTGTTTGCTCATTATTAAAAACGGTAACAGGTAGATTCATATTTTCACAGAATATTTACTTGTATATTACCTTTCAAAATAAATAATTAAATAACAATAAAGTAAATATTAAAGGGGGGCTCCCATACAACAAACGTAATTTTCAAGCAATTTTTACTCAATCTTAATAAACAGGTAGAAAATGATAGTACGGAACCCCTCGTGCCAACTCGCACTTGGCCGGTTTTTTTAATACCGAGACGACAAACAAGCAGTCACCAACGTGCACCAACGCCTATAGACTCTACCACTGGTAAATTATTTTTATACTTGCACCCGCTACTAATATTTAACCAAATTAAAAACAATATTATCATGAACTTCAGCATTTTGCCGACACTCTAAAATCCAGCCAAAACATTTTATCGAAGTTAATGTAACATTTTTATTTAATCATACGAAAGTGGGTACAGGCAGTCGCTTTAATCATTGCAAGATTTATAAGAGTCAAGATGTGTATTTCTGTCGTATAAAGCGTAGGAGACATTTATTATTCCGCAATTACCCGCTGCAGTTATGGAATGTAGAAGTATTAATGCTAATGGCTCAATAAACATAAATCTAACATTACCAAGAATAAACCCAAAAAAAATCTGATAACCCAGCGTGATGGCACTAAACATGTTTTATACGTCAAGTAAATAATGTTGGAAAGATATTTAATATTTAATTAAGCGATAACAGATATCACAAATTTTAATAAAATCATAAATTGAAGTTACACATCGGAGCGGTAGGTATTTACTGGTTTCAGATTGCAATAGAAATGCTACAGCCGGACAAAGACCTCTCTCTCAAGGACTAAAAAGTTTTGATAGAAACTCGTATACGAAGATTAAAACGAGTCAATTCTGAAATGTGATTTATTTTATGAGGCAACGACCTCCAATAAACAGAACTTGTAAGGATAATGCTCCCGTCTAGAGACGGTTTCCTAAAAGCCTTTGTTTTGTGCAAGATCGGGATCCTTGAGACCTCTCCCCCGTACTACTTACAAATACCTACAATATACATGGTTGTTAAGAATTACGAATATATTAATTGACGTTATTTTCGCGAAAGACCTTTTAAACATCCTTCCAGTCGTATTTTTTGCCCCGCTGATAAATACCTATTTAGGCGTCTAATATTTTAAGTAATTCCGAATTAAATTACGTTTTAATTTTGATTAAAGTGAGCTAAGTGGTTGTACCTAGGTAGGTGTGGGCGGTACAAGTCGATTGCTAAAATCTGCCCATTCATTGGTCGGCAGTTTTTATCAAGACAAACCCGCTTCGAGGGTAGATTTATATTTGTAGGTGGCTAATTAATTGCAGGTGTTTGCGTTTTAATTGTAGTGAGCAGTGTAGTGTATAAAAAACCCATTTGTTCAGTTTTAAAAGCCATGGTTTTTTTTTATTTAGATGTGAATGTATATCCAGTCAGTAATAAACTAGTTAGCATAGAAATTGCAAAAATAAATTTTGATTACTTCAAAGCATCGAAATTGCAAACTCTATTAGTAACATATAAGTATTTTGCTACGCTAATGTTAAACAACAAATATAAAAATAAAACGATAAGTATATTCATTGTTTATTCGCTCTGCGTATAACCAGTGGAGTTGCCCACGCCTACTATTTTCAGATCTCACAGCATTACATCTAACTACATACATCTTACAAGCAGTTGGCTTCATTTATATTCAGACACTTATGAAATTCAATGATTTTCCTCTATGGCCAGTACATAAATATGTAACAATGCTTAGCATGAGTCGATAAACTGTCAGGTCATTCGGGTCCAATTATCCTACGGTATGTATGTGAATGTTAAGCTAATGTTTTACACATGTTTGTAACATCATCTGAAATGCTGATGTGCGGACGTTGTATGATATTTTCAGGCACTGATTTTATATCTACAATCTCTTCAAATATCTTGCATCTTAGTATGGTCTTCATAAGCAGAGATAGTCATAGAATTGCATATCTATACTAAATTTGTGTTAAGTAATAATTTTGCCGTCTCAGCGGTTGTATTTAACAAACGTGTGTACGGATTCTAACGCGGGGGGAGATGAGCGCAGACGTCACCCGCGCGCGGCGGAAGATATTGCAGCCAAAAGCAATCACTAACTAAATTCATGAATTTCAATTAAACTCATTTGCATATTATTACTTTATTGCCAGAATTAAATATTTAGTACGTAGCTGGTACTCAATCTATGAGAAACGTGATTAAAATAACGTTTTTTTCTAGTTTAACGTGTCGGTTATCTCCGATGTAATTTATATTCGTTGTACAAAAGTAAGATTTATTACACTTCTTGCTTCAAATGAATTATTGCAAGTCGTATGCGATTTGATTTTTTCAAATCCTAGTTATTACCGTGTATTTGTTGATAAGTGCTATAAATTTTCAATTTGTACGATAGCTGCGAGTAATTTTATGATCGACTTGTTAGAACTAGATTTTAATTAGTGTTGCAGTTTAGTTATTTATTGCCGATCTGGAGAGGTTTGATTTGTTTTCTAAATTGAACAAATTAATTTCGCGTGAGACAAATTGAAGTTTGATTCATTGCTTGCTAAAATCGTGTGAAGATTGAGAGCAAGTAAGAAGCCGTCGTAATGCGAGCCGTCTGCATCGGCAATAAATAATCGATGATGTCGCGTCGAGTGCATCTCAGTCAGACGTGGGGTAGTCGCGCCCCGCGCCCCTAATGTGCGGGAACGTCATTAAGCCCCCTCTCGTCCTGGGAGGGTCCTGCGGGGGCGGCGTGGCGGTGGGGGCGGGCGGAAGGGGGCTGAATATCAACGAACTCAGACGTGTCACCGCCGCACATATGCGTACACAGATGTTGGTAAACAAGCCGCGTGCTTTGCGTAAATATTATCAACTTTTGCACATGCTAATTTATTTTTATAACAATAACTTTTTTTTAACTTTTAAGCTATTATTTTAATCAACTGCCCTTATCGTTGTAATAGTTAATTGCCGAGTGATATTTCACGGTGTTTTTCGCGTGTTCCGGCCGTAGTCATGAATGAAACATGACATTTATTAGCCTTTCCTGCATATCCTTTGGTTGGTCAATTTATGTAGATGTTATGAGAGAGTGAATATTAAAAGCCTACATTGTGCGGGTGTTCGATTCTCATAAGATTTTCTCTATAATATATTCAAATCGAAACTTATTGGATTTTCAAATCAAACCAAAGCATTTATTATTTCAAATAAGATACGATTATCTTTTTAAACAAATATGTGTATTCTTAAGTCACGTTGGATATTAATTTACCTAATAATAAGTATAAGTAATTTTTGAGTTATAGAAAAAAAAACAAGATTTAGCAAAAGTTTGCAGTCGCACTGCTTGTGATTTGGCGTAATGTTATGAAATGCGTGGATAGGCGAGTTAGTTTGCTAGGTAGGTAGGAACTGATAGTTTTGGCTGGCTCTAAGACGTTATTGCTTGTTGACTGAAGATGTGTAGGTATAGTTACCGGTGTCGGTGGCCATGGCGGGCAGCTCGGAGGGCGGCACGGCGTCGGCGCGCGTGCGGCTACACGAGTCCGCGGCGCATTCCAGCGAGCCCACCCCCGCCACCGTGACGACTGCGAGCACTGCTGACTGCGACACTGACCGACGATAGCTTCCAGAATACCACGAGCGAGACCCGCGGACGAGCGACACTTTTGTAATGTAAAGCGTTTGTTTAAAGCTTGTTTTATTGCGTTTGTTGGGTTTGTGTCCTGAAAATATTGATACGTTTAGTTGCTGGTCTTGAAACCGATGTACGGAGCGATGCGAATCTCGACTGTGCACTTCGCAGATCCACGTGACACATTTTACTTCCGAGGCGGCGGCGGCAGACGCTACTTATCGAGTTTCGATTCACCGATTGTTGTGGTCACGAAATTGTGTCACATTAATTACTGTTAATTAAGTTTTACTTTAAATTTTTATTTGTTTACCAACTATCAAAGTGGAAAATATTTTGTTTCATTAATTAAACGCACGTCACTGCACCTAAACAATTAATCGAAACATTAGAAATAGTTAGATAACTATGAATTATTCGGCAATTCAATTACCAAGGCAATTGTTAACTTTAATTGCATTTTAATATTTAACGTAATTATGCAGTTATCGAATTATCGAGTGAGTGTTATTCACGATTTAATAGGAAACGCGTAATAAAAATACCGAAATAACTCACGTAGGTATCGCACGTGACGTTAAAGTAAAATGTGACACAAGTAGCGAGCGCATCGGGAGTGTGGCCGGCGGAGGTCGAAGGGAGGTGCAGCGATCGATCGCGCCCTGCACCGCACAACAAGGGAGGAGCGGCCAGATAGAAATCAATACGATGTCCATCATCGCTGCACCCCCCCTCGCCGCCTGCGCCTTGCACCCGGGTGCAGTGCTGCAGCCGCCGCCTGGGGCCGCGAGCGTGACCGCGCTGCACCGGCGGCCAGCCAGCGGCCAGCGCCGCGGGTCGAGCGAGCGCAGTCGAGAGATGCACCGCGAGGAGCGTACCGAGCGCGACGTGCGGCGCGGCGGGAGTGACGCGGGCGACTGTGCGCGGCGCGGCCGGCGAGGCGGGGCCCGCCCACCGCCCCCCGGCCCGCTCGCCGCGCGCCCCGCCGCCCGCGCCCCCGCCCGCGCGACCCCAGCACTCCGCCAGCTGACCACCGCACTACATTCGCACTCGCTACCCTTCGCCTTCTTCGTACCATCTATCTATCTCATCACCATACACTTGCAAGCTTGATTTGTGTTCCTAAAAACATACTATTGTAAATTGAGAGGCAGGCATACAATTTAAATAAGTAAGTAGGTACTTCAAGCAATATGTAAACAATATTCCTAGGTAACTTAGTACAACCGACTACTTGACAACATAATATTAAGTGCGGTAATGGGCAAGTGTTCTGAAGTTGTCGCGGGGGTCGCAGTGGGACCCGGCGGGGGGTAATTATCTTGGTTTCGATAGACACTTAAACATTCCCAACATAATTAATTAATTAAACCATATTAATTTATTCGTCATAAAACTTAATTATTATTGATTGGTAGGTACTTGTCTGAATCTCTTCCATCGATAAGAGATATTAAAAAATAATAAAAACATAAAACCCAATAATTATGACCGTAAACAGATTTTTTTTATTTAGTTTTATAATATTCTGTAATGTTTTACTATAAAAATCTAATATCAAAAAATACTTCGATTTACCGTATCAGTATTAAAATCTATTTACCTTATTAAATGCAAAAACAATGCAGCGGGCGCGGCGCTCAGTTGCCATTAACACCTTCCCCGCGTGCGGTACCAAAGCGTCAATGTTGATGAATCTGTACTTACATGTTTTTCAGTATAACGTTACGACGGGACTCCAGTACAAGTCATTTCATTATTAATCGGATATACTTGCTTTAAAAAAAAAAAGAGAAATGAACTGTTTATTATTTTTCAGATTTGTCAACTGTAGATAAAAAATACATATTTTTTTCTTAGAAACACCTCTGAATTAAAAAGAAAAGACCTCTGATTTCTAAGAATTATTGCGGAAATTAACAACCAAGTAATTCCCTGCCAAATAGGTAGGTAATTTAAAAATCAGAATGCCAAACTAAATATGCACGATTGCAAAAATATAGATTTTTGTGATAGGTATAGAATGGTTATTTCATCTTTTGCCATTGATTTTTAACTCGACTATTTATTTTACCAAATATTTTTTTTTTTTACAATGACCCAGGAATGTCAAAATGAGAGAGACAAATGTGTCATCCATTGTTTATGTTATTACTTGATGTGCTATTTCGGGGATAGTCCGAACAATTAGAGTCCAAAGCCTTCCGGAAGCCAATCATTCGTCAAACGGCCTGTGTATAAATCTTGGCGGGAAGGGGTGTGAAGTGCGCGGGGGCCGGGGGCCGGGGGGGGCAGAGGGGGTTACGTAACCGGAAGTACGGATTAGGAATCAATAGTGCGCTGTAATGATAGTTGTACTAGTGTCTATGCAACGCAGATGTCTAGTTACATATTATGAGGATTGAAAAGCACTAGACTATAAGGGAAATAGCTAAGATTGTCTAACTCTTAAGAGTTAAAGCTATTTTGATAAATGCGCAAAAAGATATGCATGTTTGTGAAAAATATGTCATAGTGTCAAGGAGTCTTGCCTTATAAGCCTCTTGCCCTGCTTGGATGTATTAGATTATTCCCTGAACACCTAACAATTTAATAAAAACACCAAGAATTTAAATCAACCTTTCAACCCGACCCTTATTATTAGAGCATAAAATGAACCTCGTGATTGTCGGCCGACCCCGTCCCCCATTCGATAAACAAACTAAAACCGAACATGTCGAAATGAATCGGTCGGGCCATGTGACCGGAGTGATTATTCCGCGATGATCCCGCGGGGGGCCACCCCACTCCCCCCCTACCGGCCGGCCGATACTGGATACCTTTCATCTTAGAGATGTGCTCGGAATACGTGAAGCAAAGGGAGATACTTAAACCTTACCTGTTTTTACATTCTTATTTTATATTTGGACTTAATGTGTTGTAAGTACACCAGGTTTTCCTCATAGACGCAAACTTGAGTATCCCGATGAAAAACTCAAATTGTTAACCCTTCACAGCTACGTTTTATTGCACCCTCACATCGTAATGATGAGGGGAGCATGAGGTGAGCTGTCGCGACGCAGTAACGATGAGATGCGATGTAATTGTGCAACACTGACGACATTTATAGGGGAGACGCTGTCGATTTTAATGCGATTATTGAGCTAAAATAAACATCAATTGTATTGCCAGTAAAATTAAAAAGAACAGCGTTTTCATATCTCAATATCTACAGATATAAATATATGGAGATCGAAACAAAACAACAAAATCAAATCCAAGCAAAACTCGCCCAATAATGTCTAACATAGTTACAATCTAAACAACAGCGGGTAGTTTCATTATCGGGCGGCGATGATGCAGCACAAACTCCATTGTGTCAGGTGAGGGCGCTTGGTGCGAACAATTGCGCGCACTTGCCCCCCCACGCCCCCGGGGCGGGTGCGGGGGCGGGGGCGGGAGCGGGCCGCGATGAGATTACTGCTATTTGCAGCTCTGTTGATGTAGATGTGCTCGTGATCGGACCCTGTAATGTGACTGTTATAGCCGCGTTTGTGACACGCGATAGTGTCCTATGATTTGTAGGGAATTAAAGATTCTGGTTACAGATAAGGCTTTTGATTTTGTTTAGTGACGGATGTGAATACGATTAGGGAAATATGATGCTGAGCAATATTCACCGTAGCGATATTTGTGCAATGATGACTAGTACATCGGTTGAGTTTCGATTTCACGTTATATGAGTAATAGGTATTTTGCATATGCATTGAATAATCTTTCCTCCATCTTCAAGTATAGTTAAGTAATGTAAGTGAGTCATGTCAGGGATTGCCCCCCCTGCCCTGATGACTCATTTCATCGAAGCAAGTGAGATATTTCTGAAATCACATAAATAAGCGGGTGAAGGAATTTCGGGCTGTTACGATCATGTCCGGTTTAGTAAATGTATCGTATTGGTATTGGTAATACCGGTCAGTAATAATGGTATTACCGCAAACAATATTGACGCAGGCTTCGAGTAAAGATTGAAATTAACATATTTTAAATTGAAAACGTGTTTTTTAAGATCGAAATTACCTACCGTTGTTTTGGCAGTTTTCTGCTCTTGATTTTTTTAACAATTACAGCAAATTATAATTTACCCTTATTCTTTAATGTTTTATTACACGGTTTGTCGTCTATAGTAAGATGTACGGTTTTAATTTACTTACTTTGCATTACCAATACCAACCCACCATAGAATGGTAGGTACTTAAAAAAAAGGTTTAATATCGATTGCCCATATTTTGAAGTCTTATACCTTCCTTAAAATATTAAGGTTCCCTTTCCCAAGAACTGTTTTAAGGAATTCCCGGTTCACAAACCTGCAGTTAATACTATGGCGTCAAGAAATCAATCCACGTTTTTTACCTCTTTTTACTCCTAAAATCTTAACGGTGAATCATAAAATATGTACTTACGCATTTGTTTAATTTTTCAGGTAAAAGGTAATAAACTCACTAAAAATACAAAAATAGAAAAATAAAATATAAGATGACGAAATATATAAAACAAAATACGGAGATATCTATAAAAATGTGTTTATAACAATGGCGCCAAAATTTAAGTAGGTAGGTACTTACGAGTATTTTGGGTGTTAACAGTAAACAAGACTATCTGTTTCCATAATCGTAAATTAATCCCGTAGCTTTTCCTGGTATTTTTTATAAACCGCAGCTTCTATATTTCGTGTACAATCTCTATATTTAGGTAATTGTTTTTGTTTTTTTCTTCTTTAGATTTGAATTTGTGTCCTCTCATAAAATCCAGCTAGGAACCTAAATTCTTGTAATGTGAAGTTATAACGCGGTGAAGTTTGAAGGTGGGAAGTGATCTCTGGACTTACCTACTGATTTCGTCGGTAGAAATTTACGTCATCAGTGGATGACAGGCTACTTTGATTGGGTTGCCTTATTTCATTTCCACGCGATTTTGCTGTTTGTAGAAAGCTAGTGCCTACTGTCCAATCATTATATAAAAACGTATTAAAAATCGTGATGTGAGGATGCAGTTCAGGAGTCACTAATCAGATTTTGTAAAGCAATCATGATCTTAACCAACCATTAGTGTTTCTTGTACCTAAACTTAAATCCAACTCAAATGTCAGAAATTACAGAAATAAATCTTTTCAATTGGTTCAGTGACTCGTTGAAGACAATATCAGGTTTCTGTTCATTAAATGTTTCTGTTAATATTGAAGAGGCTGCGTGGGTGTTTTATGGTAGTAAGTACGCGGATGTGGTGAAGATTAATATGATAAAACGTGGCATTAGACCGGAATGAGCAGATTGTTATAATACATGTAACAAACAGGGTACTTATGTCACCTGGCCTGATTGGGCGCGGCGCGGGGAAACCTGCGGAAGTCCGTGCCCACGCTGAGATGAAATTTATGCTAAAATAGGTGATGTTGATTGTTTATTGAGAAAAATGTTCGACAGAGTCAAAAAAAAAATTTAAACTTAAGGAATGAATCTGTGATTAGGATTTCTAAATAGAATTTCTGATTATTATTCAAGGAGAAACAGGTGATTGTTATTATGAAACCATTTGTAGAAACTGTAAGTAAGTATAGGGTAAATTGTCATAGTTACGCACTACAAGGAAATCAAATACGAAATGAGCCTCCTTCTCCATATAAACAAGTAAATTATCGTGTACTAGGCGCTAGCTTACACAGTCGAAATTATTTTCCTAAATAGTTGGTTATAATTGCAAGAGTGGTAGGTACGGCTAGTCACGCATTCTGTAATTATTGGGGGTCGTAGGGGCGATAGGTCGCGGGGGGTAGGGTAGGGTAGATTGCTAGCTTGTTAGAAGTTCCGGGTTCATCCTCTGATGCCGGAGGATGGTGGGGCCACCATGTGGTGATCAGTGGTGCAAGCATGGAACTTTTGTCGAACGTTAATATCGTAAATATGACATTTGTTTCGTTAATTTGTATGAACAATAACGACGGCAACTGTCAAAATAACGAAATTAACGATCGACAAAAGTTCCATGCTCGCACCACAGGTTTGTTTTGTATGTACCTACCTGTGGTTTGATGTCAGGATTTTTTTTTTTTTTTTTTTTTTATGTAATATAGGTAGCAAACGAGCATGCGGGTCACCTGATGGTAAGTGATCACCGCCGCCCATGACTACCCTCAACACTGTAGGTGTTGGGGGTGTGTTGCTGACCTTTAAGAAAATATATAAATAAATAAATAAAATTGGGCACCGGATACCGCACTCACCGAACGAAACGCAGGAGCATCGTTCCTACTTCACGTCGGTTTCCTGTGCGACGGTGGTATTTCACCGGTCGAGTCAGCCCAGCAATCGCTGCAGACAGAGCCTACAGCTAGACTCTACCACTCAAGAATGAGTTTACGGAAAGCCGAAAAATGGAATAGTACAAACATTTATTCATACAATTTTATAATGTGTTTACTTTTTTAGAAATAGTTTTCTGTAGCAGAGCTTAAGCAGAAGACTTTTCCCTTAATTTTTTAGTGAACAAGTACTATTGAATTTTTCCTACCCTAATCTTTCAAATTATCTAATTTCTACCAAACCTTCTTCCAGTTTTCAATTAAATCTTCATGTAACTATTGACTACTAAATGATTGTGTAGCCTCCGCTCGCGTGACATTATTACACGTACACAAACTACCCTCGCGCATAACATGACTCTTTTTTACTTCCGTGGGTAAATTACGTCGGTAATTGCTTGTAGGGAAACTGTAAGTAGGATTTTTTTAATGAGCAACTTTGATTGTTCGTGATTACAGAAAATATGGCAATAGAAAATATTATGGAATTATGAGGGAATTGTGTGTAGATTTGTAATAGGATACGGAATGGGCGGTGATTGGTACACGGCTAATTATGGGATTTCTTACATTTTCTTAGATGTCGTTTGGTGGAAATTTTATTATAACGTGTTTGTTTACCTTTTTATTGCTTTTATTTTAGATATTTTTTTGAGTCTAACATTATTTGTTTATTTTTTCGTTAATTATACGAAAGTGTAAGGCTATAGGTAGGTATTCGTTAAATTATTAACATAAAAACATCAATTACCTACCTACTGTAAGGAATAACAGTTTTAATTCAGTCGATAACTCGACTATAGCGTCCTATTGTAGCCACAAAACGCTCGTAATGATTCCCCAAATTCTTGTCTTCCGCAAGTAATCCAAATATAAATCCTCTTTCCGGACATCCCTTGTCGATATCGAGTGTATTTGTGTCGGCGAGTGTACCCCCGGTGCCGGTGGAGGCCGGGGGTGGCGGGGGGAGGTACACTCGCGGAGGAAAGTGCGTGCAATTATTGTAGGTGTCCGGGATGAGCCCTGATTAGTGCCGGTCAGGTGGTCCTGCTGCCCCCCCCCCAGCCCCCCCGCACACCCGCCGCCCCCTCAACTACTCCCCCACTGTTTATTGCAGGGGGACGATCGCCTCAACTTAAGTATTGATTCGCGCGAAACGTGATTTGTACGCACTCATCTAGAGGTTAGCTTGCGGGCTGACGGATGGCCGAAAGTTCACCGGCTGTGGGTTGCATCGCGCCGCCGTCCATCGCCGGGTGGGCTCCGCGTCTGTCCCGGCGCGTCAGCTGGAAGCGGCGATGTATGTGCTGCGTCCGAGTTGTATGAGATAGTCGGCGCAGTGGTACGGGGTGGTGTTTACGCGTAAGCCGCGGTCAATAGGGGCGGGCCGCACCTACCGTTGTCTTGTGTCGGTAATGCTTCCTCGTCACGACATCTACCGAGTTATCGCCGCAGTCTGTTTTATTTGCTAAATGGAAGTGCCACCCCTAACTCCATCCCCGAGCCTAAAGTTACCAAAACAATAAGCTAGCTAATTTTGTTGATACTAATTTAGTATGTTTCTGTAAAACGGATTGAGTGAACACGCACTTCTTTCTTACACGTGTACGCTCGGTCAATAATTTAGGAAAGGTTAGGCAATTTATTCGGTAATAGTGGTTCGTAAAGGCCATTTCTAATAAGTACCGTCTAATAAATAAATAGACTGTGTAATATGCCTGCGGAGGATTTCAGTCTCAATATTCAAGTATTTTGAATACACAGAAGTAAACAAGTAGTTATATTTATGCGTTTAGCATTAGAAGAGAGATTTTGAAAAAACGATTAAGCAGATTCGCAATTAATGTCAATGTCCAATATACTTTTAATGCAGTCAAAAACACGATTCCATAACGCCCCGTTCGCTTTTATGACAGTAAACATTCCTTCTAAATTGAAATCTGTCTCCGAGACTCGAACCCGGAACTAGATCAGCATCAGACACAGAACCGTTACTGCAAAATTAGTGTTATCTCCAAAACGATGCGTTAATATTACAATTTAAAAGAGAAAGCCCACAATAGTGAGTGTAGTGGTCCACAAGTGGGCCCATTAGTCCAGCATATGCCACCGGAAACATATATTACTTGGTACCTAATTAGATATCAGGTTTGATGCTCCGATGATACAGCTTTCTTCAATAAACACCACTCGTTAACCAGTTATGTAAGTAGTTTACTGTTAGTGTCGTCACTGATCGAGGTTTGTCAGTTTGTCGCACAGGTACACACTTCGTCTGCGGGTTTGCTGTGATTGTCAAGTAAAGTCAATCGTCGTTGAAACATGGTGTTGATCTTGGTAAATTCTGGTTGCATTTACAAATGTGTTACATACCGAATTGAAATTAAGATTTTTAAATAGGCATACCTAAGCATTGTTTATTAGCAGTTTAATAACTTGATTACTTCCGTCCACAGTTTTAATAAATTTAGTATTCAGGTCAAGTTAGTATTAAGTTATTAGAGTCCAGATATTGAGTTACATTCTCAGACAAACATACATACATACATAATTAATAGTCCAATAAACATTCCGTTTACTCGTAAAATCAAAATTAAACCAGATGTCTGCTTATCTCTCTAGGAATCAAATAAAAAAGCTTTACGTTGATTATTTAAAATTCACTGTCGAGTTTAGCATACGAATGATGATAATGTAACATTTTGAGAAATGACTCGTATTCCGGTATACTACACCTCTTATGTGTAAATTGGTTTAGCGATGTTCAATAATTTATTGTAATTTCTTTGTAATTATAGACGACACTATGTCAATGTAACAGGAGAAGATATTTCATCCCGCAGTTGATAGATTAACATGGATCACTATATCATCACGTAATGATACCAAAAAACCAATTCCGAACGTTTCTTTTATTAATTTTTGATTTCCTGTTTATGATATATCGAAAATCGATTAGGCATTTCTTTACAAATATATCACTTTAATATGTGGGTATAACTTTTACTAAGAACGCGGACATTCAGCGGTGATAAACATAAATTATCTAGTAAAATAATAGAATGTTTACGGTGTAAAAACGACTTGGTTTTTATTGAGGCAATCGCATTCCGTCAGAGATAGGCAAGTCGCGGGGTGGGTCAGGGCGGGTGGTGTGGTGGGCGGGGGAGGGTCGTGCGGGGGTAAGACGGGGCTGGGTGAAAAATGGCGCAATTAGCCGCACAGACAGTGAAAAACAAGTGCACTCGATCGCCGCGACTCGGACCAACGCCGCTGTCACGCTGATTTGGCACCGATGGAAAATATTGCTGCGAATAGATTATAAGTGAAATGTTGTCGATACATAGCCAGCACTAGCTAAGCTGTTAAATAAAGTAGGTAACTATAAAAATCAACCTAGTTTAGTTTCATCCTTGTTATAATACGAATTTGGAAGTTGGTGATGGAAAAAGTCTGACGATAACGAAGATTGATATCCTTCCTGTCGGAACTGCAGTATAAAACACATTTTATTTAACACGTTTCAAAACAGTTTATATTGTCTCTATTTATTTATTTAATTGTAATAAACGAGCCTACCTACATAAAATGTGGTGATACAGTGTCAAGAAAATATAGGTCATTCATCCTCGACACTACTTACCTTACTGGCAACGCACATACTTATGCCGTCAAACTTGTACCAAAACGAATTCTTTTGAATAAAAACAAGGAATCTTTAGGCTCTTCTAGGCAAGACTACCTTATTAATTAAATGTACTGCTACTCCGAAAAAACCGTTCAAGTTTTAAACCCAAACTTGAAAAATAAATAATAGCGCCTTACATTACCAACATTTTATTAGCTATCTGATATATTGTGAATTATAACCATAGCTATTGAGTTATATCCACATTATGTCAATATGTAGATGATCTGCCTCCTAAATCAGTTGAAATTAAATGTGCATTCACTTAGATTAGTTTCAGAATTGTTAAAATATTGGCTCGTGCTAAGTTATAGCCTATAAGTATGCTAAATATTAGACTGCTGTTTGAGACTGCCAATAAATTTAAAACAAATTTGAAATTTATAACAGTGTAACTTTAACGAAATGAGAAGTGAGATCTGAATAAATTATTTAGAATTTAGTTTCATAGACATAATCAAATACCTAACAGTAGATCTTACTTCCTCTTTTAAGACCTAGGGGCATTGCCTAGATGTCTTGATGGTTTCTAGGTTTTGACGATTTTTGAACGTTTGTCTCGATCTCGTCTCAAGGCGACATTCGCGCAACATTTGAACTTGTGTAAACGTCATGCGACATGACGTCAAATTTCAGTACAGATAAAAAATTAAAACGCTGGCACAGATGATTAAAATAGCACATAAACGGCCTCTTTAGTTTAGTGATCGGATCGGAGGTTTCATTTTCGATGCGGAAAGTTCCGGATTCACCTCAGATTCAAATAATATGGTTTGTATAAAAAATGATTTTGTCTCCTATCCAGATGACAGTACCTACCTATGATAGTGAGTAAGCATAGGTACCTACCTACTTTTAAAGCGGTTGCCAAAAAAAAAACAGTTATAATAAAAGGTGCGAATGATTAGCACCTTAAGTAGACAACGCCAGGATGGTGACCTTTAACGTTACAATGTGACATAACATCATCCATATACGTCAGTGACATAAATCTACGAAGATAAAGTGATCCATTTCCTAGCAGCGACCAGATAGCCTGCAACAAAGTTGGCGATTTGTTTCTGACTCGCCCACGTGAAGTCTCTATCTATATTTACGATCTACCCACAATCTCTCGTATTTGCGACGTCCCCGCAGGTTTCAAGAAGATCATTTGAATTTTGATATCCGTCTGCGGCGATTGGAAAGTGTCTCCCCTCCGCGCCAGGACACCAGACTCTTCGACTCGCGCCCACATTACAATATGACCCACTAGCTTAATTTTCTCAATGAAGCGCTCCATTCAGAAACACACGTATCCGGAACACGTCATATTTATATTAGACTTTTATGGATTATTCAAAACCGCGGACGAATTTTCAAATTAGCAAGTCGAATGACCGCTCCGGTCGGGTACCTGAGAGAAGCAAACATCGGAACCTGTAATCCGATCTACGGTAGGACGAGCAGATCAGACTCACTTTCGATCAATCTATAATTTCGCTCGCAGTAAATCAATATAATCTCCATTAATTTGGCGTACCGCTTGCTCCTGGAGGCTGCTAAATAATGGACAGGCATCAGGTCTCATTAGCGCGAGCGGGGGCGCCACCGGCGGCCGGCGGCTTGGCGCCCGAGCCGGGATCAATAGCGGCGACCGCTCCCGACCGCGGCCGAGCGCACCGAGCCCGCCCGAGCGCCGCCGACGCCGTCCGACCACGCCCGAGCGCCGCTAGCACTGACAGATGTCACTGCGACGCGCTCACCAAAAACCTCCAGCTCTTGCTAAAAACGTGAAAACCACGGAAAAGTGAACCCAATCTGACTAAGTGATATTGATATAGTGCCCTCAAACAAATGAAAGTGATCTCTTTTTGTGAAAACAAGGCTTTTCATTGATCTGTGTAAGTATATCGCGTGCAGTAACCAAGTCCATATTTTTGTCTAGTGCTCCTCATTTTAAGCAGCTCTAGTTTACTTCTTTAGATTAAAATGTCTTGTATAATATAGTTATCCCTTGCGCAGTCATTAAACTATGACAAAGGCTGTAGTTAAAAACCTAGGAGTCGGGAAAACTGGGGTCAGCTTCATCGACCGGTAGTTTTTGACTTTTTTCAAGTTTATAATGCTCATTTAAGGAAATACAATTAAAACACTTCCGTTGTTTAGTTTAACAAATAAGCCTTAAGCTTGTATTTATCTAGTTAAAGTTGCTATTATGGTTTTTAATAAAATTACTGGGAGGCGTGTAATGCGCATGTGCAGTAGCTCTGCGTCAACGTGTGTTTCCAAACAATGGCTTATTTTCCAGAATTAAGCCTTATTTATCATATTATACTTATGTTACTATAAAAATTAATTCATCTCATTACCTTAATAAAAGTGTTAGTACGTATTAGAACTTATCACTTTTATAAAGTTAAATTTTTTTTATATTCTAACCTTTGACTTTACTAATTACTGTTCACGTTGTAAACTACCACCTAGAGAAGTATATTTTTATATAATTGCATCTTACGTAAACCTAAATTCTTTTCATTAATAAATAATTTGAAGATTGTCGAGATATATCTCCAAACATAACCTCATAACTAATTTAGAAAAAGTTTTATATTTCCGCTTTCGAATTAACCAAATTCGATATTCAAATAATAATCTTTCAATCGTGGATTTCTTTATAAATTAGGTAGTTTGCGATTTATTGTGTTTTGTGTTAGAAATGAATTTATATGTGTTCATTAACATTTCGGTTTATAACTGAGTGACATTTTGTTTTCGCCGTTATTTTGGTAACGGGTTATAGGCTGACCTTGACCGATATATCCGGGGCTGCAGTAGCGCGGTGCAATCGATAGCTGGTGCCTGCGTCACAGGCTATTTTAGTCTCTTAGTCGAGGGGTATATGGTTCAAAGTTGAAGGCGTGGTTTAGCGGCTGAATATGGAAGCCAGTTCCGCGGATGGCGGGAAGCGCAAGAAGGGCGCGAAACTGTTCTTAGAATGACGCGAGAATGATAGCTGTCACAATATGTCAAATAAGGAAGTGAAACAAGAATGTAATTAACATTTCTATCTACCGCCAATAAATTAGCAATAGTAGTCCTCGGTGACAAACCATGTCACAGCAATGAATGGTTACAAGATCAAAGGCCAAATCAATCTGAGTTGTCATATGTCGTAAGCCTTTGCATCAATCATTCTTGAAAGTAGAAGTTCTAATCACATTCTTTACTTTTTCTAAAAATATTGATCATTCGTTAAATTTGACTGTGTTTATCGTGGATAATCGCAAATATAAAGTTTATGTGTCCTTTTCCTCTGCGACCTATACAGAACATGGCTGATTTGCTGACAAATAAATCAATGGTCAATAAATGTGTAATTTATACAACAAATGTAAAGAAGCCCCGGGTCCGAGTTCTCTCCCACGCCCACGCTGCCCGGTGTATCCACGCAAACACATTTACTAAATTAGGTACCTTAATATACAAATATATACATAAATAATGTATATATGTTGTATGGGAGGCTTGATTACAGAATCATTTGTTTGCTTATTGTACATTTTATGCTGTATTTATAATTATTTTATGTAGATTTATAAATATTGTGCTTGAAGTTAGATATTTGTTATGAAGTTTTGGATTTATAATAAAATGTTATTGTATGTGTATATTTAACATTCCCCAAGTTATATTTTACACAATTGGTACCTACGTAAAAATCTGTGTGTCACGTGTAGTCAGACAAAATATATACGTACTTACTTAATATCCTGCATAATTTCCCGGGTTAACATAGTAGGCGCTTTGTTTTAACTCTATCCGGGATTTCGCACGGTAATTTTTAAGCAAAATGGTAACGTACCTCTTTGCCCGACGCGACGTTTCGACAGGAAAAATTACCGCGCGAAATCCCGGATAGAGTTAGAACAATGTGTTCAACGCGCGTTAGCTTAAACAATAGTAGGCGCTGACAGCGTCTTGATTTCTCAGTTCTTTTAAATTTTGCTTAGTATTAGATCCCACGTTGTTAAGGGTTTCCAACAATCTTCTAGTAAAGTTTAAGTTTTTAAAATGGAAATTACAGTAAAAAGTTACCTTCTGTTGACAAAGTCAAAGTATCGAACAATAACTATGCTGCCTGTTTAGGGGGAAGTCCCATAAGCCCGGACGGGTCCTAAAGCCGGACATAATTAAAATCAGAACGAAAAAGCGCGCCAATTTGTTGCTTTTGCTGCGGTTAGATAGGTAGGTTCTCCCAAGTGAAGTGTGGAGGAGAGCCAATAGTCAGTGCTGACTCGTTCGTCGGGAAGCGATGTCCAAATTTTGTGGTTAGTATAAATTTGGTTCAAGTAATTTTTCGGGGTCTGTAAATAGTATTAAAACTGTGGGATGATATCCATTATTTTTAATTTATTATTGCTTTTGTTCTTATCTGACATATTATTTATTTATTTTATTTTACACTTAGTTGAACAAACAAGTAAACAATGAAAAGTCACAGGTAGGTACATCAACAGGCGGTCTTATCGCTGGGAGCGATCTCTTCCAGACAACCACAAGTTAAAGAAACATAGGGTACAAAAGGCATAATTCATAGCTTTTGAACACACAATTTGAATGAGATTTTTTCTTGTATATACCTGAGGGTACCTAAGTTCGGACACTCTCAACGTTCCCTAGTACCGGACAGTTTAACAGCAAGTGTTTTTTTTGCCATTATTATTTTTGTGTTTTATTTTTAAGGTTTAACATGGGTAAACCCAAACCGAGATCGTCAGAATACCCCCAAAGTATTTTTTTTCCTTAAAGCTATCTATTAATGTGGAATAGGGCTCAGTTAGCTACATTTGTGATTTTTGCAGGTTGTACAATTAAAGGTCTGTGATACTATAAAAAACTTTCCTGATTATGACCAAAGTTTATTAAAATTAAGATTAGTTTTCTTTATTAACAGTTGATTTTTTTATTTCTGTTATTCCTTAAGTGTCCGATTCTCGGGGACCTCCCCCTATACAAAAATGAAACGCGTTAAAGTCTTTTATACCAACTCATTATTCAAATTAATCCTTAATTGTTTGACCTTATGACAAAAAAGATAAGAAAATATTTATTAATTTTCTTAAAGTTTCCGAGTACTGGCTATGTAACAAACTTTCTCACGGCGTCAATTTATTGAAGAAAGCACGTATTCGGTGACACTGTGAAGTTTTTGGTAATAAATAAAAGTAATTTACAAATTAAGATGCGCATGCGACCGCTGGGGTTAATGCTGTGAGGCTGTGTGGGTGTAGATATAAAATTAGTAAAGATGTAAACAGGCTTGGATTGTAGATTTAAAAGAACTTCTGTAACTAACTATGCAGTCGTCACGACTTCGAACAAAATCGGACGACACTTGTGGCGCAGCAGAATGGTATACTGAGCTGTATTAGCACTAGGTGTCTCCGCTGGTGTATTGTATGATGCCTTTAGCTTGCGCTTAGTTTAGGGATACACTGTTTTTGTGGTGATATTTATAATTAACTATCGCTTATCCCGATGTCGATGATATAAAAAAAGATGTTTTTTAAATAAACAACTTACTCAAGTAATCATAAAGAAATACTCTTCAAATAGGTTTGTTTTATACAAGTATGGCAAAGCAATATTTGTCATACGTTACATAACACAAACAAACAGTTGAACTCATATATTTTGTTACAAAATCTATTAGTAGATAAATAAATACAATTTGAAAGTAGTCTGTTCGTGTGTGTGTGTGTGATGCGCGAGCGCCGATGTCGCGTGTACGAGGTCAAGTGATCGAAAACTTGGTATTTCCTCAATTTCGGACGATATGACCACTAAACGACCACTTTTACATAATTAATTTATTCTAAAACAGTAATTTTATCAGATTATTGGAGGCAATATGGTGCTGGCTGTGAATGTGTTTACTTCAGAGTAAAACTTATTGAACTGTTTTAAAGAGTTTGGAAATTCTGGGTTTGTGTTTACAGTGTTTCAGCACTTCAGCAATGCGATTCTGTAACTGATTTTTATCATTCGTACTTTTGAGGTTGAACAAACAGGGTTTCAGATTTGCCTTCAGGCAGTAAACATTAATATTTAATTTGTTAAATTCAAAAAACCAAAGCTATTTCTAATCGATTGAAAGTTAGAATTTGTGTGTCCTATTTAAATATAGTAGCTTACTATAAAGTTTGTTTTTTACATTTCATCCTTTTTTACATTTCCCTGAAATAATGCACCTTCTATTTGTGAAACAGGTTGGAAGTAAAAGTGCTACTGGCCTGCGCTTGCGTTTACGTAAAGAAAAAATCGGTTCATTTTACATTAATACCTACTTCAACATTATCGTCAGTAGATCTCAAGAAACACATTTTATTTCAAAATAATAAGATAATCGGTACAGTAGTTTCTTAAAAATTGGTGGGGTGGAGAGTAAAATGGAGTACCTATGTTGGAGAATTGAATACGGGAATTTTTAGCAACAATCTAAAGTCAACGCGTGCGAAGCTACTTATTTAGTTTTATTCCTGAATGTCGGTTGCTGTAGGCCCTGTGACGGTATTCACAGTTTCACCAGCTTTGTTTGTTATTTAGTACTAGTGGCCGCCCGCGACTCCGTTCGCGTGGTAATCGGTTTCCCGTGGGAATGAGAAGTTATCCCGCGGTAAAAAGTACCCTATGTGTTATTCTGATGTACTTTTATTTCTGTAAAGTTTCATCCTAATCTATCCAGTAGTTTTTTCGTGAAAAAGTAACAAGCATCTATTCATACATCCATACTTACAAACTTTCACGTTTATAATATTAGAAGGGGTTTCCCCGTGCGCACTTTTCTCCCCGTTGCACCAATCAACTCATCTCTTTTTATTTATTCGATACATGAATTTGTCTTATACAATTACAACAAGGACAATATTACAGTATTTTATGTTATACAATAAGGAACTTCCATACAAACTTTTATCCCATATTTCCACCCCTTCTACCCCTTCTTTTACGATAAAAAGTATCCTATGTACTTTCCCAAGTTCAGTTCTATCTTCATACTAAATTTCATCAAAATCGGTTCAGTGGTTTAGGCGTGAAAGCATAACAGACAGACAGAGCTAACTTCGCATTTATAATATTAGTAGGGATAATGAACCACCAACCCGCAGCCAGCTAGCGTGGTCAACAACAGCTCAATCCCTCTAGCTATTCCAGAAGGCAGTAGCACGTATAGTATAGCTAGGCTGCGACTGTAATATCTAACCAAGTTGTGATTGTGACCACAGGCGGCGCTCTCAGCGGCATGCGTGGCTGAGGCATGAGCGCGGCGCGCGCGCCGGCCGCCCGCGAGCCCCCGCGCCACCACCGAGCCCACCCCCAGGTAACATACTACACACCTATTACACTAGTCTACTGGAGAACATAATACATATCCACGAGATAACATGACAAACACCGTCTAGATAACAATACGTACCAATAACACATATTATGTACTAAATATATTTACTCTTCTTTAAATGGTATAAAAGAAAGTGGTCATAATGTACTTGTGTCAGTGTCTTTTTCTTATATGATTACCGCATAAAGTAATTAGCAACCCTTAAACTCAACGTGGGTGGCCCCGCGTTAAACTGTTAAACTCAACAGTATGTTTATTTGCTTACCTACTTTTTAAAGAATTTTGAGTCGATTTACACTGTCATTTTTATAGTTTATTAGAAAATGTGCAATATATTTTGTAATGGAATTATCAAAAATTGCATTATTAGATTACGAAGCAGTGTGTAAATCGCTATAGATACTAATCAATCGTATTTTTAGGGGATTAAGCAATTTAAAATTAAAATTTACTTATGTCTGTAAACATGCTATTGTGCTACTCATAAATAAGTCGTAAGATATTTATTAAGAAACAGATCTTTTTGTATCTATATAAAAACTGATTCGAGTTCCGTCTGTCTTGATAAAACTTATACATGCAAACCATAGAGAAAACCGTATTGAAATCCATTGCATGGATCAGACGGAAATCGCAGATAAACAAACTTATGGGTACCAAAACGACACTGAGACTCTAAGCCAACGTACTTAATTGCTGTGACTTACTCTAATCGTACAGTTATTCATCCTAAATTTCGTACAAGTGACGTAAACGCACTCAACGCGGCCACAAACAATAAAATTACAATTAAACTGTCGATTCTCTACGGGGCGACGCGGGCGCAATCATTTCGTATGATTTTGGCACGAGGCGACGCAGTGATACCGAGGTACTATGGATTCTCGCATAATTTCATACAAATAATACCAATAAATAACACTTGTGACTTAAAAACAACTTAATTTAACAGGAAAATTATTGATGATTCAGTTTAATATAAATATTTAGCCTTACGCAAATGCTTATTGATTAAGTTTTAATTTAGCCAAAAACATTGTTTTTCTGCCCTTAACAAAAACTATGGGTGTTTTAGATAGTTTTATCCTTTATCTTAGTTAGAAATAATTAAATACCTGTATAAATACCGGCGTTTTCCCAATATTGCCTGTCCCGCACCGGTGGTACCGTCCGTCGCTAATTCCGCTGCGCACGCGATCCCAATCGTAAGTTTGCATAATTGCGATCAAACAAGTGAATGTTTTTGTTTCGGATAATGCCGAAAATTACCCGACGCCGACAAAAAGAGGACCCACGTCATCCACGCCAGCTCCGGGACTTATAAGTGCAAGGTTTTCCAATTCTCACATTTTGATATGTAAATGTCAAATTGTATTAACTCTGTTTAGACACAAATATAGGTATTAAGAGTTCATGAAGATCCGTGTTCTAATAATAAAGAACGGAATTAATTAGTTTGTTTAACATATTGGAATACTTACGATAGAATTAATTCTACGAAGTTTGTCAACTCTAATAGTTCACAATAAGATTAATGATCGAATTTGGATTTTTAATTAAGTAGATAAGTAAATTAAAACTAACTGTAATATTTACTTTAATCAAAACATTATTTTTTACGGATATAGATGATAAAGTCTGTATTGTTTACAAATTGGCAGTCTCTGCGCCGGCGCATGTGTTCGCGCTATTAACACTTCAATTGCTCGTTAGACACGCTTTTTCATGAAGCAAATACTTATTTTTAACCTTCAATTGTTTGTTCTAATACGTTTTTGTTACTTTTAATAACGTTTGAGTAATTATGAGCAATAAAAAACTATAAAAACACTTTTTCGTAATTCTAAATTTGCACTCAAACTTTAGTTAACAATCGATAAAGGAATCGGCCAGTATCGGTCTACAGAAACATTCTTCCTTGTATCCCTATCATATACCTAAAGCTATTAATACCAACTGAACGTGTACCGTACCTACAGTAATGCAGCTATAGGTATTCCCCCCGCGCCCCCCGCTCCCCGGCGAGTGGGCGTGGTCCGTCATGCGCCCGCGCCGTTCCATGAAGCCTACAAGGCCGTCTGACCCACTGATACCAATTTCTTTGCAGACGCCTACAATGCATAACACTAAACTCACTACCAATTCACGTATGATTAATAGCCCGTATCACGAACGCAATAGAGTCGATTTTGGATATAAAGAAGTCAGGTTAGCGGTTAGGATTACTATTTTTTGCGATGCTTTATGTTACAGTTGCTAAAACGCTTTATGGGTTCGGTTGAAACTGCGTCTGCGCATATGAAATGGTGTATTTATTGGCACTAAACTTAGTTTTTGGTCGGCGCTGATGACCAGGTAGGAGCTGCGATTTGTTTTGCAACCGAGGGGGAGGGGGGAGTATGTTATTATGTATTTTGTTTTATTAGAGTATCGATGCAGTTTTTACAGAACTAACGACCGACGGCTCTGTTTGATGAGCTCACATTCACAAATTAGTTTACATTAAAGCTTGTAGAAAAAATTCTCCCAGGCAAAATAATTGAAAAAAAAACATAAAAATGATACGAAGACCAAGCACAGAATGTCGGACATTCTGCAAAAAGCGTTTGTCTCTTTGTTATTATAAAATCCCACATTAGACGGCTGATATATCTCGACTCTTGTGCTTTTTTGTGCGCAGTTGCGTAAGAATAGCCAGGATAACTGTGCAGCGGCGGGAAGCGAACCTGCATACCTCAGTAGCTTCTCAGAAGCGGGGGCTGTGTAATAAATCCACGGTGCCTCATTATGCGGTACTGCCTACATTCTTCAGGTTACAGTTTGACCAATAAAAACTATGTGGTTGGACTATTGTTCTAAAGACAGAGGCGCGGTGGAGACGCTTGGCGTCATATTTGCAAAGTCGTTGCTTTTTTATGTGGTTGGCAGGCTTAGTTTATTCTGGACTCGTGATTAAAATTGGGAATTATTTCATTATTTTCAGCATACTATTTGAACGGTATGTGTGATGTCAACCACAAGGGTGGACCAAAACGTAGGTACTAACTCAACAAGGTTCGAAGCTATCAAAACCGACTGCAATTATTATTCACTTACATGCATTGAAATAAATTTCCAAACCGATCGTAAAGAAATTTAAGATTTTAAATTGCATACTCTTCCCTGTGCTGTCCGTCGCACAGTCTGTAGCGGAACCGAGCCGCGGCCACGCCGCAGACACACCGACACACACCCAACAAAACAATACTCCATTATCCTGGAACCTCCGCACCACCAAACACCCATCAACACACACCCACGACAAAAGACAGAGACACAACTACACCATTGCATATTGATGTCCTTTACTCTCAGCGAAAGCGAGATCCTCCCCACACGCGAGAATAATTCGCAGAGGTAATCAGGACATATTTCTAAGTCAATTAAATCAACAAAGATGGTGCGCGTGAGTCAATAGTTTCTCGTTTTTGGGTTTTAAGCAATTTAAATGTTTCGCCGCTATTAGTTATGCTGTGTAGCGGGACCTTTGCAAAAAGAAGATATATGTAATGCGGTCTATTTTGTTAGAAACTGCCATTAAAGTAGTTGGACTTGGCAATTATCTCGCATTCTTTATTCAGAAACATTCCGATTCTATATGATTTAAGCAATTAGGAGAGGAGAAGTGAATTTCTCAGTATTTCGCGTTCGTCCGATTGATGCGACATTCTTGTGCTCCTTATTGGATGTGAAACATTAATATTGATATTAATTACATGCCCAAATTATGGGTAATGAGTCCGCAAGTATTAAAGGCGATAATTGTCGCCCAGAGCCTTGTACGTACTTCGAGGAAACTAATCTTTAAGTAGATTTATACAAAAGGATCGACCAGTTTTAGTGGTAACTTATAAGGCAAGTTTAAGTATCGCTTACTTGTGTCACGTGATTCATCTAATGTTCGATAGAAATTACGTATTTCTGAGGTCGGCCGTTATGGCTGTATGGAGGAATAAATAAAAAAACTAGTTCTGCCGGAGCCATAAAGGTGCCCACACGCTGGCTAATGAGCCGCCACGATTTATTGCCGATAAATAATGTCGTGTGTAACGACCATATGGATTAGAGATGAGTACTCGCGCCCTTGTCCAGAGGCCTGAATACGATATTAACCAGGCTAATGGAAATTTGAACAATCAGTAGATTAAAAAAAGCACAATCGTCGTTTTTTTTTTAATTAGCATGTTAGGACTAGCGTTGAAAAAAGCGGGAATTTTTCCGGTTTTTTTCAAATTCCTTCGTTTTTATCAAAGTTTCATTCGAAAGTTTCAAGAAAAATAAATATAAAATATTTCATGTTTTTTATGAATAAAACGTGAAAAATATGAAAAAAACGGAAAAGTATTCATGTTTTTTTCGCAGAATATTTTTATTATGTTTTGGAGGGTGATCTGGTGGAAACTGGGTCGCGAGGTGGAAGGAGACCTCCAAGGAGCTACTGTAACCGAAGTCAGATCTGGTCTCCGACTCACCGTTTTAGAGATATGAGGGGTTCTTTATCGAACAGTTGTCCATGGTGTTGGTCCTGGGTTGGTACGGGGAGTCTTAGAGGGGGTCAAAAATGGTGTCAGAATTCTGAGAAGCTATGCAATAGCTTAAAAACTTGTTTTTTTCAAACGTTTTTTTCAATTTTTCGAAACAAACGGCGAAAATTTCAATAAAACCCTAAATTTTTTATCTGATATATTTCAGTGTAACAAACGAATAAAACGGTAAAAAACTAAAAAACGTTTCTTTCGCCGAAAAAAACAATTTGTTTCTTTCGGAATTTTCAACGCTAGTTAGGACATGAGTTACACCAACATCGATTATGAATCAGCCTCACAAAACTTGCACGTAGTGATATTAAATCGTTTAAGGCGATGTAACAGTACCTACCTAATTATCACGTACAAACATACTTACAGGCATTTGAACACCTCCATAACGGATACAATTTTCAAGTCATGAATGTTTCTTATACACTATCTTATACATAATTTTCTTAAACTGGCTTTAAAGTTATGAGATCTTCAACAAAAAAAACTTGAACATTTTCTTTATAGTTTTGACTCAAGTAGATATAATAGCCATCTTCATAAAATAAGCGATGTTTCAACATAAATATCTTCTTACATAGAGGCAATACACATAAGTAACATACCCCGCAGGTCATGGAACTTTTAATTCTGTTTCTAGTTTTGGTCGTTTTGTGTTCGACGAAATAAATTCACGGTGCGAAGTGTCAATATAAAATAGTGAGTCACTTTAGAAAATATGTTCCGAATGTACTTTTATGGGTCGTATATCAAATGATTGAGATCTGAGAGTTGTCGCGTTTCATTTGATGGTCTGTAGGATCTGCCCACTGAGAGTCAGTAACTAAATAAACTATAGGTAACTAATAGATTTTGCAAAAGTATATAGCGATCGCGGGTCAACCAAGGAACAGTAGTGTTGGTGTTACTATTCACCACAGCGGTTAATACTATAGCATTCATTTACATTATCTTTGGTTTTCTACATAACTCAATCATCGCATCAATTAAAAAAAAATGTGTTATAAATTTTGCAGGTTCTCTTGCAAAGTTCTTCAGTGCTAGAGTACGAAGACAAAAGCATAAATGTATCCTCGTATCTACAACGCCTCATTGTTTGAACGGCTACTCATTAATGTTAAACTTTATTTTATAAGATTCATCAATGCAGAGTAATGTATTATTTCAATGCGCGTATATTTTGAGAGTGTCGCCCGGGTTTAATTACAGACGTACAATAGGGCGTGACGTCGTCGCCCTTTGATGTAAGATTAGAGTTATTTCTACTGCAACTTGCTCGGTACTTCGGTAATTACATTACAGCTTACTTTTAAACAGGAATAAATTAATGTTCAAGGTTTTTTATTTTAAGTTACAACATTTTTAAGGTTTAGTTTAGTCTTTGCGTACCTAATTTAGATTTAAGGAAAGCGATATTTCTTATTTTGTTGGTAATAAAAATATGTCGCCAACGAGGCTGTTCTCTCTTCCAAACTACGCGATAGATTGAATAACCCGAACCAAGCAGATAAAACATGAATGCTGTCATGATAGTTCCGATTTCGTCTTGCAAATTTGAAAAAAAAAACGCAATGCTACTTATAAGTTTTTACAAACCAAAATGAAAAGGATAATACGATATCCTGTGAGGATTATCTTCTAAATCGGTGTTATCCACGCACACACGCACGCGGCCGATGTCCGGATGTATCCCGGTGCGTGGCTGCGAGTGTGTGTGTGCGCGTACGCACCGAACGGGACCGTGCGTGCGCGGGAGAGCTTTTTTATTTGGAAAATGCGTATCCTGTCCATAATTCTGAAGAGTGACGGACTAACTGGAAATTCCGGTTTGTGTTTACTAATAAAAACAAACTTTGATCGACCGCAACGAATTAAAAGTTCGCAATAAAAAAGTATTGTCATATCAACTTTCACCAATAATTTGACGTGCCGAGTTATTTCAAGTATGTAGGTAAAAGGTTATAGGTAGGTAGTTTATTACAGAGACAAAGTAAACCTTGGCGAGTCATACGTTAGCCATAAATAAATGTCGTCATCTCAAGTGAGATTCGGTTTCTAAGCGTAGTTTATTGTAAGTTATAATAAAACAGGTGTGGCGCAGGCGCAGTGGAGGATGAATAAATTTGATGTTTAAAAATAATATAAATAAGCCACAACAACGGACGACGTCGCAAGATGTTCAGTGTTTTGCACGTGGACATAAATAATTCATACAAGGCACGTCGATTTTGGTGTTCGAGATCGTAAAATCAAAATGGGATCTCTTTGACTAAGATGTAGATCACAGTTTTTGCATATGATTCAATATATTATATGTGACAATCTGTTGCTACAGAATAGTACTAAAAGACCGTAAGATAATCCCCTCTCGTCTGGGACATTTGAATAGATAATGCTCATTTATTTCCTATCAAAATATCTCTCTAATCTGTAATGATTTTCGTTTGGATTTTTATTGATATCTCCGTTATATGACTCGGATAGCACACAATAAACTGGTGTGTACACCGACATATCTATAAATAAAAAGATATATGTTTAATAAAACGAGAACTCTTCAGAAATATAATAGAAAACAAGACACAGAGTTTCTGAGAACTTATTAAAATACAAATAGTAGGTTGGATGTGTAGGTATCATTCTCTTTTTATTTAAATTGGTTTTATTTATTGGTTGTGCTGCGTGGACCGTTATATACAGATGCAAATATGTCTAACAATAACATAGTAATATTGACAAAGGCTTTTAAGGTGCAACAGCCGGACTAGTTTTTTGAAAACGGCAAGAGGTAATGTAATCCATAAGCTAATGTGATGTTAAAACGTACTACGATTTTGTTTCTTGATTTATCTATATGTAGGTGTTGAATACTATTTTCATTTCAGGATATAATAGGATTATTACGACCACACTATATATGTTCTGTTTTATAGTATCATGCCATATACTTACTTAAGATGTCTGTGCTTTCGAAAAGGATTAAGTTCATGAATTTATTGCCGTTTTATTCCCAATTATTATTCCGTGACCGTTGTACTTAGATAAGCTTTAGTCGGTGGAGATTTTACGATAAGATTTTTACAACTGATAATAAAATTAAAAAATGCGTGCTTAGAGGTTATCTTGTGGTATTCGAGTCCGTTATTAAAAAGAAAGTGCATTTCAAAATGCAGGAGTTTCAGCAGACGTGCAGCCTCGGCGAAGGCTGTCGGGGAAGTGGGTCAGCGTGGCCTTGACTTTGCCGGCTGCGCGCGCGTCGAAAACAAAACAAAACGTGCGCGAACCGCCCTGCGCGGCCTTGGGCGTACCGATGCAATTACAGCGCGGTGCTGCCAGCCTTCGTGTTTTATGTCGGGATTAGAATAATCGGGCTTGGTGGGAGTTTTTAATGCTGGCAATTCTTCGAAAAGGGGCAACTTATATGTAAACTTTTTTGGTAATTAGATGCATTCTTAGTTTAAAGTTTATTTAACATGTGATATTGCTGACCTTCCATGTGTGGTGGGGTCACCTCGCTGCGCACGCGTTGATTGCGGCTATTAGCTGCGCGGCAGTTGTTCCCCGCATCGCCGCGACAGGTGCCCCGGCAATCTGCGCAACGTTACCAGAACAGCGGCGTCTGCGCATCATATCTGGAGCTAAATTACCTGATGATTATATGATTGCTTGATCATTTATTTACTGAATAATATTCGCAAAAATACAGTAATGAGTGTTTGGACTATATCTTTCTTAAAATTCATAGTATAACATTCGTATCGTTAAATATAAAACGTTTTAATTTAAACTTAAAGTTAATTTCACAGCTGTAAGCAATGGGACGTCACTAGAAGCGACAAAGACGAAGCGTCAAAGAGACTCTTACAACTTGGTCTGCGTTAGCATTCGCTTTTATTACGAAGGGTATAGAGCTTAAAATTGATGAAATGGGGTTCCGCGTGGATTTGGTGAAGTGTCACAGCGTAATAAATCAAGATCAGGGTATAGATGTAGTGCTATAGTTCTTAACTTTAGATACTTATGATTTACTGAAGCAGTCTGAAGATTCTAAGTTAATTTAAGTTAAGAAGCAACTTTGAAAGTTTACAGTTTTGTTTCCTACTAAGATAGTAAGAGTGTAAGTTACTTTAGCTTGTTTTACTATATCGTTTATCAATAATTTAATAAAAATAAAAAAACAATTTGTCAGTTTGTAACAAACACTTAAACTTTAAACCATTTAAAGTGGTAATAATTTATAAGTAATGAGATATCTAGTAATTATTTTCAAGCGAGTACGAATCTAAATTTGATGTTAAATACCAAATAAGTGCGTCTTAATTATGATATAGGATCGAATAAGAATTTTAATCCGGCTTATCGCGATCCCGCAGATTAATACAACCACCCACGACCGACCGCTCTAATTGATATTTATATTCGCAAAAAATATATTAATACACCTTTTTGCTAATTTACATTAGAAGTAGGAAGTACACGATGCACCAACCAACCTGAATGCTAGAGACGCTACCGACCAAATAATAAACGCGATAATAACATACTTTAACTTTATAACGACATAAAAACGTGGGATCAAATCAATTCTCTGTAACCGATCCCGAGTCAGGCTCTATCTGCAGGTAAAAAAGCATTACTCAAAAATTATACACAAAAACTCGGAAAAAAACGAATGCATATCGTTGGCAATTCTCACGTATTTCTGCTAGGACATAAATTATCATCGCCACGCTATGTTTGCGCGCGGTGTGTGAACCGCGTCCACCTGACTCACCCCCGCGCACACCGCGCACCCCCACCCCCGCACGACCCTCGACAAAAAATCATATCATATCTCGTTACGTATCTACCTTTTGTTGCTCGACTGACGTCGACCTCAGAAATTTTTGGAGACGGCTCTACATTCAGTAAAATGTCTTCAATAAGCGGCACCTCAGATATTTAAAAGCCATTTTGTCGATACGGTAATGTACATAAAATGTATTAGCATAATCCTGAAATGTTTAATCTCGCTTTAAAGTTGTTATTGTATAAGCGATACTTTGATGTAAAACATATAAAAAATAAATAATGATGCTTTCTGATATCGCGTCGGCGCGCTACCGTTTCTAGTCCTGTAATTTGAATAACTAATGATTGATCTGTCGGAATACCTACCAGCTATCACTGATTAGCTCTAATTGAGTCATACTTAATCACCGATTAATAAATCGATAAATTTTGTGGTAATGTATTAGCATATCCATATTTCTTTTCTTATCTCCGCGGTTTGATGCACTTTCGTTTTTATGCAGGTTAAGAATTGATATTGGTCGTCACATCCAGCGACCCTTTTTTGTATTTTAATATCCCATTTATCTATAGAGTCATGATTCGTTTCATTGTTCGTCGGGTAAATATATGAAAAAGTTTGGGTGTCGGGCGAAAAATGGATGCATGACTGTTTACGAATATACCTATATAGAAAAAAAAACTGTTGGTCGCATGGCATTGTTGTTTGCGGCCAGACTGTTACTGTCGCGTTGTTTTTGGATGTTTCATATTGTAAATGGCGGAGGTTGTTTGCACAATAATTTGAATATTGGTGCGTGTTCTAAAATGGTTCTTTGTTTGGTTTAACGATCGCTATGGCTTGTATGTGGCGGTGTTTTTAATCATTTTTCTAATAGCTGTTGAAAAGGTTTTACTACTTCTACGGAAGATGTCTTTGAACAGTGATTCTGTTTGTGTCTATGGTAGATTATGTTAACCGGTTAGTTAAAGTACATTTACAGTTATGACTTAAAAAAAATAACAATAAATGTCAAGATAATTAAGTATCGGTCGACGTAGCATCTCACATGCGACCTCAGCGACCATTCGTTCCGGATTCAACCAGTTTCTGTTAGACAATAATATTTCAGTTTTCCTAGAAAGCCACGTATATTGAAAGCCCATAAAAAGCTTTTGGCAATTTCAAAGATGTTCGCTATTTAATAACTCAAATACAAAGAATGCTTTAATGTTCCTAATTAATGATTTTGGAAATCGTAAAACGTACCACACACTACGATATTAGTGCTGCTCGTAATAAATATCGATCGGTAGGCATTTTAAGAACTTTTGTGTAAGAGTAGATCATTAAATAATAAAAAAAAATCGAAAACCAAGTAAACAGTGACGCAAATAGAAACTGTATTTCACTCGAGTCAAAACCAGTTTAGTTTTTAATAAGTAGGAACTTAGTAAATTGAAGATAGTTGTCCCGGTAAACTGGTTTAATTTGGTGTTGATTATGTAGATGTAGCAACAATCCACCGCCGCGTGGTGGATGCTCGTGGCTTACTGGCGGTGGATGCTACCGGTGGATACCAAACTAAGGCTTCCATGGAAACCAGAATACTTAGTTATTCTATTTGTAGTCTCTTTTTTTATACGATAAAATAAATATGTTTGCAATAAATTATTTTATTATGCGAAAATGTAAAAAATACGTTTATTATCAAATAACATTTCTCATTTATCTAGTAGAAAGATAAGGTACCATTAAAAATAATGAGTACGTACTCGTCAGTATTGACCACCTAATATTCCAAATAAAAAAAACATAATCTCCATAATTATCTCAGTTATTGGCACATTTGCAGACGAATATAAGAATTAATCACCAATTTATATAAGACCACAAATGTCGAAACTATATAAAAAGTAACCGTTCGTGCAATGTAGAGATTCCACTATGTTTGTAATAAAAGTTGTTAGTTGTCATTATGGATGCGTACATTAACACAGAAACCGTAGAGATGAGCCGCGGCATGTCGCTGCCATAAATTACAGCATTCAAATGATTCCGATACCAATTCGGTACCGCAATTAACACGACGACTGGTTTTAGAGTAGACGTGGGCAAAAGACGATGGACGGCGCGATGGATTGAATTTATTTAATCATTGTAAGTCTTAAGGATTGAGATTATACAATAATATATAGCTATGTACTTCCTTATTTACGTGCTCAAGCCATCTTCTCGGTAATTGAGAAGAGTTAAGCCTTCAGCCGTAATTGTTGTAGCGACAGAATTTGAACGCATGTTTTACTTGTTTGACAAAAATTTATACTTAAATAAAATTCGAATAATTATTATTTTATAATATCAAAATAAATACCTAAATATAGATAATTTTACCATCGACAATTTGACCGTTGGACATCACTAGCTACCCACAGAAAAGGTTATATGCATTGTCTAACTTAAAAGTGTGTAATGAATCTTCTAAGTACGTCGGAATTAAATATACCAATTCGCCTTCGTGTGGGCATTCTTTTAGTTGTTTTTTCCTTTTTGTCCGATACCGGTTTATTCGGTGACACTGGTTGAATATACTTAGATATTAATTTTTATTCGGCCATTTGTTATTGTTTATTTTGGGTACTTGCGTCATTTTATCTTGGTAGTACTTGTTGATATGCAGCATACTTAGTAATATTGTGTAACTAATTGAAGCTTTTAACAAAAGGTTAACCCGTTATTGACTTATTATTTTTAAATCTTTAACAAAATCATTTTACAATGTACCTATGTCTTCTTGCATTAAGGTCAAGAAATGAAATAAAGTTAAGTTATTTGAAAAATGTTGTTATAGCTCTTAAATAAAATTAACAAGTATCTATCTACCATCATTTTATAGATTTTTTCCCTAAATTGTTTATACAATAAAACGTTATCTGGACAATTTTATTACATTTTTAATGAACATAATAACAATAATCCAAATGGCGGAACACCGTGCATGTTTGTCATTATACCAAGTTCAGTTACCTTTGAGTATTAGAAAAAATACTGTTTCTATGTTTATGACTAGATTTAGGAGCGAGTGTGGCACTCTTGCGCATGTTTATGGTCAGTAAACGTAAGTAGCCGTAAAGTACAGGCGGGACGTAATAGGCAAATAAACAGAACGTACACGCCGCCGAATAAGCCGAATGTTACGGCCGAATACCGATAATGGCCGATTTAAAGTTACCGGTTTATTCTTTGGGGATTTTCTTTCTGCAAGAATATTGTGAACAAACATCATATATTATTTTAAGTGTGTTTAAATAAATATAAATAAATGTAATTATATTTAACGGTGTAGGTGATATTATCAGTAATTAAGGTTTGAGACGGGAAAATTATTTAAACATAATTTAGATTTAAGCTTATTTGATTAGAATTTTTATTTGCAAACTAAATAATCGCTAATGACACTTGTTTTTTTAATCACTTTCTTGTTTTTTGGGAAGAATTTGCAAATAGTCTTCTAGTAATTGCTAATTCTTTGCAAAAACTATGCTGCTTCTAGACACCACACGATCACACATGTTTGTTTTTATTCGAGTTTTAATTTTTCACCAATTTAGCCCAAATTTAGAAATATTACTTAGTAACAACCTTGAAATAAATTCCATTTAGATTAAAAAGGTACTTACAATAGTTTCTACTTGTAAACATTTCTTTTACTTGATAAACCTTTAATTACATTTTTAAAGTAGGATTGTCGTTACTTTAATCTTTACATTTTTTTACGATAGCCTCTTTTAGAGTTAGTACAAATCTTAAGAAGTTTGGTTTTTTATATGTGCAAGATTAACCTATGAACTCCTTCCTTTACATTTCCGTACAAAGTACACCGCATCAATTAATTAGTAATCCATTTAAATTTAATTATCTTCCATTAGTTTAGTGTAGAGTTTGAATATATCGTAGATAAAATGCTAATCCAGTAACGACCGCCATTAGAGCCGATTCGGAAGCCCGATCCATATTTATGATACTTTTCTCACCTTTTCCTGGTCACTTTAGCTTTAATCTCTTTTAGATAGTATTGAATCTCATTTTAATTTGAACTCCTACATGAGTTGAACTAAGTAGTTGGTCGCGTAGTTGGCTAGCGTGTGATCGTGCGGGGTGCGGGGTGGGGGCGGTGGTGACGTGTGGTGTGCGCAGGAGGAGCGGCGCGGGCGCCGGGGGCGGGCGGCGGGCGGCGTGGGCGTCGCGCGCTCCGACCCCGACCTGCAGGAAGAGCTGCAGCACTCCTTCAACGCGTACTGGGTTCGTATGCCGCCCCTGCATGGCTGGACTGTCGCTTACTTTCCTTTAATTGCTTATACAGGGTGGCTTTTGACTTGTAAAGGAATAGTGTGAGTTCAACATGAGATGTTTATTTACGTTAATAAACAGATACCTACTCTTTGATTCTGTGCATTATTCGGAGCAATACACTAGTTGAAAGCCACTAAAGAAACATCCTGCATATAGTATATTTGTATACAAACTAATGAAGAGTTCATCTCATCGAGGCCTTCTTAGACCATATTTTAACCCTTCTCTACGTGAAAAGAGGTTGCTTAATCCTGCAGATGTGCTCTTCACTGGTTATGGCACTGCAATCAAACTTATGCTCATGCAAGTCACATTAAGACAAGTGCTTACTGAGAGTGTTGAGCTGGTGAATGCTGTCTTGCCGCATTTAAATACAGCTTGTCAAAGTGTTGGTCTTTAAACTAAGTTGTATATAACAGCGCAGCATTTGTTTTAAAAAATAACCTTCAACTATTTCTGTAGTGTAACCAAGGTAAGTACAGAATATCTACATCTAATAAATAAATAAATAAATCTCCAGACTAACACACCAATTATGTGGCCCTAAAGTAAGTTGCAGTAAGCACTTGTGTTATAGGTACCACACAATGGACTAGGGGAGAACCTAGTTACACCCAGACACGAGCCAATATCGAAAAAACCATTTTACGAAATTGGCTCGACCCGGGGATCGAACCCGGAACCATCCGCTTAGCAGTCCGGTATATACATACCGCTGCACCACAGAGGTCGTCAAAAATCGTATAAGAGAGAATAAATGTTAAACTGCTGCCTTCATTAACAATTGACAATCAGTCCTCGTATGTTGACTAGTTGTTTTGTCTTTTTAACTCATCCCAAAATAAGATTTCTTAATAATAATCGTCTTTATGTTACTTGATGAATTAACAGAATTTTAGAGTTAAACCAATGAATAACTATAATAAATAGACCAAAAGTAAGAATTTCTCAATAGCAATTACAAATCAAACAGCTTACGTCACGTCCAACATTCTCCATCTTTTTGTGCCTCCCGATACTTAAATCCATTTTATTATTATTTGTCGGTTCATTGCACTAATTCGGTACATTACCTGTATTCGTTTTATTACTCAATTATACAGCGGCAAAGGTCACATTTCAAATAAATGTAAATGAACAAACGGACACGTAAACATCCTTCGTTTTAATTGTTTTTATTAACTTATTAGAGAATAATATAATGTAATGTCCAAATTTAGAGTCGTATGACCCCAGGTTTTTGGCATTATTTGCATATATTAAGCTGTAGGTTTCGCCCACGGATTTCGCTGTGGTGACACAAAAGATGGTAATTGAACTGTATGAGCGTGCCTGCTGCTTAAGTCCCATCATTCAAAGAAATAGAGTATTTTAATAAAATTAAAAGTTGATCAAAACATTTTTAAATGTTCCTGAAATGGAAATAAAATTGTATCGGTTGACAAAAAAAAATAACACTTTATCAAAATGTAATCATACCACATTTTTAATAATGAAATAATCTATGACTTAATTAGAAACTTTAATTATAAACACCACTGTATAAAAACTTTTAGAATAAACAGACAACACTCGTATACCAAGTTTGTTTACAATATCAAATGCATAGATCGTATAAAATGTATAAAACCTCTTTTAAATTCTAACAAGAAGGTGATGCGCGTTGCCAAATACTAGTATTTTTATTATCGACAGTTACCAAATAAATAAAACCAAACACCCAGGCAATAATAATCTTTATTGCTTTTGTAATAAAGGCGTTAGTTTTTATAGTGCGGCCGTCCAATCGAGTTATTTATTGTACATTGCGCAGATATTCGTTCCCAGACGTTATTCTAATGTTATTTGTAAGTATATCGAAATACCGAACGGTTTAAATAGAAATCTCTGACATTGTTTATGTCGATGTTAAGTATTTATAGCGATTCTCAAAGTTTTATGGGTAATATAATTTATAATACCTTTTTTTTCTAAGAATATTAATGACTCCAGTTTTGTATTCTTAAAATTTCTCTTTGACAAATATTTCGATACCTAAATGTTATTGATTAATAATAACGAAGTCGTTACATGTCAATTGACGCTGCTCTGTTATAAAAATTAAATACTGTCAATTAACGTCAACACAATCTGACATTCATCACTCATCAATCAATCAGAAGCATGCCTTGCTACGGCTGCCGGCTGCTACGTAGCTACGCTGCTACGCCGTAGTTTGCAGCCTCGAACTTTGGGAGCCGTAGTTCTTTACTCGTCCCGTGTTTTATGGCGCATTATACCA
The DNA here is from genome assembly GCA_916618145.1 of Emmelina monodactyla. Taxonomy (NCBI): domain Eukaryota; kingdom Metazoa; phylum Arthropoda; class Insecta; order Lepidoptera; family Pterophoridae; genus Emmelina; species Emmelina monodactyla. Next base: position 11,390,821 of record OU745305.1, read on the forward strand.
TAATAATATTTTTTACTTAGCACATTTGTCTGCGCGCGTGTGTGCGTGTGTGCGTGGTGCGCGGGCGCAGGTCGCTCGTTCACTTGGTATATGAAATGTCGTTGGTTGTACGCTCGCCGCGGAATCTAATAGCCACACGGTTTTATGTTGTTTCGCGGTACCAGATTATGTTACACGGTGGGCCCAGACCTTGGCTTTTTGTTATTTTCGGCCATTTGTCGAGAATTTTGACTTTTGTGATCAATATGGCGCGGTTAAGGCGACGCGAATAGTCTTAGTTATAATTTATTCACAGCGTTTTGTGTCACTTGTTATTTATCGTTTACATTCAAATATTAAATACTTACAAACATTGTATCTTTTTAGCGATATGATTAGAATTTGAATCTTCTTTAACGGTATAGTTTCTAATCGTGTGTGGACCTGTTTGGTAAATAATTAAATGTATAATTAAAGTGGAGAGTCACGGGCTGTGGTGTAGTTGTGAGATGTATATTGAGATATGTCGTGGGATGATATAAATTAAAGGAGGCATGTTAATTGGGAGACCACACGCGCGACAGTAGTGACCGGTGTACATACAGGGTGATTGGTAATGCGATACATTCCTTCTAAGAGGTTAAAGTAGAGCTTATTTGCAGTCAATTAAGGCATAATATGCTATGTCCGAAAATTGATAATTTCTGAGATAAGCAACATTTAAGATTTTTTATAAAAAAACCCCATTTTCGAAGTTCAAATGAATTCTTTTAGTGAAAAATTCTAAATTGAGTTTAATGTTTTGTTGTTTTATGGTAGCTTGATAACTAAAATTACATTTTAGATTCAAATTTTCTAAAATTAATCGTCCTTATTTTAGAAAAAGTCAAGAAATCAAGAACAACTTTTAAAAAAAGTTAAGTCTTAGGGCAATAACAAGCGATTTTCTAAAAAAAAGTCAAAATAATATTGCGTACAAATTACATAAAAAACTTTCCCAATTCATAAGCTGTTCAAAAAAGTACATTTGTCATACTAAAACTAAGTATTTGATTGACAACTCTTCTAATAAAAGAAGTAACCTCTCTCTTAGAATGCCTCTACTTTGTGGTTACAGCGCACTTTTGCAGTGTTTTCTTTGGTTGATGTCGCCGTTTTGCACTGGGATAATGCAATAACATTAAAGTCTGCCGTTAAATAAATAAATTTTGTAAAAAGCCAGAGCTTCAAGTGTGCAGCCTTTGCAGTCAAATAGAAAAAAATGTGTTAAGCGCGAAAAAGTGACCTCTATTAAAAGAAAACTAACTGCATATTTTCATTAAGAACTCTTGAAATGGTATCATTTAAGATCCTTCGAAGACTTTTTGTAGCGATGCTGACGCGCGTTAAGTAAACACATGTTAGTCGAATTTGCAACGCGCTACATTATCGCAACTGGGGGGCTACTGCGTAACTAGCGTCGATTTGAACTCGACGTGGACAACTGTTTTCATAGGCTAAATTGTTAACAATGGCGGGTCTCTAGCCAATGAAAACAGTTGTCGACGTCGAGTTCAAATCGACGCTAGTTACGCGGTAGGGGGGCTGTATCGATGTAAAGACAATACTAACACATCGCGACTAAATCGTGGCTATGAAGGCGTACAGTCAGCGACTACGATATCGATGCGAACGTACGACAGCATTGCTACAAAAAGTTGCTGTGGGCGAGGGCCTTCTGTAATGAAGAATACACAGACATTCTTCTTATTTACGTATTGTGTAACGGCAACGCTGTTACAGCAAAAAAAGTACTTGTTGCGTTTCCGTAATCGACGTGTGTCAAACGTTAGAGTGTTTTTGGGGACGTATCGACGTCTCAGAAAAATAAAGCTTGTATCCGCCCGAACAAGTGAATCTAGTAGACCTCGAATTTGGCGAAGTAGACGAAGAAATGATAGATGTTTTTCGCAGAAATCTAGCAACCACCACAAGAGTTGGCGACATCGACCAAAGAAAAAACAACAAGTGATGTGTAGTGATTAATTAAAAAGATGTTAGCTTTCTTTCTTTTAATAGAAGTAACTTTTTCCGCACTCAGCATACTCTTTTTTTTAATTAACCACAAAAGCTACACACTTGAAGGTTTGGCTTTTCAAAAAAAATATTTATTTAACGGCAGATCTTAAATGTTATTGCATTATTCCTGTGCAAGACGTCGACATCAACCAAAGAAAATATTGCAAAAGTGCGCTGTAACCACAATGTAGAGGCGTTCTAAGAGAGAGGTTACTTTATTTATTAGTAGAGTTGTCAGTCAAATACTTAGTTTTAGTATGACAAATGTACCTTTTTGAATAGCTAATGAAGTGGGGAAGTTTTTTATGTAATTTGTACGCAACATTATTTGGACTTTTTTTTAGAAAATCGCTTTTAATTGCCATAAGACTTAACTTTTTTTAAAAGTTGTTCTTGGTTTCTTGACTTTTTCTAAAATAAGGACGATTATTTTTAGCAAATTTGAATCTGAAATATCATTTTAGTTATCAAGCTACCATAAAACAACATTAAACTCAATTTTGAATTTTTCACTAAAATGATTCATTTGAACTTCGAAAATGGTTTTTTTTATAAAAAATCTTAAATGTTGCATATCTCAGAAATTATCAATTTTCGGACATGGCATAATTGCCTTAATTTACTGCAAAAAAGCTCTACTTTAACCTGTTAGAAGGAATGTATCGCATTACCAATCACCCTGTATACACCATGATTCTTTGGTGGCTATGGTATGAGAGCGACATGTACTGGTGCTGATTTTTAATTTTGTCATAAAACATGTTCTATGAATACTGTTAAAATTGTATGATAATTTCAATGTTTTGGTGGACAAATATTATAAATTTTTTACCTTGTTTCGTACTTTTAAGGATAAGCATTTGAAAGAGCTATTAAAAACTGTAGAAATAAAATGAAAATAATAGAAGAAATTTTCTAAATTGCTAACGACACCAAATTACAATAGGTTTATTTCAGCAAAACCTCCTGTTTACTGCGTGATACAAACTTCCACATTTAAACAGTTGACATACGTGGAAGGTATATTAAGTAAATAAAGCCGAACATAAAATTTGTGTCAAAACTATTTTATATGGTCGTTATCATCCCCCTATTTTGACAACCTTACTTTCCCCATTACCAATACACTGCTAAAAACTTAGTTTTTTTAATATCGCGCTATAAAAACAACTTTTTTACACTCCGTGGAAAGTACTTTTACAATAGTTTAGTAGAGAGGCGTTCATAGCAGATTCACGGGTAATTTATAGGTGTTAAAGTTTTTATTGGTTATTTTAACGAGTTTCAATTTAACTGTGCGCTGTAGGAGTACGGTTAGTTAGTTTAATTAGTTGAGATTAGATTTGTTCGGAGATGTGGGATTCGATATTGTACGCAGATATGTTATTATTTGAGTAGAGGTATAAGTAGCGTGTTCTGTAGCTGAAATATTAAACAACACTTAGTAATACATTTAGAAGCACAGTGATTTATTCAGGTTTTGAGCGAATGTAGGTATTAACTAAAACATAGATTTCATTACGCAGTTCAACTTTGTTCAAAATTAGTTGCATACTTTTGACATGTGCGATTTAACTGATGTTTTTTTAAACGATACCATCTTGAATATTTTTATCAATGTTTTAGAACTAAACTTAAAATAAATGTAATCCACATCTTACGTTAGCGTTACAGCTAATTCCTTGCGGACCCCTAAACTCTATGCTATCTATCTATACACATCGTGATACGTATTCGGTGGCCACATCGTTGGGTAAACAATTTTAATACTCGCCTATTACCCCGGCTTGTCTCGCGTTACGATCGACTGGTCATCGTTTACTGCACTATAATAACCGAAATTAAGTACGGTTTTATTTAGTTTTGATGTTATCTCAGTAGTTCGGTGAAATACCGAACAACACGGGGTGGAGGGCCCGATCAATCAGATGTTTATTTTATGAGAAGTATTAAAAAGGAGAACAACAGATACCTATTAATGGTTGGTTTAATATGGTAGTTATAGGTGAATTAAGAGAGTGGTCCAATATTAACTGAAATAAGATATGCGATGAAGATAAGAAACATTAAAAGGAGTTTTATTTAGGCTACGTATACACATTACTTATACTATAAATACTAATTATCAAAAATCAAAATGTTGGTAAAACGCAAAAGTTTAAAAATAATAAACGAATTTTTAATTTTACTTTATACCTATACTGAAGAATGACTAAATTAGATAATATTTACACAAAAATGTCTTTAGAACCAGTTGTAATGAGACATTATTGTCATAATTCAAACACAGAAATTTGACATGAAAGGCGCCGCGTACGCCCCCTGACGTGTGCTAACTGCAAACTGCTCATCACAGCAATGACTGTTATAACGTATATAGAGTAGATAGAGGCTGTCGTGTAGGCTGCAGGTTTGGGCATTCGTTAGACGACTGTTGCCATGTGAATAGCAATGAGGGGATGTCATAGAAGAGATGAGTATGACTCAGTTGTCAAGACATTGTCTCTAAAGCAAGTTACAATGTTAAAATATGATTATTAAGTTCCACATTCCATCAGTCGAATAAAGGATTTCTTATTACAATAGTTAATCACATCATCGAAATTCTTTAACAAGATTGGCATATTCACTAATATCAATTTAAAACTAAATCTAATTCGTTAGCCATTACCATATAAACTCACTTAAAATAGATTTCAAATCCTCCAACTGAACTTAAAAATCATTAAACTTGTGCTATATGTCAGTTTATTAGAATTCCATATCTTTATTATTTAAATATCTTCTAAAAACCGGTGCGTTGGAGTTAATTGCGTCTGCGCAGTGCCCCGCCATCTTGTACCTACCATGTTGTTTTTTATGTATTTTTTCTAAGTAGGTAATGTTGGTGTAAATGTAGGTATGTGTTGGAATACATCTCCCATTAATTAGCTGCCAACTGGTTTGGTATCGTCTTTAAGTGGCTTACTCGGTTTTTCTCTTTTAATTACAAAATACTTCTTGGATGTCCGGGACTTAGAAATCGATTAAAATATTCGGAAATAGATGAACCTTTGTAGTTCTCAATGAACTTAGTGACTGGCTAGAAAAAAATACTGTTTGCGTGCTGAAACAATTTAGATAAAAAGCTTTTGATTTCGCAGTTTTGAACTATGAAGTTTGAAATCATTCTACATGTATTTAATGTTAAACAGCAGAATTATGCGAGTTTGTATGTTTGTGGTTAACTTCAGTATCTAATTAAACGATTTGAAACTGTTTTAGAAGAAGAAAGCTTCGTTGTCAAACAATGACTAACGTTTGGGGGAAACGTGAAAGAAAATAAAAGATTTTAATCTTTTTCAAAGCTTTATATTCAAAGCATAAAAGTGATTTTAATGTTATGTGCCCACAGTCCGAGCACGAAAATATGACTCAGTCTGGAAGGATGCTGTCAATATCTCCTTGTTTCTTCTTTAGAATCTATTTAAATAATATAAAACAATAACTGCCAGTATTCCAGCCTACGTAAGTTTCCTACATAGTGCTTATGCACATTACATCCCACCGCCTACGAAAAAGATTTTGATACTAATCAAAATCGGCATCACTTCCAGGCACATGTCTTCCTAGCCTACCTAAGTTAGGAAGCTCCGAAGTAAAAGTGATTCGACCCAATAGTTGTAGCTAACAACCAGTCAGGTTAAAATGTGAAGTAAACAAATGAAATAAGTAAGATAAATATTTAAACAAGTTAAACTGACCCCTTCATGCAAAAACCTAACAAAAATACATGATGTATGGGTGAATCACAGTATGCTAGTCCAAAAACTTCACAAGAACTTAAAAATAGGAATTTTGAAAATAGACGCAAAAAAAACTTAAATATTTCAATCACAATCGTAGTGGTTTAATCATCATGCATCTAGGCAGCATCCAGTAATCATGGCTGCTTAGCTGCATTATCAAATTATCTCTATAGATACATCATTGTCCAAAGTCATCATCTGAAAATTATCAATGTTACATCTCGCTCGACAAAAGACAAAAATAACAATACAAAACACCACATAATGACTCGACATAACAAATGAGAACCATTATTATTGAACAACTACTCAATCATTCACATACACAAAGTTCATTTAATCAAATCTACCTACCTCATCAAGATCTTAACAATCTAAGAAAATCCTATCTTTACTCAATATGAAGTTTGATAAATTAAATACCTATTTGAATATTAAGTCTTTGGGGCAAATAGTGAAAACATTCAAATATTCCATACTTGCGATAACAGTTAATAAAAATCAACAATGATACAACAAACCAATAAATAATCTCTTCACGCTCCCCCTGGAATATGTGCAAATCATCTCTAAATAAAATCAAAGATTCCCTTCCCTAAGATATTCTTATTAGGAAGTTTTAGATAGAGAATGACAGCGATTCCACACGACAAAAACTAACTTTCCACATTCTTTTTGTTGTATCATAATCTTCTTTTCGGTAACATCATCCATTTCGAAACATAATAATTATTTAAACTATTTCCGTCACCATTTATAAACATAAACAAACAATACTGACTGACTTGACATAAAAAATTACATGACAGTACTGACAGTTGTTCTTTTTTTACCAATGTCAACATCCATAGACAAAGCAAAAATCTAAAACCCATAATAAGTATTTTTTTTTATGGCAATCGAGCAAGTATTCGTTTCTTAATTCTATTCATCAACTTAATAAAAGACCTAAGATGATACCATATGGAATGTTATTCCATGCGTTACCATTTCTTATACATAACACATACCTTATACCGTTAAGATAAACGAAATATCTTATTTCATCTATAAATAAAAGCTGAAACTACTACACAAAAAATATAATACAAAAATATAATGAGAAAGAATAGTGTACCTACCTACCTATAATACACATGAATAATATTCTAGAAGTTGGGCAAAATATATTACAATCGTAATTTGAACGGTTTCATAGAATTATGATGATATATTAAATTACGAGCAGAAGAACCATTGACTCTTGTAATTAAGTAATTATTATTACTTAAACAACGCACAACTCTATATGGGCCAAAATATAAGCGTGACAGCTTAGAACCAATCCTAGTCGTTTTCCTAGGGTTATATACAAGAACTAAATCTCCAGGTTCATAACGCACAAACTTGACCTTCCTGTCAAACAGTCTCTTCTGACGTGTTTGAACCTTACGTATGTTCTCCAAAGCTTTCGTGATACGCACATTATTCGCAGCAGAACGTGATGTAATATCGAGATCATCCGTTAACAAATTTATATTTACATTGGCATCGGACCTTATAAGAGGATCGCGCGCGAACATAACTGAAAATGGAGACAACTGAGTAGAAGACTGTTTAGATACGTTGTATGCATGATTTATGAGCGGTACATACATACACCAATGAGATTGTTGCGAATTCGCATACATAGATAAACCTTGAATCAAAGTTCTGTTATACCGTTCTACAAGACCTATAGTTTGTGGATGCCGTGTAGCGGCTACACACAATGTCGTATCAAAGAAATCGAGTGTTTCTTTGACCATATTCGAAGTGAAAATCGAACCACGGTCCGTCAATACTTGATTAACCGAACCAAACTTACAAAAAACATCATTTACAAGAAAATCACAGATAGACTCGGCTGTCGCCCTAGGAATCGCTTTGCAGATGGCGAACTTAGTCAAATAATCAATACAAACCAAAACATACTTATTCCCTAGTGACGATCTGGTGAATGGACCTAACACATCGATCGCAACTTTGTCAAAAATACGATTTACCGTTATTGGCTGTAACGGCGCAAGGAAATTAACTTTCTTTCTTTCTTGACAATTTTTACAACTAGCTATGTAATCATAAATTTTTTTATCGACGTTTTCGATAAAATATCGCTCACGAAATTTACCTAATGTCTTCGTAAGACCAAAGTGAGCTCCACACCAGGGATCATCATGAATCTCGGACATGACCTCTAAAAATAAACATTCTGGTAGTACAACCCTATCGATAAAATGACCACCCATTTTAATTCTATGATATAACCGACCATTTAATAAATGAAAACCCTTATAATTCCTACTACGACAAGCATTGATTTTACTGACCATATTTACACAAAAATTATCGCGAGACTGCTTAGTATCGATATCGACAATATCGATTTTATACAACTCTAAAGCATCAGACATTTGTGGTTGAGTTTGTCTGAGGAATTGTCATCTATTAACGGATTCCTACTCATAAAATCTGCCAACACATTTTCCTTTCCCTTACAATATACAATATTAAAATCATACGACTGAATAGCGAGGGCCCACCTAGCCAATCTACCATTCATATCTCTTCTATCTCGCAACCAAACTAAAGCCCTGTGGTCTGTTACCACATCAAATTTTAAACCCCATAATAGATGCTCAAAATACTTCAATGACCAAACAAGAGCGAGACATTCTCTCTCGGTGATCGTATATCGCGTTTCGCAGTCAGATAACTTTCGGGAAGCGAAAGCTACTGGGAATAACCTATCAGTTCCCTGTAATAAACACGCGCCCAAAGCATCACCACTCGCATCCACATGCAATCTGGTGGTGATATTGGAATCATTTGAAAAATGTCTTAATAATGGAGGGTTACTGATTAATTTAAATAGAGTATCATAAGATTCCTGTTGCTCTTCAAGCCACTCAAATTTTACACCTTTCTTTAACAAACGAGTTAAGGGCATCGCGATTGCCGCAAAATTACCAATAAATTTCCTATAATACGAAAATAACCCTAACACAGATTTGACATTTTTGGTGCAGGATGGTACCTTTAATGACTTTATCTTTTCTATATTAGCGTCATCCGGACGAATACCTTCAGCCGATATTTTATGACCTAATACCGACACTTGATCGTACGCAAAATGACATTTACTGGGTTTCAGGGTCATATTAGCCTCTTTTAGTCTTTGAAGAACCTTCTTCAAAGCGGTGCAAAACTCATCATAGTCCCTACCATACACTAATATATTATCAACGTACACTATAGCGTTCCTATACTTTAAACCACCCAGAACCTTGTCCATAGTGCGTTGAACAACAGCACCACTAGTTTTAAGACCAAAAGGAAGAACATTAAATTCAAAAAGACCCGACGGTGTCACAAAGGCAGTTTTATGCTTATCAGCTTCCTTAATAGGAATTTGCCAATAACCTGAATTTAAGTCCAAGTCTGCAAAGTATTTAGCTTCTGACAGATATGACAATAAATCATCTATGCGCGGTAGCGGATAAGAATCAGTAATAACTTTCCTATTTAACGATCTATAATCAATACAAAAACGCCACGAATCGTCAGGCTTTTTAACTAACACGACAGGAGACGCATAAGGAGAACGCGATTCGCGAATGATGCCATTCTGCATCATCTCGTCTACCTGTTCGCGAATTATCCGATGTTGCTCATGCGAAGCACGATACGGAGACTTATGGACGGGTGTATCATCAACAGTGTTGATTTCAACCTCCGAAATCGAACACGATCCTATTTGCGTCTTATCAAACGCAAACTGCTCTTCATATTCTGATAAGATTTTAACTAATTTTCCTTTATCATTTCTGGATATTTTATCAGAAATGTCTAGTGTATTCAAACCCCTATTTTCTGAAAATATTTCTCCTACATTCTCGCCCAATGCCGTCTCATTATTTAAAAAAAACAATTTGTCTTGTTTTGACAAGTACGGCAAATGGCATTGTTCTGACAAGTATGGCAAATGGTCATTCTCATCTGCACGCAAAAATGGTATACACAAATTATCTGGAAAAATTAATAGATTTTGCCCAAAATCTATCGAAGTCCTATGAATACTGAAAAAATCGCAACCTAGAATTACATCGGTTGTAATACTTTTTACAACAGCGAACGTATGTTCGAATAAATAATTTGACAAATAAAATTTTATTTTGAGTGAAAAAATAATGTCAAGTAATTTGCCATTCGCAACACGCAATACAGGCTTTTTATTATCTACGCTACTATTTACAATATTATTATGTACAAACTTATCCATATTTTTATAGTAAAAATCTTCCGACATTACCGAAAGACTGGCACCGCTATCAAATAATGCGGACGTGGTGATACCGCACATCTTCACTTCTACATAGGGCGTTGTAGTGGAACCTTGTCTGTCGTCGGTCGCTAGTGTGGTTCCCTGTCCTAGCGCCGCCGAGCATTTGGGTGCTCATTTCGCATGTCTTGAGAAGGTGGCTGTCTATTCCTTAAATTATACCGCTGTTGTGGTTGCGAAAATGGCGGCCTGCTTGTTCCTGCTTCATCACCAGCGCTTCTTCTAGCAGAGTATGAAGCTCCCGTGGGTTGTACATGGCGCTCCGGAACATGTGGAGTTCTTGACGACCATGGTGTAGAAAAGTTATCACTGATTTGACGGGGTGGATGTGTTAACCGCACATTCTGGGCACCGTCACCCCGCGAGTAAGTATGATTGAAGGAACCAGAGTTCCCTAATGTTTGTATCTTGACCGGCAACGCCAATTGTTTTGGTTGTAAATTCAAAATCTCGTCCTCTTGCAATGCTGCTTTTTTAAATGCAGTCAAGTCACTAAATACATGTGTTGCATATCGTGTTCTATTATTAAAAGTTAAAGATTTCAAAATTTGTTTTATTATCTTCTCATCTGATGTAATTCCAGCTTTTTTAGCCAACAATGACATTCGGTAGATGAAGTCTACTGTCTTTTCATCATGATTTTGCCGATTTGAATAAAATTGAGCGGCGTAATCCGGATCTGAGGTGAATTCTTGCTTCAAAGCCTCTACTATATCTTCAAAAGTTGAAGTATCATCACTGATGGTGTGAAAATAATTGAGGGCAGGCCCCGATAAATAATTTGAAATTAAAATGGCCTTGGTATTGTCATTCCAGGAATTTAAAGCTGCTAATGCATTGTACTGCTTAATAAAAACATCAATATGAGAAGAAACGCCGTCAAACGTTTCCATGTTGGAATGTGTACCTATAGTGTATTTGTAGGTACTTATCTGTATACTATGCTTCTTGAGTTCCAGTCAATATCCAATATTATTCCAATTTTTCGTAGCGTATATCAGCGTATAGTAATATTCTTGTATTAGTAGTTGCAGCTGCACTTGATTGGACACGTTACCATGTGTCTATCCCTGAAAAGCACTGATTTTACTCGCGACAGTACCCGCGGTACTCGATACGGCGTCTCCACCAACTAACGTTTGGGGGAAACGTGAAAGAAAATAAAAGATTTTAATCTTTTTCAAAGCTTTATATTCAAAGCATAAAAGTGATTTTAATGTTATGTGCCCACAGTCCGAGCACGAAAATATGACTCAGTCTGGAAGGATGCTGTCAATATCTCCTTGTTTCTTCTTTAGAATCTATTTAAATAATATAAAACAATAACTGCCAGTATTCCAGCCTACGTAAGTTTCCTACATAGTGCTTATGCACATTACACAATGATACATACTTTAATTTCCTTACCTAAAGAAAACTAATCTGAATCTAACTTTAATTAAATTAAGTCTTCCATTTGTTTATTTATTATTCATCTGTGACTTTGAGATATTTTTCTAATGGTGAAAATTCCCATAGCGTCCGTGTAATACTTTAAGACATTCAACATCAATAAATGTTACATTTATAATTAGGCACGAGTTATAAAAGTCGCTAAGTGATTTTATAGTCCCGCACTCGTATAACTTAACATGAAATAATGTACAGCGTGTTTGAAATATTGTTAAATTAAACTTAGAGGCGAAATGAAGGTGTTATATAAATTATTAAATGATACTTGCATTCTACCCTTACCTTGTCTTTGGTTCCTTTTATTATAAAACGTTTGTATCGTTTAACGAAGAATCAGTCTCGAGCTTCAAAAAATATTCAAAGTCAATACGTGGTAATTTGCGTTCGGTTAGTTAGAGCAGGATAATTTATTATATGTATCTAATTTCAAGTAAATACATATTTCCGTCCCTATCTTGCAAAATCTGTATAATAGTACAACCTGTATACATATGTATAAAATGAATAATTCATGTGCCGTAAGCCGAGTGACCCCTGTCCGGCCACCGTTAGCATTTAAACTAGTGAATTATGGTTGACACCAGCGTCTGCGCAGTGCACTGTAGATCATTGGCGATAGATCCCAACAAATAGCAGATTTTATCGGGAGCTTAACAAATTGGTGTTGAATTTGGGAAAAAAGTTAATTAGCCGTTCTAAATACATTTTTGATTTCGATAGATTAAGTGGTAATTAGATAAGCACAAAGCTCCTGCAGTAACTTTAATTTCAGTAAGTTTAACAATTTCACATCTTACCCAAGGATTCGTATTTTTTCAGAAAATCGAATTATTTTTTGATCATGAAAAGTTGCTTAGTATAGATTTCCCATCTTCTTCGTATTTCCACCAGTCCACATGCGGTACTTTATCCGTCTTCCGACAAATTCCATCGCAAACGGAACAGGTACAACTCCGATGCGCGTCGAATCGCACGCGCATCATTCGTAGCTCGGTTTTAATTACCGCCGACAAGATACGGTGTTTACCGCGATAAATCACCGCACGCTTATTATTTATATGAATCGGCGTTTTAATTTCTGATCCGAGAATTTATTTACCAAAATATAAGTAACAATTTTTTATGAATATGATTTGAAGATAATTTGGCCGTATTCGTATTTAAATTAAATTATTTTAACATAGAGTATATATTTGTACTTATTTAATGATACATATCTGACACCGCGTTTTATAATAAAAAGCCTTATAAAACGAGTATAATACAATAAAAAAAACCTAAACGAAACCGCGTGTGAAAACAGATTTATGAATAAAATAAAAATATATCGTTCTAATTATGTCAACAAGACACAAGACAATATTAATAATAGTCACGCGAACTGCATAATGTGATTGTAATATTATTCAGATTTGTCAGTCGGTATGTAATTTAGTGCGAATACGTCGGTCCGGAGTTAGTTGCGGTGCGGGGGGGAAGCGCGGGGAGGCGGCTTAGCGGGGGGAGTGGGCAGGAGGGTACACCTACAAGAAACAGAAGTTAGATTTGACTTAGTAAAAATAGCATTGATGTGGTTGTTTATTTTTTAAAAACGTCATGATACAGCCTACGAGTAAATGAAAAATAGGGAAGCCACAGAACGGGCAAACCACCAGGTACAACTTTTTAAGCTTTCGCCGGTTACTTGAAATTGTATTATTTTAAATAAAAACTTTTTCTGTTGTTTCTATAAATATAAACGGGACTTAATAACTCAGATAGGTCATTTAGTTAATACATTTAAAAAAGAAGAAACAGCCTATTATATTACTGTTATCTCATTTTATGTATTTCCGTTTACCATTTCATCCAAATATTATCATAAAGAATACAAAAATAAATTTTAAAGCTGTATGTTTTTACTCAACGATAAAATAAATATAAAAATCTGCCCATTAGGTGACAGAATCACGCCCATAGCAGGCACATCATTCGAAATGATTTACATCTCAAATGTAAATGAATAGAATTAGAACCGTAACGCAACTTTAAAACAAATATCGCTTTCTCTAACTTTCCTATTTTATTGATGTACACCGTGTACTGGCAGTGTTCACAGCTATAAAAAAAACTAGAGAAATATCGGCCACAAATTATGTTTTATAACACCGACGTGGCAATTTAAATCTTATCCCGTTGTGATAAGAGTTACAAGTGCGTCTTGGTGGCGTTGTTAATTAATCACACCGGCTGTGATCTATTAGAATTAACACTTCAAATGCAACCGCGACTGAATTAAACTCAAAAAAGAAGATTTTGTCAACAAAATGCAAATCAGTACATGTTTCTTTTGAGAAATTAGGAATGATGGCGTTAGTAGATTATACTGCGCTATCAAATAATAAAATATGGACTCAAATATGTCACTATAAATCTTGTGGAAGGTACGTGTGTTTGGTCAAATTGCACAATTTCAAACAAGAATTACTTAAAAAAACTAATATTATAAATGCGATAGTTTCACGCCTAATAATACATAGATAAACTGGACCAACTAGGCCTAAGAAAAGGACACATGACGTTCATATTTTTTTAAGACTTAGTTAAATGCTAATATATAGTTAACGAAGGTTCTCAAAAAGACAAAAAAAATATTCTTTGTAAGTATACGTTTTAATATTTTCCCTTATTAGTTAATATGTTATTACACATAGCTTGCGGCTAGAGCCGGGTCCCTTTAAACCTCTCAACTCAACAACTGAATGAAATTAATAAGACGTACTGCACTCTCACATTTAAATAAATTGTTGAATTAATAATTTTATGGAAATTGAAAATCGATTCAAATCCAAAATACGTATGGGAACGAGCGGTGTTGCGCCATTGAACCATTGCCTTAACTACGGTTCTTAATGCGTAGTGCGGTAGTTAAAACGATGTTCCATGGTGAAATATCTAAAATGTACTTCTACAACCAGTTTTAAAGTGTTAAAAGAAGGTTTGGTTAAAGTATTTAAGTGTTAAACTATTTCTCGTCTCATTTAAAACGTTATTTTCTTCCTATCCGATTGTTTTCGTAGAAAATTCTCTACTATATTGTGGCCATTCAAATTGTATGGAGTTTAAAATTGGTGACATAAAGACACATACTGTTTTTTTTTTTTTTTTTTATGTAATATAGGTAGCAAACGAGCATGGTAATATAGTTTAGGTAATATACCGGTGCCGATGTACGATGGCACTTTCCAATCAGAAGTCGGCCACAAGTTAGATTCGTAGATATAATTAATATGCAGATTTGATGTACCGATGGAAACACATCGTTTGTGGTGTAACTTGTCGCTGGAAATGAAATATATGGAAGTGAAAAACACGCGGGTACGCGGCGGTTATAGAAATCAAAGGTGCTCGTTTTTAAAAGTTTTGTGTTATCTACAGTTTGAAAGTCGAATTAAAAAAAACAATTGCCTGACATCCAAGCCAAACATCTAAAGTCGTTAAAGTGATAAACCAGGAAATAATGTAGGTGTTGATACGCGTCAATCAACAACGCAATCCAGCGTCAATTAAATCAATTCCTTTTTTTTGCTTTATTAAATAAACTCTAAGTAACATTATAAACTTTTGCAATTACAGAATAAAACCTTTTACTAAAATTAATAAACTGAAAACATCTCGTAAAAAATCCGCACCCGTATGTTTTTGTCGTGGTTTATTGGCGATATGGATCGCAGCTAATATATTCAGATTACAGACATATTAGTTTAATTAGCCGCGTAGACGAATGTTATGAGACTGTTGGTCCACATTGACTGGTATTCGTGTTAGAATCACAGCACGCGCAGCAGGAGCCAGGACGTATTGTAGTGGTCTAGTTTTAAATAAAATAACATTTCAAGTTCTAGATTTCTCAAGGCAGTTAAAAAGTGTGTACGTACACGAAAAAAAACATAATGGAAAACGATGCCATTCAGTTAATCGATTGCTATCCGTCTTCAGTCACAGCAGAGGATTCCCAAGGTGCGGGATTTGATTTGATTAAGTAACTATAAGAGACCAAATTGCAAGCACCGATCTGAGTCAATGTTCAGAAGTGTGTGGTTTTAGGCTCCGTGGATTCACTGATAGGTATAGGCGTCGTCTTACCTTCTGTTAAGTTTTCAGAACTACCTGCTGAAGGCGATTTGCATCCAGCGTTCATATTTACCAGGTCATTGGTCCATCTAGCAGGGGACGCGGATAGATCTTCGGCAATCAATCGCCGATTCTTGCTTATTCTATACCATAATGGCATAGATATTTATTTTGGTCAAACAAATTAAAAATCAAAATCTGAATCTATCTAACTATTCTTCGACATAATTTCTTAATGTCCTTCGTTCATAACACGTGCGTTTAGTTAACTTTGAGCTAAGTAATGTTTTTACTCACTAGTTTTTGTGCGTGGCACATGGCGTGGACGGCGGGATGCGCGTACGCAGGCGGCGGTACTTACTGCGCTGTCCGTATGTGTGGTGTGACACGAGAGAGATGGTATTGCATTGGGTTGGGTACCGGAGATGTAGGGTTAAAGGCTTATTTATTGTGTTAGGTAAATCTTTAAGTTAAGTGAATAATTGAATTATGCCAAAAATTTAAATTGTTATTAAAAATTGTTGACCATAATCTTTTTCTATGAAACATATGTGCAAATCTGCTGTAATTTTTCTACTGGTCGTCCACTAATGCACCGCCTGCCCGCCCACTATTCATGCACAAGCAAACCATGCACGGTAACCACCACCAGGACGAGTAATTAGAAAAAGTTTCATCTAAATTGATTTCCGCAAAGTAACGCCTGATACCTACCATCAATTTTATCATAATCTTTCTGTTACATTGAATAACTTAATAAAAACTGTGTTATAATTCTGAACCAACTAAGTAATCACCAAGCTATATAATATGTTCCCAACTAGTTTAACTACGGAACCATATAGCTCAATGATCTATTTTTTGCGTCGGCGGTGCGCATGCGTTTGTTTTTGCTTCAATTTTAGGAAGTGCAAGAGTGTGCCATCTGCCGCGTCGGGTTACACGCCCGGAGCACTTCCCGGGTACTTACTAACTTGAAAGGTTTCATCAAAATGTAAATTTACAATACAACAGCCAAAAATAAAATCTTGCGCAAATTATTAATAATAAAACATTTCACACATTAAATTGCCAACATTTGATGTCAATCAGTATTACTAGAAAAACTATAAAGCTTTAAAACTAACAATTATTAAATAAACAAAACCCATTTTTTGCGAATCACGGCCACAATCCAGACGGCGACATTACAAGACAATAAATTACAACAGAAAAAACGTAATAAAGCTCCAAGTACCCGCCGGTAACGAACATGTGTTAATTGCGTTTAGCAATCACCAACATAAAACTTTACAATGCAAGGATCCAGTTTGAGATGCAACATACAATAAAGTTTACAATACGACGGTGTTAGGGCAATTATAGTTACTCTATTCGGTACTCAGATACATTATTACTCGTATTTTAGGCAATAGTCTGGCAAGGTGAATATAAAATTATATAGTAAACTAAATGTTTTATTAGAGTCTTGACACATGATTGATGAGTAGACACTTTAGGCACTATAAAGAAATAATTCAAACTTCGCGAATATAACATCCTGATCGATATAATGCGAGTTGTACTCGACGCTAATTGTAGGTGGCGCGCGATTGATGCAGTGAAAGAACAAACTGAAATTCTTCGTTTCTAAATTGCATCTCCTCGCGATATAAATCAGCACATAATAAACTCCATCAAGGACTGTCAAACGATATAATTACACAGATTGTAATGGCTCCAAATGCAGCAGGAACACAAAGCAGACGCAACAATAAAGGCATGGCCATATACCTGTGCCGGCTACCAAATTATTTAATTTTAACCTTCATTAATCATATTTTTTGTGTAAAAGTCAGGTATGACCGGGGCAGTATTGCGAGCAATGCTTTTAACATTTTAAACTTTTTTTATGACAACCGTCCCACGATATCGTATACGAACGTAACAATTTAAAAAATACGTTTTTTTTATTATTATTTGTTAGATAGCGTTCGGAAATGTGCGGCCACCGGCGGAATCGATTGCAGGAAAAAAACTCGGATTGTTTCTAGTTTTTATAGCTATCGTGTGTACAGGATCGAGTTACAGGCTGCGCAAGAGTATATTAAATATAGGCTGATTGATTTTTTATGATTTATATTAATTTGTATAGGAAAAGCAATTACGTAATTAATTAAACACTTTAAATTTACCGAACGAACATCAATCTTTGCGCATTCACCATTAAATGTTGTATGTAGAAATGGCATAAAAATGCTGATGAGTCGTTAGTGAAACTGTCACTAGTCCGCCGGCTCGTAAAGGTACTGGTTTTTAAGAATTCTACACTTAATGGAATTAAAAAAATACATTTAAATGTAGATTTATATGGATATTGAAGTTTTAGGTGCGCGATTAGCATAGCTTTCTTTTCCCGATGTTTGCGTAACAGCGGTCGTGGAGTACATTAGAAGTAAGTTATTGGTCTATGGCAGGGCGTTGACCTACGTTATATGGTTTTGCAAAACGATGAATTTGAGATTTACGGTCGACGCGACGAATTTGCATTTTCCTTGTTTTATGATGCGACGATGTATGGTCGATTTGGAAAAATGAAAGTAGAGCTTTTGCATATTATGTAGATATAAACTTATAATAAGTATTAATATTGTTTTATTATAGAGTTTTATTGTATAGAAGTAATAATTTATGTTGTTTTTTTGTGCGTTACGCAATGTTACGCAGCGTTTGTAGTGAATCGCACGTGCAATGCGCCTGCGCAACAAAGCGGTTCTCACGTCGCGTCGCGTCGGTCGCGCGCACAAAAAACGCGACGTGATTTATCATCGATCATGGAAGAGTGTGGATGCACCCTTACTTGTGACACGGCTGCGTGACCTTCCCTCTCATTAAATGATTTGATGTTAGTAAGTAGGCTTGTTTGAAAGAATATTCAAAATAAAGTAAAACAATTACAAAGGGCGTAAACAATTGTAACGTGATGATTACCAATAACAGTTCTGTAAAATTATCCTTACTTATATTAAACGCAGTGTTTCAAACATCACGTGTTTTTCACATGCAAATAAATCCAATAACCAAAAATACATTTCCATAATTTTTTGTTGAATTTCGTGTAAAATGTAACATGGATTGGCTACATCCTGCGTTATATGCAAGTGTCCCCGGCCGGGGCACACTTGGTTGTTTACTTAGGCCCGGGGTACACTCGGCGTATTTGCTACAATTAGACGCTTTTGTAACTTGTGTTGATGCAAGTCTTGAGAGGGCGATTGGTGGAATTTTATCATTTTAGTTGTGAACACGCAGGTAAGAGACGATACTAGTTTTTTTCGGGATGGAATATAGATTCTTCAACAATTCTGTATGTAATTTGTCGAGAAGGCTTTTGTTTAGATTTTACTTTGATTCTACCTACTACGTGATCTTATTTATTTAGGTACGTATTCAGAACACAGTTTCCAGTGAGAGAATATGTTCTAGAAACCTACATGGTTGAAATAATTAGATGTGCATCATGTGAACTCACCCGCACTTAGCATGGTTCAGCCCCTTTCGCTCAACTAGTAACACGTATTTAATCTATATCTCTTTTTAATCAAAATCATAAAATCATTTTCTCTGTAACTTTTTCATCCGTTAGTGTATCCAGCCACAGTGTAGGCACTGGGCGTCAGTGTGTCTGCGCGCAGCGACCTAGATCGCGACGCGACGCGGCGAGCCGGCTGCAGCCTGCTACACTGTGACCTGTATTAGAGCAACTGTATTTATGGATCGTCCTATGTACTCATTCAATTGGATTCTCACCTACTTACGTGATTTCAAGACTTTTATAACGCTCTGGAGACTCTTTTATGGAGCACTGGAAGATTTCAGTGACTTACTTACCAGTTTAAACCGGGATAACTTCTACGTAGAGGTTATATTTCGTTATTGTTACTGTCATTCTCATAGCTGTCTAATATGAGTTTATTGAGACTCAAAAATACGGATTCAGCAACCACAGATAATTATTATATTACCTCGTATAATTTGCAATCTTTTGGAACATATTTCACTTAGCCTAGTGTAAATGATAGACAACATATCATTATTACATAAGAATTGACTAAACGTTTTCAATTGGAGTTACTACCCTCGAGTGACCTCATTATCCTGCGTCCATGTATTACAATATGACTTTAATATTCTCCTTGAAGCAAACATGTACATAATATACATTACAATGGTTTGTCATTTGCAAGCTCCGGGTGCGCGTTTACGTTCATATACCTTATTTGAATTACAAATAACTAAAGATAAACGCGTTTTATTTAAAATTATGAATCATAACGTGAATATCCTAGGTCCAGACTATCAAGAAATAAATACATCGTCAATTATTATATAACTACAAACAGAACATTGCCATATTATTTAAAGTTACTAAACATTTTATAACAAGAGTACAAAGCATTAACTATTTAAATACAACTTTTTCCCGCCTTACAACTAGACACTAATATGATAATTTGCGTTCTTAACATTTCTCATTATTAACCGCTCTCGTGAACAATTAAAAAAAAGTATAAGACTCACTGAGCTTACTAGCTAGGCTGTGTTTCAGTTTCAAAGCCTCCACTCGATGCAGCCTCTTTGTGTTCATCTACAAGACTTCAAAGGATGCACTGCACGTTCTGTTCACTCCCCATACATACATACATGTAGTCTACAGCTTATTTCAGAAGCATTTCAATAGAAAACGAACACTTTGATCAGAGGTTCACAGTTGTAATCGTGTTTGAATCTGTCTGGGTTTCGGTTTGTCTATTCTAGATTAAGGCTGGCGCCTATATTAAGGCTCAGACATTATTAATTGAAATTTGTAAAGGAATCGTAACAATAAATTAACTTAATTCAACATGAGTCAACTTTCGCGAAATCATTTTTACTCGCGTTTTGTTTTGTTCAGCGAAAGTGAACCGATTTTGTTTTTTTTTTGGAATCGTGAGGAGGAAAACCCGGTGCATACTGGCCGAATGAATGAACGCGCGAGGCATGCAACCTGTTTGGTCGAGAATGCGCCTGTGACCTACTGACTGGCAGCAGTGGCTGGATGATTCACGCTCAAGTTACGCGAAAAAAAAAACAAAACAACCATGGGAATTGGGAACCTTAGCGTTATAATTGAGCCGTGATTTATCTCACTTTTAGTACTTATTCCAAATTACGGTTCGGAACGACGCAATTAAAAAAGTACCCGAAAATCGTTTTACTCGAGACTTTAAAACTATAAAAAGGAGGTCGGTTATTCGTGGCGGGCTCCTTTGCCCTTTTCAATCACTATTGGTCCTAATCGCGGCCGATGTAGTTTCAGGTCGGGTGTGTAGCCATATGTAAATGACCGCGGGTCCTTCCGAGAAGCGCCATGTTGCCTCCAATTATTTTTAATTGCCGCAAGCGCAAGCGCACATGCGGCCTCGGCACTTGAAGTTTTGTTAATTTTTTTCGCGTCTAGGCACTGAATCACGTCGATTACTTTACAAATGAGTCATGTGTGGCCGAGGGCACGCAACGCCGTTGAAACAAGTGAGATATATTTTACCTGGACGCTTTGTGTTCTTAGAATGTCGGAATCGAGTGGTCGTAAATCAGTATTGGCGCCCTATTATTTGCAATGTCCGCATAATTCCGGACGGGGGCGGTAATTGCAGCGCGGCGCGGGGCGGGGCGCGGGGCGCGGGGGGGGAGCTGCGTACGCGCCGCCGCGGGTGGTGGCTCCGGTGATCGCGGCCTAACGGATGTTTCACGCCACTTTTGCTTTTATTTCAGCCAAATTAGACCCTTTTCCTTTTCATCTGAATATTAGATCAGTGTTCTTCAAGGCCAGCAATCACCGTATGGTCGATATACTCTCTGATTAATTCCTGAGATGGAATGCAAAAACTGTTCCAAAGCCAAATAGAGATCTCCATCATATTTCTAAAAACAAGACACATAATTCCATCGGATTGTAAGTAGTTTAGTTTCAATGTCGGCCACATGTCAGTAGACAATGCTACCATACGGCGCACTTTTTGCTTCTTCCTTATTTTTTCTAAGTCTTCTTGCATTTTTTCATTCCGCTCTGTTATTGCAGTCAGGAGCCATTTTTTTTCTTAGATCCATTAAAATGTCTTGCACTTTCTTTGGGATGATTTGCTGTTTTGTAAATGATTTTTAATTTTAATGCACATAGTTAGTAGTTTGGCGCGTTTGGACTTTTTTTGAGAAGTTCTGAATTTTTGTAACAGGTTTTAAGCACGGAAATATAAAACTTAAGTTTCAATAGTTTTATTTTCATCATTTTTAGGGTTCCGTACCTCAAAAGGAAAAAAAACGGAACCCTTATAGGATCACTTTGTTGTCCGTCCGTCCGTCTGTCAAGACCCTTTTTCTCAGGAACGCGTGGAGGTATGAAGCTGAAATTTATATCAATTACTCAGGTCTACTGTCCCTTGAAGCTGTGAAAAAATCAAACTTCTAAGCCAACGCAATCAAAAGATACAGCCGTTTATGCCGCAAATTATGCCGCAAGTCGACACTTGCAAGGGAATCAAAACCTACAGGGTGCTTCCCGTGAACTCAGAATCTTGAAATTTGGTACGGAGCAACGTCTTATAGCATAGATAAAGGAAAAATTACGAAAACCATACATTTTTAGTTACATCACATAATATTTTTTTTTTAATAATTTTAACCTTACTACCCATTTCCTCATAAATGCGTAGAGGTATTAAATTGAAATTCATACCAAATACTCAGGTCTATAATACCTTTAAGCTGTAACAAAATCAAACTTCTATGTCAACGCAATCAAAAGAAACAGCATTTAAGCTGCATATTTTGAAACTCGCAAGTACTCGCAAGGGAATCAAAACCTAAAGGGTACTTCCAGTCGACCTAGAATCTTGAAATTTGGCATGAAGCAACGTTTTATAGCACACATAAAGGAAAAATTCCGAAAACCTTAAATTTTTAGTTACATTACAAAATATATATTTTTTTAATAAATATAAACTTATAAGTTGAAATTCATATCTAATACTTAGATCTAATTGCCTTTAACCCGTGAAAAAAAAAAAAACTAAGT
The DNA here is from genome assembly GCA_916618145.1 of Emmelina monodactyla. Classification (NCBI taxonomy): domain Eukaryota; kingdom Metazoa; phylum Arthropoda; class Insecta; order Lepidoptera; family Pterophoridae; genus Emmelina; species Emmelina monodactyla. The sequence continues at coordinate 11,413,664 of OU745305.1, forward strand.
CAACGCAAAAACGCAAAACGCAAAAGTACAACCATTGATACCGCATATTTTGAAACTCGCAACTACACGCACGGGAATTAAAACCTAAAGACCACTTCCCGTTGACATAGAATCTCGAAATTTGGTAAGAAGCAATAGCTTACAGCACAGGTAACAGAAAAATTCCGAAAAGCTTAAAATTTTAAGTAGTTTTTGCAGGTTTGTACGGAACCCTCGGTGCGCGAGTCCGACTCGCACTTGGCCGGTTTTTTTAATGTATTCATATCATTATTAGGGTGCAACCGTCAACTCGTAACCTCTTTTTTTTAATCTACTACTTTAAAATTACACTCGCAGTTAAATACATTTCCACATAGGAAAGAGGTATTTTCCGGTATTAAATAGACCCTCATGTGTTATTCCAGGATGAAGTCTATCCTTATTCTATATTATCCAAATCCGTTCTGAAGTTTTGGCGTGAAAGAGTATCAATTACACATTTCACATTTATAATATTAGTAAGAATAAAGGAAAAGCTAAATAAATTATGTAATAACTTTTAATTCTACTTATTTTAAAACCTTACATTGCACTTAACACTTCTAATTAAATCACTTCTAAAATCTTAAATTTTCTACCTCAAGTGCCCACACTCCTCCGTACCGGACTCTACCTGAGTTTTTGCTCACCTCTGTGTCTGTATATAAATTAATAGACACAGTCTATTATTTCTTTATGCATGTAACATAATAATTGCCGTTGATTCCGAACAACGGACAATAAGGAAGTGTACCGACAATTAATAACTTGCCAAAAAATACGAAACAACTATTGTAATTACAGACTCAGCAAGGAGGGTAAAGGTCGCATACAAGTTTAATTATAATTCTAAGATTTATTGGTTTGAAGCTAGCTTGTGCACGCAGCTATTCTTACTGTAAGTTACTAGCTTTTTAGAAATATTTGTTTAATAAATAAATTGTGAAAAAAAAAGTTTTTAGGTTGCGTCGGAACCGGTTAATTTAATGTTCTATTTGTACCCCTGCATTTGTTGAATATGTCTTACGCAAAAATAAATTCCTTAAAATCATAATTCATCCATACAAATTTTCTTATTTATATTTCCCGTAGGCACAATCGAAAAAATCATTTTCTAACTATTATCAAGAAAATCAACCAAATGAAAAACTAAACAATTCAAAGTAACATAAGAACCAACGAGATCCGAAACTGCGTAATACTTGACCCTTCTCCACGGCATTAACCCACCAGTCAGGTAATGTAAAAAATAAACAATTTCACCCCAAACAGAATCCCGAATGCCATTAAAGCACAACGATTTATCTTTAAACCTTGCACGTAGCTACATAAAATTGTACCTAACGTACACAAACTTAACTTTGCGGACGGTGCAACTATGTAACAAATTTTGTTCATACAAAAGTCTTGAGGAACTAAGACGGTGGCGCCCTCAAACAACGGCATTGTTAACTTGGTCGGTTGATAATTTTGACACCCATGTGTTTGTGCAAGTGTGACACGCACACATGCGCGCGGCGTGTGCGCACACATGCGCGGGCGCAGGTACCGGCGTTAATTGCCTTCGTATGCTCACGCGACTCTACCTGTGGGATTACCGATGAAAGTAAACATCATGGTGCGACTAAACTAAACTTTTTTAACCATCAAATGAATTTATATCAAATAGTTAAACAAATATAAGTTAAAATTCAAATTATTGCTATTGGGCGTTGGAAAAATCTGCAATATTACGATACAGGAAATTAAAAAAATATCCTTGTTTTTTCAACAAAGTTTTTACGAGCAACTCCATTTTAATCATAGATGCTATTTAATTTACGATATTACCTAGAGGCATTACTCATTATCCTTTTAAGATATATTGCATCAACAAAAAAACTGTTTATTTTTTATGAGTAATCGTCTAAATGTTTTAACCTCGTCTCTGCGTTGGTACCTGCGCAAGAGTCTCGGCGGTAATATCTAATTGACAAAAAACTCGCGCCCGCGCTGATCCGGCCGAATTTAAACTTGGAATTTATTTTATTACACGTATTAGTTGCTTGTGTCAATGTGTGCGTGGGTGCGGTGCCATATTCTTACTCGAGATTAGTTAATGTATTAGTGAGTAGGGTTGCCGGCCGCTTTTAGAAATGTAATTGAAAACATACCCGAGCTTAGAAAATTACCAAGTAACATCGGTGCAACGAAGTATGGATATAAATACTTTACACAAAATTATACTTGGTTCAATGCTTGCATTTTTTATCGTAGTTTACCGCATCGCAACTAAAAGGGTGGATTACCAATTTAAGTAACCTAATCCCCATCTATTTATCTCTAAACCCTAAAAAATCGCATCAGTCGACTCGCATTATAGACGCAACAATTCACCTGTACAAAAACCTCAGAAAAAACATAAATCTTGTACAATATCGAAGTGGATCCATTAAAATGGTCGATCTACTCGGTACAGGTAGACGCGCCCGGACAATGCGCCGGCGACGACCGAACGCAAAAACGGCGGTAATGAGCGCACTGTCGCAGATAATGGCGGCCATTGTCTATGTGGCCAGCCCGCTCCCGATGGAACGCAAACCTTTTTGAACTTACCACTTTTTATGCGTCATAAAAAAAACAATTCGAAATCGGAATTCGAGATAAATGATTTATTAATAGATACAAGCAAAAGGTTTCTGTTAATTATTTCAATTCTGCCTACGGATGTTTATCATCACAACATAACTGTGCCTCACGTACGTAGGCATATGAATACCAAATAAATCGGGTCTAGTTTTATTTTAATGAACATAATAATTTAAGATGTCTCAGGAGAATCGCTATATTATGTAAATGAGTAGAGAGTAATAATAATCAATGAATGGAAATCTTTAATGAGGAAATCAATAATGCTCGAGAGATTTAAATCTAGGATGAAACAATAAAAGTGTAAACTAGTCCACAACTGGTCCGGTTACGTAAACTGCAGATGCTTGTATGTAAAGCAGTCGATTTTATGGCGATGTGACAAATATGTTAATACTCGCCGCACCTCACGAAGACTCTCCTAATTAAACTCTAAATTTAATAAGCCTCGGAGACAGCTGAGATTTATAAAATGACATATAAGATTCGCATTAATAAGATGCTGTATTCTTAGAAAACATCTAATTAATAACACGTAACTGTGCATAGTTGCAGGGCGCGATGTACCGGAGATAACCTGCGTCGCCCGTTTACGACTACTCGCATATAAAGTATCTATAAAAAGGGAAAGAGACAGCGATTGCCTAAGGTTTTAATGTTATTCTTGTAATTCTTATTGAGGGCAATAAATACATGAGAGTTCGACATGTCACGTATTGTAATAGAATGTATTTTATTATTTCAAAGCCAAAAAATAATACTAAAATTAATACAGAACAAAAAAATAAGATAAAAGTTCAAGGATCGCGGGATCTGTTTGCCCAACAATCGCAATACAATTTAAATAATGAACCCAGTATTAGGCTAATCTTGAAAATAATGTTCATCATATATTTGGCAAGTGGGTCGTAAATTAGTGGCCGTCCGCTGATTGGTCATCTCGCGTTTAATTGCTGCGGCTCTTCCTCGACGTAATGTCAACCGGTATTGTCACATTCTGTCACATTGACATTAAAATGCGACATTTGTCAAAGGTCACAAACAAATCTTCTGTAGGATCAGCAATTTTAATCAATTTCGCTCCAAATGTTACCGTTACATTTATATTAGAACATTATTATTTTGCATAAATTTAAGAATTAAATGCCCAATTTAGAGAAAAACTGTTTTGGTCATTTGGGTGATGTTGAATATGAAAGTTGCCTCCTACTAGATTATTATATATTTAAACATGTTGCGAATTTAATCAATTTGCGACTGCGCAGATTAGACTGCAGATCTAAATATTGAAAGCTACTGCGATGTGATATTTTCTAAAAACTTAATTCTCAACTCATCTGCTATTCCAACAAAATAAATCATTTATCTCAAATACGTAGGTATACTATATTGACAAGTTTCAACTGTTTGTCTTTTTTATCACATTTATTATAATTTAATACCAAGTCCGCAAATAAAATATACAATATACAAAAGCAATGACACTTTCTAGGCAATAAATACAAAAAAGTAAATTTTCCATTCGTGTCCGTATTGCGATGTCCCATGTAATTGTGTGAGTGTGTTATAGACATTTTATGTTAATTTCACTAGAGTATAGTTCATATAAATTATGGGAGGTGCGCGGGCGCCGGCGAATTTAGTATTATTTCAACATTTTATCTTGTAACGGTACACCGGATCTTGTTCGTAATGTTCCCAAATCTGTGTAGTACTTTGATATTTAGATAAATTAAATGGCTCATCATTTGGAAACTTGTACTTAAGAATTTTTTGTGGAATTTGTTTATGCGTTGGCTCTCAAAAATTCAGTATTAATAGACGTAGGTTTCAATTAAGTTAGCGATTTATTTGAGTGGCTTATAATTATAAGAAGTATTCAACCAAAAAGGTTTTGCTTTACAATCGACCGAGCTGACTCTTTATTGTTATTTATATTAACACTGGCCGTATAGCCGGGACCCTTCGCACTTGGTTTTTAAGAAAAAAAAGAGCATTATGGGAGAATGGTTCGTATGTGTGACGGCGCGAAGGTTCCGTTTGCCACAGGACAGCGATGGTGGACTGCCACGGGGCTGCCAGCGAGGAATGCTCCGGATTGCGCGTCTTGCATTAGGTACTCGTTTTTTGTCTCCGTTAGAAAGGGACACAAGTACAAGGGTCCTTGCGAAGTGCACTAATGGGGATTGTATTATTTTTGGGTTAACTGGTCGTCGTAAGATCCGCTTTGTTTTTTTTTGGAGTGTGTTACAGCGTTGTGTTAGATTTATTTAATTTTGATGTGACGGGTCGCTTTTGTTACTGAATTGTAGAGAATGGAAAGAAAGTACGTATCTTTTTTTAGATATTTCTTAAGAGAATCAGCCTCGACTCAAAGTTAACTATGTTACTTTCGTCTTATAAGATTCTTAAACCCATTGCAAATCCTATATCTATGTCTCGTCTTCATAAATAACTTACACAAATGGTCAAATACCTTCTTCCACACACATACTCGCGTATCGTATAAATTCTATAAGGCTGTATACAGTGTGCAAGCGTCTAATCCCGTAGCCAGGGTGGCAAGGGCCCGCAATATGGACCATTGGGTCACATTGACAGCGGGCGTCCTTGGACGCACTGCCACACACGCGTGTGTGTGCACATACACACACTACACACATGTACACACGCCCGTTAGATCGCAGTTGGCAACATACCTTTTTTGAATTTTTGAAGGTAGAGCTTTGAGTTTTAGATCTGACTCATGGACAAGCATACCCATTTAACTTTTTGCTGTTTGAAGTTATATTATTTTTAGGAAAACAAATTAATGTTAAAGTACTTGATAAGGCTTTCATAAGATATATTCTTTACTTATTTTTTATAAAACAAAAATACTTGTAATTTAAAACAAAGTTATTCGATGTAAGAATGAAGTAACATGGTAGTAGGAAATGTTGTTACGGTCTTTTACGGTTACACCTATAGCAGCTCATGCTTTGGTTTTTCAAATAAGAAACAAACTTATCATTGACTACAAAGAAACCTCTATCTTACTTATCGCGTCTATATATTTCCAGCTCTATGGTAGAGTTTTAGAAGGCTGTAAACATTTAATAGGTTTAGTTTTACGATTGACAGCGGCGGGGTGAACGGGGCTGAGGGGAGGGGGACAAGGGGGGAAATTGTTACAAGCTGTTGTCTTAAAACTATAATGAAGATCCGAATACTTACAAAAATATTTAGGCTGTTTTCTTGTTTGCTTTTTTTCTAATTAGAAAAATTCTAAGCAGAATCAAAAATGAAACAATGTGAATACGATTGAGTATATTTTCGTGTTTCATAAGCGTGTGGTCTTATAAATATGCGAAGTGTATAAAATTTGGTAAATGAAGATGGCGATAGAGGTAAACTGTGTGTCGTGGACGTTTTTGCCCACTGCTGGGCGGCTGCCGCGCACCTGTCGCCGTGTTTTGCAGAAATCGGCACGCGTCCTCTGCGATATCATACTACCCACCTTTTGTTTATGAATTTATGTTGCGATCATAAAATACTGCGATTAAGTGTCATAAACTAGATGAAGGTTTTAAATGAAGGGTTAGTTTTTTGAGATAAACAGCATTTATTTTTAAGGTAGCCATCACAATTTTCAAGCCACAAGTATAGAAAATAAAATCCTAACAATCAAGCAGTCCCGTTGTCTTCTACTTTAATATCTATTCTATATGTCACGTTACACTGTTTATCGTTTTCATGGAAATACAAAAACTAGTCGAGCACATCCAAAAATAATGTGAACAATCCAGCCAATCACCGCTGGTTATGAACTCTTGACATTAAACCCGAGTCCGAGTGGACGTAATTAAAATGTTGTTTTAATTTGGAATTCAAATGAGCAAATGAACTGTTTGAAATTCGAAACTAGATTTTTTTATGGGCGGTGACATATGGGTAATGGACAATATGCGCCGGAGTCGACTTCGGGCAATTTATTTAATTAAAACCTTGAACTTATAGTCACGCACTTAAGACATCTTTTATTGCGAGATAAAATTTTAATAAGATACCGTCTAATGTACCTACTCATCGCATTAATTCTAAAATATCTAATGTACTTAATGGCCTTTGAATTTGGAGCAGATGAAGCTTTTTAATAGCCTTCTAAATGAGTGTAACGAATCCCCTCCATTTGGTTTGCACGCCGGTTGAAAAGCTTGTCGGAAGCTCGCGGGGGGAACTGGGTCACTATTTCCGACGCTACCCTGTACTCACTCAGATGCCTACTCATTTTTCATTTCCACCCTGCATACATACAGAATGTTAGTACGGTATATATAACCTTTTGACTACGTTTTTAATACGTTCTATCTCGCAGTAAGTTTCAAAAGAAAAGGTACTGTTTTTTTTAATTATTTACAAAGCGAACATGTTATTATATCCAATATATTGTGTTTTATAACAGACTGTACTGTCAAAATGTAACCTTCACTTACAAATAATGGTCTGATGCCCGCGATGGCTGCAGGGCACACTCGACTCGGTTGTAATCCTTTTAATCGATTTAAAAATCGTCGAAAATCGATTGATTGCTGCATCCAACCCTTAGGATAGACAGCACGTGACTGTAATTGCTCTCTGATCCCTTCATTATTTATACTTTTTAAGGAAAAAACGGACAATAATTAATTAAAATTGAACTTTCTATTTTTGCGTATCATACTAAACACAAAAAATCAATATTGTTATTTTAGGGGTCGATACTTATCATATACTTATGCAAATAGAAATTTAACAATCAATAATTGATTTAATTTATTGCAACCAATTAAGAATCTAATCACATATTTACATTAATTGACAAAGTTAAATCGAAATTATCATATAAATATCGATGTAAGGTAATTTTGTCGCTATCTTTATATGGAATCTTTAATCGTATGATCAAGTTGGGCAGGTCATGCATTCTCTATTAAACATCACATAATTTATTACTTATCATATGTAGGTACATAATATATTAATGTATCAGTCTACGTACTGATCTCTTAAATCTTAAGACAATTATTTTATCATAAATCGAAAAATACATACCACTTTTAATGTATTTTTTCGTATAATAAGTAAAAAGCTGCAATCACAGCGGGGAATGGGGTAGGGGGGTACAGGGTGCGCAAGGGCAGCGTGGTGCCCTTCACCGGCGCGGGTCACCTTGCGCAGGTACATGCGCGTGCGCCTATTGTCCGCGCAACCTGACACCACACGGAACAACACACATACACCTGCCGACACTACCGACCCTAACACAACGCACTAAGGTGCACTATCGCCTGCACCCGCGAACAGCAAGGGCGGGCTCTAACATCTAACGAGTTCCAATTTCAAGTTTGCATTTTTAAAACCAATTGCATTTTATAGTTGAGCGTGACAGGATAATTTAGGAAAGGAAGAGTTTCGACGGTTTTATTTTTCTTTTGGGTGTCGCGGCCGGCATGCGATGAGCAAAAAGTTTGTATATTTTTTGCGCGTCTTTCGGTGCGATTATTCTGATAGGTGTTATAGAGTAATGAGAGGTAACAAACACTAAAATGTTCCGACTGGTTTTTGGCGGGATAATTATAGAGGCTGCGCCGGCGCCTGTTGATCGATATGTTTTGATGAAATCGTCGGCTGGATGATGGAGGGTACTCGTCTGCTAGTTGTGTGAGGTTGTGTATATTACTGTCATTAGTTTGTACTCGTGTGTTGCTAAGAAACGATGACGTGTTCCTAAATTTCCTATCACATTTGCTCGTTTTAACACATTTTAGAGTTTTTGAAATTATGTTTTTTTTTATTTGTGATATCATTAGAGACATTTTATTTCAAAAACAACTAAAGCAGGATACTGTTTGTTCCGCAGGAGTCCTCGCCTACATTGACGCTAATATCGTCTAAGGTAAGTCAAATTTATAAAAACCCGCCGTGGCAGAACATCACTATCATTGCCATTGCTTCGTATCCTGCGTTAGTTGTTTTTGTGTATTATTGTGTACAGAAGTGCATGTGTGTATTATTTTCATACATCATCGCTAATCAGTGTTGTGAGAATGTGTGTATTATCTGGATTACTGGTTAGTTAGGTTATTTGATGTAACTTGCGTATTGTGTGTTTAGTAAGTAGATTAAGTGGAATTCTTAAACGTGTTTGTTCAGACTTAAGTAGAGGTCGCAATTATGTTTTAACATTTCAATGTTTGATGTATTTGTTATTTAGGCGATTTATTTAATCACTTGATTAATTACTCATTTAATTTAAGCAACATGATAGATGTACGTGGGAATTATTTAATTACCATTAATTAAATATGCAAATAATTGCTCGTAAAACTAATGGAAACCAGTAACATTACAGTGTAAATAATTATTTACGATTAAATTCCTAAACAATGATACGTGATAACATACTAATCTATATTATAAATAGCAATTTTGCTATATAAATAATAGCAAAATTGTTCGTTAAAGGTAATTTTCGACAAATAAAAAAAAAATTAAGCGTTTTTATATAGCCCGCATAGCGTGAGTATATGTGTATAGGTTGTAATTGTCACTGTAAGCAATTATGTCTTCTTTTGTCTTTATGATATACTTACATATCGACAACTAATGATTTTTATGGTTTTATGGTTAGGTATTTTGGGTTGTTACGCTGTGTTATATGTATTTTTTTTTGTATCTAAATTTTGACAAGACTTATCAACCTTAAAACGCTTACTGCTTGATTGTTGTTAGTTATATCATACTAATATGACAACGTTTGAACGTGCTAAGTCGTAAGGACTTCTAGTTCTAAAATGTTGCAAGGACGGGAAATCTTTAGAGCTTTCCTTGCTATCGTGCTATAGTGGATAAATCCGCGTGGCACAGATAGATAGCACAGTATAAAATATAAATTTAAGAACAAATCAAGTATTTTTGTAAAAATAGGTTCTTATTTCGCTTTCTTCCGACATGATTTTTTTAGGACAAAAAACAGGTTAAATCTTGCGCGCTAAAATATACCATTCAATTTGTTAAAAAAACTTTAGGTTTTTTAACCAACCACTAATTGTAGTCTTACCTACTCGTAATAAGTTGTTACCTTCAAGTAAAAATAGCTATTTAATTCGTAAACTTAAAAATAAATATATTTTATTAAACCTCAAAGAGAGGAAAACGTGCAGAATTGTACAACAACAAAGTCATGCATCATTTTATAAAGTTATACTAAGAATAAATTTATAATAGAATCCCATGTGGGTATAAATATTAGTCATGTTTACCGGCCATTAGCCAGATTTCACACATTCGATGAGTACTTACTTACATTACTTGGGAGTCATACGGTATGAGTGCCCGGAGGTAGGATTACTCATTATCTTAAGTAATGCATGAGTAATAACTTGGTCAAGATGATGACTAATCGAGAAAACAAGAAGTTTGAGATAGGTTTACGTGATTATATATACAATTTTTAAGAAGAAACTATGTGCTATTGTTAAACGCAACCAAAATGACAACGAAGTAACATAATACATCCTTTTTTGCGAAATCAGTTAATTAGTTGGTAAAACTTAAATGAATAAAACAATCGTATGCTACTAGATATTTTCAAGCTCACATTTTTATATCTTATCTGAAACGCGTTGCACACAATCATAAATTAAACAGTAACAGTTAATTCAAATATCTCTTTACTGGATTTGTTCGCCAGTTCAATGGCACGCGACCTTTATATAATCATTTAACTGTTTTTTTGTAATAAGTTATAATTTGTCTTCATAAACTTGGCTTTACACTTTCTCCCTAAGTATTGAGTAAACTAACAATATTTACTTGTTTTATTTTAGTATACAAATGTTTAATCTTTACAAAATAACGTCAATATAAAACTGTAAAAACAACTTATTGTAATAAATCATGATTAAAAAAAATGCATGATCTAATGGATAGTTGGTCACTTTAAGGAAATGAATTTTAATCCAAGGTTTAATAAATAATTATAAAACCGCACTTCATATTGTCTTAATGATAAATTAGATTTAAAGATTTTTTACCCAATTTACCTATGTAATAATAGTTGGCTTTACTTAACTGATTTGATGGTTGAAGGAAATCACGAGATTAGGACGTATATTATTTTGTATTTATTTACCAGAATGTAATAGATTGCGGCTTCAATTCAAGTGTCTGCAATTAAGAATGCAATGATTTTTACAATTTAATCATGACTGGTGTAAAAAAATAATTTAAAACTTACAATCCTATTGAACTTTAAAACAGCAATTAGCGCATCTTTTACACCGTTTTACTAACTCATTCATAATTCGATTGCGTCATTTTCCCCCATCGTGTAACTGCTAGAACTAGTTCATACGAGGGCCGCTAGTTGTCGACGTAAAGTGTTGTGGAGAGTCGCCACTGCTGACTAGTGGAAATAGCTGCCACAGTCAAGAGCGGGGAAGAACTGAGGGGGGTGGCGAAAGTGGGAGGGAGGGGTGATTACTGGCTTTTATTGGTTTATTGGGTGTTAGGATGTTGGTAGATTTGATGGTGAACGTTTTGAGGTTCAAAATAGGGAATGTATGGATAAAAAAGAGGCATAAAAAACATAGTTTTAAGATAATCTCGAAAAGCGTGAGGTACTTTTTCATAATTCACAACGCTAGTGCGGGTAAGGGCAGATTTATTTAGTAAAACATATTAATTTGAGACGAATGTAAATTGCAAAACCATTCAATGAAATGATAGGGACTGGTAACATTTGACGCTATAATATCCACTAACGTTCGAGAGAAAGTAATAAACAGAAGAAATTAAAATGCTACAAAATACAAGATATATTTTCATCGTGTTAGTTAGTTATGGAGTACGAGTTAAATACGTTCATAATAATAAGTTTTCAGTAAAAGCGGAGATGGCACGTTTTTTACGTCGTTGTGTGGCAATCGTCAACAAAAATAATACTCAACTAATGTAGGCGGAATGCAACCATTTACTTACCGCGATCAGCGAAATGTAGAGGTGGCAGTTTATGTTTATGGAGTGCGGGGTTGTATACAATTTCAGAAATGAATTAAATCTGGTGCATTTCACATTTGGTTTAAAAATATAAATTAATATCATGATAGAGTGAGAATGACTTATTGTGATTATAAATGAGTGAGAAAACAACGTTCTTTATGATTAGTATATCATTTAGGTACGTTATTACCTGACAGCTAAGGAATGTACATTGTTCATATCATAATTATAAACATAACTACTGAGGTTCATCAATCATAAAAGCTTTCGATGTGAACAAGCAATAATTCTGAAAAAATATCAACATAAGTCTCTATTATTGTTTTAAATGGTACACCGTAAAACTTTATGAATAAAATGTGACTTGTTTATTAGATATCTATGTATTTTTTTTGCCTGCGAACCAAACTATTTTATTATATTAAAATACTAAAAGTCCCATTACAAATTATAATTAAAAGTGCCACGTCTAAATATGTCTGTCTCCCTCTCTCTAAATCGGTTAAAGCTGCTCCGTATATTTATTTAATTAAATCGCGAAATGGTGTCAAAATCGCAAGAAAGTGCCTTCCGGGAGTTAACAAAAACTGTGCTCACTCTACAGGATAAAGTGCTTTCACTTGAAAAGGTCATTCTTGACCAAAACATCTTAATTAAGTGTTTGATTGACGGCGATAAGAAGATGTTGACAAATTCGGAAGAGGGTAACTCGTCGACTTTGTCAATGAAACGACCTATTCGTGAGGCTCGTATTCGTGCGACCTCGTCTATAGCTGCAGCAGGTCGGATTACGAGAACGAGAAAGAACGCATTATCTCCGCTAGTGTCTAGCCCTGCGCCTGCGACGGGTGACACAAGCGGTGGCGCTGGCAGTCGGAGCGCGCCGCCCACCCCGGTCGCACCGCGAATGCAACAATTTGGCACGGATGCTCCTATGTCCGACAATAACCTTGTGGTAAATGTTACGCATGATAACTCTGAGTGGACTGAGGTAAAGTCGCAACGCTCTCGTCGTATGCCGGCAAACGTTACATGTGGCAGTGCCGCACCTGGATCGACTACTCTCATGGCCGCCGAAAGAAAAAGTTATTTACACATTTACTACTTAAAAATAGGAACAACCGTAGAACAAATAACTGAATACCTTAAACAAATCCATTTTAATGATACATGCTCAGCCGAACAATTGAAGTCGCGGGGCGATTATGCATCTTTTAAGTTATCAGTACCTACAAAACATGTTGACACATATCTATCACCTAAAAACTGGCCAGAAGATGTATGCATCAAGCCCTGGATAAGTCGATTTCGAAAATCAATGCAGTCATCTGAACAAGTCACAAAATCTTAAATGTTATTCAATTGTATATCAAAATGTTCGGGGGCTTCGCTCGAAACTACCTGTTTGTAAAAAGGCAATACTTTTGGAATCGGCTGATATCTTCGCATTTACTGAGACTTTTTTGATAAGCAGCATCTGTGATGGTGAATTATTTCCACCGGAATATACTGTTTTGCGTCGAGACCGTGCGCGCGACGCAGGGTGGGGAGGTGTCTTGTTAGCGGTTCACAATCGGTACAAAGTCCAACAAATTGTTGATATTGATGGATATTCGGCGGACTTAGAAGTTTTAATAGCTATTGTTTCATTTAATAACAAAAGAATATTGTTTTGCGTTGTGTATATACCACCAAAATCGAAGGATTGTGTATATCTTAAAACATTTAGTGTATTGGAAAACTTAGTGTGCAAATATCCTAAATTGGATACCATATTTTTGGGTGATTTTAATTTAAACTCGTGTAGTCAAAATGTGTTTTTACAATTTAATTGTCTGCTTACATGTTGCAAGTTGCAGCAATATAATAAAGTATTAAATAAAGATGGCAATACTTTGGATTTAGTGTTAAGTAGTTTAAGTGAGACGAGTGTAAGTGTGTGCGGGGACGTGGAACCCTTGGTGCCGCCGGATGCCTATCATCCGCCCCTAGCCGTGCAGCTCAGGGTGCCGCGGTCGGCGGCGGCGCGGGCGCCGGTGCGCGACCGCTCGGACCCAACAGTGCCCCGTCAATGGAATTTTAGTAAGGCAAACTTTGCATATCTTTACTTTTTAATATCTCAAATAGATTGGCAAGAAGTGATTCAATGTACGCAACCAAATGAGGCTGTAAATATTTTTTACGACAAATTATATGTTTGTTTTGATATTTGCGTTCCTCTGAAAAAACCCGTAGACATTGGAAATCGTTTTCAATATCCTACCTGGTTTACACCGGAAATAATAAATACCTTAAGAAATAAATATTTTCACCTAAAAAAATTCAAACAATTTAAATTAGAGTTTAATCATGAATTATTTAAGTACTATAGGCAAACGGCTAAGAGTCTTATAAACATAGCATACACAAATTTTATTCAACACACGCAAACGAATATAAAAAATGATCCAAAACAGTTTTGGAAATTTGTGAAGGATTTACAAATGTCTAGAAGTTCTTGCAATGAGTTTGAGTACGAAGGCACAATAGTTTCAGGACAAGATGCTGCAAACTCATTTGCAAACTATTTTAGATCAGTGTTTTTACCGAACCCACCCAAGTTATCAGCAGAAGATGCTTTAAGCGAAGCTGCTGTTGACCAGCCTTGCTCAGCACATATAGCGCTAAATCACATTTGTATTGGGGATCTTTTAGAATCAATCAAAAAACTAAAAGCCCACTCTTCCGTAGGACCTGATGGAGTGCCAACTTTTATTATTAAAGACTGCGTTATGGCTTTAAAAACTCCCTTGTTATATATATACAACTTGGTTCTCCGTACCTGCGTATATCCGTCGGTTTGGAAAGTATCTCGTGTGACACCTATACTAAAGGGGGGAAACAGATCTAAAATAGAAAACTATAGGCCTATAGCCATTCTCTCTGCTATCGGAAAAGTTTTAGAATATATTCTTAACAAATATATAATGAAACAAGTACAGCCGTGGTTAAGTGAACGCCAGCATGGCTTTCGAGCTAGCAAGTCGACTGCTACAAACCAAATTTGCTTTGTAGACTACGTGACATCAGAAATGGACCAGGGTAGACAAGTAGACGCAGCTTACTTCGACTTCAAAAAAGCCTTCGATCGCGTCCACAACGATGTCTTATTAAAAAAGTTGGCAGGCATTGGTTTTGCTCCAAAATTATTAAAACTATTCTCAAGTTACCTCCAGCATCGTATGCAATACGTTCAGTTCTTGGGAAATAGATCTGCTCTTTATCCTACTCTGTCAGGCGTGAGTCAAGGCAGCACACTGGGACCTACTCTGTTTATAATTATGGTCAACGACTTGCCAAATGTAATTAAAACTTCTCGATGCCTCTTATTTGCAGATGATCTGAAGCTATATTTAGGTATTGGTAGTTTAGCTGATCATGAAGCCCTACAGCAAGATATCGATAACGTTTCTGCTTGGAGCGCAAGGGACCTATTAGAATTTAACGAAAATAAATGTTGTACTATATCGTTCACTCGTTCACGTACACCAGTGATTTATCCTTATAATATATCAAATATTATTTTAAACAGAGTCAATGAAGTAAAAGATTTAGGTATAAATTTAGATTCAGGAATGACATTTAATAATCATATTGTGGAGGTTTGCAAAAAAGCTTACCAATCATTAGGTTTTATTATTAGAAATACAATAACATTTGACAATATTCAAGCTATAAATATCTTATATAATGCATTGGTCAGGAGTAAGTTAGAATATAATTCGCAAGTTTGGGATCCTCACGAAGGTAAATATATAGTTATGATAGAACGTGTTCAAAAAAAATTTGCTCGGTACCTATATAAAAAGCTGTATGGATACTACCCCTATCTATATCCATCGTTATTCGTGGTGGGTATGGTGGGCATAAACACTTTAGAGTTGAGGCGTAAGTGTAAACTTATGATTCATTATTGTATGTTGCTCAATAATAAAACTAGTTCAGAGGAGACTTTATCTCTGTGCTCGCTGCACGTCCCGGACCGCTACCTGCGCGCGCGCTCGCACCGACTGCTGGCGCCGCCCGCCTCGCGCACTAACACTTCGTACTACGCGCCCACCGCGCACGCACTTACACTACTCAATGACTTAATCAGGAATCACCCAAAGGTGGACCTGTTTACTATGTCAATTAATAGTTTCGCAGAAACATGTATATATTTTTTAAGTAGATAAGAAAAAGATTTTTTTATATGTAATTTTTTTAGTTGTTAAGTGTAAATTGGCTCACCAAACGCCTTGGCGACGCTGTAAGTTTGGCGAGCATTGTAATAAATAAATAAATAAATAAATAAATAAATAAATAAATAAATGTGTCACCACGTTTCGTGCCTCCGTGGTCGGTATATGTAACTGTGTATGTGTGTGAGATTCACGATTGCGTTGAGCGATATATCTACCGGTTACATTTTACTATTTTTCCCAACTTTAATATGAAAGCTTTCCGTTGATTTATACTTTTGGTTCTGAGCCATCGTTAGTTTGAGCAACGCATGAGTAATGTAGTAATTTAATATTAAAAACTACAGAGTTCAAGTTTTATAGTTTAGATTGAAATGGTCTGAGTTTATGGATTTTAGATTATCTGCGTTTTGTTTTTTGAGGCTAAAACGACGCTACGAGTGGTGGCATTAACTTTACTAAGTATAAAGCATACCTATAAATCTTTATTTTAAGCAGTGATATATTCGAAGTAATTAACAAAATAGTGCGCATTTATTAATAGGAATGGAAAGGTAACGAATAATAAATTTAATTTTATTTACATAACAGTTCAGAGAAAATGTACAATTTACGAGTATAGTGTAGGCAATCTAAACAACATGTTACAATATTATAAGGCAATAAAATACAATTCTTAGTTTACGATCGCCGTAAAGGAGGGTACTTCTGAAAACAGAAATAACTTCGCTTCTGCATCGGCATTTATGCAGAATTATAGTTTGATGGACAGTTAAAGAAAAAATGTCGTTACAGTTTAAGAAATAACAAAATTTCGGTAGATTTATGTTAGTGAATCCGCTAACTCGCAATAAGCCAGCGTGGTGGATTACGGCTTAATCCCTCTCGCTACACGAGATGGAGCTATGTGCCCGACTAGTAGGACGAAAGCTAGGTCTCTTTTTCCTCTTTTTTATATACGTTGTGTAGCTTACACAAAAAACTGCTGTAGTATCATTCGTGAATGAAATGAAAAAATAATCAATTTTTGAATGAAACCTATTTATATTAGCTATTAGACATTAATAAATCATTTTTATGGCACATTGTTGCTTGTTCAGTATTATTTTGTGAGGATATTATTCTAATTCTTAATTTTACGATGCTCATGTAACTAATCTTAACAGTTGAATTTAATCCGCTATATGCGTAGGAGTTGAGTTAGTTCACTAGAAACTGGGTGGGATTGTAAACTATTGATGAGATGGTATATTAATGTGATACTTATTGAGGTACAGTTTTGATTTCTTAGATTACATCATCAATTGTATAATCTTACAAAATAAGGTAAAAGCACCTAATTCCGCGGGGTTCTAAAAATGGAACCCAAACCGACGGTAAATAGAAAAACTAAGTTTTTTTATAGTTTCCGTCATATATTTAGACTTTTTAGTTCTTCAGCCTTAAGATAATTTAATTTAAGAACAGATTTGAGTGCTTATATTATTATAAACACGCAAAACATATTAAATAAAAAAGTATTTCGCTGTGGCGAGCGAGGTAAAATGATGCGCCATACATTTTCACGCCATTTCTCCGTAACGTTCAATTTACAAGAGGAGTGATTTATCATTCTAGTTCTAACAGGAAAGGTCGGTTTTTAAATATTAATTCAATAGACAAACGTTTAATCTTTAAGTTTTTGTTAAAAAAATATGCATTACTAGCTTACTTTTTAAGAAATTTTGTGTTGAAAATACATCGGCATTACCGTCCATTTTTTTAAAGCGGTTCCTTATCCCGTGGTATACCTCGGAATAAGGAAATCATGGAGTTCATTTCATTTTAATTTTTCACGCGATTCTTATAAGCTCAACTTCGTTTAGGCAATCAAATTGAAAAAAATGGTTAACATTGGGTTAAAAAATCCAATTCCGTGTTAGTGTTTTGAAAATATTTCACAAATTAAATAGTAATCAAAATATATGACCAGAGTAAAATTCGATGATTTTTTCCAAAACGTAACCAATATTGTAATTGTTTTAATCCTATGTTCTAGTGACAATTTCTTTTCAGAATTATCAATTTTAATTCATTTTTTTTTATATTTAATAAAATAATCACTTTGATTTTTAAATATTAAAAAACATGTATTACTCGGATTTAGAAATATTAATTTTCGAGTAGGACCATTATTCCGAGGTATATACCACGGAATTAAGTTATATGGGAAATAAATCGTAACGTAATGCCGTGCTACTTTTCCAATGTAATGAGACCAAACATAATGCATAAAATTATCAATATTTTGTTTACTTATGGCTCTTATTTATATGAACTTTAGTGAGTTAAATAAATTTAAAAAATATTGGCTGAAAATTCTATCAATAATAATGATAAATATTATTATTTATAAAATTTTAGTTAATAATTCCGTAGAATCAATAAGCAGAGTAAGTCACGTAAATATTTCATCATAATTTTGCAATAATTTACTGCATAAGTACATAACTATTAAAGCGGGCTTTCTCTACAAATCCATACCTTGGAATTAGGTGCCCAACTACCGCGGAGTTAGGATTTTTACCGCGGAATTAGGTTTTTCTGGCTTAGCCTACATTTTGCTTAATTTGAAATATAAACCCATTGATAACTGAAAAAGTATTTAAATATTTGTAAAGAATATTAGATCGTCCATCTTATAAAGTTATATTATTACCCTAAACCGCGTTTTTTATCCCTAATATCACTGTTCCTTTCTTAATGATGCAAAAATACCGCGGAATTAGGTGCTTTTACCTTAGGCAAAAAATTTTCGTAACGTTGAAAATGGATTGCTAATGTAGTTTTTTTTTTTATTGATTAGCAGACATGGCTATCCGAATTTTATCCTAGTTACTTTATTTACTTTAAAACATGTACCTTTTTAATACAATTTTGTTTTTTAAGAGAATAGGTACAAGCCTAACTAAGCTTATAATTTAAAATTCTGTGATCAAAGTACAAAACAATCGAAAAGATTATAATGAATAATAGGTAAACATGTTCATGACTCTTTTTTAATTAAATGGTCCATATCTCTCGGTCTTTCCAACATCGATCCGAATTAAATAAACTCGTGAGTGCGCGTGATTCGACGCCGCGTCCTCAGATTACTGAAAACAAAAATAACGCGTTGTTATTGAGACGACACACGACTGTAATTGTAAAAATAAATCTGTAAGTACTTGTCTATGGAGAGCAGGTTCCCGCTGGAATGTCGGTTAGTGTGTGTGTGTGTGTGTGTGTGTGTGTGTGAGTGTGTATGGTGAGAGTGTGTGAGGGTGTGTATTAATCACATTGTAGGAAACACCTACGAATAAGTATTTTCGATACAGCGATTTCGGATTACTACGAAAATGGGTGAGTCACTGAAAAAAAAAGAAACGTTAACTGTGTTTACTAAAAAAGGGTGTGGTATTGAATTATTTTGATACCAATTATCTATTAAAATATTGAGTAGCTTTCCCTGTCCCTAGAAGTGAAGTCTAGATTTACAATACACGAATTAAAGTGATAGTAACTTAAGAAAATACCCATTAATTATGTTTATAGAGTAGGTTCTACCAAACAAGACCTTTCTACAACTTTGCTGATCGCCAATACCTTCACTCAACCTAAAGTTTAACGCTGATCTGCCACTTTAGCTAGAATACAATTAATTTTCCATCCCTTCTGTAAAGTCAAACATGCGTTTTATCTAAATTGTTAGATTCGTCAACTATGTTGCGGCCACACGCGCCCGCGCGGGCACGTCCGGTGCGCGCGCGCAGAAATGCGACAAACAGACAAGAAAGTGTTTGTAATTCAATTATTTATAGCGGCAAGTGCGCCGACTGAAGTCTATCGCGGATATAAGTGCGTAATTAATAGTTACAATATGAAAAATAGGTATAACCTAGACTACTATTAATATTTAAGGTGGTTTAGTTTGAAAGTCTGTTCGAGAGGTAATTTCTGGAACTTATGAAACTATTTTAAAAGTTCTTGTACCAGTATGAAGCTGCGTTATCAGGGAGTGATTAATTTTTTTGTCTATTTTTATTTCCACGCGAGTGAAGTCGCGGTGGAAGACCAATGTTATTAATATTCTTTAACTAGGCTTGAGATAGAGGCATTTTTTTGCCAATAAAACCATGTATGCTTCAATAATTCATAAACAAGCCACAACTCACACATATATCACGTGCAAACTTCTAGCAACATTGAGATTTGGAAGACTGTAACCTAACTTTTACAGGTTGTTCGTTTTTTTGCGTTCATAAGTGAAATCGATCACACAAATACAAACCTGACTAATTCCTCATACAATTGGGCCCCAAAATTGGTAACTTTAGTCCTAGTCAGGAATCACTTACCGGTGTTGTTGCTGGAGGGGAGTGAGGCGGGCAGTGCGGGGGGGACGGCGACGTCGCCGCCTGGCGTGCACCCGCCCTAATTGCTCAACTTGCTACTGACGCGTAGGCTGGCTTCACACGGGACGGTGCTGAAGTGGTCGTGGAATGGAAATATTGAATTTGTACAAAAGCTCGTGAAATAGGAAGACGTGTCCTCATTTTACTGCTGTTCTCTCAGGGTTTACTTATCTCTTTCTGTTAAAGGTTATATCTATACTAATACCTGCCAGTGCTCCACCTTCGTATATCCACTACCAAGTACTACAAATTATAGTAAATAAATCCAAATAAAACAGTAACAACATTAACCACTAGATAAAGTAAACCGTCTCAGTTGTTTCGTGTGCACGCGGCTTGCTGTAAAGTGCGTGTCCCTCACACTTACACACCTAAGTTTGCTGTACGTCAGTCGGCGATCGTGTGAAATTGATACCTACCCGCAAACTTGCACGATTGTGCCTGCGCGGGAGGGGGGAATGGAAATTTGATGAGAAATAGAGTTCGGAAAGATAAAGAGATAAAATGTAGAGGAAAATAAGTGAAAAATCTGTTTTTCTTGCTATAAAGGACAAATGGCCACTGTAGATTACCTAGAGGTAACTATGGGCGGGACTATGATATGAAATTTAATAAAAATGTTTTTTCAGCTCATATTTGCGCTTAACTAGGTCCGTTTTGGGGTATAGGAGTAATAGTCAAGCTTGCGCTAAGTTAATGCCACAGAGATACAATTATAGTCCTGGAAATTATTAAATCTTTTCTTTAATATACCAGATATTAATTGCATTTAACGATATAATATTGCCTCAAGCAATAGCAAATAAAACTTTATTTGCCAAGTTGAACAACTTCATTCATTAAAGCCGTGTAGTCACCAGAGACACATTTATATGAATGGTCCACCCAACGCGCTGATCTCATACAATAAAAACATTTCAATACAAATGTTACGACTTTAAAAGTAAAGTTTCGAATATAAGTGTCATGGCGGAACAATAATCATAAAGACACCCAAAAACTGAGCCCGTAACGGCAATGACTGGCAATTATTTAGCGAAAATAACATCAAAGCGGTGACTAACCACAATCCAAACTAGTACAACACACAACACTACAACACACTTTACCTACAATCAACAAACCCGTTCCGGTTGCTTCAATATTGTTGTACAGTGTACAGAATTGCGTGATTCGCACTCACCCCTCACGCGTAGACTTTTCAAAGAAATTTGGTTCGCGCCGCGCTCATTACTCGCTGTCTTCGAAACGCGCCAAGAAACTTCCAACCTCGGAAAGCAATGTATATCGCTTGCAGTGATAAATTCGGGGGTTCCCTTCGACTTTCACTCTAACTTTAGACAGAGGACAGGTGTAAAATTTATCTTCGTGGGGTGGTGGCGTGTTAACGTGTTTTGTACCATTAAAACCTTGTTTAATATCACTGAAACGTTTCATGGCTTTTCCTGAACGCTGTCTTAATAGCGACTGTTACGTACTTCTTAAACGATTTACAATTGCGTTCGTTAAACTTTCTAGTTCATATAAATGATACAAGGTGTATCTCCAAATCTTTGGTACGTCGTTAAATTAAATATCAGTGTATGTTAATACGTGTGTAATATATTAAAGTTAATCTTGATACTCATCTACTGGATCTAACCTGTTTGTATGAACATTCGTTGGTACGTCGAGCGTGCGTAGGCGTCTAGATAAATGTACGCAATAAAATAAATTGCCAGAGGATTAACACTATTCTCAAGAAAAATATTCCGACATTTAAGTACCTACGCCTGATTATGGTGCGTGTATTAGAAATATTTCAAACTCGAAGTTTATTCTAATAATGTGACGGAAATCGTATCTGATCTCGTTTCCTAAAACGTAACCAACTACTGCATCTTCAGCTGAGGGCAACGTACTCTCATTAAAGGGCCTCCAATTATAACTAAATATCCGCGTCCATTGCCGTTTTTCTTCGACGATCGCCGCCCAGCCCGGTGCGGAACCGTCGATGTATCCTCCAGCGAAGTGGTACTCAGGAGTGTCACATTACGAGCGGCGACGCACGCGCCTCGGCCCTTCTTATTTTTATTTTGTCAAATTGTAACTGAAATAAAACTGGCGTGTGTAATAAAAATACCGTTGTACTGTTATTGCAGCGCGATGGAAATAGAAGAGGGGGGCGGCCCTGCGCGCGCGCCGGTATACTTACTGTGGGAGACGCGCGGGAGTGGATCAGTAGGAATTGGCAAAAGCTAAGTCATTTTTATAGAAGGATCGTATAAGTATAATACTACTCTATAATAAAAGTTTATTATAGAGAAGTATTTTAGAAATAAGCTTTCAGTAAAATCATTTCTTTACTAATCAATATAACTTAACAACTAAGTTTTATGAAACATATCCTACACAGAAATGGCAAAAGATTGTTATAAATTATCTTACATTATTAGTTTTTAAACATTACTACTTTGAATTTAAGTTTTAAAAACGTTCTTTATTAAAAAAACTCTTATATTTAAAAACTCAGTTTACGTTATTTTGTAAACTAAAAATTTATTTTTAAAATCTTTTAAAAATTCACTGCATTTTTCATATACTTTACCACAGTTAAACCATTATTACCTCACTTAGACTCAAATAAAATCCACGTATCTTTATATTGCTCCGGAATATTTACGTACTCAATAAATCATAACAATTTTATTTTCATCTAGAAATAAACTTTACTACAAAATAAATTGGCCACGATATAATTCATATCCGTTGGTGTGTTTCAATGTTAACGATTTTATTTCGTCATATAATTTTTAAAGTAGTTTATATACTACCAACGCTTCTTTCTAATTAAATCCAAACGAATTACAGATTTAATTATTGATGAGGGTAGAAGTTTTTGTATTATCAGTTGTAATATTTTTAGTTTGGTTCTTATTGTTAATACCTACTAATAAAAACCAGGTTTCATACTAGTTTCTGTGGTTTTTCAAAGTACGACCACATCAGTTTTTAGCGTAGAATCTTTTATGTAAGTAGATTAGATTAGAATTGATTTGACTACTTTTTTTTATTAACAATTAATGTAGAGTCATACACAAATTTCATTTACTATATATATAAGAGATTATATTTTAACGATTTTTAAGAACTTTTAATAGCAATTAAAAAATGATTAAAATGTTTATAGATGAAAAAGTGGTTTAAGTTAAAAAACAAATTTTAGGGGACTTTAAGCCCATGTAGATACAAATCCGCGAAAATTTTATAAAAATAAAAATGTCGATTCGAGCCGAAAGCGACAAACACAAAACTTAATTCTACAAATTAGGCCTTCCTACTTATAAATCCTATGTTTGGGTAGTTCTACAAACTAAGGAATTTTTGACGTCTCAGCCAAAATGTAATGAAAAAATTTTTAATAACATTTTATTTTGAATGCCATACTATAAACTACAATTGTTTTTAGATGGTCACTAAAAATAATTAAGATTCATAAATCTTTTTTGAACAAAATTACTGTTCAAAGTGCCGAATTCTCAGGATCCTGTAGTGTCCCTCGTCCAAATTTTAGTTCAAAGTGCGTCGTGATTCATATACTTCTACATATAATTATGTCTTAGGCTTATTGTAATTTAAGAAAACCCTAGATTGTCTAAGTATTGGAAAGGAGAAATAAAATGATTATATTATATATTAAATGATTATATTATTAGGGTCTTAAAAGAAACCCAAATAAATAAGTTTACTAATTTTCCTAGCTAGGAAGGACAATTACTATTTGTATTTCCTAAAAAAATATTAAATAAATCATGTTTACATTTTGTCCCCACGATTTTATATCAGTATCCTGTTCACTATTGAATTGGCAAATATTCTCTAAACTAAATGCTGAGCGTCTTTACTGTTCCGCTGAGTCGATAGTACCTACGAAAGGTTCAAAGAATGTCATCTTTCTATTCTCACCTAGCACGTTGTTTAGTGAGCTCAGTGCGTTTCGCGAGTGAAATGGGGTCGTAATCAGTGGAGCTCTCAGTATCCTGGTAAGATTTTTATTTGCGAAATTGATAATAAATATGACTAATTTTAGCGTATTAATGTGTAAGATGCTAGCGCATATAGACCAGGGTAGAAAGCCTTTAAAAATTATAAAAAGTGAAATAAAATTGTAGTAGGATGAAACCCATTAGAAAAGGAAGGAAATATAATAAAAATGAAGGGAAAAATAATTTACGGGCGATCTGAGGTCGGGAAGGGGATGGGGGTGAGTTTTTAGGGTAAAAAACGGTTTTTCTCGATTTCCGGCAAAACTAAAAGTCCTATCGAAAAAAGTCAAATGGCAAAGTTGTAGGTAATAAAAAGATCTAAAACTTTT
This sequence comes from Emmelina monodactyla, assembly GCA_916618145.1. Lineage (NCBI taxonomy): Eukaryota > Metazoa > Arthropoda > Insecta > Lepidoptera > Pterophoridae > Emmelina > Emmelina monodactyla. The sequence goes on from OU745305.1 coordinate 11,438,341, forward strand.
GTATTTACACTTTTTTCACATAACCTCAAAATTTATGTGAAAAATTCAAAAAACTAAGTTTTTGGTTTTTTATTTTTATCTTTTACAAAAATTGTTTTTTTTAACGAAATTTGGTGAAAACTTACTTTTTTATGTCCCAAATACGCTGTAATTTATTTGATTAAAAATATTTATTTTTTTCACCTTATTTTGAATTAATATCTAAAAAACACCCTAATTTTCAATCGAAAACTCACCCGTCAAAATATCAGCTTTTTTAAAAAAGTTGGTATGTTTTCTGTTCGTTGAAATCTCTACTTTTCGATGGTGAAAAAATATATATATTACTATAGTAAATCTCCTCAGAAAATGCCAAAAATGCAAAAAAAGTCAAATTCGATTTTTTTTTTATTTTATCAAAAATTTTGAGCTATTTATTAAAATTAACACTTTAATTACTCGAAAAATATTAGATTACATGTAACATTGATAAAAAAAAGCAAATTAGAATATACTACTATAATTAACAAATAAATCAGTTAATAAAATTAATATTTAATAAAACATTTACAATATTTGGAGAAAGTTGTCGAATCTTCTTTAAATTATATGCGTAGATGTCTATTTATAACTATTTTAAGAAAAATTGTATACCTGAGTGACCTACGAAAAATAGTAGCCCATCAAAAGGTATTTCATGGAGAAGTGGGGAAGGGGCTAGGCGAGTCTGGGTCTTACTACATACATACCTACTATTTCGTAGCAGCTGTTACAACCGTTAGCCTAACCAGTATTCGAAATATAGTACAATATACAACATCGTTTATAAAAATACACGTGCACGCTGAGTTTCTTTAAGATAATTGTGACAAGATTACTTAAAAAAAAAACTTTTCGAATCTGCATAGGAAGGTAACTATCTCTATTTTTATCTGTATCAAACATAAAAATCGTAATATTTTCTTTAAAAAATTGTATGCTTAACGTAACATAACCTTAAGATTGAAATAAAATGATGTTTTAGTACAAGATATAAAAATAATAATCTCCTTAATTTTGCACAAACAAATTTAGTTAATCCCATGAAAAAAATATATATTTCAAAATACATAAAAAATATTTTAAAAATCTATAAAAAATATATAAAATATATATCATAAATAAATTTGAAATAACAAACTTTTGGCCGATTTTCATATATATTTTTTACATTTCAAATATATTTCTGTATTCAAAATATATGAAATATACATGAAATCAGCCAAAAGTTAGTTATTAAAAATATATTTACAATACATATTTTTTATATATTTATACATTTTAAATAGATTTTTAATATATTTTTTAGACATTTTGACATTTATTTCTTTATTATATTTTTTTTTTCATGGGGGTATATTCACGATAAAATAGTGAAGGCATTATTAATTCGATTCTGTCTCTTCAGATTTTTGCATTTTCTGAGAAGATTTACTATAGTAACATATATATTTTTTTTCACCATCGAAAAGTAGAGATTTTAACGAACAGAAAACATACCAACTTTTTGAAAAAAGCTGATATTTTGACGGGTGAGTTTTCGATTGAAAATTGGGGTGTTTTTTCGATATTAATTCAAAATAAGGTGAAAAAAATAAATATTTTTAATCAAATAAATTACAGCGTATTTGGGACATAAAAAGGTAAGTTTTCACCAAATTTCGTTAAAAAAAATCAATTTTTGTAAAAGATAAAAATAAAAAACCAAAAACTTGGTTTTTTGAATTTTTCACATAAATTTTGAGGTTATGTGAAAAAAGTGTAAATACAAAAGTTTTAGATCTTTTTATTACCTACAACTTTGCCATTTGACTTTTTTCGATAGGACTTTTAGTTTTGCCGGAAATCGAGAAAAACCGTTTTTTACCCTTAAAAACTCATCCCCATCCCCTCCCCGACCTCAGATCGCCCGTAAATTATTTTTCCCTTCATTTTTATAATATTCCCCTCCTTTTCTAATGGGTTTCATCCTACTACGATTTTAATTGGTTTTAAAAATTATCGACCCTGGTCTAATAGGCATAGTTAACGTGATTTTTTATGAAAGTTATAAATTGGTGTGTTTTTTTTATTTTAAGACAGAAATTATCAGGAATCTGGCCTCAGGATCCTGTCAAATTGGTACTCAGGATACTGAGAACCGTTCAGGATCCTGAGTACATTATATAAAAAATATTGTTTATGTGCAATAATAGTTTTTTGTTTATACATAAACATACTAAAAATGAATAATTTGATCAATAAACTTAACTTACCCTCGTAATTTGTTTATATACGGCTATTTAGTTTTGGGTGGTGTTCTAAGTAAAAGTACCTATTCTTAAAATTGTTTCGAAACGAAGGATTAAAAGTATAAAATAAACAAATATTTAATCGATCTAACAAATATTATATTTGAATGACGACAAAAAGAATCAGACCAAAGAAGAAATATTATAAAAGAAAAGGATAGTTAAATTAGACATAAAAAATTTAGAACAACCCTCAGAAATTAGCGTCTGGAAAAGAAACCAAATCCTTTGAGAAAATACTCCGTCCAGTTTAGATGATGAACCTGTAAGTCCTGAGTTCCATGAGCCTGTACTTACGTACCTCAGCAAGTAAAATTTTGTGATAAACCCTCAAACATTATCGCCAAAGCCAAATCTAAGATTAAAATCAGCACAAGAACCGTCACAGCACAGAAGCAGCGTATTGCAGAAAACAGTAGATAAAACAAAAAAACCGGCCAAGTGCGAGTCGGACTCGCGCACCGAGGGTTCCGTACAAACCTGCAAAAACTACTTAAAATTTTAAGCTTTTCGGAATTTTTCTGTTACCTGTGCTGTAAGCTATTGCTTCTTACCAAATTTCGAGATTCTATGTCAACGGGAAGTGGTCTTTAGGTTTTAATTCCCGTGCGTGTAGTTGCGAGTTTCAAAATATGCGGTATCAATGGTTGTACTTTTGCGTGTTGCGTTGACTTAGTTTTTTTTTTTTACGGGTTAAAGGCAATTAGATCTAAGTATTTGATATGAATTTCAACTTGATAGCTCTACGCGTTCATGAGGAAAAAAGTAATAAGTTTATATTTATTAAAAAATATATATTTTGTAATGTAACTAAAAATTTAAGGTTTTCGGAATTTTTCCTTTATGTGTGCTATAAAACGTTGCTTCATGCCAAATTTCAAGATTCTAGGTCGACTGGAAGTACCCTTTAGGTTTTGATTCCCTTGCGAGTACTTGCGAGTTTCAAAATATGCAGCTTAAATTGCTGTTTCTTTTGATTGCGTTGACATAGAAGTTTGATTTTGTTACAGCTTAAAGGTATTATAGACCTGAGTATTTGGTATGAATTTCAATTTAATACCTCTACGCGTTTATGAGGAAATGGGTAGTAAGGTTAAAATTATTAAAAAAAATATATTATGTGATATAACTAAAAAAATATGGTTTTCGTAATTTTTCCTTTATCTATGCTATAAGACGTTGCTTCGTACCAAATTTCAAGATTCTGAGTTCACGGGAAGCACCCTGTAGGTTTTGATTCCCTTGCAAGTGTCGAAAATTTGCGGCATAAACGGCTGTATCTTTTGATTGTGTTGGCTTAGAAGTTTGATTTTTTCACAGCTTCAAGGGACAGTAGACCTGAGTAATTGATATAAATTTCAGCTTCATACCTCCACGCGTTCCTGAGAAAAAGGGTCTTGACAGACGGACGGACGGACGGACAACAAAGTGATCCTATAAGGGTTCCGTTTTTTTTCCTTTTGAGGTACGGAACCCTAAAAACTGCGCTAATAGTAAAGTTTGAATAAAAACTAAGCAAATATAAAAAAGATTGATTTTGAAAAAACAAAAGAAACAACTGGATCCTAAAACCGCAATGACCTAACTTGCTGAAGATCCAACGACACGAGTAGACATCGTCAAAAAAGCTTTATTTGGTAATGTGTTGAAAAAGCAAATATAAGATAATATGTCTAATCTGAAGACTGGTCAAGAGAAGAAAGATGCAAACCAATTGCTTTTTGGCCAGATTTTCAATGCAAATAAGGGTTGAAAGTTGGAAAACAAGGTTTAAAAAAAGATGTTTAAAAAGATAGTTCAATAATTTTTGGAACACAAGTACAGTAGACTGTGTGCAGACAATAAGAAGTACAAAGATGCTACAGGCTAGACACATAAAAAATCTTCATAAAAAATATTTGAACTCAGGTTCCTAATGTCACTATGAGCTACTCCATGTTTGCAAGGCTAATCTTCGTCTGGATAGTTACTCTAAAATTATCAAACAGAGATACGAGTACATGCTTGTGTTAATGTTATTAATGTAAAGAGGCAAAAGAATGTTAATTAAATAGTTGATCTCGATGGATTGATGTTATTTTCCTCAGTTTCCTGGAGACACTCTCAGTTTCCTGTGGCATGTTTTTTTTTTAAATGGCCATAAATCAATAAATATTAAATAATTTGTCTGTTCCTTTTAGGATAAGCTAAAGGACACTGTACTTTAGCTATTAGACTGAATTCCGCCTCTAGAATGTGTAAAAAGTGACGTGCCGAAATCAGACTCAAATTCTTCCTTAGTTTGTAGAACTACCCGTTTATATTGGACAAAACTGTATAATTTACTTAGCAATTGAATAAATTTACTGAAACCATTTAGAATTCATTTACAATAGTTAATACGCGGGGTAGTTTTAAAATTATAAAGAACTAGTTTAAATAATACGACTTCGGAATTAAAATATGTACTAGAGATTTATTTATTTATTATTATTTTCATAGACTAACAATATAGATACGCAAAATTCACTTAAAAATCCTGAACTCTATTAAAATAAACTTTCATGTTTTCCAAATACGTATGATATTACAAACACAGTGGTTCATAAAATGCCAATGTTAAGAATAATCTTTAAAAAATATGTTTTAACGTATGATGCGCATGACTTGCACAGGAGCTTTTAACTCGGTAACGTTTGCATTGGTTGTCATTTGTAAGCATTCACTTTTATATAATGAAAGTTGATTTAACTAAATGGAAGACCTGACAATCCTGACATGTTGTTTACAATTTAAATTAGTTATGAAAAACAGTTAAAGCAGTGCAGTAGCCACGCCCCCGGCGGGAGGGGAGGGGAGGGGTGCCGCCCGCCTGCGCACGCGCCACGTTCATGAAAACATCGCCACGAGGGAAATTCAATGTAGTTGAAACAATAGTACTAAGGGTAATATTAACAGTTTGTGTGCTTCCGCTTTTATGTTTCTACCAGCGAGTGAATATTATTTGTTATTGTGCCTCGTAAATCCGTTACTTACTTATAATATACAAGTGAAAAATATCGGGTCGTTCTAACTAACAAACACACATTTTACTAGTGATGACATATCGTACAGAATTATTTTAAAATTAACAACTTAAAATTTTATAAACATCAATTTAAAAGCATTTTCTTGTAACGCCTTGAAATGCGACACTGTCCTCTTCTACGACACTTAGCTAGTACCTCGCTAAAGTTAGACGGGATATGTCGCGCTGCGTGCGCCCGCGCCGGGTCACTGACCGCGTCTATTTCCAAAAGCGAAGATAATTAACACTCCGCTCGGACTTGCATCGTCCGGTGTCCTATCCTACGTGGTGTAGGGACACTTGTGACACAAAATAAACACTTTGATTTGTCAGAAGTACGGTTGGGGAAAGTTGCGCTGAAATGAAACTGAAAACATAGTGTCTAAGTAGCTATAGGTAATGATGATAGACTACATGTCTGACGATGACAAGACCTATTTTATCAGTGTAACAGCGATGGCTGGTCACCATCCACTCTGGTGCCATTAATGTATGAATAATATTTTATTGTATTCAAACGACAATCATTATTACCATAGGTTTTAGATTAAATATTCCAATAAATATCGCCTAGCGTTTACATTACTATTTACAATTCTGGAATTATTGTATTCAAAGGTAATGGGCGTTAGAGTTAGTTTCTGATTTGAGAATTTAAAGTTGATTAAAATAATAGGGATTAAATTTGCAATTTACTGCAAATATTAACTTATCAGCAAGTTATAACAACGTCTAAAGACGAAATTATTTGAGTCACTCTGTCATTTTAAGTTAAGAATGAGAAAATGGTTGTTGCTTTCTCTGTGTTCTCCTTTCAAATTTATTTTTTTCCTTTATATAATAAAATATGAAAATAAATAAGTACCTACCTACCTATCTCACCTGGTATTTACACAAAAATGTTTCTCAGTTAAAATAATTACCCATTAAAGCTAACACAATTTTCCGTTAGTTGTAGTATGGTTCTTCTAGCAGGAAAATATATATTTGCATTCCATATTTAAAATATTTCAGAAACTTTCATCGTTAATCTACAAAAGTTTTGGCATTCTACTTATTGGTACTACTACTGCCATCTATACATTTATTCTGCAACTAAATTGAGCAGCGCCATCTATTCCCATGAGGAGTAAACTATGTTTGAAAGCTCTGCACCAGCACGAACACAAGCTTGCGTGAGCTTTAGTCTGCAATGACGGAACTTATTGAAAGCTTTCGAAATATTTCGTCTACAGATATGCTTATAGATGGCGCCACGTGTTACGTGCGATGTTGAAAAGTTTGTTTGATAATAAACTAAAAAGTAATTTCTTGCAGGTTAATAAATACGATTTCGGTCTGAGGTTTTAATACGCTCAATTAAATTTTTTTGATGAAACTGCTGCTTTTTAAGAAACAGCAATAAAAAAATTAAGTGTTTTTCAATTTTCATTCATATTAATAGGTAAACACTTATATTATTCAACCAATTATTATATTACAAACGTTTATAGTATAAAACAATAGACTTATAAAATCAGAGCATGTTGTTCAGCGTCTGCCTCAGAAGCGCACCAATGTCATACCGGAACTGCTGGCTCCCGCCATCAACCACTAACTACCGCAGTCATATACTGGAGTTAAAACCAGCTTTAAATACATTGTAATAAAGACTATAATCATATACTGAGTATGGAAGGTCTGGTACTACAGCGGTGATGATGATATTGACGATTTAACGCTAGGTATTAGTTTCATATAGCTTGCAGTATGTCCAAAAAAAATTACTTACATTATTAAAGAAACGTAATTACAAATCGATTTTTGTTTTTTAGTTAATAAAATCTTATTTAAGAAATGATCTCCTGATGATATAACAAACTCCTAATAGACTGCTTCGCTTCAATAATAAGATGAAGAAGCGAAGTCGAAACAGACAGGATACTTTGGATATTCGATCTCGGTGCCGAGAACCACTTTGCCTTAACCATAAAACATAAAAGAAGAAAAACGATGACTTAAACACAATGTAAAGACACGCAATGTAGACGTGCGTTTCCTAATCTCCCGCTCTGCGCCGCGGGTCTCGTGGTAGCGGCCTGTATTTTTAGCGCAGAGCCGCGCAGCCCGCGCTGTCGACGCGCGCGCAACTATTATAACCAAAAAATATGCATTATCATAGCTAGTGTGAAGAATTGTTAGAGGAATAGTGGTTTATGAGTGTGTGAGTGAAATGATAGTGTTATGACGAAGGCTGCTACCAAGATGGACCACTTCAGGCGGCAGAGGCTGCGCCTGGGCCGCAGAAGGGTATGTGTCAAACTTGACATTTGGTGCGTGTGTGTGTGTGGTTTGTATCTCGTGTCTTATACACACCTGTTGGAAGTTGTTCGGGTACCCCCTTTAAAGTAATATTTTGGATAGATTTGTGTTTATTTGTTTTTAAATTCTTTAATTCTCTGTGTTAATATTATTCCTAAGTATTTGACGCGCCAGTTTGTTTTTTTTTTACAATATTGTTACGATAATTTTATAACCACACCATATTTAATAAACCATTTACTGATATTATCTATTCTGAGATCTAAGTAGGTATATACCCTGCTGTACAAATGACTGCAATGTTTTCACGCTTGGCCGTGACTGCAGTGACTCACAATGTTTCTGTTCGTAAAACAAATTACTTCCACAGAGTTGTAAATCAAATAGTACAAGTACAGTGGTAATACTAGGTAACTTACAATGTATTGTATTGTAATGTAACTATGTTTCTGACAATGTAATTAAACATTAACGTTGCTGTGAGAAGAAAGCTTGTTTATAATCAACTGGCTTTTACCTGCGCGGCTTCGAATTTCGGAGTAAAACTCCTTTTCCGTACTATGTTATTATACTTACATGTTAACCTTTCTCTTGAATCACTCTTATCTATTAAAAAAACGCATCAAATTCCGTTGCGTAGTTTTAAAGAATTAAGCATACATAGGGACAGAGAAAGCGACTTTTGTTTTATACTACGTAGTGAAGTGAAGATGTCTCATTACAAACACAAAACGAGAAAGTTAAAGAGCACCAAGAAAAATAAAATACAACTATAACTTGTTTCTTAATATATAATGGTATTTATAGCAGAAATGAAGCAATATCAGGAAGTTTTGAACCATAAACATCGACAAAACAGTAAAAACCGCATGAAATACATTGCGTGGTAAAGGCAAAAACACAAACGAACAGACACGAATATTGCCTTAGTTTGATACATTAGCTAATAATATTTAATAAAACACCAAGCACTATTGAGCCAAATAAAGTTTCTTTTGATTTCATATTCTAACATAGTTGTAGAAAAAAATAACTTTCTCTTATATTCCTACACCATCTAACACTCATCCGCTTCCATATGCGCGATGTGAGAACTCTTAAGGGTGTTAAGTGTCGCGGTGACCATCGGAAACTAGTCGACCGACCGTGACGTCATTGATCGTCGAGTGGTGCCTCTGTGGTGCAGAGACGAGTGCTGACGGGGGTAGTTATAACTATATGAACCGAGGACTAAATAGATATAGAAAGGGAAAGGGTGAATGCTGTAGATAATGTCATGGCTAGATTTGTATATTTAAAGATTTTCTTTTTGGTCTCGTTAAGTAAATATTGTCGTTGGTTGTGTCTAGTGTGTGTTAAGAACTTGCAGAAGTAAGTTACAGAGAAAGTAAATGTTTTTAAATTTTTATAATCTTATTTTCTAGCGAATAAATATGAAAGGTGCAATAAGGTATATGGAAACGAAGCTTTTCGTGTCGGTTTGTTTAGATGTTTCAAAACGATTCATTCATATTGGCAACCTCCATTCCATTCACAGTCGCAACCAAACACCTACACATACCCTATTGCAGATTAAAATAACATTAGTATCAGCATCGACATCGGCAGTCCCTAATCCTGCGGTTTTACTCCATTTAGCTGCAGTGAGCCGTCGCGGCGCTCGAACCTGCGACCTGTCTGCCTCGCAAATAGGTCACCGCCACAGCGCCATCGATCCACGCATCGCACATGCGCCAACACTCCGACACACCAAACACAATCTTAACACCATCACAATAAGTTCCAAAATCCGTTGAACCGCTGAAAGCTGACAGACGTACTCGACTGTAACCCGCCAAAAGTGCAATACGGTTTTAATGCGTTTGTAATAGAGCTGGTATTTCATTGACGCGCCGGATGAGTTTCAGACGGGTTTATTAATTCAAGTCGCCGGGCAATACACACGCTTTGTTAGGGTTTAATCAATTATTTATTTTCGGCTACCTGTAGTTGCTGCGGCGTTGGTTGCTATTCGCGCTCACTACAGATTGTTTAGATGTTTGTTTGTCGTGGGAACATTGCTTGTAGATTTGAAGATTTGCTACAAGTTTGCTACGGGGCGTAGCGCGTAGTCTGTGTAGTATTGCATGGGGCACATGTTTCTGAAACTGTTTCAGTTGTAATATAAAACAGTTATTTTTAAGTTATTAATAACGACATGATCATACATTTATACTTGCTACATATTTTATACACGATTAGTATTTTAAACAAAATAAAATTATTTTTACTTTTTAAAGAATTTGACATTAAATAATTAGAAATATCTCTTGCTGGTCAACCCTCAATCCAAAACATTATCGCCCACCCCCAAGAGAATCACACTAGTTTCCTGTTGTAATGTGTCACTTAACCCAGGAACAACCATTCTTTAGAAGTGTCTTACTCAATTTTATACTGACTCTAAGCATATGAAGTACAAAATGTGACATTTATTTAAGAGATATTCTGCAATTGTTGAGATATTTACTTTTTTTAACCAACGATGAAAAAAGGAGGGTGATTTGTTTGTATTTGCTTATAGTATTGCCAAAGAAGCGTTTTGACCTCTATTTTATAATAATCAACAACATCTTTGAGCGCTTTGTACTCTTCTGATTAAATCTTCGACGAAATTTCATTCTAGAGACGGTTCCATTGTACCACACATTTAATATTTCCGCCATGATCTAACTAAGCCGCCATTAACTTCCTCGAGAACGTGATGTCCCCATTACGTTAGACTTTATTGTACTATGACGTCACGCACCATGGCTCACTGTCTCTGGCTATTTTCATATCGAAAGACTAATCATTGTGACAATATTATGTCAGAAGGTCTACAAAACTCGAATAGTTTAAGGTCTTGCTCTGGGTCCTGCCCTTGGTCAATATTTAACTTGATCAACCAATCAATTACAGCGCTGTCAAATAACCAAGTTAAGTCATACGCACATTTTTTTTAAGTTTGTGTTCACTGGACAGTTTTTTTTATTCCTATTTTGAAACACTTCCACGGATCTTATTCCTAGTACAATGTAAACGACCCCAGTGTGTCACGATCGCTCCGTCCTTGCTCTGGCGCCGCTCAGATCCCACACTCCGCATCTATACTAATATTATAAAGCTGAAGAGTTTGTTTGTTTGTTTGTTTGTTTGAACGCGCTAATCTCAGGAACTACTGGTTCGAATTAAAAAAATATTTTTGTGTTGAATAAACCATTTATCGAGGCAGGCTTTAGGCTATATAACATCACGCTGCAACTATTAGGAGCGAAGAAATAATGGAAAATATGAAAAAAACGGGGAAAATTATTCATCCTTGAGGGCTTCCGTTGCGCGCGCTGCGAAAACGGTTCTAGGAACCAAGAATATATGTTTGAAAGAAGTAAGGGAACTTTTTACCGCGGGAAAACTTCGCATTCCCACGAGAAACCGACTTCTACGCGAACGGAGTCGCGAGCGGCCACTAGTGTATGATATAGCTCAAAAGGAAGCCGCCGATACAGAAACACTTACGTTCCCTCGCCGATACCGGAACACTTACACTCTCCAATCTGTGGGTTGATAGGAGGGAGTTTGATTGAAACACTAGTTTAGTTTGATTGCGTCGTTTGCTCGCCACTGAAGCAAACAGGCGTCTCCTGAGGATGCATCGTGTTTCGTATCGCGTCGAGTATTTTAACTTTTGATAGTGGTTACTGCTGCATGGTACGGCGTATGAATAGAGGTCGATGCGTGGACTTCTAGTGTAGAAAACATAGCAGATTGGCACAGACTTTAAAATATCATAGGTTGAACCTAAATGGATTTTCGCAAAGTAACGCATGATTCTATTTTTTTTCCCTTGTGCTTGTTCATACAAATACATATTACATTTTAACCTTATTATTTTAAACTTATTATTAAGTGAAGGTAAGGTTGTATTAAAATAGACTTGTCCTTTGATCGACATGAACGTACCACTGGATCCAATATCATATGCATGCTGAAGATTAGAGAAATGTATTTATTTAATATTTTTTTTAAAAGTAGAATTAATATCAAACTCTTTTGGTCTTCAATCGGTTGAAGCTATCCTTAAAACCTTACTTCTACGCCAACGATAAGAGATATGATGATCGAAGCTTATGTCTTACTAGTGGCCGCTCGCGACTCCGTTCGCGTAAAAGTTGGTTTCCCGTGGAAATGCGAAGTTTTCCCAGGGTAAAAAGTTCCCTAAATTCTTTCATATATATATTTTTGGTTTCTAAAACCGTTTTCGCAGCGCACGCAACGGAAGCCCTCAAGGACTAACAATTTTCCCCGTTTTTTTTCTATTTTCCATTATTTCTTCGCTCCTTATAGTTGCAGCGTGATGTTATATAGCCTAAAGCCTGCCTCGATAAATGGTATATCCAACACAAAAAGAATTTTTAAATTCGAACCAGTAGTTCCTGAGATTAGCGCGTTCAAACAAACAAACAAACAAACAAACTCTTCAGCTTTATAATATTATCTTATCATACATTTTGACATTGATTAGTTATCTCAATAATACGGAACTTTCGAGGAGTGAATCCCACTTGCACTAAGCTGAGTTGGTTTTCTAATAGTAGGCACTCGTCCTAAGCGTGTGCCCTTCCAAGCATCGCGTATGACAGACTTTCTGTATTGCAAGCTTTTTACTAATCTAAAGTTCGTTATTTTACAACAATGTAGCTAATATTCCTCTAAACTTGATAAACAACACCGCTGGCTGTGCTGAGTTGCCTCCAGCAGGTAGTGTCGGCGGCGCGTTGTGACCCACATCGGCGTGGCAGGTCGAGGACCCGCGGTGCGCGCGCAACGCACTCTCATTCACGGGCGGCAGGGGGCAGCGGGGGGCAGCGGGGGCAGCGGGGGGCAGCGGGGGCAGGGGGGGAAACAAGGGGAAGGGGGTTCAGGAATTAGACTTGCTCAAGTTGCTTTTTGTGGACGGTGTGAGCTAATGCCGTATGTAGCAACAACGTGATGGACTTTATAATAAAAAAGGATTTAGAGCTAAATTTTGAATTGAATTTTTGAATTAACTATATTGAATTGAAGGGAATAGGACGGCTTATGTTATTCTATTAAAAAATCTTGACAATTATTAAATAAGAAACGTAAGTTTCCTTTGGAAGAAGAAATCCAGAAGACAATGTTCGTTTTCGGTCAAATGAGCCGTTACGTCTCTTACATTCTAACATTCAACACTTTTCACCGTATTTAGCTGAAATAACAGTTGAGTTTATGATTGCCGATTACTGCTTCGGTAAATTCGTCATGAGTTAGTTTGTTGACGTTAAGCGCGGCTCACACCTAAGCTCGCTCAGCGTGGAACACGTCTAGGGCGGGGGTCGGGGGCGCGGGGCGGGGGCGCGGGCGGCGGCAGTCGCGTCCCGGCGTCGCGGCGGCGGGGCGTCAGCAGCCACCACGGCCGACCCCGACGCCATCCCGCTGGTGGTCCGCGGCGGCCACCGCCCGCGCAACAACTCCGCCTTCGCCGCCAACGGATACAACAAGCTCTTCACCCAGGTCACTACCGCGAGCATCAACTGCCGACAACGGTCGATAGATGATAAGGCGTGGTGGTCACGTAAACTACCACTGTTATCAAGCTTTACTTGTTGATATACATTGGAGATACCTACTTCGACGCGAGTCTATAACGATGCCATATTTTCAGTTTATGTTTTCATAAACATGCTTCACGCGATTCTATTTTCATATCGGTTTCAAGTGGTTTTACAGTGCATTATTTCTGACCTATAAGTGTTACGAATACAAACATAGTTTCACACGCGCCACCAATATTAAAAGAGCAGTAGGTAAAGCGCGTCACTCGATATTACGTACGTCATTTGATAGTAATCTATAATCCTTGTGTACTTAAAGTTGTTGGTGTTAACAGTGTCATTAAAAGTAATATTAAACCTCGAGCTTGTGTGAGTGGAAATTATATGGTTAGGTGAAGTTACCAGATACTAGATTGTGTTACAGAGAGGGTTCGTACCTAATTTAGCGACAACATTAGATGTCGATCAACTTAATCGGTGTGTATTTATTAACTATATACATTTTTTATTTTATTTAATTTTTAATTTGTTAAATTCAATCTTTCAATGCTCTCTTGTGTCGGATATGGGTTATTAGCAGAACTTAAACCTTGTTATTCTACTTAGTTCTAAAGCTTTCGGTTTACCGTAAACCGTTTACGACCTCTGACGTGGTTCATGTAGTTTTAGATCACTTCAGGCATTTTTATAAGGAAATTATCAGAGATCAACGATTTAGTGTTCCTTGTTATGCATGGATAAACATTGTTATGAGGCTGTAAGCAACTACACCTTAGTTACGCCACGTAGTAACAGCCTTCGTGGCTTCGGCATTTCAGCTGAAGCCATAAGTGTGGCAAAGAAGTAACTACTAAAGAAAGCAGAATTATTGTTTAAAGTTAGGAAAGTAGATACTTAGAGAAGTGTGGTAAACGTTATGATTTAAAATGTCTCGGAGTTTTAATATCTTATTAATAATAGAAAGTACATTTTATGATAATAAACGCCACGGATCTGATAAAAAGTTAGTAAGAAGATGTTGATTTTGCTAATTTGTTAGGATTTCAAAATTAATTTCAAACTTTCACTTCCCTACTAATATTATAAATGCGAATGTAACTCTGTCTGTCTGTCTGTCTGTCTGTCTGTCTGTCTGTCTGTCTGTCTGTTACGCTTTCACGCCTAAACCACTGAACCGATTTTGATGAAATTTGGTATTAAGAAAGAACTGAACTTGGGAAAGGACATAGGGTACTTTTTACCGCGGGAAAACTTCTCATTCCCACGGGAAACCGACTTCCACGCGAACGGAGTCGCGGGCGGCCACTAGTGTAAATATATATTTTTTCTTATTCAACACTAAAAAACTTTAGTAATCATTAATATTTGTCAAAATGAACATCACATACCTATTTACTAAAAAATGCACATGCAAATTCTCTAAAAACGACAACAAAACATTTAACTTAAACTGCAGGCATGTTGTAATTCCATGCCACTCTGGTTCCTAAGGTAATATTATAACAAACGGGGTTTTCCGCAACTGGCTGCGGCCCAAAAACAAGGGCGTAAAATATGCAGGGTGGGGGTTGAATGGAGGGGGGAGTGACGTCACGGTCGGAGGCGACTGACTGCCGCCGCAACCCGCCAGGCACAGGCCACTCAGTTTCTGTTCAGCCTTCTGCAACCAGACACTGGCCGAAACGGCTCGCGCGCCATTTAACAAAAGAAAAAATATTCAAACTCAAATCATGTCGAGTAATAATTAAAGTTCGATTTGCAAAACATGTAAAGGTGAGGTTTTGAAGATTAACGGACATTAAGTTAACAATGAAATACTATACCAAACTATGTTTGAATAGAAATATAGGCACTAACTTTTGTAGTACGTTAGTGCTTTTTAAATCAATTTCTTTGTGCTTGTAGATAGTTACTTCACTTTAGTGCATGTCTCATACTTGGTTCGTTACCAATCATTATTTACTTAATCAAAACTAAGTATTACTTCAAAAGTACTTTATTATTTTTATTGGAATTATTTCTCTGGTATCATAAAATATACTGATAAAATAATTTTATGATTTTTAATGCATGTTTAAAATTGACATATCGTGTGTTTGTGTGTGTCTGCATGCAGTTAGCACCGAGGGCCACACGCGCAGATGACCACGTACAAGCCCTTGGTAAGACTGTATTTGCTTTATTTTATTTTATCATTGCAGTTGTTTATGTTTTGCGTTTTAAAAATCTTCACAAAATAATCAAATATTTTATGAAATAATATACGTCCTGAATAAACGAGTTTGTAGGTAGGTACGCAATACTCAAAATAATGAAACACGATTTAAGCCAAATTCGTCATAAAACTCTTGAATATTTCCTACCGTAATCTCTTGTAGATTCACAAATATTTAACAAACTTTCTACCACTTGAGTAAATGTGTACTGTGCGTTCTAGACCCATCTTTACTGACAATACCACAACTTTCAACATTTCTAATTTATACCTACAAAAGCAACCAGCAGCCGTCTCTAAGAGTTCCAGCTCCCGGTTTATTCCAGTCGTAACCAGTTATTGTTTCTGGTTGCAGGGCTCAGCAGATTCAAACTATTCGCAACCATCGTCAGACGTGTCGCTCGACGACGACAAAGAGGGGCTGCGCAGAGAGAAAGAAGCGCAGGCTCTCTTACAACTGGATAAGGCAAGGGTGAGTCACTTGTATGATCACATTTTGTTAAACGAAGGTCTAGGACAAGACTCTTCTCTTTGATGAGGTTCAACTTGGTGTGTAACTAAGACTATAAATAACCATAGCTGCTGAATAGAATTATAAATGAAGATCGGACACGTTTTGTACCTACAACTAGTTCTTTTAGAAAGTCAAAAAGAAGTTCCAATGAAAATGTTACTAGTTAGGTTAAAGGAACCGTTTCACTCACCTTCGTATTGACGCCGGCTTCTACATTGTTATAATGTAGTCAACAATGCTTCCATCTCTTCCATTCTCTGTTTAGAAAGTAAGTCCAAGTTAAAGATAGTCCAAACTTTATTCTTCCTTCATCAATTTCGGCCCTTATCTGCAAAGTATCTTCCGTCCATTCCAGTCGAAGCCCGTTGCGTTCGCGGTCCGCACGAACGTGGAGTATGACGGGCAGCAGGACGACGACTCGCCGGTGCACGGCAGCGCCATCTCCTTCAAGGTGCGGGCCTTTCTACACATCAAGGTATGTTGATTGAATCAAAAAATCAAAATTCTTTTATTCATCATAAATATGTAACATATACTTAATGAACGACAATGCTACAAACTTCGACTTTACCTAACCGTGGACCGAGAGAAAAAATCCGGCGGAAAAAACTCCCAGCACACCATTGTTAACTAGTATTGGATATTTTACGGTTTTAGGTTTAGAAATCCTTCCTATGAGGATTTTGACTCTAACCAATCGTAACGTGATTAAGATTTTTGGTAGTCAATTACAATCGAAACCGCTGGATGGAAATACGGTGGTTAAATTTGTCATTATGACTTACGAATAATTAAACTTACATTGTATTATATTTCATTTGAAGAGTCTGAGTCACTTCCTCCAGTTCCGCGGCGTGGCAGGCTGCCAGTTCCATGTCCTAGTTTCATGCTTTACTTCAGACCTGATAAATGATCCTATAGTTCTGCTAAATTAAAGCTTTTTGCCAAAAATCTGCATCAACTTTCAACAGCCTCGACGCTAGGCCGCAGTGAGCGCTACGTTTGGACAGCAGCCAACTTTTGTCCGCATTCTGACAATGTTTTCGTTCCGGTAGATGAAACAAACAAATAAATTAAGCTTTGGCGAAGTTCAGGAGTGCCATTTTCTATAACTTGGCCAACTTAGTTCTAGTGTGGAAAGATTGATGTGTTGTCAACAAACTGTGAAGCACAGAGAAAATATTATTTATTTTGACATTCGGAAGCGCTCTATGAATGGGTATTGCCTGTATTTTGCGCACTGGCTCTTTAGTCTGAGTCATGCTCAATCATTTAATAAAACCGCGAGTTACGAGACTGTATTCAACATTTCGACTAGGTATCTACATACAACCGCGCACTGTTATTACTTTGCCCATCCGAGTAGTATAGGCAAGTGGCTGGACCCCAACGTACTTGGCTTTACAAATAGTAAACACTACTGATCTCATCGTCTCCGCATGGCTCTAACTCTGCGTCTAATCTGTAACCGTTAATTGAATATCTGTAATAACCGAGATATGGTGATCTCCGTTCAGGAGAAGTACGACAACAACTGGTGGATCGGGCGGCTGGTGGCGGAGGACTCGGAGATCGGGTTCATCCCGTCCCCCGTGAAGCTGGAGGCGGTGCGCGCGTCGCTGCAGGCGCGGGGGCGGTACGCGCGGCCGGCGTCGTCGCTGGGCGCGCCCCCGCCGCCGCCGCTCCCCAGCAGAGGTAGCACCCCCCCCACGCCCGGTACGTCATCCACGCGCACCAAGCATACGCTACTTGCCGGTCGCTGAGCTAGACTCTCATTTCCAAACCACGACTTGTTCTTCTTGTCAAATGTAAAATAATTCTCATTTTTAATAAGTTTAGTGGATAAATACAGTTTGCGAAATAAGACTCTAGACCAGAATGATCTAGTAACTTAAAATGAAAACTTTGTTATAGCTAGGCAAAGAAATGAGATATATGGTACAACGCAGTATTGTTTATTTTTTTCTCCTTACTTTTACTTACCAAAATCTTTATTCATTTATTTATTGGTTTCCTTTTAAATATGTAGCTCTAACTTAACTATTCAATTGGCTATTTAGTATTTATTTATGAGTATTCTTCCTTTTCTAAACGCCATCTTCAGTATCTGTGATGCTGTAACTGCTTTGTACTGTTATTCTACCATTTTCATAACCTCCATTGTGATTGTATGAGAAATCGCATTGTTTACTGGCGTATCGTCATTTGTAGCACCTCTCTTATCTATTTCAGAATCTCTTTAACTAGAGGTAAGATCACTGTCATTCATACTGCTGCCAATAAACAACGCAATTTTCATACCAAATTATTGGTTCAATTTTTATTTATAATAAGTATTGTTATAATGTATTTATTTTCAAAATTAAGGGAATGACTTCAAAGAACTTGCATACATTTTCGACCCCATTCCACCTTTACATTACTTTCCTTAACCCCGTATTGTGTATTTTATATTATTTATTAGGTTTATATTACCTTATTGATGGTTATCTAATATAGTTTTAATGATTCTGTTCTATACTATAGAATCCTTTATTTTCATTAAAAAAACTCAAGGATGGTTTAAGGACTCAACTATGTAAATATATTTTGTGACTTACTTTTAACCAAACAACTTTTATTAAATTATATTTTAAGCACTGACCGCCTAATCGTAAGTAAAGTTATTCACGCAGTTATGTGAGACAACAATTATCAATGGATATGGTTTATTGATGAGGTCAAATTAACTAATCAACGATAGAGCTGCAAAATTGTCCGAGCATATAATTGCTATGTGAAACCAACGTTGTAAATTATGATTAGCAAATTTACATATTTGTAATAGCCTGCTAGATTATATTCAGGCCACCATGTATAACCAGTGGTTTAAGGACTACTTAATTCGAAACGGGTTTTTTATATCTGGTTATTTGTGCCAAAAGAAAGCCTTTGGTAGCCTGACAAAATGAAGAAGGTAGTCGTTAAATATGTGACAGTAGGTTGTATTGTATATTGTATACGCAGGCGAGGAGTCGGACGGCGCGGGGCGGCGCGGCGCGGGCGCGGGCGGGCCGGGCGCGGGGCGCGGGGGGCGCAAGTTCTTCAAGAAGGTGGAGGCGTGCACGCCCTACGACGTGGTGCCGTCCATGCGGCCGGTCGTGCTCGTGGGGCCCAGCCTCAAGGGCTACGAGGTCACCGACATGATGCAGAAGGCGCTCTTCGACTTCCTCAAGCGCCGGTTCGAGGGCAGGTCAGAAGTTAGCCGTGACGACGGAATGGTTTGAGTAGTCCTCGCTCTGTGACTGGTACCACTAGGAAATATTGATTCGATGAACGACCGCAGGTCAGGTGAATCATCATCATCATTCATTGTCATCACATTATCAAACTTTACTTTATACCTGCCTGTAATCATATTCCACAATTTTAACTACCTAACTATTAATTTTGCATCTCTTTTCACATTCTTGAATCTTTTTCTCCTAGGTATCGTATCTTTTCTACCATATTTTCATTATCCCAACCAAAATAAGGTTTCCTTCGAAAACATCTCTAAAACTTATCTTTCTTAAAAACACTTTCAGAATTATCATAACCCGTGTAATGTCGGACATCTCGTTGGCGAAGCGGTCGTTGTTCAACAATCCTTCCAAACGGGCCATCATGGAGCGAGCTAACTCCCGCTCCACCGGCCTCGCTGAAGTGCAGGTAACGAGACACGCAGGTCATTAAATACAACAAATCTCTTGCAGAATCATCATTACGAGAGTCCAGGCAGACATTGCGATCTCCAAGAGATCCCTGCTAAACGGCCAGCCGCAGAGAAAGCTTATGGAAAGAGGAAATTCCAAACCGCTCGATGTAATACAAGTCCAGGTTAGGGATAGTTGTAAAACTTTGTGCAACTAACCCGGCATGGATACTAACTAAATGATATATTTCCTTCCCCAAATTAGGTCCAGTGCTTACCTTATATCCTAAATATAAATAGCACTACTAATGCATGCCGGGTGCAGCAATGTAGTTTATGTTGGAACTATTATGCTCGTTATTGATGTTGCTTGGATTCATTGTTTTAACTCTATCCGGGATTTCGCGCGGTAATTATTGAGCAAAAAGGTACGCTCTCCAAAGGACACCATTCCATTTCAGACACCAGGTGTATATTAAATTGACTGCAGCTGTGGTAGTACATCGGCCAGACAAAACGAACAATTGCCGAAATAGTAAAGGAACACATAGCAGCAGTCAAAAACCGACAGACGAACAAATCTGCAATCGCCGAGCACTTACTTAATAAAGGACCGAACCACTGGATCGAGCTACACAAACCGAAAGTTCTCTCAACCGAACGTCAATACTACCCTAGAATGATACGGGAAGCCATAGAGATTAAAAATAACAAGATGTTTAATAGAGAGGATGGTTATACGCTGTCATCTTCGTGGAATCCGGTCATTTATAATATCAAAAACCGGTCACAAGATTTATTGTCGGACTCGCCTGCGAATACGGTCAGCATGAGTGTGCCGGGTGTTTACAAAAAATAAAAATTGTGAGGGTAGGACTCAAACTGTCAGTGCCTAATAGTCTCTCCAGCCGCTCCAGTCCACGACCACAAAAGGTGTAACCCTGTTGAAACGTCGGGCAAAGAGGTACGTTACCTTTTTGCTTAAAAATTACCGCGCGAAATCCCAGATAGAGTTAAAACAATGTGTTCAACGCGCGTTAAGTGTTGCTTGGATTCTACTGCAAGGTTATTTGATGCCTTTTATTTCGAAGATACAGGTGTCTGGCTGTGTGCATTGGTTGGCTTAAGATTTCACAAGATGGGCCTTGCCCTTATGGTGGTATTGATATAAGGAAACGATAATGTTAGTGAAAAATGAATGATCTGCTGACCACACCAGTAATATCTGCTAAGGGCAAGGCCCATCCGGCTCCCTTATACAATCATTACTGTTAATCATCACTGAGGTTTTGAGTTTGTTCGTATTCAGACGCCATCTTTTTCATTTGCTCTTGTTTGTAATGGCTGTAATGTTGTTCCATCGCTACAGTTGAGGGTTGGTTCATAGCGGCGTGGCTGTGTGTCCGCAGGCGGAGATCGAGCGCATCTTCGAGCTGGCGCGCACGCTGCAGCTCGTGGTGCTGGACTGCGACACCATCAACCACCCGTCGCAGCTCGCCAAGACCAGCCTCGCGCCCACCATCGTCTACCTCAAGATCTCCAGCCCTAAGGTATGTGGACTAGTGGACTACAATGTTTCAGTCGTTTACGAACCGATGCAGGAAAATCAGTTTGACACATAATTGAGTCCTCTGTACACTACATATTCAGCTACAGCGTAGTGCCCCGTTTCTGATTAAACGACATTGAAACGATGGCTTCTCAATGAAATTATGTTAAATCCTGCAATTTCATATGCATGATCAACCACACGATAGAAGCATCGAACCCAACATTGAATGCTGCACTACGTTGACGACGAGACTTTTCCCCCAGGTGCTGGGGCGCCTGATAAAGTCCCGCGGCAAGGGGCAGGCCAAGAACCTGTCGGTGCAGCTGGTGGCGGCGGAGAAGCTTTCGCAGTGCCCGCCGGAGATGTTCGACGTGGTGCTGGAGGAGAACCAGCTCGAGCAGGCCTGCGACCACATCGCCGAGTACCTGGAGGTGGGTTCAGGAACTGGTTCACGTTTTTTTTATGTTAGGGATTGCTTACTTTGTTAGTTTCACAAGTGATGCGCTTATAAGAGAATACCCAAGCACTTTTTTATTAAGGTTTGGGGTTCTCCAAAAAATGTATTTATGTCTTATAGTTTATATTTACTTAAAACCTTCAAACTCGTCAAATACATTTTTAAAAGTACTCAAAACTATGAATACACTTTATTGTGTATGTGTGTGTCACTTCGCTCACACGTTTAACGCCGGAGCCCAATATCGAATCCTTAATCCGAGAGTTGGGACGATCTGAGATCGCACACGATCTGCGGATCGGTCTCCAACCTGCGTCCCAATAACAATGATACGCAATCGATGTCAGTGATGCAAGAAGATCGTCGATCGATCTCTTCATTGTAAATAAAAAGTTAGTTTTACTAATATTTAAAACGTTATGCCTAAATTTTAACTGTTAACTTGTCTGAAAATAGTTTAATATGCGTAAAAAACATACTACGTAATTAGCTTGGAAAAATTTCGGGATATACAGGGTGGCGCAATAGAACGTGCATTTATTAAGTATAGGCTAAAAAAATAAATACAAAAGGTATAGTTGAAATAAAAGACAGGATGATTAGGTAATTAAATTTAGTTTATTTTTTAAAAATAACATCATCTAAATGACGGCCCTCTCGAAGACGGCACTCCTCTAAACGCGAACGCAGATTTCTGAAAACTTTTGTCAATAAAACTGGGGTGATTGCTGCCATTTCGCCACGGATATTTTCCTTTAGCTGACTGATGTTCCTCGGATTGTTCATGTAGACTTTATGTTTGAGATATCCCCATAAAAAAAAGTCTGGAGGCGTCAAGTCAGGGCTACGTGGGGGCCAAGGGATCACCTCTTTTGGAAATTAGTCTTGCAGGGAACATCTGTCTCACAACCGCCATAGAGTCATTTGATGTGTGACAGGTCGCTCCGTCTTGTTGGAACCAAGTCCTCGTATTCGCTATTCTTGATCTCGCAAGTTCTGGAGTCAAATATCCCTCTAACATCGCAACATAGCGGTCGGTGTTAACGGTGATGTTTCGTCCTCGTGAATCTTCAAAGAAGAAAGGGACAATAATTCCTTTGCTTGAGATTGCTGCCCATACCGTTACTTTCGGACTATGCAGTGGTTTTTGATGTTTCATTTTTGGATTCTCGTCCGTCCAATAACGACAATTTTGTCGGTTTACGAACCCATTTAAATGGAAATGAGCCTCGTCAGAAAAAAGGATGTTGTCAAAAGTGGAAAATCGACTAAGCATTTCTTCAGCAAATGCCAACCTTGCTCCGAAGTCGGAATCTTTTAATTCCTGTGTTAACTGGAGCTTATAAGGATGCAGTTTAAGATCCAACTTCAAAATTCGCTGTAAACTTCGTCGCGACAAGTTTAAAGCCGCAGATCGCTTCCGAGTAGACACTTGCGGATTTTTTCGTACTGACTCCTTCACCCTCTCAATATTGTCACTGGTCCTAGACGTTCTTGGACGACCTTTTGCTGGTGGTTTAAACGTGGAACCGGTCTCTTCAAAACGCTTTATCCATATTTTAATTAAATTTGCACTCGGAGCTTCATTAATGTGTGTTAATCCATATTCAGAACAATACAGTCGCCTTGTAGAGATGTATGAACGACCGTTCTCGTAAAACGTGCGAACACAAAAAGCGCGACGCTTCCCGTCGAAGTGACTCATGGCTACTAAAACTCCACGAGTGCCACTATCTAACCACGCTAGGCTCCCCCCGCCCGCGCACCGTTGACCCCGCGAAAAATGATGACGCAATATGCACGTTCTATTACGCCACCCTGTATTTTCTTTCCGGATCTTTGCTGTTTTTTTGCAATAATTGCATTGTGTTTATACAAACATTTAAATGTAGCGAAAACTTTAATTTTGAAATACACATTTGCTGGGAAGGCACATCCAGTAAAGACACTTCTTGTAAATTTAAATTTTAAAAGTTTAAGATCCATGTACGTTGTTATGGTGACTGTTTTTGTTTTACATGGACTGACATAAAAAGTCACTCAAACAAAAGATCGAACTAAACTTACGTAAGTTGATTGACGCCCATTCCCAATATACGATCTCAATCCATTTTTAGGCATTTAAGATTGGCAATCGGATCCAAATTTTCTCAAAACTGTTTCAATAAACGATCTCCAGATTGTGGAAC
The DNA here is from genome assembly GCA_916618145.1 of Emmelina monodactyla. Classification (NCBI taxonomy): domain Eukaryota; kingdom Metazoa; phylum Arthropoda; class Insecta; order Lepidoptera; family Pterophoridae; genus Emmelina; species Emmelina monodactyla. The sequence goes on from OU745305.1 coordinate 11,462,194, forward strand.
CAATCCAAAGACGCAATCGATCCATGGGAGGCAAGCGATCTTTTTTCTGGCATGTTTGTATGAAAATGGTGCCAACCATCATCCCAATAACCGATCTATAAAAAAGAAAGAAAATTTATCCGGCAATTTTTCCGAGCTAATTACGTAAGATGTATGTTTTTTACGTATATTAAACTATTTTCAATAGTTAATAATTAAAACTTAGGCATAACGTTTTAAATATTAGTAAAACTAACATTTTATTTACAATGAAGAGATCGATCGACGATCAGTTTTGCATTATACTGACAGCGATTGCATATCATTGTTATTGGGACGCAGGTTGGAGGCCGATCCGCAGATCGTGTGCGATCTCAGATCGTCCCAACTCTCGGATTAAGGATTCGATTTTGGGCTCCGGCGTTAGTGTCAATAAAACAATCAGTGTGTTCTTTATATTTCAATCTATAGATCGGTTATTGGGATAATGGTTGGCACCATTTTCATACAAATATGGCAGAAAAAAGATCCCTTGCCTCCTATGGATCGATTGCGTCTTTGGATTGGTTCCACAATCTGGAGATCGTTTATTGAAACAGTTTTGAGAAAATTTGGATCCGATTGCCAATCTTAAATGCCTTAAAATGGATTGAGATCGTATATTGGAAATGGGCGTTAGTAGTGTAATCATCAGTATTATCATACAGGTCAACACATTTGTAAAAGTGATTTAGTTAACCGAGTTAACACCACTATCTTACTTTTTCTACCGAAGAATTTCCTTTTTTTTCGATTGACTCCCAAATTTCAAAGTATCGAGTTGAAAATATTCTTGATCTCTTGAACTGCAGAGACGATTGGTTCGTTTTAAGATATCAGGAAACCCCTTAGATTGGTAAATATTAGACGTGACCTTCTTCCTAGATTTTATTTATTTTTTATTAACCAGTCGCTGTATAATCTTTCAAGTAGAGTGGTGTACATGTGTTGTGTTGCCGCAGGCGTACTGGCGCGCGACGCACCCCCCCGCGGCGGCCCCCGCGCGCCCCCTGCCGCACGCCGCCAGCGACCGCGCCGTGCCCGGTGAGTACCACACAGCACTCACTACACACACCACGCTACACACACCACGCTACATACACCACTCTACACTACACAGCACTATACATACGCCACACACACGTTGACATTTCCAGTGTGAAACTTTACTTGTAAAAATCAATTAAACATAAAATACATACAAACTATTTCGCTTGATATTCTCAAAATAACACGAGTGATTCTTGTTTTCGTCCATACTGTTTAGTTTTCAACTCAACGATACCTTTTAAAGCGTTATCGTCATCTTTAAATGGTTATTTATTAAGCCTTTTTTTAAATTTTGCGATTTTTTTTTATTTACGAGTATATGGTAATTCATAGTAAGTAAAATTAATGAAGGGATTGGGCAGACAGAAAGAAAAGATGTGAACGCTTCAAAATATAATTATATTGTGTGAGGAGAAAATAAAAATTTGACTTAAGTGAGTGAACGGAAAGAATGATCAATTAGAATGTTAAGATTGAATGATTCTTTGATGGCTTATTCCAACAATTAACAACTACACTACACATATGCTCTACATCACATACCTATTTCGTTTTATTATCCTTTGCCTACACTCTATTCACTCACTCTTTGTTAAACCGTACTTTACCTGTTCTACACACACTAAGACTCTCTGCTCACACCGACACTTTCTGCACTTTTTAACAATTCTTTTTCATAATGTTTACTGTCTAATTATTGTCCATTTGAACTGATTTTATGACCCTAATTAGCAGTAACGTCTTTTAGAAATATTATAAGTAACTTATGTAGCGTACCTTTTGAAAACCTAACTATTTCCATTTTAATAAGTCCAAATATTGAAATCCCTTAACAATTTTCTCAAAATCCACTATTCCACATTGCATCTAACCCACTTCTCTAAAACCTACAATCAATAGTTATTATTTTGCACATATACCACGATTTTGTTAAAATCCGTCTCCCATGTGGTTCACGTTGCGATCCCTCGTCTGTGTGTGTTGGTGTGTAACCGTGTGTGTGTGTGTGTTGCCCCCCCCGCGCCCCCGCCGGCCGCCGCGCGCCGCGACAACGACGACGCCTACTACGAGCGGGAGAGAGGTAACATACTTACACAATGTACCTCTAGATATATTGTACTTGGAACAAGAGATGGAAGAAAGAACAGAATGCTTAGAAAAACAACACTTAGCACCTTATTATTAACCATCTACAAAAGAAACTTACTGATCATGTACTTAATAATTAGGTCCTCTTAGGCATCCGATTAAAAATTATCGAATCACGAAAGAAATAGCAGATTGATATTGGTGAAATCAAATTTTTTTAAGCGTTCCGATCTTTCTATCAGCTCTCAACCACCACGGCTCTTAAACCTTTTATATTTTTCAGCGTATTCGCGACCCTTTTACTAGGTAATTTAGGTGTATTAACCGTCCGTGTCATAACCCTGGCTGTCGTATCGTTGTGTAGTGGATATGCGCTGTTGTGTTTCAGTTGAAGCCAAAGGCCAGGCCTACTAACCAGGCGAAGAGTTTCACGGCTCCAGACCAGGTTCAGCCAATTCCTTTGGTCTTCTGTTTGAGAGTTCAGGCTGTTCCAGAACTAAAATGCTTTTTGACGAACTAATTTGAGGCTTCATGTAGTGGGATTAGAAGGTGCTTTGGCAGAAACACTGCTGACTTTCACTGATAGAAGCATCCTAACGGTTCCTTGCTTACTAACATAGAATATGAGCATCTTCATTATCTAGGTTTATTTTGGACATTCAATCAAACACCTTCTTAAACTACACTCTACTCGTCCATGATTGGACAGTAGTTTACAACTGAGACTGTTTTGACCCGGGTTTGTGGCAGGTACACCAGTGAGTCCTTCCCCGACGTTCGATATCTCGGTGGGGTCTCCGGGGAAGGTTCACAACTCTGGAGAGGTCATGATGCAGATGTCCCTCAGTCTGGTGTCGTAGGCAAGTGGGCAATGGTGAAGAATCCCCGTATCATCATTTGATAAATGCTACAGATCTGGGATGATTGTCCATATGTCCAGTTTGTGGTATTTCCCCAATGTTTGTCGAAAAGAATCCTCTTGTTAATATAATACAGTTCTACATTGTTCATTTACTGATACGTTTTTGATTGAGTGCAGAATTGAATTTATTGTCCCGAAATAAGGATAACAGTTAGCATGTAGGCGCTGTTTGTGGTTTGTACCGGATTCTGAGTCATCCGATTGGTTTTGTGGTCTGATAAATGACTTTCTGGATGCGTTTTATTAACATAGTATTGATTTACCTGCTATGGTAGAGTGTGGTCACACTGAAGCAGAAACGAAAGGGACGAAGGGTATACAAATGAGTAAAATATGAAGGTTTGACTTATATAAAAAAGAACATTATACCTTGGTTCTGTCTCATTCGCTTTGCTTCAATGGACATAATTTTAATAGAAACGAAGTGTTTTGTTTCTGTGAAACTGTATTTAATGATTTTTGTGTGCTTAATAATATTTGCATTTGAAGAGATTATGATTTTTGTGTATTATTTAACACTTGATAGTTGAAAACCAAGAACACATGACAAAATAGCAGATACCCATTCATAGTCACCTTCTAGAATAACTAAAGATGGCGATATCGTCACGTGTTATTGGTTGGCGCGCGTCTTTTGCTTCCCCCGACTGACATCCGCGTGTGTGCAGGCGGGCGCGCGCGCTCGTCGCGGCCCGAGCGGCTGGAGGAGGAGGAGTACTACCCGCGGGAGAGGTACCAGCGCTGCCAGCGCGACTACGACTACGACGCGCGCGACTACGACGAGCGCGAGTTCGCCGAGCGCGACTGCGGCCACGACTACACGCGCGACGCCTACCGCGACTACGCAGAGTTCGCGCGCGACGAGCGCCGCCCGCGTCGCGACGACGACCTGCCGCCCGAGCGCCGCGCGCTCAACGCCGTGTAGCCGCCCGGGCGACGCGCGCTCAACGCCGTGTAGCCGCCCGGGCGACGCGCGCTCAACGCCGTGTAGCCGCCCGGGCGACGCGCGCTCAACGCCGTGTAGCCGCCCGGGCGCCGCGCGCTCAACGCCGTGTAGCCACCAAGAAACGCGGCCGTGTCCACGGCAGGACTCGCTGTATAAATTTTACATAAGTCTAGTACAGTTAGATATTATTCGTTTCCCATTTTTCGAACATACTGTGTAATTAATGCATTGTCTGTACTTCATTGTTGCGATCATTTGTAAATAAAATAACTTTATATCGACACGAAGTTTATCTACTAGACGTAAGGCGACGATGAGAGAATTATACAGAAGTGTAACGGTAAAGTTAGGTGTAAAATAAAACAGTTTGTTATGAAAAAACGTATCGCAGTTTATTACAGGCGCATTGAAGTAAATTCGATGATCCATACTCTCTACTGAGGCGCAACGCCTTAATAATAAATTAAACATTATACAATTCAATAACAGATAAATAACTCTAATTTGATATATTTTCGCTTGCTTGCCTCTTTGGTGTCTACTAGCTAAATTACATAAAGAATTTATATTATTATATACAAAATTTTGTAATGTTAATTCAAATTTATCCAATATACTGTTTGATTTGGTAACGACACTGAAAATAGTTATTACTGAGGTGAAACACTGAGAAAGACTAGAAACCTTATGTCATACAAATAGGAAGGCAAATCTGTCGAGGCCATGATTGTTGTATCGTTTTGTAATTAAAGTACAATATCACTCTTTATTCTTAGAATGTAAGATACCTACTTATTTGCAGTATGAAGCAGGTGCAGTCGCTCTCCGACCAGTTCGTCTAGCTAGCCACAACAGATTATATTTAAATATCGGTCCGAGAGCGTCTGCACCGAACAAAGTGATATAAATATGCTGTAAGCCTTCCTGATCGAAAATAAATTTACACAAAAACAACTCCTTTCCAATTGTAACAACGGTTATTTTTCCTCGTCCCCGAAGTCTCTTTGGTTTGGCACCGCTTCCCGCCGGCCACACTGGAGAACTTAGTCTTATGTACACTATACACAAATATATACACCGCGGACGCCGGGCCGGCGCCGGTCAAATGTACAGGTAGTCGTTCTTGGTCTCCCCGCAGTAGCCGATGCTGGGGAACTTGTACACCGGGCTGTAGCGCCGGTCCTCGGAGGCGAGAGAGAGGGCGGACAGCGCGCGGCTAGCGTCGTCCTGCTCCAGCGGCGCGGGGGGCGCGGCGCGGGGCGGCAGCGGCGGCGCGCGGGGGGCGCGGCGCACGCGGAAGTGGCAGTCGCTGCTGGCCGCCCACGCGCGCTGCACCACCAGCGGCAGGTCGTCCGGGTGCAGCTTGCGCTCGTACTCCTGGGACGGACACACCTGCAACAACAGCCATCACAGTTACCACTAGTGCTTAGCCGCTCTCTCTCTCTCTCTCCCTTCAAGAGGTATAAGACTAAACAAAGTAAATCTCGTTGAATGGGTAAGCTGGGTTTCGAAAGAAAGATATAAGTATCTATTTAAACTAAAGACAAGTCATCGCTTATAGTTACGATGATTAATTGGCTTCTGGCTCTATCTGTAAGTTTTACCAACGGAAGACTTTCTTTATAGCATTGTTGTCTAATAAGAACAAGACTACCTATCATCAACTGACCTCATATAAAGAGAACCGCTCGACGCCTTCCGTGGAGTCATAGCAATGCAGCAGCACCGCCAACAGTTCGTCGGCTGTGGTTCGTTCGCTGATGAGCAGGCACTTGTACTGCGACGAGGACATGAGCGCGGAGTCGTAGATCTTCACCAGGCCGCCAGGCCGCATCTGCAGGGAGAACCTGGGACAATGGAGGGGGAAGGTTAGACAGGGAACCTGCAGTAGGACTATCTCTATTTTTATTCTTCTTTTGTGCACGAGTTTTCTATGGAAAATTATGGGTTAGATTCCATGTAAGAGACCAATTTATTTCTTATCCTAGTCCCAAATTTAGATTTAAAAAATAAAAATCTCCAGACTAAATGTGATACAGACTTTTTATGTTAAGAAATTGATGTGGGCATGGGTGCTATATCGTACGGTCTTTTATCCGGGAATTGGTATTTGTTTATACTTTAAACCATGTTTATACCCTATTGTCCTATAGGTTGTCTCTACTTAGCAGAATTAAAAAGACGTCAGCACTGACTGCTCGTCAATTCAATTCTTAGAACAGACGTAAATTACCAGAAAATAGTTTACCACGTAAAAGACTGCCTCAACAATGTTTAATTACGTTTTTATTACGTGCATCTACACTTAGCCCCTTTGCTTTGTCGACACACTCGGTAACACGATACACACGGTCAATAAAAAGTTTCAGTGATGTCCCGAAGATGTTATTCCGTCGTATGTTTACACGCCGGGAATAGACAGAGCGGCCGGAAGGGAATAGAAAAAGGACAAAATAAATGCGTCTTTTTTGAGCGAAAGCCGGTGTGGTCTTTACGCGGAAAAGTTATACCTACTTACCTATGTTTTTATTTAAATTCCTTGAGGTAAGGGTTACGGCTGTGGTTAAATTTTTGTGTTGCAAATTGTTATTATAACTATTTTGATATAAAAAAAATCATAAAACCGCAAACCATAGTGCGTCATTGAACGGTTTAATCTTTATTTATACATATATTAACAGTCTATGATGAAATGTGATGTAGTTACTATAAATAACAACGCTTCAAATACAAATAATGTAATTGTTTTATCAGTAACAATGACATTTATTGGAAATAAATTACATTATCAAAGTAGTAAACATTAGGAGTAACATCATTACGCCATTAGAAATTATTTCGTAACTTAGACAGTATGACCCTTTTCGTTATCAAGTGGGACATATAGATTGTTTATTATTATTATATTTATAGTCAGAATATTTTTTCATAAGCATATTTATTACTTTAACCTGCATCGATTGGTAGACTAACGCCTATTGAATTCTGGAGCGTTGGGAGACAGAAGTGTTTGGATAAGAGACTTTAGGCATTCGTGCCTAAAGAACCCTGACAAAGAACCGAACCCCGCAATATGCAAGTACCAAAACTGGTTATTGCTTAAAATACACCTATTATTTAGTACATCCCTACTAAGGAAAACGCTCACAGGATAAATATTTATTGGTGTCATCTATGTTAAGAGACAGGATCCTCAGGAAAACCACAATTTATGATGCAAAACTAAAATGAATTTTATTTTAAGTCATATGTGGAAATTAACGGTAAAAGTCATTTTTTTTATTATTTAGCGCTAATTTTGAACATTAAAAAAAATTGAGACTCTCTGCCTACATTTTTATAGTTATTAATGGCATCCATTGAAACATAAGCTGTACTGTGTGCTAACCATGACAATGATAATGAGTGGCAAGTAGGTGTTGGTACTGACTTGGAGTATCCCTTGGGATGGCAGGCCTGCAGCGCGGCGGGGCGCGCGTCGTCGTCCAGCACGAGCGTGGTACGGAGGCCGGCCGCGCGCACGCGCACCTCCATGCTGAGGTAGAAGAGGCGCGGGTCGCGGTGGCGCATGCGGAACTTGCCCAGCAGCGAGCCCACCACCTCGCTGGCCGTCGTGCCCCACGTCACCGACAGCGTCTTGTACTCGATGTCGGGCCGCAGGCAGCGCGCGAACACCTTGATCGTCGTCTGGAAACAACAAAGACACATGAGAACTATGTTCAAGGATTCAGCAGTTTTGCAATCACATTCACAAAGTTAGAGGAAATCCGAACGCAGGTTGGAGTCTGTTATTTAGGAGACGTTGAGAAAATATTTACGACGTCCGCTTAAAAACTGAGTGCATCTAATAATAGGCGCGCCGACAATAGTTACACAAACCACTCAGATTAATAATGACGAAATTAAATTTAATAATTACACAGAGAAATTGATGAAAACGCTTGATTGCTCAATTAAAAGGTGTCTCGAATTAATTCGCGTTGTTTCGCACGGGTCTCGGTCGATTAGTGATTTGCACTTTGAGGAGGAGGGCGGAACTCACGTGGATGTTGTTCGGGTGGAAGGCGAGTTTGAACCGGGGGGTGGGCCGCGGGGTGCGCGGGGCGCGGGGGGGCGGCGCGGGCGGCGCGTGCATCGCTGTCGGAGCACATCGTGTGACTGAGCGCGGGCACAGGAAGCCGCAGCCCTACTCCGCGGGGGTAAGTGGATATTCACCCACCTGCCACTCGAGCGGACACCCGACAATCGATTCGCTCTATCGACTCGCTCCCACTTCCTCTCTCATTGTGCCATGTTGTGATGCACCTGATTTATTGGCGAGTATTGTCCACCACTCATGTTCCGATTAACTAATGCTTCCGGCCGGGTTCATAGACACCTATTTATAAACGACACCCGCATTTTCAAAGATGTATTGTTAATATTGTGAATCAATAAATTTTATGATCCCTTACAAACTGGTATGATATTTAAAGCTTGTCAACTTGCGAGTTTTCTATAGGGCAGTGTGCAATTAGCCGCATAACGGATAAGAAATTCTTAACTTTTGCATAATTTTTCCATTAACACGTCAAGGCAAACCGGGTATCATGTTTTCCAAATGGAGAAGTAATTTCTAGTGCGTAATGAAGGAAAGTGGTAAGAGTGGTCATCTCGCGCAGGAAACGCAAAAAACGCAACAACGGATGCGCGCGCGCAGGCTCGCAGCTCCTGGAGCGTGACGGACGACGATGAACTCTGATTGATGAAACTTTAAAGGTCTCAGGCAATTCATTAAAAAAATAGCTAGTGATACTAGTGATAAATCAATTTAACACTTATTCCATTAGTCATATTTATAACAAATGAGCATAATTAAAATCACGACTTTAATGATGCAATTTAATGATAATGAATTAAACAATGCTACGAATGTAAACAGTCGCCCACGCGTTGCGCGGCGGCGTGCGCGTACGCAGCGGACTCCACTTCCTGTTGTATTGTAGTAGCAGTCACCAATGTGGAACACAGATGGCGCTACAAGCTTGTATGTTTTCTGTTATTTAATGCAAATTTAAACTGCAAGGAATATTTGCAAAAAATCGTTATATTGGACATTGATATTGAAAAATATTCATATGCTTTTGTAGCATATCCACTGAATATAATAGTAAAAATCAACCCTTTGGTGGTAAGTATACTTAAAACTTTATAATTTAATAAATGTTTTTGTAAAAAAACGTACCATTAAATAATAATATTCAATTATAGGTATAAAACACTACACGAATGTGTGATATAGGGTCAAAGATAAAGTCGGCACATCAAATCAATTTCATCAGCCAGCGCTTGTACTATGACATGGTAAAACTCAATAATCTTAGTAAATTAATAGATATGGCCTCTATTGCATAGGCAATAAGATGCATTATACGAAACAATTGAGTTATATAGGTTAATTGAAAGATGCACGAATGCAACATAACGTGAAGATGACAAACGGAACTAGTGGTACCTATGTCTAAGATAGAGAAGGGTTTAGTCATTCTTATATTCTGATGACTGAAGTGGGTCCTAACAAGGAAAATGTATTCTTGTATTAAGTCAGAAAACCTATCAAATTGGTATTCAAGAATCCATACACTCGGTCACCTTATTATCATCTCTTTCAAACACATAATAAAAATGCATTTTTACATAACAAAGTATCTAGTACTTAACAGGGTATAATCACTGAACCCGAGTAAGGACAAATTCCCTACAATAAGAGCCACGTTTCGTACAACAATGGTCGAACTGCACATGTGGTGCACCGTTCAGTTCGCAGTATTCTCTAATAGAACCATTGTCTCCGCGAGCCAGGCGCGCAACTAGCGCCTATTGCACCGAGCAGCGTTTTTACAAACCCATTCAATATGGTGTGAACGCAGCGCGCCAGAGTAATGATGATCACGGAGGAAATGAAACGGTAATGAGCAAGCGTCTCTGTATGAATAGGGAAAAATGTATCAGCTATGTTCTCTAGACATAATAATCGTTCATAAAAAAAAAAGTTGGTTAGTTTTTTATGCACTACGAAAAAGTACATTTTATAATCGTCACACGATGTTATGTTCCGAATATGTGTCTCCTGCTACTAACAACTATACACATATAGACGATTACCGACCTCTGTGGCGCAGCGGTAACTATACCGGACTGTAAAGCGGATGGTCCCGGGTTCGATCCCCGGGTCGGGCCAATTTCGACAAAATGGTTTTTCGACATTGGCTCGTGTCTGGGTGTAACTAGGTTCTCCCCTAGACCATTGTGTGGTACCTGTAACACAAGCGCTTAAAATGCACTTACCATGGGGCCACATAATTGGTGTGTAAGTCTGGAGATTTATTATTATTATTATTTATTATTACCTACATTATAATCAGTAGTTCCACAATAATTGTACAATGCAACCACACGTCATATTCCACTAATTGTTATTCAACCATACAGTTTCCGGACCATGTTCCGCCAGTTCGTACGTAATTGATATAACCTTGCGTGTTTCCGGGACAAAGGCTAATTTCTATTTTCAGCAATACTTCGGTAACAGACGTAAAAGATTAAACAAAAAAAACAAAAACCTTTTTTGTAGGACAGATTCTTAATATAACATAATAGCTTCCCTTTCATCTGTCAAACATAAAAAGCCTAAAATCCCTATTATTTAAACATCACATAATTAACCCTTTCCGACAGCCTCCGCCCTCTCCCCCTCATTAGTCCCGGATCACCGCAGCGGCTCCCTGCGCCGGCGCATCTCTAACAAGCTCCACTAAAAACTATCTCAATCGCCCGCGCTTCCTATTTCCTCACCACCATCCAACCAATTCATAGACTTCCACCGTGACGCTCTTGGATCCAATCCAAGACTTAATCAATGTAATTTGGTTATTATAATAAAATATGACAATGCGCAGCGGATAAGGAAATGGCTTCTGAGTGTGGCTTGACTTAATGTAAATAGGCTCGGGTTTTTAGTATTGGATATCCATTGCCGTGAAAGCAATTTGTATAATTCAAAGGCAAATAGACCGAAAAGCTTCGTAAGTTCTTAGCGCACGTCTTCTGCCGCAGTGACCGGATGTCGGTTCATTGCCACAATCGCCCCAATGTCAAGCTTCTTCAAGTTCAATAATAAAGCTCATTGTTGACACTGAGCGATTGCACTTAAAGCTTTTGAGTATTGGGTATTTAGTAGTAGCTTTTGTGTATTAGTAACTAAAAGATCAATTGACCGAATAAAGGGTAGGTATACGAATTGCTTATGTAAAGAAAAATGTTGTTGCATAAATTAAGTGTAACAAAAGCTCAAATAGGTACAATCCAGCCACATAACTTCTAACCACTTAGTTAAATCACGATCGCTATAAAAGATGAAACGCCGGAATCCCCGCGGCCACCCCGCCACGTATTTACACAACATTCCTCTGTTGTTCCAGTTGTCTGCCAGTTGTGACGGACAACTCATAAAATGTACCGAAATAGCTTCTCCAATCCCGGACACGAGCTATTGTAGGCCACGACTCAAGTGGAATGGTTTACCACCCCAACATACATCCATCAACCTTGAATACCAAAGGTAATTAAACAATGTAAGTGTTTTAACAGCTAAAACATGAATATGAATAGCATCTGTATCGATCCCACCTGCGCAGCCGTGGGGCGGATCACATCCTCTCAGACCCCGTCATTGAACACAGGATCCATGTGCCGAACTAAAACAAAACCGGAGCGGGACAAAAACCGGCGCGCGCACGTGCTGCCCCACCAGGTGCACAGGAAGCAAGGTTCAACAAAAATCACGTCCTTTCTTCCAAAACCAACAGATAGATTTCGAGATTATGCCTTTAATGGCCGAGGAACAAAGACATTATCATGGTTTTCTTTCCTACGATTATATCGCGATTATTACCAACTACGAGGTTTGTCCCCATTTTTGATGTCGCGTGCACATATCTAATGATTCGTCTGTTTGTAAAATAATTAAGATTGCGTAACTGTACTGTTTCCAGTATCATAATGCAGTAAATTTTGGTTTTCTTCAATGACTATTTGTTCTATTTATCAACTTTTATCAAAATGTCTACGTCAGTCTATATTGGTATATTGTTATAAGTTTCGAAACTAGCAAGCTATTGTTGAAACTGCTACAGTATGCGTGGGTCGTTTAATTCGATTCTCTGCATTCACTGACATTATTATAGCATTTTCCATGTTCCAAAATTTTTACACTCGTAAATCTTTGTAATTATACTTCGTAACTCGTAACTTTCCCGTTTATGATAAAACGCTGGTCATAAACTAAATCAGAACGAAATGGGTTTTATACGAGAAATACTGACAGGTCGTTAACGGTTAATTGAAATTATGATCTCTCGGCGACTGCTCTCAGCATGAAAAATGCAGTTGCTGCATGCAACCATTGACTAAAATTAAGTAATTTCTTGAGGCCGAATATTTAAACAACCACGTGCAAACATAGCTACTGTTTACACAGTACAACCTCCGACCTTTCGGCTACTGCATCTATTTCACAGTGACGTAATAACATATATTGTCGCGAGGTGTATGAACCGGTGCAAGGGCCTAAAGCGTTTTCAATCGGCTTCAATTACTCGCGGTCGTGGTCGCTACGCTCGCTGTGACGGTGACGGTCAATTATCATCCATCTGTCAAATTGTTAGCACCTGTCCACCAGGTCCTGTCAATGAACAGATCCTCTTCATTGATGCCGCACCACTCACAGGATATTTGCCGGCAATTTAGACTAATATACATTTTTATGTGACAGATGCAGCTAAGCTGAACATAATTATTATAAAAATAAGTTTTAGAACTAGTTAATAATTTAATAAAACACCAGATAAAACCGATATGTTTTACACACATAGCTAAAATCAACAGCGTGAACAGGATAGAAACGTGCGATTTGCTTTCACGCACCTAATTATAAATTTTACGCCAAACAATCAACAATTGTTCCGGTCGCGGTAAAACTAAAAGTACCAGTGCCCAAATGTACGGAATGTATTGAAAGTAACACTGCAACTTAAGTTAAACTTGTTCGACTAATAAACTTGATGGTTAATCTATCTCAAAGCGTGCCCCGCTTGGTCGGAATCTTCAGTCGGGATGTGAGTGTGGCTGCACCCTGGCCGAGTTCGAGGAACCCATGAGGAGCGCCTCTGTAGCGAGGACCACCCTCATCAAAGGCCCTCTGTCTCTCTCCTGCGCGCTCCATTTCTCCCCTCGACAAATGTTTCAGGTTAAACACTACCAGCACTCGCCTCATTTCCACTTTGGTTTTTTACATTCCTTTGATGTGTTCGTAACTCACTTAAACAAAGTAAGCACCGTTTAAATGTTTTATCCTGAACCGCGATGCTGTTTATTTGGATTGAGCAACGTTCAAAATAAGATTAGGTACTATTAGTGCTATGCAATAAAGCAACAAATTGCGTGTCAAAAATTTTATATCAAAGGGCGGATGTTACCACAATCATTGACCTATGTTGGCAGATATCGTTCTGTAGAAGAGTATTGTGTGTCTTCATTGTACAGCCTTTAATTTACTTGTAGAAGTGCTTATTGTTGACAATAATACATTTTTATTTCGACCGGATGCCGATTAGATAGTGTGACATTTAACTTTCGATTCGCAGAACTTTTTTTAGTACGTTTTAAGATGAGCCAGTGGCCATCGGCGCGGGCGCACGCGGCATCATGTAAAAGGCAACATGTAAGATGAGCCATACGTTTTTCGTTACACATATGTAGAGAGGACCCTTCTAAGGTTATTTAAAGTTATTTTTGAAAGACGAGATTTTATTTTTATATTTAAAAAACAAGGTCAAACTCCTTTACTTCAAAGCCCACTCGATACATTTTGCTCTTTGCTTCAATTTGCTAATGTGTGTATTTGTCACGTCTTTTAAGTAAAATGTATGAAGTAGTTCACTTTCAGCACCCAGTTTTTCAGCACCTGCTCGTTCAGCACCTGGCCTAGTTCACTTTCAGCACCTATCAATAATTTTGGCAGGTGCTGAAAGTAGACACAAATGTATTGTTACATTTAAGTTCACTTTCAGCACCTACAATATAGCAGCCTAGTGCTGGCTGCCTAATGGTTTGTTAGACAAGACGATATTAATAAAATATATCGATTAAAACCACTCGAACATGTATTTATATTTTTTCTACAAAAATCTCATTGCTTTAAAAGTTAGGTATTATCAACGACAAACAATTTGCAATAGTTGGCACTAGTAAATAGGGATGTAAAAAGTGTTATTAAAAATCGATAGTTTTTAAGATTACTTTTTTACATACATTTTAGCCAGTGTCTTTGTTTTTTTATTCATGTGTTTTGAGGTGATACTATAACTTTGTTTTGCTAATCCAGAGTACATATGTCTGTAATAAAAAAGCTATTCATTTTTTTCCAAGTATAAAAAAAAGGTTGAACTATGTTTTATTGGTAATAAAATATCTTCAAGTTTTGCAGTTAATGTAATATTAGGTCTGAAGAACCAAAAACACAAAATCCAAAAGAGATTGCTATTTTTTAAGAGTGCTACAGAAATGAAGAACTGAAAGCATTATGCTGAAATTCGGGCAAAAACTGGCACATCTAAATTCAAAAAATTTGCCAAAAAAAACTAATTAATATACTGCATAATAGAGGACTCTGTATTGAAAAGCTGCGATTTTAAGCTGATTCATCACATTATTATTTAAAGTTATTAATAACTTTAGATATGCGCCATCAATAGCCAGTAGCGAAAGAAATTTACTCATATAATTTGCAGTAAGGCACTACTTTAACTTTGTAAGATTCACTCTATTATGCCCTTTTCTGTAATATTATTAATATGCACGAGTGGGTTATAGATCGGTTTATGGCCCTAAAAACGATGTGATAAAGCTCACTTTCTTAGCAAGTGTGTTTAAAATTTGGTTTAAATTGCATTTGTTGCTGTGTAGGAAAACTATTTATACAAAAAATAATTGTTTTTCTTCGCAAGTGTGTTGAAAAAGTGCGTTTGGTACTTGTGAGCAACATGTTCATTATACACTTGGCTGATTTACTACAACCCTCAGCCTCGTGTAATATGAACTACTTTGCACACTTGTATCATAATACATAATATACTAATATGGCGACTGATAAAAATAGAATGAGTTATTGTATCTTAAGTATCGATTAAAGCTGATTTGCTAATATATGTTGTCAGAAAGAGAAAACAGATACATTGAAAATAAAGAGTTGTTAGTATGTTAAAATTTAAAAATGTGTTTTTATCGATATTAGGCAGCCAGCACTAGGCTGCTAGTAGGTGCTGAAAGTGAACTTAAATGTAAAAATACATTTGTGTCTACTTTTAGCACCTGCCAAAATTATTGATAGGTGCTGAAAGTGAACTAGGCCAGGTGCTGAACGAGCAGGTGCTGAAAAACTGGGTGCTGAAAGTGAACTACTTCAAATGTATCGTCGAATCCGGCGCATCTCGGTATATGAATGGCGGCGGTTCCGAGAATCTGTCATCAGTATAATTGAGCGCTCATCTTCACTTTACTAACAGCCTCAATACAAGACTCAAGACTGTGTTGATTCATCACTTAACTTGTGTAGCTATTTCAATTTATGTTACTGCTTATATTTATTACATAGGCACTTAGCGTTTATCATAGCAAGAATTTGAATCTAGGTTAAATAATCTACTATTTTTTACACAAAATAAGTGGCTGCAATGCGGTCCTCCGCTAAGCTATGGGAAAAGCTAATAGTACTTTTACAATCAAAATAGGTCATTCAATTTTAAATATTTCTTCAATATCCTATAACAAGATTTTAACATATATAGGTCTATGTTATTATTGCAACATTTTACATTCCACGTACCTACACAATATTGGCTAGTTTGAGTACAATTACCAGAGCAGCTTCTGTATATAGCAACCCAAGATCGACCAGCCCGGGTGTTTGTGGCGCGCGCGCAGCCTCGTGACGCGGCGGGGGCGGCGTGGGCGCACACCTTCAGAACGTGCTAACTTTGTCATTTAATTGCATTTGTTCTACAAATTAGCATCGATTTTAGGGCTGTAAAATAACGATTTTTATTTTAATCGTATTAACAAAATATTGCAAGGTTTTATAGCCGCTTTAAAATGTCAACGAAAGCACTTTAGCCATGTTTCTTTAAAATTATTAAATCGCATACTTTACTATAGACTTAATTGCGCTTGCATTGATTTATTGACGTTACCTTTTAAGGTGTTTGTATTAAATTGGCACAAGATCACGTTTTTTGGGTTAATGTTAAGTTGAAAACTTGCTATCGGAGTTGCGCTCGTCAGTCGTTGGTGGGCTGTAGATCGCTGGTTGCGCGTGAGTGGTTGTCATCTCGCGCTGCATTCCCCGCGGGCCGCGGACCGCGACGCTGCGTCGGCGCAGCTAAGGCTCCAATCACATGTGTCTCTTGTTGAAGTATCAAATTCTTTCAACCTAGTTCTATCACTATGTTACGAATTGGTACACATATTGTTTCGTCAATACAGTAGTACTTTTTGTCCATTTCGAACGGTTATTTACATAACGCTAATGGCATACCGTTTTCACTTTTTACTTCTAAATGAACTGATTCGATTAGTGTAATCATAAAAGTAGTTCTTTTTGCCGGTTTTATATCGATAAAGGAAATATAATTGCAGGTGGAATGTCCCGCGCCGACGAGGCTAGCGTTTGTCACTTTCACAATAATGTTGGTAATCTGTTCTATCGAAACGTAATAATATCCGTTTGTACCTTTCCGCATCTAGTCGTTAAAAGGTTTTTAATGAACATTCGCTAAAACAAGTAAATAAATCTACTGAGAATTAAACTCATTATAAGCTAATAAAAAAATTTGTTTCTAATTAGGACGTAACTTTAATGTTTAATTTCTAAACATTGTAACCTTAATAATAAGTTCTGTTGATCTTTTCAAAACGTGTCTAATCTAAAAGTTCAATCACAAACACATATATGTATACAGACAAGTCTATCTTATAGCGTCTCATATAGAAGGTTAGTAACACAGTTATGAAACGTCTTATTCAATATGAATTTCGCAAATAGTAGTAGGAATCCTAGTGTCATATAAACTTCTTTCGAAACCGGTTGTAAATAAAATATTTAGCATATACTTAGTTAGTTTAATATAATACTACAACTTAGCAGTTTTATGAAGTTGTAAGTGAAAGATAGGCTAAAGGATGCTTTTTAGTGCCAATTAAGTTATTAAGCGACAAATACGTCTAATATTTTAATTATAAGGTTTAATTAACAAAGTGTGTTATTTTAGTCAAGGAAATCCTTATTGTGATTTTATGTTCTAGAAAAACTATTATAAGAAACCTTTGTAATGATAAACCCCAAAATATTCGCACAAAAACTTACGGTACCTATAAAATTTTCCGTGTTTTTATGTCCCTACTTATTAAAAGGTAAGGATACCAACTTTAACAAGAATATAAGTTTCATTTTACTTGTTAATTTCAAGCAGTCATTACTTAGAACTCAATATGGAACGTAATAGGAACTTAGTAACTATTTACAATCTAAAATTTATTATTATCTGTAGCTTTACGTCACGATTTATGTGGTTCCGTGTGTCAATATTAATATATTAATTTGGTTACTTACTACCGCACAAGTTGAGGGTGTTTTAAAATCCTTTTTGTTTTATACCATAAGGAAATCTCTTTTCGATTTTGTAATACTTAAATATTTTGTAAGACAATAATTTTAGACCATAGGTACAGGAAAATAAATGTAAGTAGGTACCTACTTAAATTTGAAATTAACGCCATATAATAAAGCAAATTTTAACTTATTCTCGGAATTTGGATACAAACTTATATTGTCCACATATGAAAATCAATACTTCCCTACCTACTGCCAACTTTATTTAACAATTAATCGGCAGCTATAAATCTTTTAACATAACTTAAGATGTAACAGTAAGTGATTAGTCAACTTGAAACCACAAATTCGTGTTAAAGCAGTGATTATGAATCACTGTTAGAGTTTCTTATGCGGTCGTCATCCGATGACGCTGCAAGGGCGGACCTTGGACCTACGTGCTAATAGTAAACTACTGTTACCTTCACTATAAAATAGATATAATATAATAAGTACCGACTAAGGCTTAAGAAAAAGTACCTGCCTCCTTACAGCTAAGTTTATGGCAAAACAGTTTACTATGTTCCGGTTGGCATCTAATAATCTACATTGCAGAGTCTACAAGTTGACGGAGTTTCTGCATCTAAATACTGCCGTCTATTAAGAGTGTCAGCGGCTAGTAAATCAACTCAAGACTTATACTTTAAAAACAGGGCTCCAAAAGTAACAATACATTATAATAATGAAGTGAAGTTGAGTAATCTTATTAAGATTTAAAAAAACTGCAGCAAGCGCATTCCATCGAAAGGCTAACCAGTACGCGATTTACTATGAATACGTAACACAGGTAGGTGCGCGAATTACCCGCCTCGTGCGCAAGCGGCGCGGGTCTCAGGTCCGCCTTGAGAAGGTCGTTGAGTTAACACGATGGAGTACGTTCATGTTTTAACATTTCAGTATGTTGTACATACGTAAACACGTTCAATTTATATTTAATTATACTTATTCTTGGCTTAAGTTTCGCTTATAATTTAATTATGTAAACAACATTAAAATGACAAGTATCTGAATCAGTTGGTCGTGTCCTTGTAAGCAGAATTGGTCGCAGATATGTCGACAGAGCTGCCACTGCGCATGGTCTGGCCACCGATCTGTTGGTATTTCCTAGTATGACTCGAGGCCAAAGACACATTCGCTAGTAGCTAAATTCTTTGTCGGTATGCCGATAACTTAGAGTATCCTTAAGATTACATGAGACGAATAAAAAATAACTAGAAGTCTTTCGCCGGTGGCTGTACTCGCGTCGACATAAAGTTTGCCTATATCACTCCCGGGTAGCTGCAGTTATCTGTCCCTTGCTGTTTGGTTTTAATTAACCATAAAATCCAAACACACAAAGTTGAACTCATTATAATGTTAATACAATGATAAAAAGAATATTTTCAAAACATAAATCATTGTACATCACTGATGTAACATCAGTATTGCGTTTTGCGTATATTTTTCAATGCCACCTGCAAGCGGAGAGTTCTAACAAAAAGCGGAAACAGTCAAAACAGCAACTATGTATAATAGTCACGGTCGCACGCGCCGCAACAAGTGCATTTCCGCATCCGGTGTGAGGGCCCCCGGGAACGCAGGGCCCACGGATATGAAGGGCCATTGTCGGGATGTCGGGGCAATTAGGGACAAAGGGTTCATGACGCGATGGCGCCCTGCAGCCCGCATCCGTGCGACGGAAGTAAACAATAACACTTTTATTCGTACCAATTTAAAAAAAACACCTATTTTGCATATTACTGCTAAACCTTTTTTTTTACAAAAGCAAAATTTGAGCCAAACCTTTTAACTATTTTCCAACTATCGCTAAATACTGAATCCATGTAAGCTGACGAGTATGATGGAGTAAAGTTTACCTACACATTAGTAAACTCGGTATAACTACATCCCGAGTTAACACGACCTTAATTTCTTGTTAATCGACTTCTAATACAGCCTTCAAGATTATCCCAAAACTTTAGCCAAAATTCTTAGCTTACGGAATGTTATTTGTAGGCTTATTATTAGTACTATTATTAGTAGCAATAACACAATTATTTCACCCATAGATAAGGAAACTAGTCAATTTCACAACTACAAGATAAACCCGGTACCATAGTTACAGTTCTAAGAAAGTTATGTAAGCAAGTACAATAACACTTATTAGCGGCAATAATGTGATAATAAATGCATGTACAGCAATTTCGTACAATAAATAGAACAAATGCGTAACGAAATTAGGTCTTTATTGCACATAAAATTAGTTCATCAGGTTTTAATCAAATACATATGTGTATGCATCAGATGATTCTTTACACGTCTTATAATTAAATAAATAATTACACTAGCAACGTGTAGGTATAGGAAAAGACAAGAAAATGGTAGAGGGGAAGTATAAGATGCTAAAAGAAATACTTGAAATGAAGGTAGATTATTGGTTCCCCGTTCCCCATAGAAGGCTTGACCGGATTTCCAAATATAACAACGATATGATTATACGTCGGAATCATGATTAATACGTTAGGTAATCGATAATAACTCTATATCGATGTACGGAGCGAAATCATAAATATTCATATTTAATTATATTATTAAAGCGTTTGGAAATAATTTAGTGAAGTACAAATTTAAAATCAAGGACTGAAGGCGGATATAGTTACAATTATTTATTAGATCATTTTAAATTTAAATACGTTTGTTGTCTGCTTAGGTATGCTGCACCATGGCTTCGGCATCGATTCAAGATGGCGGATGTAAATACCGACGCTACACTCACTTCACACTGTTTTAGAAATCTCGTACATATTTTTATAGTTTCTCAGGCGCCTGCGCATTTTCTTGATTGGCAACACTGCAGTTGACTTCCTATTCTCATACTTGAAATTTGTATTTTTCCTTTAGACTTTCGTTCTCTCGTGGTTTTAATTATAAATAAATACAATTTAAGGCTAACTTCAAGATAGGTACAGATAAAACTGTATCACATTTAAAATTTGTTTTTGGAATCTTTAGAAATTAAATTTGACACGCGGAAACACTATTCAGATAACACCTTAAGAGTTATTACTAAACATACTTAATAACATTGTCATTGTTTATAAACTCAGCCATAAATAAAAAGTAATACGATATTTTTAAGAATAGCTTGACTGGTGCTTAGGTAATCCTGAATTTGAAACTATAAGATAAATAAAATTGTAATTAATCACGAGAATACGAGGCTGTATAATATGACCATGTTTTGATGAGTCTTTGTGAAATAGGCTATAACTATGCTTAGGTTACAAACTGTGTAAGATAAGTCAACTTTGTTTAGATTATCGCTAACGTTCGTAAATAACACTGACAGGGTCAATTTCGTAGAGAAGATAATAATAATACTTTGAAAGCCGAGCTGCGTTTGTACCTAGTTACTTTGTCAAAGAAACCTACCAAATGGCTTATAGTTTACCTTAATTGGATTGTGAAAATATACTACGTTTTTAGTGCGTTATAGTTGACATTGCTTCATATAACTTCCGGTTACCAAGATTAGCTTTCATTGACGTACCTTTTATAAAATCGTGAATCAACAAACAGCTGGTCTAATTGATGGTAGGTATGTGGTTAGTAAGTAAGACTAAACACATTATAAGCTTTAATGCATTCTTAGGTATTAAGATGTAGGATCTTGGTGCGAATAATGATTTTATTAATACTAAGTCATTTGAGCCAATCTGTTCCCATAAAACAATCCCTACTAATATTATAAATGCGAAAGTAACTCTGTCTGTCTGTCTGTCTGTCTGTCTGTCTGTCTGTCTGTCTGTCTGTCTGTCTGTCTGTTACGCTTTCACGCCTAAACCACTGAACCGATTTTGATGAAATTTGGTATGAAGGAAGAACTGAACTTGGGAAAGGACATAGGGTACTTTTTACCGCGGGAAAACTTCTCATTCCCACGGGAAACCGACTTCCACGCGAACGGAGTTGCGGGCGTCCACTAGTATTTTATAATACCATCCGTTATCTTAAAAATGAATCTAGTAAATATGATCAACTTCACACCATCCCGTAGGTTAACGGAAACTATTTAACTGTTCCCTTCCTGACATTATGAATTGTCGCATCTTCTCATGACGACGTCGACGACGACTCGCGCCTGCGCCGACGACGCATGTGCACGCGCAGTCGTGGGAACAAACCGAACACACACATACTACACGCAATAATGAATCTTATTAAGAATGAAATAAGATCGATGCAAATATGGCTATGAAAACTATTCGGAGTGTCAATTGTTTTGTACTATTTAATTACAACTAAATTGAGCATTAAATAAATTGAGTAAGATCTGTAAGTGTCTTGACAAATATTTAAAGAACTAATAATATTGTTATGAGAATAAGAATGTCTTACTCGTAGAAGGCTAAATTGATACCAAAAAACTGAAATATTTTAATAGCTAATATTCCCGCACACATTAATGCATAATTAGATATTAATTGCTAACACTTACAGCTATGTGCGCCGTTAATTAAAAATATGGAACGTGTACACTGCAAGCAATCGATTCCCAACATAAAAGATTTATAGCCTACCCTCGAACGCGTTTATAAAGAGCTGTTACTAAAGAGATTTTCCGATACAATGAATTCAGCAAACAATATGGGAAAGTTCATTGAGAACGAGGGCGGCGCGGGCGCATTGTGCAGACGAGCCAAGATGGCGGCGATCACCGGCAGTACGGTGAGTCAAGGAAAATCAGAAGCTAATGGCGTTTAGTCAGGCAATGGAAAATATTGTTTAAAATTCTACCGATACGTACCTAGCGGATGAGTCATTCGTGACTCGAAAAAAGTAAATGACGCCTTTATGAAAATTTTATTAATTACTGCAAATGGTAATTGAACAAATGAATATTTATTTTAATATAAAATACAGACGTGACATCATTCTCAGTCCGTCGTTTTACAGTTTATGTACGTCATTATTTTAATACAAACACATCTGATGATGATGCATAATATTATAATAGAAACAAGCCATATGTGAGCAATGAATTTGTAGGTCGAAGTGTCGATGGGAACCAAGTAGAATCATGCGCAACTATAAACGACGCAGATTTACTCGCACATGCTTCAATGAAGCTCCTGCACATATGATCCACGATTTAGGAAACACAGTCCCAACTATAACTCATCGCCTAATTGCTCGCAGATGACACACTTACATAAGAGACTTTAAAATTGTAGGTATTTTAATTAAGAAATACCAGTGAATTATGAATACAATGGTAGTTGCTAACAGTATGTATACACCGATGACATTGGTAACATTCGTTAATTCTCAGAAGCTTACATTTTATTAGCAAATAATTAAAAATAAATCATACTGCTCCACTTAGTCTCGTTCCCAGAGACACTAGTGGACAATCGCGAAATCACCTCGGTATCTGAGTGGGACATCAAATACCACTAGTATACCACCGACCACTAACGAGGACCCAGACTACACGCAAACGTGACGAAACCATACCATTGTTGGCACCAATGACTTTTCTACGATTGCTATTGAGCCTCTAATTCGAGCAGATAACGGTGTGAGAACTCATTATAATTATTAATTCAGCCTCATTGCAACGAATCAAAATATGCTAATTCAAAACTAATTGAACGAAGACTTCCAAACTAACGCCAGTTGCAGATAAGAAGACGATCGGTTAAATATTAGTTACAAATACTGATATAAGAGTATAAAACTGATAAGGGGTGTAATATCGATGTCTGCATACATTAGCTTCCTGTTGGTTCTTCTTCTTTATTAGATTAAATTGCGTTTTATTTCCCGTCCGAGGAATGCGCTGAGAACGGGAGGCGAGCTGCTCCACGAAAGTGAAAACTGTAATGATGCATGTACACGCCACCTAATATGTCGTCTGCTGACATTATAGATCCATTAACGCGGACTTATTTATTTAAAAGTGTCGGAAGTAAGACGGTAGTTTGCAAAATGGACGAAACACCTTTTCCTTTGTTTTTTTGTTGTGAGATGTGATTGCACCGTGATTCATGTAGTACATTAGTCATCATAGTCGCGAAGATTATGCTATCTACGCCAGAATGAAAATGCTAACTAGTTCACTATTAGCTGCTGATATTCTCCACCAGCAGACTATTGCCTGCTCTCCTTCTCAAGGTCAGTCTTCAGTCCTTCATTACCTGTTGTTTTTATTTGAGTTCTACGGCTATGCGACCAGTCCTTCCTCATCTGCAGTTCTAATTTAAACTTTACAGCTATGGCATTAAGACTCACCGCTTATTCCATTGCCTGCTCTTCTTTTCAAGGATAGTCTTTCCTCACCTGCTGTTCTAATTTAATCTTTACAGCTATGGCATTAAGACTCACCGCTCGTCGGTCGAGGTCGGAGACGGAGTCGTGGCGCGCGTCCAGCGAGCCCAGGCTGCAGCACGACGTGGACGACGCCAGGCTCACGGAGTCTGCGCGCGCGCGGTGCGGCGACACGGCCACGTGTTTGAGCATAGCCGCGCTCTGCAACAACATAGGCACTTGGTATACTACGTCAAAAAAGGAGAAAGCTATACTCTTGATATTAAAGGGTAAAAGGTAGTAAAGGGTAGTTCGGAGTAATCTGAAGTTGGTTCTTCTCAAACGATTAAAAAAAATTCTAGGATTTTCTGCTTACAAGAAGTTTTATTTGAACAATAAGGTAAGTAGACCTAAAGAATTGTTTTTGAATACTTGATGAGTTTTAAGAATAATATAAAGACCACCAATAATAGATATGACCCTGGGAATCAAACTCGAGACCTTCCGCTTAAAGTCCGGTATTTCTACCACTGCTGCTTATATATATCGTAACAAATAATAATAATATTTCGCAAAAGAGATAATCATCACACGAACCAGATTTAAAAACATCTAATTATAATATTTGCAACGTCTGTGAATGGTATAATGCAGGATGCACGCTGCATTAAGATTTTCGTCACCTAAACCTTAGTTAATTGGAATCGAATCTTTTTGCAACTTCCACGAATTATAAATATGCATGAACGGTGTCTAGAGAAGGTAACAGGTATTTTAAATCGCGTAATAAATTCACGGAATCACGGCTTCACGACTACTTCTGGGTAAAACAAATAAAATGTTGAAATACCAATGTATTTTTTTCCAATTGAATTCCAATTTGCACTTGAACCTTGAACTTCGGTTAGTACACACTGAGCTATTAGGGTCAATCGCTTCGATTTTTCCTTATTAAAGCAACTTGATGGACTTTCCATCTATGTATGCACAGTTTACCACCTTGATTACTCACAACACATTTCAACAAACTGGAATTTTATAATATACAAAAGTTACCTACCTATATCCTTAATAGTTAAAACAATATAGGTCTTTATTAGGTAAAATAGCGTATTGCTTATGTTAAGCAATTACTTAAGTATTTGTTATTTATCTTATAATTTTCTTTTGTGTGCTTTGTTTCTGTAAGTAATATACAATAAACATTATTCAATACACAACAAAAGCTTAGTCACAATAAACGACTTTTTACATTAACACCGTTATTAAAAACATAACGCGTATTTCAACATATTTAAAAATAAAATTTCATAGTTGAATGGTTAATAATTGTCTCTGCCAACATGTACTTGAATTCCAATAATGTCAACACATGTCACTGTCATTGACGACGGCGCGCCATGTGCCTGCGCATCCTCACGCCCGCAGCGCATGCGCAGTTCCACGAACGAAGTACCTGCGCGCGCAGCTATTGTCCCTTTATCGAAGACCCTTGCTCTCTTAATACACCGCTTATTTCATTAACGCAAGTTAGACTTTAGGTACTAATCCCAATTAACTTATTGAGAATATATTTCTTTGTTTGAAAATCCATAAAAATCATAACTAAATAATTGAAGAAACAAGGACAAAAACATCTACAGAGTGAAGGTGCTACTATAATAACTTGAAAGGTTAATTGCCGGCTCTAAAATTATAGTTAACGGGTAATCAGCTGAATCTGATGGAATTACTGCAACAATCAATCAAAACTACTTTTAATTAATGACCTCTCATAGAAGCGAATTCTTTTGGTTAGTACATTTGAGCCACTTTCCGAGCGATTTAATTAAATAAATCACTATGTACTTAGCTTCTTTCAGACAATTCGATGCTTTCTCTCCCCACAATTGTCAGATATGACTGCAATTAGATTTCTACTTTTAGAGCAGTGACATTTCACTAATAGTTATCTCACTATTGAAGAAGTTATCAAAATGGCTGATGTTATCGCTCAAGTAGACAAATCGTCGAATGCTTCACACGTTAACTGCGATTTCCGCTTCCAAAAAATACGTAATAGCGAAGATAGTATTAATAACGGGATGCAAGTTTTGACTCCATATTAGTAGATACAACGGATGCGCCCGCGCTCCGAACCAGCGATCAAACATTTACCAAGATCGATCTTTGATGTGCTGCCATCACGCAGTTTGTTTATATTTGTTAAATTTAAAATCAATCGATAAAAACAAGCCACAGGCCGGATCAATAAAACACGCATATTCCCATACCTAAAACCTGAATTTATAATTATCTAATTAACGGACAATTTTGTGACAATTTCACTCTAGATTTTGATTAAAATATTTCCACAAATATCCAGGTCGTTGATCTACTAGTTACATGGCGACTAGATAATAATATGTTGTATGAAATATTTGAAGTATTTTAACTAGAGATTTATGAAGTACTTGCGACTTAATATAAAGTAGCAAAACTGGAGCTATAAAACGATAAGTTAGAGAGAAATGCGGAAGAACCTTGTCCAAATATGTGATAGTCATAATTGGAACTTACAAATAGATTTATGTGACTGCTAGCTAATAAGTTTCCGAACTAAACAGACCTTATGTCATAACTACGACAGCGTTAATCAAATTCAGCATAAATCAAAATGTTATTAATTCCATCTTCATATTTTAGTACAACTAGTCAAATAAGGATTTAAGGACATTTTTATAATGAGCATTGTTATGGTCGTTTCTAAATTTGGAGAACTCGATTCCGGTCCACGAGTGGGAGTGGGCGAGCCCAGCTGGCACCGAGCTTTAACTTTAACGAGGTTTTGTGCAAAAAATAAATTATGGTTCGCAACAATGAGCCAGATGTGGCGGGCGATGACGCGATGTTGCCAAATTATGGAAAACTGGCCTAAATTAAAGACGACTGCATGGAATAAAGCGGTACCGAGGTTAACCAATATGGCTAATCGATTGCCTTTGTTGCTCTTCATTATAACCGTGGTTTGCCCGCATTTCCGCGATCGGTTCGTATTTCGACAGAGTTTAATCTAGTTTATGTAAGCGACCTTCTACCTGCAGCGTCGGGTGTAACAATAACAAGTAACAGTAGAGATGTGACAGTAGCTCGACACCCACATGACAAAGGATACGCTCAACGTAAACACCTTGTTATGACTACACATTATCGTAATGTACGTCTAGGGTGACATCCACATCTACCTGTGGAACTGAGTCATCTGAAATTCACGTTGAAACCATGAGCAATATTCATTAGTTTAATTGCAACGTGACTGTATTGGAATACGCAAAGTTTTTTTCTTGTTTTTACCACTTTTTCAATACCGTATGAATTTACTATTTGTTTTTTATTTAACAAGTCACAAGATAAATCCAAATCTCGTTACTAGCATAGCAATCGCAAAAGCCACGGTCAACTGAGCATTGAATTATGGAACACAATACCTTACAAATCAATATAGTTTGAGGAAAGCGAGTAATAAATAATACAAACTTTGACACAATTTCAAATAAAATGCTTAATCCAGGAATTTGTGGTCATTGCCTCCCACAAAACGGTGACGGCTTTAACATTTCATTTACCTTGTCCGAAATAAACTGATTGGTAAAATGGTTGATATTTTTAGTTGAAAATACGAGAATAGCTGTATCGCTAAATTCCGTTTACTATCAGTACATGCGTCGGCGCAGCTTCCGCGAGATCGGATGTTGGAGTCGCACGCGCATCCAACGCTGCTATGTTTAGACATTCCCTTCACTGTCCAGCACATTAACTGAACCTGAACGGAATCTAACTGACAAACAGACAAATCAGAGAGAACGAAAGCCCACAGATCACTGCAATCACTTGGAAGATGCAAATAAAAAAACTATTTATTAAATGACTTCCTTAATAACCAAATTAAAATTCCATATCCACGGTTATAACATACTATGTATCCGATTAAGTCTGTGGCGTCAATTTCTTCGTAACATCAGTGATAAATCTGAATTCATCGCTAACCGTAGTTATTAAACCGCATCCGACGACGCTGTTTTACGATCCACGTGTAAACATCGTTAAACAAACGAGTTAATGTCCACCGTCCACCAATCCACCATGTGATCCACCGTCGCTGCGGAGGAAGCAGTAAACACCGCGGCGCACGCGCACCGTGCTGAATCACAAACAATCCACCATCCAGAGGATATATTCACATACCAAACTAT
This sequence comes from Emmelina monodactyla, assembly GCA_916618145.1. Lineage (NCBI taxonomy): Eukaryota > Metazoa > Arthropoda > Insecta > Lepidoptera > Pterophoridae > Emmelina > Emmelina monodactyla. The sequence goes on from OU745305.1 coordinate 11,490,483, forward strand.
CTAGGTTACCTTGAGAAAATATTGAGATATTTTAAGTACCTACTAATTACTTAAAAAATGTATACCTATGTAGTACCTATCATACATATACATGTTCTTAAGAATAAATGAGTGTGTAGGTATGATTTTTATAAATTTGCATCAATTTGCGAAATATCCATCACATTTCAATATAAAATTTGATTTTATTACCTCTACCTAAAGCTGTTAAATTTAACTAGTTAGTCATTGAAATTCGTAAAGTACCGCACTACCGAAACTAACGGCTCTGCTAAAAACATAAACATTTTGAATTCACATCAAAAAACCTCGTTCCCGCGAAGATTAACAGTCTTGAATCAAATGAAGCTAAATTTGAAACGTTTTTTCACAAACCGACAAGTTTTGTAATCGAGACCGCAAACCAACATTGTAAGTAACTCGATAATCACAAGGGGTTTGAAAATAAACCAAAGTCACTTGAAGGTTTTTTCCTTGGGGTCATTGCACTTGTAATCCAAGCTTAGCCTTAGACACAATCATGTGTAGGGACTATAAGGATTCTTTTCACATCTGTATGTGTTTCACGTGATTTCATACTTATTCGCAATTTGTTAAAACTAGTCAAAATTTGAAAACGTCTCGAGATCACCTTTCCTTTAAGACCAACTCAGAAGTTGATACTTATCACGCTTACATGATGAACTTTGATATAGATTCCAAAGAAAACTGATAGACATCTTAAATAAGCAAAAACAAGTAGCCTAGATCTGTCTCAGATAAGTATGTTAATACCCCGCGAGCCGGCTACTATCGACTCTGCAACAAATACCTTGGAGACTTTAGAAATTGCTCGTTTTTACTATAACAATTTGTTTTTATACAGTAAACTAATATTTGGGTAGTAATTTATTCGAATCCCGTTGTAATTTGTATGTATCGCGGTGTTTGTCAGTTTTTTTGCCATCGGCTGGATGCGATGTGATTTCCGGTCGACAGACGAATTAGAATAAAGGTTTTATAATTCAAGGCCGATCACATAGCAGTTTTTGAAGAAAGATTGTCAGATATCGGGCGATAAGTTCTTGTAACTTAAAGCTAACCTTATTTTTTTACCTCTAATAAATACAGTATTGTTGAACAAAGGTTGGCTTTGTAAATACTATTACGGTTTTATAGAAAATCATTGCGCAAACCTTCAATAAAATATAATAAATAGCATTCGCGGTATCGTAGTTCACACGAGGTGCGCATACGCATGTCAGTCACGTCCAGCGGCGCGCGCGCAGCCGCGGGTCCCACACTTGACTCAACCGATCAAGTCTCCCGACTTGTCGTTATACTGCATTGTCAACCTGTCGACAGATTCTATCGCAAATCACAGATCAAACTGCATTGATGTGATGGATTCTTTTGAAAAAATAATGCAGAAAACGTGACCATGATATAAGTGTTTCAACGGTTGAAACCTGCACCGAGCTAAAATAATAGCTACCTACACTGAATCCTACGCATTCAGTGTAATTGAACGTGGCAGATAAAATAAGATTAGCATCGCAATCGAATAAACAAAACAATTTACAGGTTTCAACAAACCTTTATATATTAGGCAACTTGAAACAATCGACTTAAGCAATGCTAAGTATGAGTTAGATTCTGTGGGTGTTTCGTTAGTTGCCGAAAACTGTGCGATTGAGAGATTAGATCCCCGAGCAACTTTCTATGTGCAAGCGCAATGTTATCCATCACAATTAGAGACCAGTGGACACCACGAGGGGCATTATTACGAACAGACACGCCACGTTCCGGTGTTTTGCTAATACGGTAATTGTGTATATATTTTGGAGACAATACTTTTTTGTAACGCAAAGTTTCTACGTGTGACTGAATTGCCTTTGTTACGTACGTGTATGTACGTGGTTGACGAACTTTCTTTCTCTGTCGTGTGCATTTTGAAGGCAGAATGTAATTGTAGTGTCGCGCAGATTAGACGGCCGAGACGCCGAAATTTGTAACATAATTAAAGGTTATCGTAAATCTTAATGTTATTGCTGTGTACAATGATTGAAGCTCTCCATCGTGGCTAATAACATTAATTGATATAAACTACGGTTGATCAGTAACAACCGGTATGAAGCAGTAAGTAAATACAGGCTTAGATCATTTATTTTCTTTCATTGAAGTGACCGAACAAAAACTTTGTAATTTCAAAATAGCTCGTTGCCATGTCTACTTATAGAAAAATGTGGCAAGACTTGAATGTTGTTGAGAATAAGAAATTAAATCTTCTGTTCGTACATCGCAAAATAGTTTCAACACGCAGGCGTGTTAACTTTTATGAAATATTAAAAGACATAAATTATAATTAATAAATATAATTGCAGTTGGTGCGCATTAATATTAAAATGATTAAAATAGCCGATTGGATACGCAAGCCACTATTATGTAAAAGATAATTCACATTGTAATCAATGTTTTCCTTCCCATTGACACAATTACTGAAGATGCGCGCGCACGCTACTCGGCGATCCATCAAAGTTCGGGCGTTACGCAATGCGCCCGCGCGGAGATAACACTGCACTCGCTCGACGGTAATTTATTGTTATTATTGGAGATTTGTGAAGGGTCGAAGTCAAAAGATAACTAGATAACAGAATTTAGAGTTATAAAGGAAAGTTATTGAAGCCTGCACGTGGAGGTCGACAGTGAATAACTTTTAATGGGCTAAAGCTATTCTGTGACTCAAAGCGGCGATGTTAATTGTAATTAATAAAGTAATGTATAACATAGCGTAGCAACGTCATTCAGTTAAGACGTTGAAGTGTAGTTAATAAATCCGTCGCAGGAGGGTCGGCGGCGCGCGCGCACCGTGCCGGGGCAATTGAGACAAATGAACGCGGCGCCACACCGCCCCCCGGTACTACGCTACCACTGCCAACGAACTGAAGACAAACGTGAACAGATACCCAAGGTTGGAGATAATCATAGCGTCCAACTGTAACAAATGATCGTAATTGACGATAACGACGACAATTCAACTAACGAACGTCGCAATTCGAGCCAATTCGTAGACCACGAGATCGCCGGAATGAGACAATTGCGGGAAACCAGCGACTACCCGCAACGCTTCTGCCATTAGCTGCACTACAGATACACCGAAGCTACTACCTTCAACCAAGAATCCTAAACTAAATAATAAATACTCCATATCTAAACAAACATGGCTTATCAAACATTTAACCAGCCCAGAGGTTTAACCCAATTCGACGATGTTTGACCAAGCACCGTTTATCTATGGAATAGGCAAACTAAATATATACTACCTTATCTTCATGTTTGCTCAGCCTTGACGCCAGCGGATGCTGTCCTCCGCGATAATCCGCTCACCAAGGACGCTGCTGCACTAATATCCACAACTTTCGAAAGCTTAATTACTCTAATAAACAATGCAAGAAAATTATATCCCAAACAAACCGCAGTAAAGAATTTCTCAAGGTTTCTTTAACCTTTGTCAGATATAATTCATTATATTAACTTCACAAACGCATTTAACAAGTCGCGGTCTGGGAACTGTTCACATAGATTTATGAATAACCTCTAAAATTTCGACAGTTAGAGAAAGGATACATGTTTCAGTTATTTTGATCCGCAGGGCAACGTCCAACTGCGGAATTTAGATAAAAAAGGTTTCTCTTCCGCCGCTAGCGCCGCAACCAATGTTACAAAAAATATCCGAAGTCATCGCACCATTTAATAATGAAATGATATTTTTGATGTGAAATACCTCCGAACTACGGCGCTACGCTTCGGAATGTCGCTTTCAATATTTCATATTTACATCTAATGGACCGTTCCGCTGCTTTCTTCTTTAATCTCGTCGTAAATTGGAATTTTAATTACAACAATAGTAGATGCAGTGGCGGGACATTAATTAAGTGATTTCGTTTTGTTCAAAGGATTGCTGTTGGGACTGCGTCGTATTGCAAGAGTTACACATTCTAAGCCACGCCACATCGCGTGCGCAAGCGCCTCGTGAACTACGCGGATTACTATCAATATTAGTTTACTAATACCAACTTTCATTTGTCAATTAAGTTTATCATTCCATGTTAGAAACACTTAGAACTGCAACTAATTTAATACTAGGTATATATCTAAGAGTGTAAAGTTCACATCTTGATTCACAATGACTCAGCGGCTACGTCTCGATCGACGTTATGACGAGCGACCGCTGCTTCCTGGAACTTCATACTCCCAATATTGACCAAAGCGCCGTTCTAAATTATTCAATCAATCGATTCAAGTTTATCCTCGTTTGTTCTATAGTGTTATAAGACCAAAGTAAAAAAGTCGATTGGAAGCTGACAATGCAGAACAAGCAGCAAGTGTCGCAAGAAATATTCGCAGAGAGCGTGGGAGCAAACAACAACATTGTGTCCCAATGTGTTCCCACATACGCGCCGCAAGAACTTATAATTCATATTGAAATTCTAGAGCGCACCACAAAAATGCACAATCTAACACGAAAAAGGTTTTATTGTCAAACTCATCCGCTAGAATTAACACTTCGCTGTAAAAATAAAAAACAATTCGTGGTGCTAAATAGTGAATAAACAGCGACGTGCTGTGGCCCACCTAAGTCAACATGAAAAACTTCCCGAATATTAGAAATTAGTCGAATAACACTTTGAGGAATCTGTCCTAAGTAAACACATTCCTACTGAGATCACAGATGCGTACGGGCAGGAGATCATCACATCGCTCATTGATCTAAACAGCGTTGCATGTCGCCGTGTCAGGAGAAAATCGCTTTTTGTGAAACTTGCTCAGTATTTTGATGAGTAAAGTAGTTAAACAATCGTTTTCAGACTAATAATGATTCTCGGAAAAATAACAAAAGCAAATTAAAAGATAGAATATATTAACTGGCTATTGCTTGTTCTTAATTAATTGAAACAGATAAACGGAGTTAAGTGGTCATAAATTTTCCAATCAGAGTTAAGCATGTAGCTCTGGATCGATTATACGATGAAGCCTGGACGTTTAAGGTTTTCAAATGGTGTTTTAATTGACGTAGAAATAGTTAACAAGTAACATGTCTCGACCACCAATGGTTTATGGCGAATAAAAGATTGAAAACGTAATCCAAGAACTATTTATTTACATTGTAACGAAAAATTATTAAATTAGTAAAGTGATAAAAGCTTAAATACACATCGAATTTTATAAATTAAATAGTTTTAAAAAAGAAAACTAACAAGATAAGAAAATCATACAATGAAATGTTAACTACAAACTAACATGAAACCCTTTTTCCAACAATATAACGTACACAATGATTAATATCCATATTAAAGAAACAATTACCAAATGTAATAGCGTCACGGACCATAACAACAGACAAAGGCAAGGATTTATACCCGATGGAGGTTTGTAAGACAATGCCTCGTATTATTTTGATGATAAAGCTTCAAAGCGATGCCCTCGCGCAGTTCGTTAATGATAGGGACGACAAACGAGCCGACCGGCGCGAGCGCACGCTATGACGTTTCGAAACTTAGGTATATCGGGCGCTGTGAGAATGATACTAGATACAAATGTTAGTATTGATATTGAAGTAAGTTACAATTTAAGCTAATCATGTATTGCAGTAGGTCGGCTCTTATCGATATTTAAGGAAGGTAGTAAGTAAGTTATTTAGCATACATGAGGTCGGTTCTCAATAATAGGCCTGTATAAGTCAAATTATAGGATCAACACAGAGGCCTCCTTCTCGAGAGGGATCCACCACGAGTCGTGATCCACCACGGTGTTTAAGTTGGCGGATTTACATAATCAATATTCACCCACCATCGGTAGATAGACCTTTTTTGTTTTTGGGAATCTGGGTCACTCAGATTCCTAAAACCTTACAATGGAAAAAAATGCGTTCGTTTTATTTCTGAGAATTATTTTGGTACATCGCAAAATAAACTTTAATATTTTTTATGTGGATTTTTTGCAGCATTAATTACCTCCATTGTTATGATGCTTTTCAATGTTTCAGTTGTTAATGTATGTATTTTAGGAAGCGTCGAAGGTTACATGATGTCGCGGTTGTGAAAAACGCATTGTTTTACAAACTATGTTACAAGCCGGCAACAATGATAATTGTTAATCAAATGTTCCATTTCAATGTAAACTAGAACTATGATATGTTTATCGTAACTTTTTAACTATTAAGTATTTAAACATTAAATAAACAATAAAAGTTTAAGAACTTTCCCGCGCTTTTAAGTTTACTATCAAATTTTAACGGTAGCTGTATATGTGTGGTCACCTATCAAAATCTTAATCAGGCGCCTGCGCGTACGGCTCACAATAGAACATAAAACTGCTGCAATTTCTATATTGTTCACCATAACAACAACACATAAAAGGATTTACTTCCATGACTCACCTGGTACTTGGCTCCAGGCACTTTATTTAATCACCAATACAATCCAGCCCTGAGTCGGGCTCTCACAAGGGGAGGAACTCCATGGTATATCACTTCACAGTAAATACTTTGGAACAGAAAAGCACAAGCACTAAGCGAGGAGATCGATCGCGCGTGATTCGTCGAGCGCACGACACGTGCGTCGCGCGCGGAGTCTCGGCGCGGAGTGACGCCGACACACGCCGGCGCCGCCTGCGCAGCCTCCGCTACATATTATTGTGAAAAGAAAATCTTTCTCGTGCTTTATTAGTTTTTCATCGACATTTTCTTCACTTTCCTCCGTTGAATAGCTGCCATCTGCATCGGTGTAATTATTGTTGATCGGTTTTGCTGCGGCATCTGCCTGTACATCAATTATGGCTGGCGAGCGACAATTACCCCAGTGGCTTGGTCGACAACTGGTTCAAGGCGGGCGGTATGTATATTAGTCTAATTAACGGGCTAATTGTATGGACATCTGAAAGATTTTCTTTTGACAAACTCAGTAAATAGAAATTAACCGGTTTAGCGTTGGAATTCATAATTGAACGTTGTATTTTTCTAATGAATTGGTTAAAGCGATGTGTTGCCGTTAAGTCGAGATAAAGAGAAATTAATTTAACAAGTGCTTATTTAAATTATAACTACTGAGTGAGGCTTCCGTTAGATTCTTAACATTTATTTTTATAAACGTTCTAAAAGTCGGAGTATTGCATGAAACTGAACGGCGCAAAACGTTCGCAATTTACATATCAGATATTATCGCAACGTCAGACTCTTCCTTTATACAATTATCGCATACAAGGAAATAAGTAAAACATAATATGCACGAACAATTACTGGTTTCTAATTCTATTATTGTTTTATTACATACTACAGTTATTTAACAGTTGAATTAACTGAAACTATTTCGAATTCTGCAATAAATTATATGTAAGTAGCGAAATTACTTATTATACAGTCAAAACTGTGTTCAACAGTTTTTAAATAGTTTTGTTCAAATCCTTGTGTAGTTCAAACTATAAATCCATCGTAGAACATTGACATTATAAAAAGTATTTAAATATTATTGTTATCCTCTTATCCAGTAACAGATTCAAAAGGTAACAACTTTCAGTGAAAAGAAACTAAGAATACATACTAATTCTAATTTTCATTACAACTTGCAACATTAGTATGTAAAATATGAAAATAAATCACGTGCTAGCTGCAACAATGGTTCTACACGAGCCATGTAGGTACGCAGAAGGTATGTCCGCGCACTTTACTGTTTTATAAACTTTATACAGTTTACACATTTTTTACAGTTTGTTATTCCATTTATGACTATTATAATTTTAATGTATATTGTTTTTAAAGTTGAAGAACAGTAGTAATGTTATGTAGGTATTTATATCGATTTTGCCATTTATATGCCATTTATTTCCTATATTATTTTTTCTATAGAAGATTCTTAAGGTATACTTTAATCTCCTGATAGATCATTAAAACGGTAGGTATGTAAAGTATATGCGCCCGACCCGCTCCCAGACTGTAGACCTCTGTGTCCACCACCGTGAACCGTGACCACCTAACTACACACGATTATCATCCTTAATATCATATAGATATAGAGAACAGAATTGATTGAGTAATGGACAAAGGCCTATGAAGAAGCTGCAAGGAACTTGATCCTGTAAGATTAAGCAAATTTAAAACGTAATACGAATTGCAGTGATTAACCGTACGTAGAGGATAAATAGAATTACGTATAAGGAAAACTTGAAAACTGAATCATAAATTAATTCTTAAAGATACGTAAATAATATTGAAGTAAGACTGACTTCAGTCACGTTCCTGTCTTCCGGTGTTGATAGGTATTAGAGTTTAAGTTTCTGCGTAAATCTACGTAATACTAGGAAGCCGAGGTGAAACCACATATTTGAAAAACGAAAGAATTAGTTTTAGGGCACTACCCAGATAAGAAACTTTACATCGATGCAATTTTTTCAAAGATATCTTACATAAGATACCTCGTCAAAATAACTAGATGCAGCGAGAATTGGTGAAGACATGCTTTCTTAATACTTCAGTTACTCCAGGTTTGTCACTTTAGCATTTCAAGAGTACCTTAATCAATAAAAATACGCGACTTTTACGCTACATACTAATATCAAATCATTCAACGAAGCAGTAAGGAAGTTGCTGAAACTCAACTAATGTGTGTACTAATGAGCACGCTGGAGTAACAATGGCGCAGCCTTGAACCGAGATGTATCGTGGACTGAGCGATACCTCTCCGCGCGTGAAGCGTGACCGATTGACGCATGCGCTACTACTAATAACCAACATGGAAAAAACAATGAACTCAAGTTAAAGTACTAAGAATAAAGTACTAAGCTTAGTTTATGGATTTGAAAAAAAAAATATAATCGGCGGTTTTTAAATTTGAAAGATAAGTTGCCAGCAGGTTTCTGAGTGTGTATTTTGAAGTAAGATACTAATTATATCTGACTAGCGGGCGCCCGCGACTTCGTCCGCGTGGAAATTTATAACAATGTAACAATATTGTAAACATAATAAAAACGGTTACTGCAGCGCCCTTATCACAGGCCTATAGCTAGCTACAGCAGTATTGATAATAATGGCTTTCACTTAAGATAAGGTACTGCGACTTTTTTGTTGGACTATTCTTACAATTATATTATAAATGTGAAAATGTGTATGTCTGTCTGTCTGTCTATCTGTATGTTCGCTTTCACGTAAAAACGGCTGAACCAATTGTCTTGATTTTGGAATAGAGATAGTTCGATACCCAGGGAAGAAAATAGGATAATATCTATACTAATATTATAAAGCTGAAGAGTTTGTTTGTTTGTTTGTTTGTTTGAACGCTCTAATCTCAGGAACTACTGGTTCGAATTTAAAAATTCTTTTTGTATTGGATAGACCATTTATCGAGGCAGGCTTAAGGCTATAAAACATCACGCTGCAACTATTAGGAGCGAAGAAATAATGGAAAATGGGAAAACAACGGGGAAAATTATTCATCCTTGAGGGCTTCCGTTGCGTGCGCTGCGAAAACAGTTCTAGAAACCAAAAATATATGTATGAAAGAATTAAGGGAACTTTTTACCGCAGGAAAACTTCGCATTCCCACGGGAAACCGACTTCTACGCGAACGGAGTCGCGAGCGGCCACTAGTATTATATACTTTTACTTCGGAAAAAGCCTCATTCCTACGGAAAAAGCCATTTAGCGGTGGTTGAAACCGCAGAGCGGATAGCTAGTTTATTATCATAAACATATGTGTAACTCCAGCGGTTTTGGCAACGTGCGCCAGAATAACTCGCAGATGGTAGACTTTTAACTAGTATTTTTTCCTAGTTGCTTGATATTTAAGACTATTCACACAATATCTTTATAAATTGAAGCCTATGTATGAAGCTATATTATTGTAAAATTTTATTGTTATAAACGGTATTTTATTATCCATTCAATAGTTTTTACGTGAAAGAGTAACAAACATCCAACCATCCATACTTCCATCCATACATACTCACAAACTTTCACGTTTATAATATTAGCAGGATTAGTAGATGTCTCTTTTCGGTGAGATTTATTAATCTGACTGCGTTTTATCTCGTGTCCCAACCAAGAGAGCTAACATTTGTCCATGAATTGTTTTTAGCCATGGTTAAGCAATCACTTAGGTAAGTACCTAGTAGTTGATATTTCTAAATAGTAGTAGACTTTTTAGTTGTTAAAAAATTGGTAAACTCTTGAATTTTGTTTTAGTACCTAAGTACATTTGAATTATGACAAGGCCAATTGCCAGAACCCACGTTTAGCATAAAATTTGTTTTTGCGGTTATAGGTATCAAATAGTTATGTAACAAACCACGCAATTACAACCAGTAATGATGAAGTTTCAGTGTCTACGTGACACGCTACAAGTTACCTACCTACAAATATTAAATGCCCGTGATTGCCCAAATATTGACAAGATCGAAGTGCTTGCATAAAAGCACTACTTGATCTAAAAAAACATTGTTACATTACAAATTATTTTGGGTTACGATCGTACTTTTTTAATTTATCACAAAAAAAAACATTTTAGTCCCTTTGAGTATGTAGTTAAACTAGTTAAAGATGTAAGAAAAGTTTATGATACCTTATTCGTTTCTTTAAATTGTCCTTAGCCTTTTTGAACGGCTCAGTGGCACCTCACTTGCCTGTACCAGCGGTCACCCATGCTAGGACTGACAGCGGTCGGGGTCGCTTTACCTCAACAGTCGAGATCGGCATTACTAGACCATCAACAACTTAACTTTATTATTAGCTTTTTAAACAAAAAAAAAACGTTTGTATAATCATCATGACATGACAATCATTAAAATTCGTGATTTTTCAAAACGTGCTTGTTTTGGCGAGCTCGTCGAACCGTGGACCAATTACTGAAAATAATGGAGACAAATACAATAAAAAACATATCTCACTTTTTGCCCAAAACCCATTTTTCCAGTGCTAAGTGGCAAAAAACTTGTAAATACCTTATTTTGGATTTATTTCAGTTTTTGTGAGTTTACTAGGCATATACTATGTGCGTCATACCTATAATTGCGTCTTATATTCAACCCAGATTTTGATAAATAGTTGTATTTGGCATTGACATTTTTCTTAATTCAGAATGACGTCAAAGTATCTTTCAGTTGTCAGAGTTTCCCGCCATGTGTAAGTTCGAGTTACAGTGCGATTGGCGCGCAAGATGGCGGCGCATCCTGTGCGCACGCGCAGCTTCCGGCCGCCGCGCTTCAGTGGCGCCTCTCTCGGCACAATGACGCTTTGTTGCTATTTCTAATAGTTTACAATAAAAAAAAACTCTAGCCACAAAAAAACAAAAGCAAATCAAGTGCCTTTTGTTGTAATCGAAAGATTTCTCAACATTGTAGTTAAAGTAGGGATTAAGTAAAGTAATGAGGTGTTCAATAGATCGGATCATGCGCCGAGTTGCGCCTCATCCTCATATTAATCGGTCGATCAGCTAACCGTCGATATTAATAACCGTATTTAAGGATATCCACAAACAAGTAGGGCTATCGTCATTGGTTGAAAACGAACCTTAAAATAATATACTTACTTATTACAGTTACCATTTCCAAATAACATTCAAAACGAGATTATAATTCCTACGTGCCTGTAGTATCTAAGTTCTTGTAAAAATAAAATATTATCATATTTTTCAGACTTTGATTTGCGTATTTAGAACAAAAACCACAAAAAATCACACTAAATCTTCTCATGACAAAGAATCTATAAAGCTTTCACATTCGTTGTAAAAAAAACTATATTTCATTCAGTTATAAACATGCACAGCCCTATTTCCTAATGAAGCCAGTAATCATAGCTACTCGACCACTAACTATTCGGAAAGGGAAACAACGCGACGTGCGCAGACGCAAGCATTACACCCTGCGCGCGCGCCGGTAGCATACGATACTTAATTACTGCGTTAGAGAAGCGATAAAAACTTGGGAACACAGGACATGATCAGGAAACATTAGCGTAGAAATTAAATTGAATTACTTTTTAAGTATTTCACACATAATGCAAACTGTGATTCTTAAGTAAGTGTCATATTCAGAAGTAATAAAGTTGTTTTTTCTTTTGACTTTCACTATTAAATATCGATTCAGCCTTTGATTTTAGCTGAATTTATTTAGAAGATATTGTTTCGGATCTCGTAATAAGGAAGTGTTAAGGTATTGTCAAGTAAAACGCACTAGCATACCGTGGTTAGTTTCCTTGAACTTAACTTAAAGTAAACAATGGTAAGTAAGTGTCGGCACCTCATGATACACTATTGTTCCTAGGTGTAGAGGTACTGCGGGAACTCGAAGTTGTGTTTTGTCGATAATAATAAACAGAATTTATAAATTAAAAAAAGCTTTGATTAAACATTAAAAAATCTATTCTATTTTTTCTTATGCAAACAGTTTAAAAGTCAACTTCTAAGGCCCAATTGCAGGGAACGTTTTAACCTCGGGCTAGCTTCGGGTTAGCTAACTCAGATTTAAATGGCGCCACCATCGATTGTAACTACTTCTTATTACAATCGATGGTGGCGCCATTTAAATCTGAGTTAGCTAACATGAGGTTAAAACGTTCCCTGCAATTGGGCCTAAAGTACTAATAATTGCTAACTCCTTCGAGTATATTACAAATCTACTGCAGGTCACTAAATCTGTAATACAAATATGTGTAAAATAGTTTTTATTCGCATTATTTACTGTCAGTACGCGCTATTACCGTGGTCATGTAGCGCGACGCGGCGCGGGCGCGGCGCGGGCGCTCTACCGTGACTGTGATCTACGCTTTGTTTCAAAAAGATCTACGCACTTAGCTGAAACATAATGTTTCGCTTCAACCAATGTAGGTAATACAGGTTTTAAAGAATATATGTAATTTTACAATAATTTATGTAAGGCAAAAAAATAGATTTTCAGCGTTAAAAAATTTTGGTTAATGATTTTCTGATTTTGATTTGACACAGAAATCAACTTAAGGATGTTAACTCACTGGTACCTCCATAAGTTTAAAGGCTTTTTGTACCACGTACTGCTGAATCAATTTCAATTAAATTCAACTTGAAAAAAATTGGGATGGAATGCGTACTTTCTTTGCTTCCTACCCGTGGAGACAGGTTTGCTTCTCATTGGATCCCAGCGATTGTGCACAATCGGTTGCCGATGTCGTGTTGCAGGGTATGGAATTATACATTCCTAGTTCTGTGATACCCGTCGGCGGCAGATCCCAGCCCTGGTTTAACAAATCCTGCCAGGCAGCCACTGCTGAAAAGCAGCAATGTTACCGGGCTTGGGCTTGCGCTCACACAACTGGAGATCCCAATAGCGTATCGCTAAAAAAGAAGTACAACCTTGCCTCCAGGTCATGCAAAAGGGCCATTGCTAGGGCGAAAGCTGAGTACGTCCGTATAATTGGCGACAGACTTGTGCGTTTCCCATCTGGGTCTCGTGCATTTTGGTCATTAGCCAAAGCGGTACAAGGCAACTTCTGTCTGTCGACCTTTCCACCATTGCGCAGGGATGACGGTTCGCTTGCCCACACTGCAAAAGAAAAAGCCGATCTTCTGGGCCTTCTTTTCGCATCCAACTCGACTTTGGACGACCAGGGAAAAACACCTCCGAACATCCTGAGATGTCAGAGTTCTATGCCAGATATACGGTTCTTGCAACGCACCGTACGTAGAGCTCTTCTTTCCCTGGATATCCATAAGTCGAGCGGGCCTGACACCATCCCGGCAATTGTACTAAAGGTCTGCGCTCAAGAGCTAGCTCCTCCCATGACGCGGCTCTTTCGGCTCCTGTACTCCACCGGCGTAGTCCCTAATTGCTGGAAGACAGCACTAGTGCATCCGATCCCTAAAAAAGGCGACCGCTCAGATCCAACTAACTACCGGCCTATTGCAATCACCTCTATACTCTCCAAAGTTATGGAGAGTATGATTAACACTCAGCTCTTACGATATCTCGAAGATCACCAATTGATCAGCGACCGCCAATACGGTTTCCGTCACGGACGGTCAACTGGTGATCTTTTACTATATCTGACCCATCGCTGGGCAGAGACCGTAGAGAGCAAAGGTGAGGCCTTAGCAGTTAGTCTGGACATAGCGAAGGCTTTTGATCGGGTCTGGCACAAATGTCTTCTAGCCAAATTACCATCATATGGACTACCCGAGAGATTGTGTAACTGGATCACCAGCTTTCTTACTGGGCGGAGCATTAAGGTTGTAATCGACGGTGCATGCTCTGACTCCCTGCCCGTAAATGCCGGTGTTCCTCAAGGCTGTGTGCTCTCCCCTACATTATTCATCTTGCACATAAATGATATGCTGCAAACCAGCGGTGTACATTGTTATGCGGATGACAGTACCGGAGATGCACTGTACCATGGCCAAGCCAATCTCAGCAAGGAGTCGGTTGTCGAAAACCGGAACAAGCTTGTGTTAAAAGTTGAGGCCTCTCTAGACCTGGCCTCCTTGTGGGGTAGCGGTAACTTGGTCACATTTAACCCCCTCAAAACACAAGTTTGCGCGTTCACCACTAAAAAAACCCCATTCGTATTAGCCCCTACATTTCAGAACACTCCTCTTTGTATAAAGCCTATGATCGAAATCCTCGGTGTCGGCATATCGAGCGACGTTCAGTTTCATAGTCACTTGGAAGACAAAGCCAAATTGGCTTCTAAAAAGCTTGGAGTGCTTAACCGAGCGAGACAGTATTTCAAACCGGCCCACCGCCTTCAACTATACAAGGCACAGGTGCGGCCCCATATGGAGTACTGTTCTCACCTCTGGGCAGGAGCACCTCAATGCTTACTTCTTCCATTTGACAAGATACAACGTAGAGCGGCTCGAATCGCCGGCAACCGAGCTCTTTCTGATCGCCTCGATTCTTTGGCCCTGCGAAGAGATATATCATCTCTTTGCGTTCTGTATCGTCTATACAATGGGGAGTGTTCTGAAGAATTATTCGACCTCATACCAGCTGCACAATTCCACCACCGCACCTCCCGCCACAGATTGAAATTCCATCCCCACCACCTGGATAGCTGGCGCTCCACCACCGTCCGTTTCGGGCGGAATTTTCTGCCACGCACTACGCAGATGTGGAATGAACTACCTGCAGCGGTATTCCCGGCTACATACAACATGGGGCTCTTCAAGTCGAGAGTATATTCCCACTACAAAGGTCGGCAACACACCCCCAACACCCACAGTGTTGCGGGTAGTCATGGGCGGCGGTGATCATTTACCACCAGGTGACCCGCATGCTCGTTTGCCCCCTATTAATATAAAAAAAAAAAAAAAAAAAAAAAAAACTCATATATTATTTTTGATAATTCCTAGGTTGGTAACAGTAACTATTGAAATTAAAAAAAACAGACATCAATAGAGAAAGAAGATGGTTGGAAACTGTCACCAACGTGGATCCAATACTTAGTAAAATAAAGAGAAACAACCAGCAGACAAAAATGCAGAAAAATCAAGACTCCGTCAGCGCCTATTGTGCATAGGTAAATGACGTCTAATGAAATTCTAACAAACCTTGATTGGAAGTAAAATAATGATATTTTATTAAAGTTAGTATGAGAAGTAGCAACAACTCGTGGCAAACAATTATAAAACAATACCAGGAAGTCTAGATAAAAATAACATGAAATTATAACTTTATCAGTAACGGATCTCCATTTGAACTTATTATACAAACTGGTTTTCAGTAGTTAACTAATTGTAAACAATTGCACAGTTAACTCACCTTATTTTAATTAAGTAAAAATATTCATTTTTTTATTATGGTTTACACTTGAGGCCAGATAAATTCAATTTTTATTTCTTTAGCAGAAGTAATGATGTATCTTTAAACAATATAAAAAGTATTACAACTGACGTTTGGGTTATAAAATATTAAAACAATTGCATTTAAGCAATAAAATAAATGAACAATAAAAGGAATCTTATTGTTAAGCGTTTTTTTAAATAAACAATAACCTACTTTGAAATATATCACATTAATTACAAGTTTAATTACTAAATACAACTAGGAAAACATTTAGCTATTACAAATATAATTAATTTAAACAAAACAACATAAAACAACACTCAATGAATTAGCCCTAAAAATCTCATCAAACTCCGCCCACGGTATTTCGTCACGTCACATACACTGCGGGTATCGTACGTCCCTATTTCGTAACTCATCAATCAAAATATCAATGTACATCTTTCTGGCTGAAGCGTCGTCCCACGCGCGATGTCATGGTGCGATAGTTTGGCGCCTGCAGCCCACGAAAAGGGCTTGGTGTTAATTTACTGAATTAACTAATTTTGATTTAAATTAACGTTCGCAGCCTACACATACGGTGTGAGGAGGCGTACCTAATGAACAAAAACGAAAAGTTTGCCTTGCTTTAAAAAAAATAATAATAATAATGTATTTATGTTACGGCTAATACCCGAAGTGCGGCTACACCTAGTTTTAGCCGGTTTTAGTGTATGTTATATGGAAAACTGAAAAAAAAAAATATACCTACGTACATAAAAACTGGCTTCAATCATGAGTCGACGGAGTACCGCTACGCGGGACTCCTTTTTCTGGGTGGTATCAAAAAAGTAACCTAACTAACCTAACCTATTGATGTTCTTACCGGCTAAAACTAGGTGTAGCCGCACTTCGGGTATTAGCCGTAACATTTATACGCATACATATGTGTTCTCCCAAGTACCGATAGATTTTAAAATTAAGTTAATACCGTTGACAAAGTTTGTAAACTAATATTAAGAAATAAACTTGGGTTCGATTGTTTGTTTAAATGCGCTAATCTCAGAAATTATTGATTCAAATTGTTTTCTTTTTTGTGGTATACAGTCCATTTAATGAGGAAGGCTATAAGTATAACGCTACGATTAATAGGATCCGCAATAGCAATGAAGAATGTTGAAATCAGGAAATAAGTGTAAAGCTTTTTTTGCGTACCCTGCAAACAGTTTTTCTTTTATTATCGCAGATGATACCGCGTGATAAAGCTATATAAAACAAGAGCTTTTTATTTTAAATCTTTGCAGTTATCATTCAGCAAAGGTTCATTTTAAAATCAATCAAACAAATCCCAAATTATACTTAAAATTCAGGGAACCATAAATTTCATCATTTACACCATAAATAATGAAGAAATAAACCTACTTCAAAGATGTTTACTTAAAATTGAGGAAACGCAGCAAGGTGTTGCCATATTAGAGGAAGCTCACGAAATATCGCGGCACGAGTTATGGCAACACTGGATGTGGAACAAAACTTCCTTATTAAATACTAAAAATATTGCAGGAAATGGAACTATGAATACACTATATTATGGCAGGAGCTTTTAAATGTTTACGTTTAAAGCCCTTGGTTTAATTATTATAGTGGTGATTCCTGAAGTTTTCTATGGTAGGGACAAAGAAAACGCAAAGAAAATAAGTGGTGTGTAAAAGATTGTTCAGTGAAAGGTAGTAAATGAACCGAGCATCGCCCTGGTGTTTTAACGAACCTAAAACTTTTAATTATTTGTTTAAAAAGATTTTCTGCAAACTATTAACAACAGACCTAACTAACAAAACCGTCTTGAAAAAATATGTATATAAATTTAAAACTGTAACAAAATACATACATATTGCGCTGATTGATATAATAAAAGCCACATTTCTCGTATGTGGCTGCATAGGTGTACATACACTACTGTTTTACATTATAGGTACTATATTCAGAAGGATATATATTTTTAAGTTAGTATAAGCAATTGTGTTCCAGATATTGGCATCAAGTGTTTTGCGAAACGTTTCTAATACGGGTCATGTTTGTACAGTTCTGTCTGTTTATACGCATCTGCTATGTATTAGGACCTACTCGTGTTGAAGTTTTACAGAACTGCGCAAGCGACGATACAGTGAAAACATGTACTGTTTATTGTTATGAATATATAGAATGTGACTTATTAACTCAATGGCGTTTGTGTAAATTATTAACAGGCAAAGACAATATGCATTACAGCTTAAATAACAATATAAAAAATAATAATCAAATAAAGAAAACAGTCATGTATTTACTTAAAGTTAATAAATACGCTGGCACAATTAAATACCTATATAAAAACACATGTAACAATTTCCAGGTAAAATCGTCAGCACGCATGCGCGACATACTTTCTAAACTATTTCACCAACAAATGGCCGACTAATTTCAAAACATACAAATAATACGCGACATAAATAGAATGTCGACTGTCGATAACACCGACACGTTTACGACACGAATATCGGAATCGTTTGAAATCCGACGCGCTAGGAACTCCCGCGCACTTTCTTTAATTGCTTTGGAAATAGAACGCGGCGCGCGCGCAACGCCAAAATTTTACGACTACCCACCTGGGGTGCGGGGGCCATGGTTTGTTTATCTGTTGCAGGAAGACTTTGTATATAAATCTGCATATTACATTTCATTGCATGAATGTACTGTTTATTATACTGGTAGTACTTATAGTTTTTTGGGGCACTGCACCAGCTTTATTTTTCTTTATTAACATCTTCAAGAATGGACAACGCTTCTTAGTTGTTATATTCTTGTCTATTTACTTTATCGTGTACAAAGCTGATAAGATGCGGCTTGGAAATTACAGATATGAAAAATATTATTCGTTCCTCAAAATACATGCTACTTGATGATATGTATAGAGAGGTAGATTCTTATCTAAGACTGTGAAATGCACGTGGTCTTCCTAATAACAAAACAAGGAACACCACGCAAAATACTTTAAATTTAGGACCCCCATGTAACCATTCACTTTACTGACTCTAAATTATTACCCATTTAGCGAGCTTGTCATTTAACCCACCAATGGGGTGCGTCTATTTCAAAATGTCACGCTTGCGCAGTAGAGACACTTCATATTTAACGGTAATTGACATTTATGATGATGCTGGATCACTATTTTTCTGTCTCAAGTTTAGCTGTGGGGTCTCTTTATTTTCTATTTTTATACATTTATTCTTGTACAGTATGTAAAGTTAACTATGCAATCAATGAAAACCATATAAGACCCCAATTCAGGCCCTTTTTTATTATTTTTCAAATAAAACTATTTCGACACCAGTATATCTCTATATGGTTACGTATATCATTGATGTAACGTGTATTCCTACGTTTCACATTGAATCTCTACACCTTTATTATCCCGGGCTTTATGAGAATTTTAATTAAAACATTATAATATATTTTAATGCAGGCACTACCGGTGCAGACGCATCTCGGATTCAAAACAACTTCAATAAACACATCATAGCTATATGTTGGAACTGTGGGTATTAAGATGTGAAAACTATGATATGAGGTGAAGATTATCATAAATAAGATACTTGTTACGTCTGGTTTTAACTATTTGTTTATAAATATTTTATATCACAAGAACTTAAAGCATTGAATCGTCGTTTAGAAAGAAACAGAAGCAAGCTAAGTAGGCTGCATTTCAATATTAATAATTATTAATTCTTTAAATTAATTATCTTATTGTTATACATTTATACCTACATAGGATATGGTCTAAAATTATTCCTACATGACTAAACGATGACTAATTCAATACATAAATAATTCAGAAGCATTACAATAGACACGAACAACAACATAATTATCATGAAACATAATTATTGTATTAATAATTAATTAATAAATAAGCTACTTATAGGCGCTCCAACTGATTTTAACATAGTAATCGTTATATTAATATGCGGCTACAGTAGAGGACAAAGTTTAGATTTTAAAACAATTACCATATGTAGGTAATACACTATGCTGAAACAAAAGCATTGTTAATTGAAAAATATGGAGCTATTTAGAACTTAAGAGAGAGCTGTTTTTAACGTGTTTATAATTATTAAAACTTAAAATATCTCAGTTAACTGATAGTACCGTATATTTTGTTCTTTTTGACTGAGTGCGGCCATGAAATAACAATCGTTATCAGCAAGCGACTTGCCTTGAGGTGTTGGTACCGCATGACACATGCGTTTTACGACTTTCTTGTTCATGCGTCTCAAAAGTGCTAACTGTGTAACTGTAAGTTTGTAATATTTTCTAAAATATTTTAATTTATTTTTAAAGTCAGCTACGTTCCTCATTTTTGTCAAACATAAATCGCGTAGGCGGTTCATAATAGCCTTGCAACCCTCGCATACTAAAAATACTCCTTCATGGATGATGAAAGAAATTTACATACACGATTAAGTATTTAAATTATTAATGTTAATTAATGATTATTGTATAAAACTTATCTAAGAATTTGTTTCTGCAAATGTTTCTTTGGGTTTTAAGTAAATAATGTTATAAAGTACTTTCATCATCAAAATATACCCCTTTATAATTTACAACCATAACATTCCCACCTGTGTTACAAAACGCCACCCCTGCCCGGTCACATCGCATTCCGTGGCTGGGAGTCAGGTGGTGACCGCAGCCCCGCGGTCGCCAGTTCTCAGGGTGGTGGGCCGTGCCGGTCTGACTGCGGGACTACACTCTAGGCTAAGTAAGTAGGTAAGTGAGAGAGTCTTATTTTGAACAATAAGAGGGGTATCGTAAGTGAAGTGGTTTGTTAAATCCGTTTGCTTTATGTTTCATTGTAGAGTCCAATAAAAAAAATCTTAGTGAAAGGACGTGCATCGGATGATGATTTAAAGAAAGTTACATCTTTTTGTCCTTAAGACATTTTCATAGCTACAACACTACAAATCCTTAAACCTTCCTTACAAGACATCATACAATGCGCCGGAGAGTAAGATCTCCGGTTCCGTCCGAATAGCTACTAGGATCGCGTCACCGGGCTCACCGGGCGTCTGTGAGAGCGGCGCGCGCGCACCCGCCACACGGCGCAGGCGCGGGGGAGACGAGACTGTCACACCGTGGTGGGAATCAAAGGATTGCGGTCAGAACTCATATCCGGAAGATTTTCTATCTAATACATCATATTTTGTTGTATTAAATTTGGTTTTTATACCTAATATTGTATTAAAGATTAGAGAAAACCCAACAGTTGCTTATAATATTAAAGCGGACCTAACCATGAAAATGAAAGTTACATATACTTTAAGTTAATTATATTATGACACTCAATTATGTACAGGTAAACTAGATTAAAGCAGCGAAAGTTGTCACAAAACCCAAGTTCCAGATTAAATACATTACTTTAATTTGATTTATTACACTATTTAATAAGATAGTTGAGCTGTAATTTCACCGGGAGAGGGGTTAAATGCCTGTTAAAAGTTAAGGTATTAACTTTTTTGACTTTTATCTCACTTTTATAACACTCAATTCTAAATATGTATTCAGTACACATTCAGTAGCACTTGAAAAGTTTACTGACACCTATCTAATCTTATAAACTGTATTTAAAAACTCTCTTCAAAGATACCACGCCGTGTAAACTAGGAAAAAGAAATTCGAAAGTTTGCACACAATTAAAAAGTTTAATTATGTACAAAAATTGCACTGAAATATTTAAAAATGGCGATAAAGCCTTTCCCATAGGGGCTTTGTGTTTCCCGGTTGTTCCCACGGTAATACAATTACGGGCAGTAATGAAACTCGGGTTAGCAAGGTCGCTGGTACAATTAAATATTAAAATAGTGAATTGAAATACTGTGCACGATGATTTTCACTATTTCGACATCGCATTGTAGCTGAAAGAAAAAAAAATGCAATAATTTCTTGAATAAGATGATGGCTTAGTTGAATACACAGCTAAACTTATAGTTTTTTTTAAATATGCAAGTTATCAAATAACAAGATGCAATTAGCAAAAACATTTTAATCATTATTTTTTAAATTAACAATTTATTAAATTAACACTAGAGAAAAAAACATATAAAAATGTTTTGGTAGGTTCTGTTATATACTGCAAAAGACATCAACGCAAGACCAATGTCAAGCATTCAACTGGGTTAATATATTTTTGTAAAATTCAATAAAATTACTTGCTAGTTCGGTATTTTATCATACGATAAACAGGAACAAAAATATTAATCCAATCAAAACTACAACTTACTAATTTTCCTATCAATTAACTCCAAATATCCATCAATTTGTAACATACCGTTACGTCTCCCGTATTACAAGGAGTTATGGTCGATATTTCAACAACATGGACTAAGGAAGCGAGTCGCAATTAGTCCATATTATTCAGTCGCTGAACGACCGCACTTCCGGCTGAAAATAACCAAGTAACTTTACACGAATGAAACCGGAAGAGATAGGGTATGAAACTTTTAGTAAAATTACAAACTAACATCGTTTTAACTTGCCGCAGCAAAAGAGATAATAATATTATTTTTTTAAGTTATCGAAGCAAAGGCTCGAATAGGTAGAGCTGCTTAATTTCGTTTTTTTTTATGTGACTTGAGGTTATTTTCAATTCAGGCACTGCATTCATATTAAATTGTATTTTGAACTTAAATATGCAATATTCTAAAACAGTAATGCTATTAGGAAGTAACTAATCAATCGGCATTACAAATTAGGCAAAGATTGAACCCAAAAATGTTAATTTTCTTATATCGGACGAGATCGCCGCTTTATTTAACGTTTATCGACGATCGATTTAAATCTATCGTTAAGGAGAATTGGGCTGAACTGATGTAAAGCATTTCAAAACAAATAAAATTTAACGTTTACGAAAGTTGAGCTGTAAAACGCCATTTTAATTCTATCGTTTCTCTGAATAAATGCATCTAAAATTTGTAGATACTGTTAAATATATTTTAGTACAAAAACAATTCATCAAGTTGATTTTATAAATAATCATTTATCGAGGAGCATTTAGGATATCCTTGAACTGGTTATTTTGCAGAATTCGACATAAATCAACAACACCAGCTACCAAAAAGGCAACATCGTCGTTCCCACACAAAACGCAGCCATCTCAATTATCGATTGCCGCGGCCGAAACTATCGATCCGAAATCTCGACCCAATTAAAAACGGCTCCTGCTATAAATGCAAGAATTCGCGGCAAAAAACTTGATGTAAAGATAACGCTGTATTCGGCGGATGTGGCCTTGCGAGGTCGCGGCGAGGGCGCGCTCACACCGAACTAACTATGCGAGGAGAGAGATAGTTAGATAGTTCTGTGTTCTGTTATAGTTTTTAAGTATATTAATTACATAGAGACATATTTCATTGTTTTTATTTGCAATAATAATTTGAATAAAAAGATTTGAAAGAAGTTTATGTTTCCGTATAAGACTAAGCTAAGATCATCAAGTCCTGTAGGTATCATAGGGTATACATAAAATGTAAATTAAGCGGGGCCGATTGGTAGAATATTAGTGCCATAGATTATTTGTGTTAAAACTTAAAATTATACGCCACTTTTGCAATTATTACTATTATACAGAATGTGAAATGTCTTCAAAATGTTGATTGATTAAACCTTTCAAAGTTCTATGTAATTGACACTTACCTTTCAAACACGTCATCGGTGTGACAGCCCGCCAGCTCCCGCGCACGAACCGGTCCAACACATAACTGTTCCACGCCTGCGCCCGCGCTTACGCAATGTGACTCGTCTTGTTTGTAGGAGTCATAACTCCGAAGACTGCCACAAACAAACAGACGAGCATGAATCGTTAATTACAGGGTACCGTGACGGGCGGGTGTGAGAGACGGTGTAAATGCGGTCTCACGCACCAATAATGGATGCAATTTAAATTATTTGAGTTTTGGTTGGCGATGGGCTTGACCTGTTTTCAATGAGTATTTTCAAAACTGTAATAGATGGGTATTATAACAGTAATGTGTTTTTTCTTAAAAAGCATAATTCTTCAAAATTATTGGTTAGTTTACTTAAGAAAATGAAAGCACCGTCCATAATTTCGTAAATACAGTTTATTCGCGAGTGGACGGTAGCAACAGGAAGCGGATTGCCGTCGGCGAAGTCCCTGCGCAGGCGACGGTCACTCTGTACCAACACCGAGTACAGCAATAGCGACAGTATCGCAATGTTGCCAAAAAAAAAATGTCAAGAACACTAGCTCTTACCACCTGCTAAATAAAGCCTAGAGTTGAATGTTCGGAAAGAGTTGGTAATATCCGCTCTACATGTCAATTGCTAAAGGGAAGGTAGTTAAGTTGATGAACCACATTGTATAATACCCATGACATGGTAATATCATATTATAGATGAAGAAGTAGGACAATATATTCTGTTGAAAGGTCACTTGATTACGCGGTATAATTCATACACTCCATAGCATAGAGTTCAACGCAAGTAAAAGAATCTCACCATTCCTTTACTTTATTAATCAAGAAAACTATTTTAAATAAACATTTGTTAACTATATATAATTTTACAACTAAAAAAAGGAATAAGAATTTCATAAATGTTAACAACAAATAATGTTAGCGTCAATTTACATGCTTTAAATAACTATCATTTTTGAAGCCGGCTAATAACAAATATTTAAAACTAAATATTCTGTTAAATAAAGTATTTTTTGTTAATAGTGTCGCATATTTCTCGTCGCCTGCGCAACGCTACAACCGCCTCCATTGACAAGCATCCAGTTAAGTTTAGTTTAATGATCGTAAACATACGAGAACCAGCTAACTGAGAATTGAGGAAATGCCTCGTTAACTATTTAAATTGTTTTGTTCGAAATATTTGGCGTCTTTATTAAACGTTGAAGAATTTTAATAAGTTTAGATACATTGTAGTAAATACTTGATTGGTGGCGAAACTCGTGTGACAGACGTTTTTCTTCCTGATACAAATAATATTTAAACCAGTTTCAGTTGTTAATGAAAACTTAAAAGGTTTTAAGCTCCAAAAAGACATCTTGTTACAGAAAGAAAACGACTAAAATTATAGTTGAGAATGAAATGAGAAAGGTTTATAATTGACCACCGACTCGTGCTTTTAAATTTAAATTGTTAATCAGAATGTTGGTGCTTGTCAAAGTGTTTTAACTGATCCTTATTCGGATTTGTGTCAATTGTTGTCTGTATGTAGCCAATAGTATAAGTTTATAATGTAAGATAATTTTGTTATTATAAAAAGACTGACTGAAAAGGAAGGATGCTTTAACAGGCAAAAGTCCTCATTTTGTTAAAGTAAAAAATAATAAAAAAAATTGCTTTTATTTTAATTCTGAATATTTATTCGTTTCATATAAGTACATTATCCCTATCTTCGCTATATGTAAGGTCGGTATTTCTCGAGCCTGATACTAATAATAATTACCGACATTTATTAAGGTAAGGCATGTTCGCCACGCAACTCAAATAAGGTCATAGCTCATCAATCACATTCATATGATCCATAATTTAAGCTATATTTGATCATAAAATGTTGCCGCGATTTCCTTCCTAGATTACACACAAAGGAATTAATCTAAAACAATATGGCACTTATTCTTAATGATAGGAATAGTGTCTATTAAAACTGAAAGCGTGGTAATATGAAATGAGTGGCTGGAGTGTACCTAAGTAGGGTAATTCGCCTGAGAAGATGGTCACAAGGTCAGTGGGCACACAATGGACTTTTGTTTTCTCTACCATTTCTATAATGAGGACTACCTACTCTCTAATTGAGGTATAGTTCTCAATGGGGTATACGTGTCTTTTCAATTATAACTGCAATGGTTCAAGACATTTCAACTCGGAAGCAATGAATGTATGTACAACTCTTGCAATCGAACGCGAGACGTTTTCTTTTTTGACGAAATAATATATGGAAAACAGCATCAAAACGGTAATATGAAAGATTCGTGATTCATGTTATTAGTATTTTCATAATAATTGTATAGTTTCAAAAATAATTTCTTTAGTTCGCTAAAGTAAAGTTTTCGCGTCAAACCATACACCTGTAGTCAATGAACGTACGTACATACCACAATCGCAATTCCCGCAATTTTCCTTCAATTCTTTGTACGTTTGTTTGTCTCCTGTGAACCGTTTACCTCGCGTCATGTTACCTCGTCGCTGGAACGGGTGCTCCACTGTGGGAGCGGTGTCAGGTGTCGCGTCGGAACCTCTCGCAGGTACGTCGGGTTACGTTCTTATGTTTCTACGAAGACGACACGGGATGGTAATGCTCGGTGATGGTGTAATGGTGGTCGGTGAGACCTGTGGGAGAGTGGCTGGTGATGTGATTAAATATTATATTACCTATATTACCTATGGGTTATGTTATGGTTATGAAAGCTACTCTAAATTCAAAACAACACCTACAGAGGTTAAGGTTATACCTACAAAGTGAAAAGATTAATAAAAGAAAAAAATAAGATGAGAGAATGAGCAAGTAAGCAGCATTCAAGTAAACAAGATGTAAGTTTTATAGTTTGCTTCGTCACTAACTTGATTCTATCTTACCTATACGCTCTTCAATAAGTCTGTATTAATTAATTGGTTAGAGCGCATAATCCCGCATCGCATCGCACCCACCTCACATTAATACCTATAGTTAATTAAACTGCTAAAAACTAAACTGTGTGCGTCAAATTGCGAACCGTGGAACCGCACTGCTACAGCTGTAAGCAATGATGCACGATAAAAAACGGAATTATTAAAACAAACGTGTTTCCAGATAATCTTTAAATGACTAGACGACGTATGAAAGTTTGTTTCGAGTGAAATTGGCTTCACCTGAACAAATAAACATTCTTCCACGCATGCGCACATCTTATAGTTAGATCTTCTCGCTTGTTTAGTTTGGATACTAGTAGTTAGGCTTATACAGAAAAAACTATTATTACTGATTCTGTGGATTGTCGTAAGGTATGATTAAGTAGATAGAAACACGAAAGCAAGCAAATACTTTGTGTTCATTTCCAATTACATACCTAGTCTATAATATACTTTATTACTTGCCTATTCGCTACTAGAACAACTCCTACATTATAAAACTTAATTTAAAAAAATATATGTTGAACCGATCGATAATAAAATAAAAAATATAAATTAGTTTTGTTTTATTGCCATAATACCATAGATAGAATCAAAATACAAACCAACTAAATTATAACTACCCACAAGTAATAATACGCAACTATTACAAAATAAACAGTGTTGTTAATTAAATATTCGCGGGGGCAGTGTTTATGTACCAATATGGTTATATAGTGAGTTGCCATCTGTGTGCGCCGACGCAGCCCCCGCGCAGGGCTCCGTGAGAATTACTTACATCACTGTTATGTTAGATATGAGATTAGGTTTTACACGATTTTGTTTGTATGCTTTTATAAGGTCTGGTTAAACTTGCATGAAGATAGTGGTTGCATATATACCGATTTGCATACCATTGATTTGCTTTAGGTTTATTTTTCTAGACCTTAGGTTGCTTTGAACTAGGTACTTCCTAAATACTTGAAAAGAAGGTAAAGCATGTCAAGAAAAAGGTTAAATGTACAATTTTCTAAATACTTCTAACATAGTTGCCATTTTAAATAAATTAAATAATTTCTTAGCAGCCATGTATGTCTGCCAGAGTTTGAAAACCTCTCCATCATCACATCTTTGTTTTGACATAAACACCCATGCACCGACCTTACACGAACTTATTACCAATAGAATCAACTCCATACAAAGAAGTTTTTTATCGGAATCAATCAATTGAGTAGCGGCCCTTCCGACCACGCAGGGCCCGTGGGTGCTATAACATTGGCCCTGTTTGGCCCTTCATTTCGATGGTAAGTACATTTCCATGGGTAGGACCCATGGTAAACTTGTGACCATATGGGACCCTCCGCCCACAGGCGTGGTGGGCGATATGATTGACCGTCGTAATGAAGTAACAAAAGAACTAGATAAAAAAACGATTCGAGTTTTTATTACTTTTTGTTTACTGTAAAATTATAGTAGTATAAAACAGGTGTTTATTTAAACTTAGAGGTAATTAAAAAAAACAATAGATCTTTAGCAACCCACTTCCGTCAACAAGCGCCATTTTGGAATCATCGGAATCGCCATCAATCAGCCAATTGAGGGCAATTCCGTCTCCCGAAGCGGCTTGGTCTCCGGGAGGTGACTTCCTCATCGCGAGGACCACCGGCGACGGTCGGAAGTCACGTGACAGCGGCCATGTGCCGGCGCAGACGAGTAGTTTACGAGCCCGCGACCAGCCGTAACGATCACTGGGTTAACTGATTCGACGCGACTATTAAAACTGGATGATACTAATCATGATTTAACTCAAGAATCATACCTCTTATCAGCATAGAAAGTACTTAAACAATAACAAACTAAGCAAAGGTAAAATCTATAGACATCGAATCAGAAAATTACCGCACGATACTTGTTTTTACTAAGATAACTACTTACTTAGATCCAATATGTAACATAGTGACTGCGTAATAGTGCGTATGCTTCGTAATTTCTGAGGAACACCGCGTAACAAATCGATTCCATTATTCAGTTATGACAACTGTTTACTGTTCTCACTGTTTTACACAAGGGAACAGTGCACATACATTATAGCAAGTAGGTAGTCCCACGGCATAGTCAATAAGAAAATTGTTTGTGAAAACGTTGCTCGTTTAACTTAGATTGATTGCAGAAGAGAACAGCACTGAAATAAATGTTAGATCAGAGGTGACATTGCTTTACATACAGGCAATTTAATCAATAGAATATAACGAACTAACAATTTGAAATACACGCTCCAGAAATAGTGGATAATTAATTTAAAAAAGTATACATTTTAATTTTTAAGAAATCTACCTATCCTAAAATGGTAGAAACCGCCAAAGAGCAAAAATAGCGCAGTTATTATAGATACCAAAACGAACAACTAAATTGTCTAAAATCGATCCAATTCCCGCAGGATGAACTGAACTACCTCTCCTCAAGTATCTAACTGCTTCCATTTTAATTAATGCCTTAAAAACCCGTTAACGAGGTCAAAATTTATGTTCTACGACTAACGGATATCGCTTCAGCATGGCTCCATCGTTACTTTGTCTGTGTTTATCTAAATGCATTAAGTTCAGTGCGTCCACACGGCGCATGCGCGAACTTGACATTGTCTATTCCCGCGCCGGAAGCTGCGCAGCGCCGGAAACGAGGAAGGGGTAACTATGTTTCAAGGAAACACCGAACATTACGTTCAAATTTAGAAAGCATTTGTTTGGGTGAGTGCAAAAATAACTGTCTTTAATGCGTTTATTATGAGGTCGCAGGCAACTTACTTGCTTTGAGTTACTTTGTAACGAGATTGTAGAGCCACGATAAATAAGCGGAATAAAAAAAAAACATTCGCATTTTAATACTAAATCATATGATTTAGACAAATTTTTTGGGTTAAAGAAGTTAATTATTTTTTTTGAGTATCTTCCTTTTTTACAAAAAAAGGTGTTTACAAAATCCAGCAGTTAAGCGAAACGATCTGAATTACATTACTTTAGGTAAAGCATTCGATTTTTTCATCCCATACAAAATCGTTTTAACTAATTTAAATTAAAAACTGCTAGGACAGCGATTAAGTAGAGCCATCCCTCCGTCTAACATGCACCATATGAACCCCGTTAATTATCTTAAAAAACTGTAAATCACGCTATGTGAACCGCACCAGACGACGTCCATTATCTCAGCAGTCTAAATAATAGCATCGCGTCTATTATATTATAGTCCCGGGATCATCGGCGCGGGCGCACATGCCGCAGATCCGCAGGAAGGCGCGCGCGCATCTGTCCGCAGTTCCCACACCCACGGAGGGGGTAGGATTCGGAGATTTGCTATGCGGAAGTCAGGTGGATCATGGATCGGAATGAATTGGAATTGCATGTACCTAACTCCCTTGTTGTACTTGTGTATAATAAGATAGCCACAAATTACTGTTAGGTACTGTGCGTTACGGACAATGGAACTTAACATTAAACCACCCGCCTGACTGTTACAAAAGTTATTTACTAGCGACAATGTCGATCTGTACTGTATCTGTATGTATGTCGATGTGTAATGTACTGAAAAAAAGAGACTTGCCTAGATTGTTAACAATTTGATATTTTTCTAATGAGCCTACACCACTGATATTTTTACCCTCACACTCTTATTCGCACAAAGCACAGTTCGCAGACGAGGCTGTAGAGTGGCAGGTGGCAAATCCCATCTCTAGTTCCCACGCAAACAATGCGTTTTTTCACTGGCAGCCCAAGTGGCGTCTAAAAACGATCGACAAAAAATACTCTGTGATGTGATCGAATCTATTTTTTTATAGTGGGTACGTAGTACGTAGGTTTACATAAGTTTTAATTCTGTAAGGCCCAATTGCAGAAAACGTTTTAACCTCGGGTTAGCTTCTTAAGAAGTAGTTACAATCGATGGTGGCGCCATTTAAATCTGAGTTAGCTAACCCGAGGTTAAAACGTTCCCTGCAATTGGGCCTAAGTGCACTGTAGTACCTAGGTACAACTATCTTGGATATACCCACTTTGGCAGGCACATCTTATATCTTACTGCATAGGTAAACTCTAACTAAAGCCTTCATCTAAAACCTACTCACAATATTATAAATGTAGGTAGATCAGGTATTAAGTTATTTTACTTCGTTTCGCGTAAATTACTATAGAATGAATAGAATTAAGCCTAAGCAAGAATTTGTGCGTCATATAGCAAAACAAACAATAGTTAAAACAACTTGCAGATAGAATCTTATACAACTAATTCCATCGTCAGCGGTTACCTTGTACCTAATTATGTGAATTATAAATCTAACAGCACATTGAAACTATTGTCAAATTCATATTTAATTTACCAACCTTCGTAACTGCAGGTAGGTACCTACGTATGTTGCGATTATTTTTGCATAATTTTAGAAGCTAACTTAAAGTCTTTACCTACAAGATAGGTTTTCTTAAAAACTATGTTAGCGAGGAAGTTTAATCCAAGTTTTATCACTTCATTTTTACTAATTACAAATATGTAATGAATGTGTAGGTAAGATTTGTTGCATCGCAAAATCTAAGAGTTAACTGATACAATGCGTCAATGCGAAGCCCATTCCTGAAACCTTTTTTCTGTAAGTAGCTAATTTCAGCACCCAATTAAAACCTAAATCATACAGAAAATTCGGTAGAAAATTATAAAGCTTATTATGATTGCCCTTTTAATTTATGATTTCAGATGTTAAAACTTGCCTAACATAAATAACTGTGAAGTTTCTTACTAGAATACATCCCGGTGCCATTACACACCGTGCTTCCTGACAATCACCTTTACGGCATCTAGTTGTAGTGAATCGAGAACAATGCGACAACGTGCGGAAAAACTTTAATAATTATCTACCGCTCGGAGAACACACGAAGACGGGTCTTGTGTAATGTCATATATGAGAATAGGAAGACAACCTAGAAGTATAATAATATATGATGCAGATGCTTTAGAAAGCAGGAACATCCTATCCTACTTATATGATAATGTGAAAGTTTATGTTTGGATATTTGTTGTTTGTTCACGCAAAAACGGCTGGTTGAATTTGGATGAAATTTAATGAAAATGAAACCTAAAATAACATTCGCGCTCATTCACATTAAGATTTATTGTATATTTTTTTAATTTAACAAAATTTAGGAATTGAAGTGCAGAGGGCACCACATGTATTTTCGGCAATAAGACTTAAGAATACTTACATAAAAACATTGAATTTTGCCTTCATCAAATAACTTTTGCTGAATTAATTATGCCCCTAAACAAATAAATATAAATATATATCCTACGAGTATGGATGTTTGTTACTCTTTCAAGTAAAAAATACTGGACAGATTTGGATGAAACTTTACAGTAATATAGGTTATACATCAGAATAACACATACTTCTCATTCCCACGGAAAACCGACTTCCACGCGTACGGAGTCGCGGGCGGCCACTAGTATATTCATGATTTTAAAAACCTTATGAAATCAGTTGTGTTATTTAAGAGTATGAATTTATATCCACATTCAAACAGCTGCGGGTGACGACTGAGACACAAACTGTTTATGTATTTATTCATTTACCATGAAGAGAAAATAGCTTGAGCAAGTTCTTACGATACGTCAAACTACGCGATATAATAAAGTGATACACGTAGCCAAATTCAAGCATCAATCTGTCTGGGCAGGTATATTTTGTGCATCATGCAAGTAGGTACTTAATTTGATAGGCCTTGACTTACTGCTAAAATATTAAAAAAGCCTTAGAATATTGTATTAAGAAAAATACAAATACAAAGAATTTACTTATTGTATTAAAGAGAAAGAAACGGAAGACAGAATTAGAAAACAAAAATGTATATTCAACAAAATATTACTCTTAACAAATTAAACTATTTCATATCACAGAATGATATAGTAACTAATAAAAAAACTGTATTTAGTCAATGTAACATAATCTTTTTTTAAATTATTAATTTTATGAGGTGATTTTCTTTTCTTTAAACATGTCATAGAGTACAGAACAGAGTCTGTAGATGGGTAACCCCACAACAGTGAAGTAGTCGCCTTCAACTCTCTCTACAAAGGTCCCGCCAACACCCTGTATACCATAGCCTCCTGCTTTGTCCCTGGAATCAAAGACATGAATAATTATGTTATATATTTACAATTTAGTTCAGTAATAAATGAATTTTAAGTTTCAGAATTTTCTTAGATAAGCTACTTATATTGGCAACTAAGAATTAGTAAAATAAAGTAACCATTGACCAAATAATTTTAATAAGTGAAAGAAAAACTTACATTGGTTCACCAGTTGCAATATATCCTCTGATTTGGTCTTCATCCATTTTGCCAAAAAATACATTAGTCTTTTCAGTAAATTTAATTAACTTATCCGGAGACTGAACCACAACTCCCGTGTAGACAGTGTGCCCTCTGCCTGATAATCTGAAATTTGATTTTATTACTGAATGTCAAAATGATCAGTTTGTGTTTCAAGCAGGTTATCTTCAGCCATATAAACCTGCATCATAGATTCTAGGAACTAGTTGTGATTGTATTAAAACTTAAGCTAACATAAACTAAGTCAAATGTTGTTAATCTTAGTAAGAAACACACCTAGAAAGCATATCAAAAGCTTCTGCTTCCGAGGTAGGCTTTCCAAACATCTCCCCGTCCAACGTGACCATCGTGTCGGCCCCGATCACCACATCGGGGGGCTGTCCCGCCGACGCCAGCCGCTGCTGCACCTCCAACACTTTCTGCAATGCCGTCTCCTCCACAAAACTTGAAAAGTTCGGGAAACTTTTGGGATTCAAATTCTCTTCGAAAAGAGACGGGCACAATCCAACTTTGAGTCCCTGTAATAAATAAGGACTTGTTAATAAGTAAAACATACTTTTAATTAATAGTTTGATACACATAACATGTTAGAAGTTACATATGAAATGTATTTGATTTCAAAAGCGCTTTTCTTACTATATTTTCAATGAGTTCTTTTCTTCTTGGAGAACCACTTGCTAATATTATATTTTTTTGTCTTAAAATGTGCATTACGGGCTGTAACATTGTTTAATTTTGATATGAATTTAATTCAAATTCAAATGTAAACAACATAACCTCTAAAATCTAAAAGTTTGATTTTTTAAATGCTGCCAAGTGAAAATTATCAAAATGTGGCACCGAATGAAACAGTGTTTCCTACTAGGTCGGTTACAATGACTATTTCATATATAAATAAAACTGTGTCTTAGGTTTAGGTTAGTGGGCTCTAGTTTCCGCACTTGGACTCAAGTTTGGTCCTTTGTGCGTGGTTTGCCGACTAAGAGTTTAGCCAGCCTAACTACGTCCAGAAGCGCGAAAGCCTCATGGGACGTTCGCAGGCTTCGCGGAGTGACCTCGAACTGTGTCTTAACTAACACACATATCTGTCTATTTAAATTATTTACCTCGTCTCGTTTGTTGATTTCATGATCTTATATCATCAACTAGCTGTGCCCACGACTTCGTCCGCGAATACACATTTTTTTTAGATGATTTCAATAGGAATAATTCTTTCATACATATATTTTTGGTATCTAGAACCGTTTTCACAGCGCACGCAACGGAAGCCCTCAAGGATGAATAATTTTCCCCCGTTTTTTTCACATTTTTCATTATTTCTTCGCTCCTAATAGTTGCAGCGTGATGTTATATATAAAGTTCCTCGATAAATGGTCTATTCAACACAAAAAGATTTTTTCAATTCGAACCAGTAGTTCCTGAGATTCGCGTTCAAACAAACTAACTTTTCAGCTTTATAAAATTAGATATGTACTTAATAAAAATAATACTATTTTTTCGTATAAATTCTTGTTAATTTTAAAACTTTTCTAGTTTAAAACTTTTAATTTGGTAATACCGATTGAAAAGATTGACAGCGTGCGTGCTTGCTTTCTAGCTTTTCATTGTGTGCGTGCGTGCGTGCTGAAAATTCGCTTGCGGCTTTTTTTATATTTTCTTTAGTACCGAAAGCTAATAATTGGTAATGTAACTATAATTTTCGGTAAAATGCAGTCCGTAGTGACTTATATACGAAACTTACTCGGCTGGAACGATGAAGACTTTAATGTCAGATCAAGCTGTAAACGAGACAGGTAATGCATGACAGCAAGCACCGTGACATTACTTGTTTACAACATTCGCCTAAATGGCGGCAAAGTGACTGTTATTTCAGCTTTTACAGTTAAATTATGTTTAAAATACCTCTTAAGTCCGCTGCAAAGTTTTGGCAGTTAGTAGATCTTTATTTTACTATGAAAACATTTGTACAATGCTACAGTTTAGAATGCTCTATTGCAGGAATGAAGATGACTTCGCTTTTGATGATGATACCCCAGCACTCAAGAGACTTAAACAGCTGAAAAAGACGTCATTTCCTAGTGTTATGAGTTCTAAAGGTAATAGATTTTAAATCTACATCTGTTACAATTTTCTAACGAAAATAACCTACATTCATGTTTTTATTTTACTTTCCTGCAGATCTTTGGGACAGAGATGACAGACCTAGTAGTAGTAGTAGTAGTAATGTGCGCTATGTCCCAATTCAAATAGAACCTGGACATCCTAGTACCTCAACTCCAAATGAATTGCCTGGGAAACTAGGTAGTAGAATTAGGAATGTGCCAGTTAAACTAGTTGGTGTGTCACGAAACCCATCAACATCTACCCCGGCCAGGAAGCCGCGACTGCACACGCCTGTGAGGCCTGTGATCCATGCTGTTATAGATGATGATGATGATCCAGAGGCATGTTATATTATATATTTTATTCTCACTCATAAAATTGGTTGATAGACTGATTATTTTTTTTTATTTTAGATTACCTTAATTGAAAAGAAACCAGAAAGTAGCAGGAAGAACTCTAAAGTGTATGTCATTGATGAAGATGACAATGAAAGACCTGAAGATGATGTCATATTTGTTAAAAAAATATCTACACCTCCCCCAGTTAGACCATATAAGTTCTTTGTCTCGGATTATGATGAAACTGATAGCAAGGAAGATAATAGTGTTCAATACTATAGACTAAGCAAAATAAATGACAGGAGTGGGTCCAATGTATCACCAAGGAGTTTTAGCAAATTTAAAGAACCACCAGGAATAACTAAGTCTTATAAGAAACCTGCCCCACAGCTTCCCAGGTGGATGCAGACATCTAAGATCTCAAATCTCTCTTCAAACAGAAGCAAACTTCTAAATGGAAATTTTAGGAATACATTATCCCAAGTCTTTGATTTAGATGAAAAAAGAAATTACCAAGAGTTAATAAGAAGGGTGACAGGTACATCCAGACCTTTTGCCACTACAAGGGCTCCAGAAATCATTAATTTAGCAGAAGATTCAGCATCATTCCGACTTACACAAAGAGCACAAAAGAAAGCACTCAATGAAATTAAACTTGTTGAAAAGGGGCTCAGTATTGACAAAGAAAATGAATCAGCTAAAGAGTATGACCCTATCACTGTAGCATCCATTAACTCATCAGACTCAGAAATAGAAATTGTTACATCAGAAACATCTTCATCCTCTACTAGAATAGATCCTATCAACACTTTAAAGGATTCATATAGAGATAATCCAGTAACCGGTAAGGATTGGTTATCAAAGTTAGATGGAAAATACAAAAAGAAGAAACAACAAACTCAAGAGAAACTAAAAGAAGTGCGCCTTGAGGATGACATAATTAGTAAAGTGAACTGTGAACAAAAACTAGCACATTTACAGCATAAACTAAAGTATGAACTAAGCATACCAGAGAGCTTATTTGAAGAAGTCGAGCCATCAGCAGAGTTGCCCCAGTTGACTCCAGAACAGGAGAAATTAATTGATAAAGCACTTGGTCCTGGACCTCCTAATCAATTACTTGTAGAAAAATTCAATTTAAGAATACATAGGTAAGATATTAAATCATGTAAACCAAAATGTTCCACTGTCAACTTTTTATAAAAAAAAACCTTTTTTTGTAGGCGGGACTTACAAACACTTTGTGGGTTGAACTGGCTGAACGATGAAGTAATTAACTTCTACATGAATCTACTGATGCAAAGGAGTGAAGAACGAAAGGATCTGCCTAAAGTTTACGCAACTAACACTTTCTTTTATCCTAAACTAATGCAAAGTGGCCAAGCTGGGCTTAGGAGATGGACTAGAAAGGTATCATAACTTCCATTTTAAAAATACGATTTCGCGAACTTTTTATCAACATTGCGATTTTTCTAGGTGGACATTTTCGCGCACAATCTAATGGTAGTGCCCGTTCACCTGGGAGTGCATTGGTGTGTGAGTCTCGTGGATTTCTCTAAGAAGAGAATCGAGTACCTGGACAGCATGGGAGGCCGCAATGTGGCCTGTTTGAATGCCCTGCTGCAGTATCTACGAGATGAGCACAAGGACAAGAAGGGAGAGCCTTTTAATGACGAAGGCTGGAAGACTGAGTGTCTAAAGGTAACTTATGACTAAACTAAACTATCTAGGTCTTTTTCAAAAAGACTTGATATGTTTTTTTTCTTTATCCCTACTCCCTACTATATTAATATTATAAATGCGAAAGTAAATGTCTGTCTGTCTGTTACGCTTTCACGCCTAAACCACTGATCCGATTTTGATGAAATTGGGGTTGAAGAAAGAACTGAACTTTGGAAATATAAAATTGGGGGCTATATAAAATGCAATACATTAATTTAGCTGATCATGACTTAAGTCAAAGCTAACAGTTGGCTTTATAACTTTTATTTATTGCCACAGCAGAAGTAAATATTTGACTCTGGTCTGACTTTCCTCGATCTCCTCTGTTCCAGGACATCCCGCAGCAGATGAACGGCAGCGACTGCGGCATGTTCGCGTGCACCTTCGCGGAATTCTCTGCGCGCGGCGCTCGCTACACCTTCGACCAGTCGCACATGCCCTACCTGCGGCGGAAGGCAGCGCTGGAGATAGTCACCGGCAAACTACTACTATAAACTGTTACACTCCCGAGCGGTTTGAAGAAACTAAAAGTGAAGTGATCTAGTGTAGTGCGCCGTTATTACCGTCATTGACTGATTATCAGCTTTTATTCGAATGTAGGAATACGAGAGCCTAAATGTTTTAATTTAAAAAGTTATGCTGTCGAGTAAAGTGTATGTATATTCATGTTCTAATTTTTATAAACGGCTTTGGAATTAATTTTGGTCCAAGTTTGGTGTGTATTCCATGATTGCTAGATTATAATTTGAATGAAATTGGCCGATTGACGTCGATACTGTCGGTAGAATACAGTAACAATCCTTGTAAATACATAAAAAAAGTATTACAGAAACTCTTCCAGTTTGATAGATTACACATATATTTACTAATAAATATAATTTATTACAAAATTTCAATGTTCCAGTAACGCAATTGCAAGTACATTGGTAAAGTTAATAAAAAGTAATGTAGGCTAAATAATTCAGTTCATTTTGCTCGATATTTGAGATATAAAACATGATTGTTAAATTAACCGGAAAGCCTTCATCATGGTTGATCCAAAAGGTATGTTTCTTGTGCTTATTTTGACTGTAAAAACTATCTGTACTGTAAAATAGTAATTCTATAAGTTTAAGTTATTTTAATTCAACTCAGCTTGATTACATGGTTGTTTTTTTTTATTTCAGTCACCATGTTTTATGTAAGCAATTTAATAATAAACAATTTAAATTATCTGTTTATTTTATTTAATAAAAAAGTATTGATTTACTCGAAAACATTTCAGTATCACACAACATAATTTTCTCCTAAAACAAAACTTGCTAGAAAACCCAGTGACGTCACCAGGGTAGGTGTAGGGTAGTTCAGTTGTGCGAGATGCGCATGAGTCGCAGTTTCCCGTTGTCGATGAGCACGAGGCCGGAGTCGTTGACGCCGCCGCAGTAGCGCGACGACGAGAACACCGTCACCAGCCGCCCGCGCAGCTGGCACTGTATGATAGATAGTGATGAAGTTAAGGTACCTTACTGAAACTGGTGTATAACGTATGCACACTATGATGTTAAATGCCTTCATCAGGCGTAGTTTCACGCACTGCTTTACCTAGTAACTAAGTTTATTTTCTTTGGAATTGTTAAGATTTCCTTAAACAATGCGTGCTTTCAGTTTCAGAACTCAGACCACTCGCTGAACAGCGGCCTTAACCACTGGTTTAAAAAAAATAGTTCAACTCCCGCTACTTTGACAAAATGACCGACCCAGACTGGACTTAGCAGTAAAACTACATCGTTTATGTAACAAGGACGTATAGAGTGTCACCATGAACCCGGCCTGCTGCAGCTCGTGCGCGCGCACGA
Source organism: Emmelina monodactyla (assembly GCA_916618145.1). Lineage (NCBI taxonomy): Eukaryota > Metazoa > Arthropoda > Insecta > Lepidoptera > Pterophoridae > Emmelina > Emmelina monodactyla. Next base: position 11,529,252 of record OU745305.1, read on the forward strand.
TGTGCGACAGCTGGTTGGCCACGAGGAACCGGTCCAGCGCGCTCTGGTCGAACATGTGGCCCGTGCCGCGCCGCCAGTTGGCCGCGAAGCCCTCGTTGGCCGCCAGCTCGATGCCCACCGTGGACGTTACCTTGTTCTGTCTGGACGAGGACGAGACGAGTTTTATTAGCTATCGTCGGTGGTGACTTTAAGCCTATTATTGTCATTTTATCATGGCTTGACTGTTGCTGACAAGATGTCGATAATAAGTGCGGGTAATTAGCGAAAATGTTGTTAAAAACAGAGATCTGCCGTCATTCTCACCATTTTTCGCATTCTGATGTTTAACCATTTTAAAATCTAACGTTTATTAAAGACTAGGGGCCGCGCGCGACTCCGTTCGCGTAGAAGTCGGTTTCCCGTGGAAATGCGAAGTTTTCCCGCGGTAAAAGTTCCCTTAATTCTTTCATACATATATTTTTGGTATCTAGATCCGTTTTTGGCAGCGCACGCAACGGAAGCTCTCAAGGATGAATAATTTTCCCCGTTTTTTTCACATTTTCCATTATTTCTTCGCTCTTTATAGTTGCAACGTGATGTTATATAGCCTAAAGCCTGCCTCGATAAATGGTCTATTCAACACAAAAATATTTTTTAAAATCAAACCAGTAGTTCCTGAGATTAGAGCGTTCAAACAAACAAACAAACAAACAAACAAACAAACAAACAAACTCTTCAGCTTTATAATATTAGTATAGATTTTCATTTTTTTTATATTGACATACTTAATAGGATCATTCCACATCAATTCCCACGCAATGGTACTTTGTTCAGCTGGTTTAGGTAGTGGCACTGGGATTTTGTTGATGGCAGAAATTAACGGGCACACCCATGGAGGTGGTATTCCTCCGTGACAACAAAATATCTGGAAACAAACCTTATGAAATCATGAGATAAATATAAAAAAGTAATAATTGAGAAAGTGGTAGGAACTTACCTTTTCATCTATAACTGCAGCTAATGGAAGAACATCAAAGAGAGAATTGAGCGCATTCCATATTTTATTTCCTTCGACATCGCCGTACTTCGAGATACATTCTCTAAAAAAAACATTAACATGATCAACCTTTAATAATAGCATGCAGTTTAAAATAACTAGTAATGACTTACGTGTAAAAGCTGAACATCTTCTGAATATCCCTTGCCTCATGGTTGCCTCTAAGCAGGAAAACTCCTCTTGGCCTTTGTAACTTGATCGCCAGTAGATAGGCTACAAGTTCCGTGCCGAAAGGTCCACGGTCTACGTAGTCTCCGAGGAACAACAGCTTGGCAGGAGCCAGGGCGGGGCCAGACGGCCACAGCAAGTGCTCGATATTGAGAAGAGCTGGCAGGTTACCGTGCAAATCTCCTGGACATCAGACATAAAAAATAAAAACGAAAAAGATCCTCTAAAGCTTAGGCTAAAATTAATCAGATCTGAGGATTAAAAAACCTTCTTCTCCCTATCTATTTTGTGATGTCGTAGATTTTGTTTTAACTGCTGTGCCGTTTGTGTCTGTGTTTTGTAAGTAAAAATTTAACTAGCCAATTGCAAAAACCGGTGAAGATATCTTCAGTAGCCTTGGTTCTCGTTCGAACAGCGGTCGCGCCACCTCGACCAGCTTGAGGATGGTGAGTCCGAAGGAGATCTCCTCCGTGGGAGAGAACCAGCTGAAACTCTGCTTGGCCACGCCGCCCGCCGACATGCTGTTGAGGGACCCACGTTTCTACATAGTATAGAAGGCGTTAGAAAGACATAAATCTGCTGTTTTGATAGATATTTGCTAAGCTATGAATAAGTTTTTTACCATAAGTTCCAGTTTAAAGGGTCATTTGTGTACAATAGATTTAAGCCAGGGAGCTGCAAGGGTTTGCTACAGAAGGATCTACAAGCGGACATCGCAGCTTTATAAAGAACTAGGGGCCGCGCGCGACTCCGTTCGCGTAGAAGTCGGTTTCCCGTGGGAATGCGAAGTTTTCCCGCGGTAAAAAGTTCCCTTAATTCTTTCATACATATATTTTTGGTTTCTAGAACTGTTTTCGCAGCGCACGCAACGGAAGCCCTCAAGGATGAATAATTTTCCCCGTTGTTTTCCCATTTTCCATTATTTCTTCGCTCCTAATAGTTGCAGCGTGATGTTTTATAGCCTTAAGCCTGCCTCGATAAATGGTCTATTCAACACAAAAAGAAGTTTTAAAATCAAACCAGTAGTTCCTGAGATTAGAGCGTTCAAACAAACAAACAAACAAACAAACTCTTCAGCTTTATAATATTAGTATAGATATAAATATTATACAATTTAAATTTCTTCTTACTCGAGCGGACGGCTTCTCAATAAGCATAGCAAAGTAGTGTATCGTAGTTAGTATTTCTGCAGGCAGTGACGTGGGCCCCAGCCGGTCCTCAGAACTTGAAGTGCCCAGCAGTTGCGTCGTCGATAGACTTACGGTCTCCTCTAAAATATTGGATAATCAATATAAATAGGAGTTCTACTTTACTCGTCTTTTACAACCTGTAAATTATTGCTGTACACACTATCCTACTTCCTACTAATAAGAAACGTGTAAGTTTGTGGGTATGGATGCTTGTATGTTACAATTTCACGTAAAATCTACTAAACGGATTTGGATGAAACTTTGCAGTAATATAGGTTATACATTAGAATAACACATAGGGTACTTTTTACAGCGGGAAAACTTCTCATTCACACGGGAAACCGACTTTCACGTGAAAGGTATGGTTGTCAATGCGAATAGAAGAGAAGTTACAAGCCTTTTACCATCAAAATTAGCCAGTTCTAGCATTTCATCTGGTGCCTGTCGATGTAGCCTTACAGTGTAGGTGGCCACGGAATAGTCCTGGTCTAATAACATTGGGGCGGGGGAAGTCTGTCGTGCACTCATCATCGGCATACAGGGAATCGCAGCTGCAAAAGTATCGGATTACTATACTTGAACTTGACCAAAATAAAATTCTAATTATTTAAGTTTACAAAACACAACAAATATTTGCTGCTCACATGGTTGTGGGGAAGCTGCTTTTGATGCGACCCCAGAAGACACTTCAAGTTCCCTCGCTCTACAAGTTTAGAAAAAGAGTTTCTTAACCTCAGGTTCTAATATATTTCGACCCACTAGAGTAAATCAGTTTACTGTAGATCGGAGAGGTATCCCACGATGGACTTGCCGGCGCGCAGCAGATGCTTCATCCCGCGCACGCGCAGCTCGCCCACGCCGCGCAGGAACTCCGCCAGCGGCAGCGGCGAGCTCGGCGCTAAACCCAACTGTCTGCTGAACCGTATATTAAGTTAACGTAATTGCAATAGCATGGTACTTCTTAGAAATAAACTTAGAAACACCAATCAATAATTAGTCTTGGCACCTATCAATAATTACTCTGCGCATTCTATGCCCTTGTAATCGAAAAACATATCTTATCAGCTTCTTCATGACGCTGTACGGAAACCATCTCTCCCCTGAACCCCTTGTACTTCCACGATCACCAGACCTGAGACACATATCGGCGTCCTTGGCCACGCTGAGCGCGTCGACGGACAGCTGGCGCGCGCGCCGCGACGCCGCCACCAGCTCCTTGAACTCCGAGTACTCCAGCTTGGAGTCGCGGTTGCTGTCGAACGACCTGACAGGATTGCATGGACGTGTTACAGAGGAGTGGCATTCAAGAAGTTGCAGATCTTGACTATCGAGTGGATAGTATTGAACTAGAAGACAGGCAAAAGCTAAAGCCGAATTTAAAAGATAATACTTTAATATATTCCATCACGAGAATATTCCAAAGGCAGCACATAAATATTTGCTATGAAACATTGTGAGATATTGTCAAGTGTTGATGCAGTGGGTGTACTTATTTAACTACCTGAAGATGTACCGGCAGCGCATCTCGGCGGTGGGCCCCGCGTGGTCGGTGTCAGGCTCCAGCACGGCGCCCCACACCGCCAGCTCGCTCGCGGATAGCCCCCCGCGACCAGACACGTCTGCTGCCCTATATTCAGTGACTTTGGCATTAAATCATGCGGAACTTTGCCATGCCATTGCATTTTAACCATGGAAATTGTATGTATGCCCTTACCTAAATAATGCAACGCATTTGTTCCTCGGCCAGCCAATATCCATCATGAACATGGTGAAGATGTGCTGACTCATATACATTGCAGGGAAAACCATCACCATAAACTCACGATAGAAAGCCAGCTGATCTGAAATTACCACTCAAGGTTTTTTTTACCTCTGAAACGATTTTACGTCATGTCAATCAGCTGAGCCTTGGGTCTGAAACCTTTCGATTTTCTTAAAACTTAAAATTTACTTGATAACCTAAGGAAGTTGAGTTGGGAGGTAACGTACCATTCCTGGAGTAGCTGGCGGCCTGCAGCAGCTGGAACTGGGGGCTGGCAGCCGCCACGGCACCCCCCGCTGCCTCGGGCCCCGCCACCGTGTCCTCTTCACAAATCTCCACTAGGTTGCCAATCTCCATGTCCTTTACATATTAGGATCAAGATAAATAGATACCTATTTAAGAGCGCGCATAAACCTAGAAAAAAATCGAATATCACCCGCGCGCCGCACGCGCCCCTCTCTCGTCCCGTCGTCCGGTGACTCCGATGCTACCGCGTGTTTAGAACGACCGCGCACATTATACCTAAAATAATCAGATAAATACCGGCTAAGTGAGTGCCGGATCACCTAGCTGTTGTTTGAAACGCTAAAAATACTTTTTGCTTGTAGTAAATAATACGCAAAGGTAAGTAAGTGTATAATATATTTTTTTGTAATGTTGTTTTTAGAATGTGCTTTATTTACATTTACTTATATTTTTTTGTTCAGAATTCGTTGACTGATTTGTACCTGTACAGTCAGCACCATATAGTTTGTAACATCCAATGTAGTCAAATACTTGAAAACAACCAGAGTCCTCTCTTTCAGCGAATCAGCCAGTGTCATCACATTCATCAGAACATTCAGGTTGCTCTAATTTATCGTGGCGTGCAGGAAGCCTTATAGAAAGTCGCATTCAATCCCGTATCAACCAAAGCGCCATCAGTATCGTAGCGCTCAGGGTATTCACAATCTTCGGTACAAAGTAAGAAAACAACTTTATGCTTTATGTATTAGAGGTGTACTTTGCTTGACAGGCAGCGTGTCTAGATGAAACTGTTATGACAGAAAACTTTATTTGATTAAAAAAATGTATTTTTGAGATATAGAATAAGACGGGGTCTTAACTACTGGGCTCCCAGTTTTATAAAGAAGATATTTTGTTTGTAAAGGCATGCTTTAATACATACGTAATATCTACGTCTGAATTGAATGGTATCCATATGTGTTTAAATAAATATGTTACTAGGTTTTCATAAGTAAGAAAGAGTCAACAAAATTATCCACTGATCTAAGATACGAGAATTTAATTTTAGATTCTGTTTGACAGATTGAAGTCTTTTTTAAGTTTTAGTGAAAATGTAAAGCATGTAGCTTAGTTTGTTTACTTCTAGCTAGCAGCGATGGTGTCAGGGCTGTGGCATCCGATAGACGATTCATGAGCATGGGTTTCATTTCAAGTTTAAGCAGTCTTTTTGAGAATTGAAATGACCTACTTTTTTTTTCATTTCTGGTCCAAAAGATGACTTGCAATGATTTTATTATTAAAAATCATTTTTTATGAAAACTGAAACATTTTATTTTCATCAAGCAATTTAAATTATCACCACCATTCAGAAAGATGATCAAATTGCATTTCAATTCAAAGATACCATTTTAAATCGTTTAAATAATAAACACATACTAGAATATCATAAATTGTCAAGAGGTAGTAAGAGTATCAGTAGTTGCAATAAATGAGGATCCGAAGGAACATGCAACGTACGTTTTTTTATGTATATAGTAAAAATATTTAAATTATTTTAGTTTTTATCTGTTTCATGTAAATATTTGATTTCATTACTATATTAATTTTGACCCTCGTTGTCATAAATATTTACTGAAATTACTCAGTTCAAACTTAAACATTTATAAAGAAGTTGCCATGTTGTTTTCTAAGTTATTAAATTGAGTCAGACTCGCGGGTGAAACGTTCCATATCATTATCTATATTGGTTTAAATATTTGTTGCTCTATCGGCAACGAAAATATATTATGTGAAAATTTCAACTGTCTAGCTCTCACGGCCTATGAGATACAGACTGATGTGCAATCGCACAGACAGCGGAAAATTAGTATTTGTGTCCCGATTTTATTCTTTGGGTACGGAACCTTACAAACAACATTCTCAAATATTCCACAAATCGGTTCATCGATACCTCTGATAAACCTTTTGCATCTTTCTTTGTTAACGGAGAGCATTAAAAGTGCAACATGCAAACGCGGGAATGGTCTCTAGTTTATTTTTAAAATCAAAGTACTATTTTTATAGGCTGACATGAAATAAAATAAATAGATAAATACTTATTGTAAAAATCAATATGTCACATGAACATTCTAGTTAAGGAGCTGGATGTTCATAAGTAAATAAAATAAGAACAAGTTAAAGTTTTAATTTTGTTTCATTATACGTGTATGATTTACCTACTTGTCCACGAATTTATATTTTATTTTGAATACCAATGTTAGGATACCTACCTGAAAAATAATTTATAGTAGGATTCAATAACCCTAATAACAATTTTATGATCGGAAATTATGACTTATTTACGCGCGGCAAATATTTATTTTAAGGAAAGTTGTTGCATCTTTTTTTTTTTTTTGATAATCCAGGAAAATGCCTACGCATACCCGTCCCCTCCAGGGAAAGGAGACGGGTTATGTCGGACTCGCACCGACTAAAAACCTGGAGTTGTCCTTCAGGCCGTCGTATAATGGCGGGGCCGCGGGAATTACCTGTTGAGGCCCTCGCCGCGAACCCCACCGACGGCTGGCCACCGAGGCAGCCCCTCAAGTTTGGAGGCGCGCCGGGACAAACCGCGGCGCGCCTACCCCCTCACGTTCCCTTGATTGGCTACCGACCTAGCCCTGTGTCGGCAGCTTGGGAACCTCCCCAGGGTCTTCGGCCGTCTGCCGACCTGGGGCCTCACCGGCTGGAGTCGCCGACGCACCACTGCGGGGACAGTGGCGCGCCGCCGAATCTGCCCTGGGCCGAGGAGAGGGGTTTCCCCACCACCCCTTCCTCAACCCACCTCCAATCCAAATCGCGGAGGATCGGATGCCGCGGCCGCCACGCCGCGCCACCCGACCCACCACGATTACCCCCCTGGGCGCTCGACAGAACGAGGGCCAAAGGCCCTGCCGGAGCCTCCCCTCCTGGGGTGCAACTGACCGAGTGCCCGGCCAGAGCCTCCCCTCCGGGCGCATCAGCACGCTGGGCTTACGCCCAGCTGGAGCAGCCCCCCTCTCGTGGGCCGGTCTACCTCACGACCGGCCCCTTGTGGGACCACTTAGCTTCCCCCAGTAGCTGGCTTGCTACGGGGTACTAAGCCCCCCCGCTGCGGCAAGGCGCGATCCCTTGGGGGGGGGAAAGTTGTTGCATCTGGCTCTTGCTTAATTATACATCAAGAAATGATAGGTATCTGATGTGTAAAATATGAAACTTCTTTGAAGAAGGTTCAAATTTCAAACAAAATAAAAAATATTTAAAAATTTAGGAATAAAAATGTGTCTAGCAAAAAGTTAGAATGTTAACTGAACTAACTATTCTATGTAACTTCTTAGATTTACGCGAAAGTTATTACTTGAAATTAAACTGTAAGCGTCGCTATACAAAACCTGCAGTCTGTGAGCATTCCATGGATAAGCCCAACCACTATCTCAGATTTGATACCGTTAAAATCCTAGCAAAAGAGAAACATTTTATCCCTAGGTTGGTAAGAGAAACTATTGAAATTATAAAACACCCTAACTTCAATAGAGAAGATGGTTGGATGCTATCACCAAAGTGGGATCCAATACTTAGCAAAATAAAAAAGAACAATCAGCAGACAAATAAGCAGAAACACCAAGACACTGTCAGCGTCTATTGCGTGAACCCGAACAACTATGTGAGAAAATTACGAAACAGATGGCGATGAATTCTAAAAATCGTTTTTTACTATACTCTATGAAGACATCAATCTCAGTCTACCATTGACCACGGCATTTGTAAAAAGGCCGAAACGTCGGAAAATCAAAATTAATTTAATAAAACGCGTAAAAACCCGTTAAAATTAGTTTAATGTCACTATTCCAAGGCTCACTTGCTAAAACGTTTTAACATGAAATGCTAGTACATAAAATTGATTGTTCGGCGCCGACTGTGACTTTTACCTGAAAGCTTGGAACCGGAAAACAAAAGCTAGAAAGTTTTTGAAGTTTGAAAACATAGGTTCTTACACACTTGTGCGTTCCTGGTTTATTTTTTGACGATTAGAAGAAGAAAGCGTATTTTTATATTTCGCTGGGCGCTTCGATATCGATGGCGCATTGGTTGATGCGTAATTGAATGCAACTTTCTATAAGACTTTCTGGACGCTTCGATACATTATGTAATGTGCATAAGCACTATGTAGGAAACTTACGTAGGCTGGAATACTGGCAGCTATTGTTTTATATTATTTAAATAGATTCTAAAGAAGAAACAAGGAGATATTGACAGCATCCTTCCAGACTCAGGACATGTGCCTGGAAGTGATGCCGATTTTGATTAGTATCAAAATCTTTTTCGTAGGCGGTGGGATGTAATGTGCATAAGCACTATGTAGGAAACTTACGTAGGCTGGAATACTGGCAGCTATTATTACGACATTTTTCAAATGATTCTAATATCACCACCAGATTGCATGTGGATGCGAGTGGTGATGCTTTGGGCGCGTGTTTATTACAGGGAACTGATAGGTTATTCCCAGTAGCTTTCGCTTCCCGAAAGTTATCTGACTGCGAAACGCGATATACGATCACCGAGAGAGAATGTCTCGCTCTTGTTTGGTCATTGAAGTATTTTGAGCATCTATTATGGGGTTTAAAATTTGATGTGGTAACAGACCACAGGGCTTTAGTTTGGTTGCGAGATAGAAGAGATATGAATGGTAGATTGGCTAGGTGGGCCCTCGCTATTCAGTCGTATGATTTTAATATTGTATATTGTAAGGGAAAGGAAAATGTGTTGGCAGATTTTATGAGTAGGAATCCGTTAATAGATGACAATTCCTCAGACAAAACTCAACCACAAATGTCTGATGGTTTAGAGTTGTATAAAATCGATATTGTCGATATCGATACTAAACAGTCTCGCGATAATTTTTGTGTAAATATGGTCAGTAAAATCAATGCTTGTCGTAGTAGGAATTATAAGGGTTTTCATTTATTAAATGGTCGGTTATACCATAAAATTAAAATAGGTGGTCAGTTCATCGATAGGATTGTACTACCAGAATGTTTATTTTTAGAGGTCATGTCCGAGATTCATGATGATCCCTGGTGTGGAGCTCACTTTGGTCTTACGAAGACATTAGGTAAATTTCGTGAGCGATATTTTATCGAAAACGTCGATAAAAAATTTATGATTACATAGCTAGTTGTAAAAATTGTCAGGAAAGAAAGAAAAATAATTTCCTTGCGCCGTTACAATCAATAAATGTAAATGGTTCTTCTACTCGTGATTTAGCATATCAACATAATTCTATGAAACCGTTCAAATTACGATTGTAATATATTCTGCCCAACTTCTAGAATTATTCATGTGTATTATAGGTAGGTAGGTACACTATTCTTTCTCATTATATTTTTGTATTATATTTTTTGTGTAATAGTTTCAGCTTTTACTTATAGGTGTAATAAGATATTTCATTTATCTTAATGGTATAAGGTATGTGTTATGTATAAGAAATGGTAACGCATGGAATAAAATTCCATATGGTATCATCTTAGGTCTTTTATTAAGTTGATGAATAGAATTAAGAAACGAATACTTGCTCGATTGCCATAAAAAAAATACTTATTATAGGTTTTAGAGTTTTGCTTTGTCTATGGATGTTGACATTGGTAAAAAAAGAACAACTGTCAATACTGTCATGTAATTTTTTATGTCAAGTCAGTCAGTATTGTTTGTTTATGTTTATAAATGGTGACGGATATGAAATAATTTAAATAATTATTATGTTTCGAAATGGATGATGTTAACGAAAAGAAGATTATGATACAACAAAAGGAATGTGCGAAGTTAGTTTTTGTCGTGTGGAATCGCTGTCATACTCTATCTAAAACTTCTTGACAAGAATATCTTGGAGCAGGGAATCTTTGATTCTATTTAGAGATGATTTGCATATATTCCAGGGGGGGCGTGAAGAGATTATTTATTGGTTTGTTGTATCATTGTTGATTTTTATTAACCGTTATCACAAGTATGTAATAAGAGAATATTTGAATGTTTTCACTATTTGCCCCAAAGATTTAATATTCAAATAGGTATTTAATTTATGAAACTTCGTATTGAGTAAAGATAGGATTTTCTTAGATTGTTAAGATCTTGATGAGGTAGGTAGATTTGATTAAATGAATTTTGTGTATATGAATGATTGAGTAGTTGTTCGATAATAATATTTCTCATTCGTTATGTCGAGTCATTATGTGGTGTTTTGTATTGTTATTTTTGTCTTTTGTCGAGCGAGATGTAACATTGATAATTTTCAGATGATGACTTTGGACAATGATGTATCTATAGAGATAATTTGATAATGCAGCTAAGCAGCCATGATTACTGGATGCTGCCTAGATGCATGATGATTAAACCACTACGATTGTGATTGAAATATTTAAGTTTTTTTTGCGTCTATTTTCAAAATTCCTATTTTTAAGTTCATGTGAAGTTTTTGGACTAGCATACTGTGATTCACCCATACATCATGTATTTTTGTTAGGTTTTTGCATGAAGGGGTCAGTTTAACTTGTTTAATTATTTATCTTCTCATTTCATTTGTTAACTCCACATTTTAACCTGACTGGTTGTTAGCTACAACTATTGGGTCGAATCACTTTTACTTCGGAGCTTCCTAACTTAGGTAGGCTAGGAAGACATGTGCCTGGAAGTGATGCCGATTTTGATTAGTATCAAAATCTTTTTCGTAGGCGGTGGGATGTAATGTGCATAAGCACTATGTAGGAAACTTACGTAGGCTGGAATACTGGCAGCTATTGTTTTATATTATTTAAATAGATTCTAAAGAAGAAACAAGGAGATATTGACAGCATCCTTCCAGACTCAGTCATATTTTCGTGCTCGGACTGTGGGCACATAACATTAAAATCACTTTTATGCTTTGAATATAAAGCTTTAAAAGAGATTAAAATCTTTGATTTCTCTCTCACGTTTCCCCCAAACGTTAGTCATTAGTACAACGTGAATGTCCCGATTAAATGTGATGACACTTTTTGATACGATGTAAATGATGACTGGGTGTTATCAACTATTTGGCTACAGTAGTCGTCACGAGGAATATGATACTGATTGTACTGCACTTTTTGCTGGTGGTAAATAATTCGCAAAGGTAAGTATGTAATATAATAATTTATTTATAATAATGTTTTTTTTACTATGTGCTTTACACAATGACCTTTTTTTCAAAATGCGGTGTCTTGTATCTGTACTGCAAAGCACAGACAGAAAGAAATTGCAATAATATTATATATTGTGATTTATGATCTATTCATTGTAACTTGTCTTAAAAGCCATTAAAATCTATTTAAATTAGCCATGAGAAAAATTTTTAATTTCTAAAATACTCTTTTGCTGCGTTTTTTTGCTAGCCATATTTTAAAGTTTTTTTTCATAGTCAAACAAGAATTAGAAATTAAAACGAAGATTTTTTCGGCCCCGGAGCACAGAAACATAGTCCTCTTGTCTCAACGGAGCGATCACAACTAAACCATGAAACAAAACATGCCTTAGATCCCAGGACAGGTGCGACAGACGAAAGCGTTCTGCGCGAAATAAAAACGTAGTAAGCGCCGAATAAGTTTTAATGTAATAACTCGTAAAGTATACATTATTTTCTAAAATCGCTAGTAGGGTCTTTGGGTAATATAATTTGATAGTATGTATTAAAATATTGGCTCAATAGTATGCATAATATTGGAAATAAATGAATAATAGTTGAAAATTAGAGCTAACTTCGTGATTTTTTTTTATCGAGAAAATTTTATTTTTTTATGTTTTCACTCTGATCAGTCCCTTGGAAATATGCTTTAATATCTATGGTATTTTTTTCGGGTAATTTGTGCCTTGTTTTCTAGGGTAAAAATACAAATTACGACTGGAAATTTACCTGTATACCCCCTCTTAAAGGTGTAGATTTCACAGCTAGGTAACTACCTAAGTAGGTATGTGTCGAACAACTTAGTGCGTGGCAAAATGTGAACTGATTTTCCACTAAATAAGATTTAACGAAATATAGAACCTTTAAAATTGTAAGTTGCACTGCACGAAGCACACCATTCAGCATAAACTTGTCTTTCTTTCCCAATACATTAAGTAGGCACCTACCATTAAAACAGCATCATTTAATATTTCTCCCGAAGTCATACTGGCGAACATCAGCAGCTCTGGGCTCCGCAGCGACATGTGGATACGATTTCGCTCCAAATCTGTGTTTGTAAGCCATTGCAATCGGACCTTCGCGCCCTGTATAATTCAATAGACTTATGGTATACTAGTGGCCGCCCGCGACTCCGTTCGCGTAGAAGTCGGTTTCCCGTGGGAATGAAAAGTTTTCCCGCGGTAAAAAGTACCCTATATGTTAATCTGATGTATAAGCTATATTACTGTAAAGTTTCATCAAAATCCGTCCAGTAGTTTTACGTGAAAGAGTAACAAACATCCATCCATCCATCCATCCATACATCGTCACAAACTTTCACATTTATAATATTAGTAGGATTTAAGTAAGACAATAAGACATAGTTTGGCTATGAGTACCTACATAGATGCTGTAGGATGGTACAGTCAGCATCATATAGTTCGTATCATCCACTGTAGCCAAATACTTGAAAACAACCAGAGTCCTCACTTTCAGCGAATCAACCAGTGTCATCACATTAATCAGAGCATTCAGGTTGCTCTAAATTATCGTAGCGTGCAGAGAGCCTTATAGAAAGTCGCATTCAAAGCGTCTTAAATCCCGTTTCAACCAAAGCGCCATCGGTAACGTAGCGCCCAGGGTAGTCACAATCTTCGGTACAAAGTAAAAAAATAACTTTATGCTTCATGTCATAGAGGTGTACTTTGCTTGACACGCCACCGCATGTCTAGAGGAAACTGTTTTGGCAGAAAACTTCATTTGATTAATAATATGTATTTATGAGATATTAGAATAAGACGGGACTTAACTACTGGGCTCTCAGATTTATAAAGAAGATATTTTTTTTGTAAAGGCATGCTTTACTATATACGTAATACCTACGTCTGAAATTTTATAAAACACTAGCTGACCCGGCGAACTTCGTACCGCCTTAGCGTTGCAATGATGCACTACTTTATATGTATTTTTGAGATTTTCTTAATATTTTTTTCCGTAAGAACCTTCTCCTAATAATAACAAATACAACAAAAAAAGAATTAGTGAAATCGGTCCAGCCATTCACGCGAGATGCCGTGACCAAAGAAAACGGGTTTCATTTTTATATGTATAATATATATATATATATATATATATAGATTTTAAGTTGTAAACAAAAACAAATTTAAGTAATTCAATGGAATTCAAGTGTATTTAAATAAGCATGTTACTAGGTTTTCATAAGTAAGAAAGAGTCAACGAAATTATTCATTAGATCTTAGATACTAGAATTTAAACTTAGATTCTTTGACAGCTTGAAGTCTTTTTTAAGTTTTAGTGAAAGTTTAAATTATGTAGCCTTATTTTGTTTGCTTCTAGCAAGCAGCGATGGTGTCAGGGCTATGGCATCCGATAGGCGATTAATGAGCATGGGTTCAATTCCAAGTTTAAACAGTCTTTTTGAAAATTGAAATACCTACATTATTTCTTAATTTCTTTTGAAGTTATAAATACTGGAAAAAGGAACGCTGGCCTCCGAGCATTACGCGACTGGGACTACTTGTAATGCTCGGAGGCCAGCGTTCCTTTTTCCAGCATTTATAACTTCAAAATTAATAAATTAGCATTTATAATGCAAAATTAAAAGTAAAATCTTCTTCATTTCTTGCAATAATTTTATTATTGAAAACATAGATTCTTATGTAAACTGAAACAACCTTTTTTTCATCAATTAAATGTCAATCAATAGAAATTATAATCACCATTTAGAAAGATGATCAAACTAATTGCATTTCAATTCAATATACCATTTTAAATCGTTTAAATAACAAACACATACAAGCATATCATATATGGTCAAGAGTAAGTAAGAGTAACAGTTGTTGCTAATGAACAGCAAGAATGATGAATTTTTTTTTAACGGTCAGTAAATAAAGCCCCGATGACGCGGGACTGTTCTCTGGTTTATTTTCAAAATTTAAGTACTAGGCTATCATGAAATAAAAAGAGTAAATAAATATTGTGATAATCACTACGTCACATGATCATTCTAGTTTAAGAGCCGGATGTTCATTAGTAAGTAAAATATGAACAAGTTAAATTTTTAATTCTGTTCCATTATACGCGTATCAATATAATATTATGATTTATTAGCTTGTGCTGTACCTACTTGTCCACGAATTGGTATTTTTTTTTAATACACTCAATGTTAGGATACCTACCTGAAAAATAATTTACAGTAGGATTCAATAACCCTAATGACAATTTTACAATTGAAAATTGAGACTTTTTTCCTGCGGGAAATATTTATTTTAAGGAAGGTTTTGCATCTGGCTCTTGCTTAATTATACGTCAAGAAATGACATCTGATGTGTAAAATATGAAGCTTCATTCAAGGAGATTCGAATTTCAAACAAAATACCAAAGATATGAAAATTTCGAAATAAAAAAGTATCAAGCAATAAGTTTGAATGTTAACTAAACTAAAAAAGTTTCTGAAGTTTGAAGACATAGGTTCTTACACACTTGTGCGTTCCTGGTATATTTTTGGACGATAAAAAGAATTAAGCGATTTTTATATTTCGTTCTAATCCTTGTTCATAGAATTCTCATCGCTATTACATGAAGCATAAAGTTGTTTTTTTACTTTGTACCGAAGATTGTGACTACCCTGGGCGCTACGTTACCGATGGCGCTTTGGTAGAAACGGGATTTAAGACGCTTTGAATGCGACTTTCTATAAGGCTTTCTGCACGCTACGATAATTTAGAGCAACCTGAATGCTCTGATTAATGTGATGACACTGGTTGATTCGTTGAAAGTGAGGACTCTGGTTGTTTTCAAGTATTTGGCTACAGTGGATGTTACGAACTATATGATGCTGACTGTAGGTAGGTACTTTACTTTTTAACCAAAATTTACCTTGAACTTAGTTCGTTTCTTTATTTCACTTTTCATGGTGACTTTGTAAATGACATGGTAGACACAGCGCAGGGAATGATCAGGTAACCAGAATTTGTGTACACGCAGTGGACTGCATACGGGCCCACCATCGATACCAAATAACTAAAATTAAATATCAACTTCAATTAATGTTGGTCTATTATGTAAATGTAAGCCGATGGAGTTCGAAATGAACTTTTTGGCATTGTATCATGAGGAATAAATTTCAGAAGTTTGGTATAAGTTTCACTTCTGTGAGGGAGGGCCAGTAAATAAATATAAGTACAAAAACCGTAACCATTTTAACCTACGTCGAAGTTCAACTTATGTGCTGATATTTTCCAACAGCCCTTCTCGCACTTGACTGAGGGTAGCCAGAATTCTCCACTGTTTTCTCTACTCAGTAGGAAGGTTTTTTCAGTGGGACAGTAAACGATAAGCGACACAACATCACACAGTTCAGAGTAACGTCTAAACATAGTATTAACTCGCAACGGTTAAATTTTAATTAAAAATTAATAAACTTTATTATTAAATTTAAAACCAAAATATGTTTAAAAATGCGCGGCTAATATTTTGCCATTTTTGCTTAAAATAAATAATTTTGACATTGTCAAGTTGACATATTTAAAATAAGGTAAATAAATTCCGTGGTGTAGAACACTCTACAAAATTGTGGACTCTACCGAATTAAAAAAATCGAGATATTCTCACAAACAAATCTCAAATACTCGATATCACGCCGCTTATGCTAAGCCCATATTTGAACTGATTAACATTTTGTATTAGGTAGATGGCATGATAAAAAACCGGCCAAGTGCGAGTCGGACTCGTGCACGAAGGGTTCCATACTATCATTTTCTCCCTACGTTTGTTGCATGCCCCCGTTTAATATTTACTTTATTGTTATTTAATTATTTATTTTGAAAGGTAATATGCAAGTAAAATTTGAAGCGTATACCTGTTACCGTTTTTAATACTGAGCAAAAAATACGAAAAAAACAAGTTTATTGTATGGGGACCCCCTTAATCTATATATTTTTTTCATTTTTTTTTATTAGTTGTTATAGCGGCAACGGAAATACTTACACAATTTGTGAAAACTTCAGCTTTCTAGCCATCACGGTTTGTGAGATACAGCCTGGAGACAGACAGACAGACAGACAGATGGACAGACAGACAGCGGAGACTTAGTAATAGGTAGGATTCCGTTTTTTTCCCTTTTGTTTACGGAACCCTCAAAACAAAGAAGTAAAAAAAGACTGTAGTTTAGGTATGTAGGTACTGTACACACTGTTATGTAGGTAGTACTGTACACCCAAGTCATATTTTCGAAATTAGTGTCGGTGTAAGTACCTTAGTTAATCCTCCCTTTTATTTAAAACTATAACCAAAAGTAGTACCATATTATAAACCACCATTATCGCTTCCAAAGCCAAGCCAAACTTACCGGCGCGGCTTTTTTAACTTTTTAACTGAGATGCCTAGTCCGCCGATGGGCGGTTGGATTTTTAATTACATTACGTAAGCCAAATTTAAAGGAACAAGCTGAATTAAAACAAATGTAAGTACAAAATTCAAAATATAGGTACCTAGTTGCATTTAAGATCCTTTTTAGATTTTAAGTAATTTTCTTACTACTTCATTTGCCGTTCAATGACATCTATCTATCTCATAAGTAAGTATAAGTAGGACAATTTAAATTTTAAATCACGTTTATAACGAAACACCTAGAAACAAACAAACTTTCTAAGTTTAGTCAACGCAGCATACTGCACATTGCGCCTGTTTCTAAAGTTTTGTTGGATAAATCTTAGATGTCGCTACTCATGCCATTCTATTCATTCATAGCTAGCTATAATAGTGTAGTGGTGAGTGGGCATGCCCGTGACGTAGGGATCACGCCACCTTTCCAGGCCAATTCGTAGTCTCCGATTGGCTAACAAGATTTGCCCCCACCTACTGTTTCAATCCTCCACATGTCAAAGTTAGTGTTGTTCAAACCATTTGTATAAATCAACTTCATATTTGAATCGATTGCCCTCAATATAGAAACTATTTCTCATTTTCAATTTTTTACCGATTTGATTCAATTTTTCATTACAATTTATATTTTTTATCAATTATTAAAATTTTTAAAGGTATTCCTATCTCTGAGTATTCTGAGCAGGGAACTTGTACCTCTTTTTAATCGATTAACTTTACCTTACGATGACAGAAGTGATGTTTTAGTTTTTTAAACCAACAACACTAGCCAGTTCTCAAATCTGATTGTTGAAGACGTAACGTTTTGTTAGTACCTATCCATTATTTACTTCCCCCATTACAAAAATATTGAAAAAAAACCAGTAATTTACAAGTGTTGTAGCAGTGAAGGCCTAAGAAAGAATTCAGGTAAGTCCCATTAACGTTTTCATATGTAAATTCAAGAGGAAATGCTGTAACAACACACCTATTCTAACCTGCAAAATAATTTCTTGAGCAATAATATCTACAAAAAAACAAATTTCTTTTATAATAAAAATGCAGTTTGCATAAAATAAAATATTATCTTGAAATGCTTGATCAATAATGTGGAAACCGGTATATCTGCCTATTTATGACACGTATAATCGTAAACGTATCATCTATTGATTTCAATGTATATATTTTCCTTTAATTTCAATAAGATTTTTGTATTAAAATTCGATAGGCTAGATTCTTATTCTCATGTATCTGTAGAATGTACTTTTTTTTTTGTTATGTACATATCACTTTGCTGACTTATATTATGTTTTACAATAAGCAGTTGCTTTCCAAATGTGGATAATTGTAAACTCAGTGTTTTCTACTTATATTTATAGTGAACTTCTACAAAATCTCAGGAAACATATTTTCTTTACCCCTGACCAAACAAGAATAAGTGTTATCCGACAGAAATAAATATTTGTGTTACATAGAATGAATAGATGAAACAACTTTGACAGTTTTTACCTTTAGATTTTATTTAATTTAATGTTTATGTCATAGCATGATCATTTTAAAACTATTTTAAAAAGCTATTGAAAATGATTCAGTTCTTAAACACATAATTATCATAATTAAGAGTGGTTTAATTAATAAAAGTAAAAATTAAATTAAAAGTTTCTTATGTATGGCCTGGCCTTTTTAATATATTACATACTATAAAGTAATTAGTACATTATTTTGCCTTGTTGATGATATATTCAGATTATTTTTGAACATATAGGTACATACAGTAAACTTAATGTTCATTATATTTGCATTTCATGCCATTTTATAAGTAAATTCAGTGCACTCATTAAGAGTGAATTAAAATTTCTTCCTCAACATATTTATGTATAAACAGTTATGTTCATAATCAAGGTAAAAGTTGTTTATAAGTTCTAAAGTGTAAAGTATATCATTTTAAGTTAATTTTTGGTCACTTGAACATTGACTGTGGAATTATTGCCGAGTCTTGCTAATAGTATAAGGAAATCCTCGTACTGCATCCTAGTTTTACCGGGACATCATAATGTTGTTGTATTGGGTTACACTAAATTGATTAAAAAGTAGAGTCCATTATTTAAGTGAAGTTGTTGACTAAGCCTAACCCCATGCCTCCTCATACATAGTATTTAACATTTTTGCTGGCTCCTCTGCCCGTGGAAGGTTGTATAGTGTCGCGGAAGTGCGAATCGCACGACCTCCGTGACCCGACCGGCCGGCCTCGGCAAGACACGCGACTCTTATAAGAGCTTTTACAGTGTTCCAAAAATAAGTTTTGCATCTGAGGCATATCTTCTTAAAGAAAGAACTTACAAAAACTTTGTCACAAATGTTGGTAGTGATTACCCAAAGTGATAAGTCTAGTATCGAAAAGTTGTAACAAATCCTCGTTTTTTTTTACTGCAATCAAAACGTATAATATACTAAACTTATTTAAATTTTGCATGAAAACGTTAGGTATGAACTTGCCCACCTATGATACTTACCATAAAAAACTTTTGGTTTAATTTACTCTATAGTTGGTTTTATAATTATTGATACTACATAATAATACTATCTCGAACCACTAATCTTTGAAACCATTAACCTTATTTCTAGCATTCAAAGTCCTCGCTCGGAGCAGGCGACGTCGTTGTGTTTGTCCTACTTGAGTGAGAGTAAAGTGCGGAATTACCGGCGCACGCGCATGTATTTTTAGAAGGAAGTTATTACCGATAACAACCCTCATCTTGAGACAAAGACGCGGCTTGTACCTATTGATTGCTAAATGCGTATTCGGTTGTGACACTCTTTTTGTTCTTTTTATCTTTTATTTATACCTAGTTTTGATCAACGTTAACTATAAAATATTATACATATAAAAAACGCTTTCAATTAAGTCATTCCAACCACAAACAACTATATTGTTTTTGTCACGATTCTTCAGACAGATTTTAATCTTATTATAATTATCTTTAGGTAATAGGAACGGGAGTATTAAAATACTACTTGTTATAAGTCTAAGTTTACGGAGTTATTTATTTGCCAAGTTCACTATGACTTCTACGCCACGAGTTTTTTTAATCAATTGTTACATGTCTTATCTGTAAACCCTTATAGTACAGCAAATGACCTGTCATAATACTCATAATCAGGACCTTCGAGCCCTCCGGCCCTGAGAATGTAACCTTCACTGATAACTCCTACTTATAAATGGGTCCAGAGTTCAGTGTTGTCATTTTTGTAACGCGCCTGACTCAGATAAATATAAGGAAATACGTTTTTAGCTACAACAAGTTCATTAACATTGACCAACCAGAGTGCTGTAACAAATATCATTATTATTTTGATTATTGATTTGTGGAAAGCTACCGCACTATCTATGATATGTTGTACGCTTTTTATTCTTTAGGAGAACCTTTCCACTTTTCACAGTGTTGTTTGAAATGGGCCTTGCTAAACCATGGCCTACGCCTATCTGGGTGACTCTTGATATGATAGGATCTAACTTTTTTCTTCAGAGCTCCAATGCCAGTAAAGCTGTAAAGGGTATGACCGCCAAATACGGCACCAACGAAAAAAAACACAATTCTATCGATCTAAATGTTGTGTCCGCAAAATTGCACCACCATCCGACGTGTTGTTGACAGAACAAGTTAAAAAACTTTATTGGATTGCGTCAATTTTTATAGTTTCAACAAACGTAGTGGAATTTTTCCAACTTATACCGATTCGGAAGTTATTCAAACAAATCGCGTTGATTCTTCATTATAATCTGTTTTTGTTTAAATTCTCCATATTCTACTGCATTACATACTTCTTTTGTCGTCTATTATCATAAACAAGAAGCGATTAGTCGCCGCTATTGCTAGCCTAAAAATACTCGGTAAGCTGTGTTCGCTTTATTAGTAAATAGCGGAGAACTCGTCGCCTGCTGGACTTTGTACCCGGGAGCACCTGCTATTATCCTGGCTGCGATCAGGTCGTGGGTACCATCCGCTCGATACTAACACCACGATTTGCGAGGACCCAACATTTACTGTTACGGTAACATACGGTATATGAAAAATGTCCTTTACTTTCACACTTCGTATAGCTGTAGGATTTGTGACAAAAATGTATTCTACGTTGTACACGCTCTACAATAATACAAAGATTACTTACTTACTGAAATTGTGTGCTATTTAAATATCAATCATTTTATACAGAAGTTTAAATATTTCTTTACTTTCACATTTCGTGTAGAACTAGGATGGTGGTTTTGTGACAAAAATGATTTCTACGTCCTACACGATCTATTTCTTGCTAATAATACTATAGTCAAAATTATAGTCAATTTATTTAAATAAGTATGTAAAAAAAATTTTAAGTAACCTAATTTTGAATTATTTCGCTCGTTTTTTAAATAATTTATGTCATTTCAGTTTCTTTTCTAAATTGAAAGCAAGTAACATAGTTATTTTTGTATTTACGAGCGACCCAACCACGATTCGCGATGGTGTAATTTTGCCGACTTAGCGCAAACCTTTGCATTTTTGCTAACTTAAAAAAACTTTTTCTAAACGTTCTTTATTTACAAATTTAAATGAAAAAAATACCCTTAGGATGGCAAAAACCGCATTAAAAGCCGTTAAGTGGAGGAGATAGCGGACAAACATACAAACAGACAGAATTAGCGACTTGGATTTATACTATGTAATGATTCTGAAATAAAAGCATGGTCACCGTGTGCCCTCCGCGTCACGTTTTGATGTCTCACGTGTGTAGGAGTCCTCTATCACATTGTCTTGATGCACGCAACTATCCTGAGATCACGTCCTTATACCAGTTTACATAAGAATCACTTTTCCTTGAAACTACGCCGTAAAGTTGTTACAGCTATTCTGTTGCAAATTACAGTGTCATTTGTTTCAAAGACAGATTTGAGGCGTATTAACTACTTGAAGTTTCTCCTACTTACCGTTAAACTGATAATGTAAAAACAGCATAATTTATAAGTATTGTAGTTTTACAATAACTCATCAACTTAAGTAGCGTCGAAGCCTGTTGAAAGTACGTGTAGGTAAATATTGAAGAGTAACTCAATGTAACTGGACTTTGCTCGGCCAAGTGAAACAATATCGCAAGTTGGACAAACTCCCCAACATAATCACGGGCAATGTTTACTAAACAGGCCCACGGTATTGTGCTGGTGCCTTAACGTTGAGTAAATAATAACAAAGTGGTTTGAAGGTGAACAATATGAAGGTAATACTATGAACAAATTAAGATTGGGCTAAAAATGGGGTAGTGTTTTGCAAATGCGATGCTTAAGTTGCTGTTCAAACCATGACCTGCCTCAATAACGTACTGTATGCTATCGTTGAATGTAATGGTATCGTGTATATTTGGGAGGCGTTGTTCGTCGGAGAGCCAGCGTCGCGGCCGCGGCAGTGGCGTCTCGACTCGGGCAGCCCTCTCGCCGCCGCCTCTCTCGGGTGATCCCAATTCGTCCGATCAGTTTCCGAACGCGCGCCGCGTCGGACGAACGCCGCTCACGGTCCATTCCACTTTCAAACGCTTTTATTTTTCTTTTGTTTTTTTTTGCAACAAGAGTGGCTGTGATTAGAGTAGTTAGGCTAAGTGTACACTAAGTGAGTGCATCCAAAGACTAGAAGTAGACGCGCGGTAAGTAGCAACTCAAGTTTTCTTCGTAGCGTGCATAACCACGTGAAGTACAAAGTTTAACTGGTCAGTTACGTGGAACGGTTGTTATTTGTTGTGCGGTTTCTAGTTTTTTAGTTCACTAGCATTTTAGCGTTCCACATTGCCGACTTATAGTCCGCTCAAAGGCGAGCCTACAGCGCGAATGAGCCGTACTTTCACTTGATAATAAGATACTCACGAATCTGCAGGCGGTACGATATGCAGGCTTGCTAAATGAATAATTAAAACTTTTATGATTAAACTGCTTTGTAGGTACTTATTCTTATTATTTATTAACAAAGACTTAAAATTCATATCTACCCACATGATCTTGTTATCGCCACAAAAAAGTATCAGCAAGATGAAACAAAAAGTAGTACAATTCTTTTTTTTATTAGAGTGGTGTTTACGATTCGGTAACGATTACGTCACGATATGAGTTCAGTCAACCTGCGTTGTGTAGTGAATTTGGCAATTGATGCAGACGGACTTGCGCGGGCTTTACCGGCGCGCGCCCAACGTCAACACGCAGGCTTCGATCATACTTTGACATTCTCCGATTATGAGTCTCGAGGTTCATTACACTTTGAGCACCTTTGCTTGTAATTGGTTGGTCAGTGTGTTATTTACTGTAATGGAACTCCACCTGTCAACTATTTCATGACATTTAAGTAAGGAATACGTGTTTCATAAGTTCTGCGTTAATGTAAAGATAAGCGTAAAACGACACCAATTATGTGCTATTTACTTTTAAATATCTACCTACAGACAAAACCGGTCTGTCTTTTCCTTCAAGATACCATAATTCAACTCTTAGTCTTCTTCAATATTGAGTTATGTGACTGAATTCATGCAGAAAATTCAGATGGCATTTTGCGATAATTCAATTTATTATTCAAAGCCCAAACCTGTATTTCAATCTTTATTGATATAAATTCGTTATGTTTTAAACCGCTAAACTTTGGTTAGCAACAATTAATTATCTCGGTCTGCAAAATAAGCTGTGTGAAAAAAAAGTATCAACAAATGTTATGACTCTGGGGTTGGACATTGTAAAGTTTGAAAAATATCCACCTACGTGCGATAAAACTTTATGATAAAAGTTCAAAACCATTCAGATACTTGACGAGCTGATAAAAACTTCCATCATAATGTATTATCATGAATCTTACTCAACTGCTGGCCGGTTACAATGTTTAACTCAACAATAATAATACAAATTATTAGTTAATTACACATCAATATGTATACAACAATGCAACATAACAAGATTCCGAGTTAAGCCATAACTAAATAAACTTCGATTAGCGCCCTTGTTTTTAAATGGCTCTAAGACATTAATAACAAGATAACACTAGATGTCATCTCAGAAGGTTAACCAATAGTTAAACAAACAAGTTATTTTTAACGTCTAATTAAAATCTCTTGAGACCAACCTCTAGACATAACATATCAACCATTCAAGATAAGTCTGTTTTGTACTACTGTCACTTACGTGTTAATTAATAATAACATTGATGAAACTGTGAGCTATTCACATTTCTAATATTATTTTGCAGTTTTCGTAAAGGTCGTAAACCAAACAACTTTCCCTTGGTAGCAGATATACTTCGAATGTCAGAGTTCAAAGGTTCACCTCCTATGTGGTAGCTTAATGGAAGTGGCTGTCTTTTAAAGTTATTTTTCAGACAGTAACGAGGGTATTTTATCTAGTACCCAAGACTAATGGGGTTATGAGTCTTCTTCAGCCCTATTAAATATTCGAGAAGTTTTAGCATAAGCGGTTACCCACCATACTACGAACCGCAGCCGACGCTGCTTAACCTCCATCGAGGTCGCAACCAGACATCCAACTTTACTCAAAAATATTTTTTTTTATAAAAATATCTGTTGACGTCAATAAATTTAAAATAATATGTTTAGTATAAAAGCCACTAACAGATGGCCTTTGTCCCTTTCTCGTGATAACGTCTCCCACGTTCCCCCCGCATGTCTGTGTGAGCTCAACAACAAGGTCTGATAACCCTGGTTGATCCGGTCGATGCAGTCGGCTATCTGCCGACCTCTGGGTGCCTGATAACTTGCGCCGGATGAGCAGACACTCGGACAGTCACTTGGCGGATGCCGATTACTACTAAGTACGCTGAGGTAACGCATCAAGGTGACCTAGGGATGTCTCCTATTTGTAACACATGCTGCTGTGATGTAATTTTATATGTTTTGCTCGTCTTCAAAGATAAGACTTGCATACCAAAATAGTCGTTTCTCAATGAAATGGAAAGGTTAAAAGATATCCTAGCGGATTTTTACGGTATAAGATAATGTCCAAAATGTCAACTTTAGTATCTTGCGGTGATTTCTATAGTACAAATGCAAACTCCAAAGGTTATACCAACGTTTTCCAAGTTGTATCACTTTGAAGTTGTTTTCCTTCACATAAATTAACTAGTCGATCTGTTGATCATGAGACAACAAGGAAAATAATGACGATGCAGGCTTAGAGACCTGCAATCTAATAACTTGAAAGGTCACACAGAAAATATGCAAGCTATCAGCAAAATTTATAATAACCGATTAGTTTCCTGTTGCCTTGAGTCTATATAGTCAACAAACAGATTTTTGGATAATTTTGTTATGAGGAAGTTTTGATTTTAGAAATGTAAATTAGCTGTCTGGTATTACTAGTTTTTGAATTCCCTCGTAAATGCTGCAGAAAATTTACGTTGTTTTTATTTCTGTCCAAGGATAAATCTCTATAATGCGCCCTGACATTGATACGGCTATAGTTAACGACCCACCTGCGACCTTCGTGGCCAACCAACAATGCAATGCACCGTTACACGGTTATTTCCTCGCAGATCCGCAGCTACCTACAAAGGCTGGTACAATAGCTCTGGAGCTGACTCACCGAACAAAGCACTCTGCCAACTTGGCCGTATCTTTCAGAAAGTAACCGCTTTGTTTACACTCGGGTCGCGAGTCGTCGATGCGGCGTCGTGTGTCATAATGGTTGGTTTTGGTTCAAAGTTCACGCGGCGGACTCGCGGGACGTGTCAAGTGGTCGACTCCCGCTGTTCCGATGCTGTCGTAGGTACTGTTCGGTTGATATTGGCAATGTTATTGCGACATTGAGAAGCGAATTTATGTCGCCCCCCGGACGTCAAAGGCAATAGGCGTTGTGGACTTTGTGCAGCATTGTACTACCGATGTTTTGGCTCTTGTGAGGCTGTTGCACAATGACCGTTATGGGAAAACACGTTTTTTTAACATACCTACGTAATAATATCTAAAGTTCATTTAGCTGCTGCGAAAGAAAGGTTAAAGAGGTTATTGACGTTGTTGACAAGGTTTAAAACCTGGTTTTTATCAAAGTTTAAAATTCAAAGACTTCGAACTTAACTTCAGTTATACACATAACATTATTGTTGTAATGTAGGTACTAAATCGAGCGTGCGCGTAATTGAAAATTAGATAAATCCGGTATGTATGGCTGAAATATAAAAATATTTTATATCTAATAAAATAATATAAGTATCGGTTTGTCTTGTATGATACATAATATAAATAACCGTTTTCCTCATTCAGTAAAATATTAAAATAAACCTTTGTACCGACTGGAAGGCGAAATTAAATTTAATCGCTTATCCGGTTTTCGTCGTGTCACTTTTAATTTTATCTATTCCAAAAACATTTTTTGCTTCAATTTTTTTTAATAGCATGATGATTCAAGTGGATCTCTATTGATAATGGTGTCTACATAACACCGTCGCGGGGGCGGCCACAGACGTGTCAACTTGGTGTTAGACTCGCGCTGACAAATTCAATTAGTCGGTGTAATTGGGGTCAGCTCTAATGGCGGACACAGGAATACACACTTCCGTCACCAGGTGGCGCGGGGGTGACCAGCTCAGAATTAAATAGCTCAAATTATTTGAACTAGACTTATTTCTGGCTAGAATGTTTTTTAAAAGCAAAGCCAAGTTTTCTGGTTTGTTGATGGTTTTTTTAATCATATATTTTTTGTACACTTGATTTCCATGTTAAAAATTTACTAATCGCATGTGACTTGTCAAAGTTACGCTTCCATGCGGAACTAATACATAACCTGTACAAAAATTGCGTATTTTTAAGTATTTCCTAGATGTTGTTATGTAAAATAATAAATTGTTTTTTGTTTGTTACAGGTCGCACAATATAGAAATGTTTATAGACGAGAATGAATCGTAAGTAACCGACCCTAGATTTCATTAAGTATATAAAGTATTTCAATAAGAAAGAGAAAATAGGCGAGGTATCGACTAAGATAAGACCACGTTTCAGGTACATGTTTTGCATAGCATTGATTATAAAAGATAGCAAGCACAACAATAGTAATCACAATCGGTAAATTATTTTTATCAAGTTTTACTTTAGCTCTATCTCAAAGAAGGTACAATGTCCTCAGATTTTACGTTATTCCTACTAATATAATATATTGTAAATGTGTATGTCTGTCTGTCTGTATGTTCTGCTATCACGTCACGTCAAAACGGTTAAACTGAATTCAATTAATTTTGTAATAGCGATAATTCGAGACTTTAATAAGCTATCACTATAAATATTATCATGGATAATACAGTTTTTGCTTTTGCACGTGCAAAACCATTTCTACATCTAAACAGCTGAATCGATGCTTTGATTTCGCAGTATGTGTTTCATTCAATACAACCCAAGAAATACGATCATTCCATAATTTTGTCTGTTTACACATTCTATCACTCTACACTAAATTATGAGCACGCGGACGAAGTCGCGGGCACCGGCCAGTCTAATAAATAAATTATAAACTAAAAAACGTTGTTAAGTCAGTAAGTAAATCAGGTTATTTATTGCACGATTACGAAAGAAAGTTTCAATAATTCCCAAGATAATAAGCGGATTTTTGTTATCGTTCTAATGCTTAGCCTACTTCTCAAGTACAATCGGTAGGTACGAAGATATTCTGTTATCTGTGTATAAATATTATCATTGTAATCATATTCACGTTAGTGCGGATCTGACTGTCGTGCGATCAAGTGTCAGTGTTTGTCTCGCTTCGGTGCGGAAAATTAACCATGTCCTACTACAACCGCAGGTGGGTCTGTTTGCGAGATTTGTGTGCAAGTTTGTGATTCACAATGTGGTGAAGACTAGGCTTAAGTTGACCGTTGCGGTCGTTGACTTGGAAACTTATTGGCTGTTGGCGTTTTTTCCTCATAGGGAACGTACAGGTCGAATGGTTGCATAGTTCGAGTGCTAGTTGCAATTGCATGTTATGTCACGGTCTGGCTGACATAGGCTAGGAGCCCTCGTTACATCGACGCAACGCATGTTACCTTCAGACTAGTGATTTGAATTAAATACTAAGATATAATAACCTGTAAGGTATTTTGGCTTTATTGAATATGACAATATTGATTCAAAATGAATCACTAGAGTATTGATCTCGCTTCTACTCCCACGTTGAAAAATATCAAATCTAAACTTTATTTAATTAAAGTTCACCGGGCTATACAAATTTTGTATTCTACCGATGTGCAAATAACTTGGTTATTCAACTTCGGGTTGAATTAAGATAAAGATATTATAGTTGTGAGCACTATACGGTGGTTGACTTTCACTGCGCTTGCGTTTGCAACAGGCTCGAAGCCGCTGCGTAGGATTCACGCAATAATATGCTTGCTTTGACACCGGCTAGTTGTGAAACAACGAAAAATTAAACACTCGATCTTTAACAACACGATACGCACTCTTTAACTTGAAACAAAGATAAAACAAAAGGTGAAGAAGTTTTATAAGAAATAAAGAAAAAAATACAAAATGAATAATTTATATACCTACTTGTTGTCAGTTTTTCCGCGACCAAAGTTCTACAATTTGCAAAGTTGTTAAAAAATTAACTATTTTATTGGTGGTTGTGTTTCAAACTGGATTTAATGTACGCAGTTAGTTTTTTGTGTCTATTATCTGTGGGTGTAAAGTCCGCGGCTGATTTCAAGGCGAGTCGGAGTCAAGGTCTGGTGTGTCGAGTCAGCTGAGCCCGTCGCCGACCACGGCCGGTCCCGCGGCGCGCGCGCAGCCGGGACGCGGCTACATCATGATCCGGCGCAAGAGACGCGGGATCACGCGAGTAGGGACTGCCGTATTAATGAAATTAAGGTTTTTGAGTTGTTGCTGTTGACAGTACTCATGAACAGCTGTCCTTAACTTCTGCCACCTTACTTTTTTCACTTCTTATTTTCGATTTGAACTATGATATTTATTTTTAGAAAACAATTACTGTATCCATTGTTTGAGAAGTAAAAAATAAATATTCATAAAACATTGCCTTAGAGTGGTGGTATATTATTAAAAACAGGTTGTATTGTAATAGTACTTAAAAGTAAATCTTTAAGAATCAATATTAGCATTAAACGTGTTAAAGTAAATTTCAAGAGGAATGACTCACTATCGACATCTTGGTATTTCAATGACTAACTTTACTACTTTCTCCTTTAGCAAGAACAAGAAAGCATATTTGTCAACAACTTTGTATTCGTACCTATACATATATCTACATCATGGATAACTAATACAATAAACGTACAATGGAAAAGGCACCCACGGTACTTAAACATTTAATATCTTTTAGTTTGTAACAAACATCTGAATATTAAAACAAATTGTGGAAACTCTTGTCTTGCTATTTATTGAAATCAAAACTTGATGATAATTGTGACTTGCGCGTAGCAACATACAACTTATCTAATAACTTATCTTTGATTAAGATATGAACAATTATTTTTTTATTAATTGTTTGTTGTTATCCAAATCAAAAATGATAAATACATCGTAAAAGGAACATTGATTGCTTAAGATTATTCAAACATTTACAAAAATATTTATTTGGAGTCGTTTTGCTTGAATCCGCAAATTAATTTTCAATTGGCACTACATAAATGCGGCTATATTTGAAATAAATACCTATTTATTTTCTCAACGTGTGTAATTATGCTCTTCTATCTATCAGTATTCTACACCAAATTTTATCCATAGGTACTGTTAAACCGTTTCTGCGTGGATAAGTAACAAACAAACTGTCACATTTAACATTAGAAGGATGAAATATTGTTCGTCGGTTGGCTCTATTTAAATTTCAAACCACTTCAAAATGAATATTCTCGTAAAATACAATAGTAAACTAGGAATATTCCATTTAATCCTGAAAACGTTCCAAGCAGCTCGTCCCGGTATTTCAATTCTGTAGACATTACTTGAGCACCAACGATCCTAAATGAAATACTAACTTAGCCCGTTACTTATACAACGATATCACGTTCCTTTTAATTAATATCTATCTGTCTATTGTTTTTCTTATCATCGTAAAATAATATATTTTTCAAATGACTTTTTATAATCATAAATATTTTATTGTTAATAGCTTTTTTTACGGTGTATTTTACAGTCCTTTACAGCATTTGCAATTGTTTATTTCTTCTGATGTTATAAAAACATTTAATTATAAACTTGCTGTCATTCAGCGTTACAACAAATGTTAAATCTGCGGACTGTTTATCTATCATCATGTCATCTCCATCTAAATCCATGTACTTACTTATTTTGATACTAAAAGTTAAAAGAACATTAATCAAAGAAATTTAATCAAGAAATGCACTCGTGCGATTCCAATCCGATTACTTGATCTATATTATACAAAAATGCTTTCTTTATTAAATTTGTCCGTACTCTCGTTCATGCCCCGAACTTGCAGACGTTGCCAAATCGTTTATCAGTTCGCCGATTACCCGAATGTGGCCTTATTGCAAGCTGGACACCTGACGCCGCGTCTGTCTGCGTGTGTGTGTGGATGCACCGGCCGCACACATGCGCGCCACGGGAGACTACGCAGTCGCCGCGCGCATGTCATTAGGTCACGGCCGCGGAACTAAACCAGGCTACGATCTGACTTTAAAAAAATCTCGTCAGCTGAAATATAGACGAAATTGAAAATTGTTCGCTTGCCAAGCATTTTAAATTGATTGCATAATAATCACTTGTCTATCGAGAGTCTGACACAGATTTATAACATCGAACCTCTAACCATGCCTAAGTAGTCAATTCTACTCGTCACTGGATAGTTTTTCCTTCACATTTTACCTATGTAATTTTGAAATTACGTACAAAATTGAGTATAGGCTCCATTACCCACAGCTGCCTGTTTCTCATACGTTTTGAGCTACGCTTGTGTTTTTCCTATTTGATTCAGTTATAAACGTAATCGGTTCTCGACTTTATCGAATTAGTATCGATTTAGTTGTAATTATCAGCAATTATCAACTAACCTCTGAGACCAAGTTACGAGATAGATAGCTACCTACTCTGAGAAGAACACCTTGGACCTTTTACCTCACTCTGTCGTTTATAGCGAACTCACTTACCTTAATTAAATGCTCAGTTTAGGAAGGATGTAGGTCGAACCGTTTAAAATAGTCATGTAGCACTAGTTGAACTAGCTACGTAATTAGCTAACTTAATTTAAGTACTATACCTTATTAAGTACTTTCAAACTTTATTTTTTATACGAAGCAACTTACAAAGTTGTTGCATTTAGTTGAATCTGTCTCATTCGGGACTCGAACTGAGCTTCCTCAGACATATGTAACTTCTGCTGTCCTAAAGTAAACAGTTTTTCTAACAGTTGTCACGTTTGTCGGTAATATTAGTTGCGATTTAAAACTGCGAAGCGCGTGTCGGTGACGTCATCAGCGGCCTTGTTTTGTTAGCAAGAGATGATGGATTTCCTCAAAATAATGCCAAAGGAAAATAAAATACATCCGAGTACTTGCTTACTTAGTACAATGGTTCTATGTACGCTTGAAAACCGGCGTTCAAATATTATGTTTTCACAGACAACGACCTTCCTTGATTTTCTTTGTAGCATGATATATTTCAAACTGTAAAAAATAGTACGTAGGTTTCCTACTATCGATTATTCCTGACCTATTTTCTCGAAGCAGTTTCTTACTATGTTTATTTTCTCCTTTCTCAATGAATTCCTAGACTGCACTCGCGAAGCTCGCTGAATACAAAATAAAAAGGGCTGTGAGCGATATCGTAGTAGGTACTTTTCACTATTTAGCAAGCTAGCACAAGCTGCTTAAAGGTCACCAAAGGGCAAACTTGGGGTCATCAGTTGTCTGGTTCTGACGTGGGTGGTTTCTGTTTCAGTCCGGAGACATGGTGGGTAGGTGCTCTGCTGCGCACCATCAAGGCAGTCGCGTTCGTCTTTGACATCATCACATTCCCAATCCACCTGGTGTGGCAGCGGCCCTGGACCAAGCGCGCCTTGTCCCGGCGGATCAAGGTACGTTCATCATGCAATATGACGTAAGACTGCAAAACAACTTTATGCTTACTAAATTTTTATGCATTGGAAGTTATGACTTAAGACATTGTATGGTTGATGTTGAATTATGTTTGTTACTGCTTTAGGTACTCTTATCTGACTCATGACGGTTGTAAACACATTCTTAACATTGTAAATAACTTGTTTTTGCTAGCCAGTTTCAAATAATAATTTGGCCTCACTTAAGGTTTCAATACTTTAAAGTGACATGCTATTTAGTTCAAGCCTTTTTTGAAACAGCTAAAAATTCTGCTGGTGACTGGTGTATGGTGTTATATCCTTAAACATTGTTTATCAAATGATTAGGTTAACTTAGCCCTTCACAAACAAATTGCAAGTGAATTACTTTTAAAACCATTGCGTTTAGAAAAATTAGCAGGCCACTTTATCCTACTAACATTATGAACGTGAAAGTTTGTGAGTATGGATGTATGGATGTTTGTTACTCTTTCACGTAAAAACTACTGGATGGATTTTGATGAAACTTTACAGTAATATAGGTTATACATCAGAATAACATATAGGGTACTTTTTACCGCGGGAAAACTTTTCATTCCCACGGGAAACCGACTTCCACGCGAACAGAGTCGCGGGCGGTCACTACTAATGTATAAAATGATAAGGCACCTTATGGACTGTGTGTTGTCTCCAGGCGCGCGTGGTGGCCCAGACCCCCGACTCCATCACGGTCCGCTCGGTGTCGGAGCCGGGCGCGCTGCACGTGTCGCTGGTGCGCGGCGGCGTGACCACCATGGAGGCCATGCTGCGCGAGGCGGCGCGGCGCTGGGGCGACGCCCGGTGTCTGGGCACGCGCGCCGTGCTGGGCGAGACGGACGAGCTGCAGCCCAACGGACGCGTGTTCAAGAAGGTACGCTGTACTGTTACTGGTGTGTGCTTATAACGGACGCGTGTTCAAGAAGGTACGCTGTACTGTTACTGGTGTGTGCTTATAACGGACGCGTGTTCAAGAAGGCACGCTGTACTGTTACTGGTGTGTGCTTATAACGGACGCGTGTTCAAGAAGGTACGCTGTACTGTTACTGGTGTGTGCTTATAACGGACGCGTGTTCAAGAAGGTACGCTGTACTGTTACTGGTGTGTGTTTATAACGGACGCGTGTTCAAGAAGGTACGGTGTACTGTTACTGGTGTGTGCTTATAACAGACGCGTGTTCAAGAAGGTACGCTGTACTGTTACTGGTGTGTGTTTATGACGGACGCGTGTTCAAGAAGGTACGCTGTACTGTTACTGGTGTGTGTTTATAACGGACGCGTGTTCAAGAAGGTACGGTGTACTGTTACTGGTGGGTGTTTATAACGGACGCGTGTTCAAGAAGGTACGGTGTACTGTTACTGGTGTGTGTTTATGACGGACGCGTGTTCAAGAAGGTACGGTGTACTGTTACTGGTGTGTGTTTATGACGGACGCGTGTTCAAGAAGGTACGGTGTACTGTTACTGGTGTGTGTTTATAACGGACGCGTGTTCAAGAAGGTACGCTGTACTGTTACTGGTGTGTGTTTATAACGGACGCGTGTTCAAGAAGGTACGGTGTACTGTTACTGGTGTGTGTTTATGACGGACGCGTGTTCAAGAAGGTACGGTGTACTGTTACTGGTGTGTGTTTATGACGGACGCGTGTTCAAGAAGGTACGGTGTACTGTTACTGGTGTGTGTTTATAACGGACGCGTGTTCAAGAAGGTACGCTGTACTGTTACTGGTGTGTGTTTATGACGGACGCGTGTTCAAGAAGGTACGCTGTACTGTTACTGGTGTGTGTTTATAACGGACGCGTGTTCAAGAAGGTACGCTGTACTGTTACTGGTGTGTGTTTATAACGGACGCGTGTTCAAGAAGGTACGCTGGAAGTGTTGCGAGCTGTGTGTATAGCTTTCTCTGGTTTTGCTAACGTCCTAAGTGGCATCTCGTGTAATTCTAGATGATAAACTTTATCCAACGTCTATTATCATCTTACTTGCACAATTGTCCCGCAATCTTGCCCACTTACTTTAATAAGGAATAGTTTCCTATTCCTCACCATCTTCTATGCCTTTCTAACAAATAACTTCCCATGATATTACCCGCTCAGCTTCATTACCACTCTATTTTCTATCTTGTCTCTGTTATTTTGTTCAAGATTTTCCTTACTATCATCAATTCTTTTCTGTCCTTTCTAACTTCTGAAGCGTTCAGTCAGCTCTTCTAACTTTCTTTCCCTATGTGGTCCAGTTAAAGATGAGTTCATAACACCACCTTCCTCTTCTAACCCCCCCCCAGTTTAAGATGGGGTCGTACCGCTGGCGCTCGGCGCGCGCGGTGGAGGCGGAGGCGGCGCAGTTCGCGCGCGGGCTGCGGGCGCTGGGCGCGGCGCCGCGGCGGAACGTGGCCGTGTTCGCCGAGACCCGCGCCGAGTGGATGGTCGCCGCGCACGGCTGCTTCAAACTTGCTGTGCCAGGTATACACACACACACAAGATTGTACTGTACTTTGGCTTGAATTAAGTTAGTAATTCAACTATTCCAATTCAACATTTATGTGAAAGGAATTGTTATATGTTTAAAAATAGTTTGTTCGGTCATTGATTTATTATTATGATAACAAAAGCAATAAATTATTTAATTAGCTTTGGCCCATAGATTCCACAATGATCACTACCTATTTAGCTAAACAAAATCGAAATCCACGCTCCATATTCATTGCCGTATCACACTTGAATATAATTGCTTAACAAGTTGGTTTTAAATATAAACATATCAAGAAAGCTTCGAATGATTCCAAGCTGTAAGTAACTATAAGTCGGGTGGACGTAGACCAATCGTAGGTTAAACCGAGGTAAAACTTTTTTAATACATATGACGGGGTATTCGTTATCTCTGGGTTCGATCATGGTGGGAACTTCGAAATAAAACGTGGGACTTGATGCAAGGGCGTGTATTAATCACAACGTTAAGCATCTTTACAATTATCATCAAGAATAGTCAGGATGTAAATGGATATAGGAAGCGCGGTGAATTCGGCGTGTGGCTGTTACTGATTTATTCACTACACGGACCCACGGACCAAATAAGAATGATTTCAGTCCAACAAGATAGATGGGCTAACTATAGTCCATTCGCGTTAAGAAAATAGTGAGTCATCGTCATCCTGGCCACGCCCCCCAGCCAATTAAAATGCTAGAAATTAAAAAGTCGAGTTCACAGTGACCAGTTGAAGTCTGACCTTCGAAGAAAACGGTTGTGTATTTTGCGTGTCTCGTCCAACAACAAATTTTGAAAATGAATACTTCACCAATTCCAAAGAATAAAAGTGGATCAAGAATCCATAGTGGAGAGGGACGCATAATTTACAATGTTTATAAGTACTTTAAATTGTGTGATTTAAATGCAACTGTGGAGAGCATAGTCATAGAAACAGCAAGTGCATGCGGCGTGTCCGAAAATACTGTTTATAAAATTATTATTTTTCTTTTGTACTTTTACTCCACTGTGAATACACCCTTATCCTGTACTTGTCACTATTTTCTTAACGCGAACAGACTATAGACACAACGGAATATGACAGAAACTCATTCAGACGTTCACTCATAAAGCCTCGCACCGACTACACCCAAGTTAGACAATTTGACGCAACCAATATCACATTTTGACGTTGGCATTTACATTGACGATACAAAACGGACAAGGTAGATAGCAAAGTAGTTCTTCAACTGGCCAAGTCCATCGAATCTGTGTTCTCTCCGACATACTTATATTGCAATATTTGTAACATACTCTACTCGCTTCCCCCAGTGGTAACGATCTACGCCACACTCGGCGACGAGGCCATCGCGCACGGCATCAACGAGACGGAGGCGTCCATCGTGATCACCTCGCACGAGCTCCTGCCCAAGTTCCGGCGGATCCTGCCGCGCGCGCCGCGGGTGGCCGCGCTCGTGGTCATGGAGGACCAGCTGCAGAAGACGGACACCAGCGGCTTTGGGGATGTGAGGGTGGTGGCGTACCAGGAGGTGGTGAGGATGGGCGCCACCACGGCGGCTAATGGTGGGTTGCATTGTCATTACATAGTATAAATCTAAGTCGCTTATTCTGTGTTTTTGTATGTTTGGCCGCCAACTCCTCCTAAACCAGTTGAGGGATTTTAATGCGGTTTCCACTACCTTTCAGGTTATTTTTTCATTGAAATTTGTATATAAAGAACATTTAGATTTTTTGTATTTAAATAGCCAAAATTCGATGTTTTGTAAATAAGTCGGCCAAAATTACACCATTGCGAAGCGTGGGCGGGTCGCTAGTCTAGTATAAATTCAAGTCACTAATTCTGTCTTTTTGTATGTTTGGCCGTCCATCATGGTCCATCAGGAATACTATTTTATAACTTTTACGAAAGATAATTTAGAAGCTATAGTCTATTCGCGTTAAGAAAATAGTGAGTGATCGTTGTCAGCCGGCCTGGCCACGCCCCCCAGCCAATTAAAATGCTAGAAATTAAAAAGTCGAGTTCACAGTGACCAGTTGAAGTCTGACCTTCGAAGAAAACGGTTGTGGATTTTGCGTGACTTGTCCAACGATAAATTTTGAAAAAATGAATACTTCACCAATTCCAAAGAATAAAAGTGGATCAATAATCCATAGTGGAGTGAGACACATAATTTACAATGTTTATAAGTACTTTAAATTGTGTGATGTAAATGCAACTGTGGAGAGCATAGTCATAGAAACAGCAAGTGCATGCGGCATGTCCGAAAATACTGTTTATAAAATTATTATTTTTCTTTCGTACTTTTACTCCACTGTGAATACACCCTTATCCTGTAGTTGTCACTATTTTCTTAACGCGAATAGACTATAGGTTAGTGTATTGGGCGATTCTGTGTTCGATTCGATCCCAATGGTTCAGTTTGTTTTATTCCAAATTTGTTCTTTTTTTATCACTCACTTACAGGGAAGGAAAATATCGTGAGGAATCCCACATACTTATAACAGATTGTTATTCATCATGAGTATCCGACTTGCATTGAATTAAGTAATTTAAGCAAGAGACCTATACCAGCTAGTCAGACGTTTATGTCTCTGCTTTCTCTCACTCCCTCTAATGGTTGAGTAACTTTTTTAAGTTTTATAATGTTGAGTGGCGAGGTACGAGAAAATAATTTATATGTTCACTGTATGTACACGTTTTAAATGAATATAAATTATGATTGTATAATTTCGAAAAGAGTGCCGAGAGTTTTTTCCGCCAGCTTTTTCTCTCGGCCTATTATGGCCATTGCTGATGTATGTAGGGGTGTCCTGCGACATATTTTTTTATTTTTGGTTTATGCTTTTGACAATGTATAAGAGATTAGTTTTTAATCCTACATACAATAAAGTAATTTCATTTCATTTTCCCCCCAGAGGAGCTGGTGGCTCCGCTGCCGTCGGACACGGCCATCATCATGTACACCTCCGGCTCCACGGGCGTGCCCAAGGGCGTGGTGCTGTCGCACCGCAACATGCTGGCCACGCTGCAGGCATTCGCGGACGGGATCCCCATCCTGGACGGAGACCTGCTGCTGGGGTTCCTGCCGCTCGCGCACGTGTTCGAGCTGCTGGCCGAGAACCTCTGCATCATCGGAGGTGGGCGGAGATAGGGATTTTATGGGGAATGCTGTTGCTTTGAAAACAATTCATGGTTTAGAATAATATGAATGGGGTAGTGGGGTTGTCATTATATCGTAATAGTTAGTACTTTGTTTCATGGATTACTGAAAAATAGCTATTTTTATCATTGTTGCTGCCATATACGTTTTCTA
Organism: Emmelina monodactyla; assembly: GCA_916618145.1. Classification (NCBI taxonomy): domain Eukaryota; kingdom Metazoa; phylum Arthropoda; class Insecta; order Lepidoptera; family Pterophoridae; genus Emmelina; species Emmelina monodactyla. The sequence goes on from OU745305.1 coordinate 11,567,091, forward strand.
GTGAAGATAGATTGGGCATGAACTAAAATAGAAGAAGAGACACAAAGAAGACCAATCATTCTGATAGATTCTCGTTAATTAGCTCATGTCATAAAAAGTTCCTGTAAAACTTGCTTACTAAGCTATTCTAAAGAAGTAGTCGTTATACAAGTAAATTGTTTCCTGCAGGCGTGCCCATCGGCTACTCGTCGCCGCTCACGATGCTGGACTCGTCCTCCAAGATCATGAAGGGCTCGGCCGGCGACGCCACCGTGCTGCGGCCCACCTGCATCACCACCGTGCCCGTGAGGACCATACTCTATTATATTTTAGTATAATGGCGGACTTTGAAAACTGAGAAAGTCAAAAAAATGACGGGAAATGTAAAAATATGAGAAGTCTTTGCACGTACTCTTTACCATTTGATTCAATGAATTACTTATGATGATAGATTACAATTCTAAAATACACTGTTAAACAATTTAATTTTTTTGTTCTTAAATGGATATTCCTAATAACTTTAATACAAGATGAATATGAGCTGCAAAGTATTTATTCATCACACGAAAAGAAAAATAATCTTTTTTTATCTTTTTAATGCAATTTGCTTTACATTTAATAACTTCTATTCCGTGCCATCGTTTGAGCCTAATCTTCTAGTTAACCCTAATCTATCCGCTCCAGTTAATAATGGACCGCATCAGCAAGGGCATCACGGACAAGGTGTCCCGCGGCGGGGCCCTGGCGGGGGCCACGTTCCGCTGGGCCTACGCCTACAAGCAGGCGTGGATGAAGAGGGGATATGATACACCACTGCTCAACTACTTCGTGAGTGTTGTAGATTCTTGTATTAATGGTGACAGATATTGTAACATTTTTGATATTTTGTTTGGAATTTTGTTACGGTTTATTTTTTTATGAAATTTAATATATGAGTTGCTTTAATAAATGAATATAAAAGCTATTAAATTATGCTAATAAATAATAAACTTAATGTTTTCAATAGTTACAAAGATTCTTCATTACCTCACCTTGTGACATAATCTCTCAAAAAATATCGAGTACCTATAATAATAAGTAAACATTTGTCAATTACAAATAGAAATAAGTTATTCACGAACCATGCACTTAATAAAGAATAAAAAATAAAATATATGTTTATTTCAATCTTTCTCCGTTGGTAAGCCCCAACTCTGTGCTGATAAATGTTGTCTGCTGCAGATCTTCAGCAAGGTCCGGCAGCTGCTGGGCGGGCGCGTGCGGCTCATGATCTCGGGCGGCGCGCCGCTCGCGCCCGACACGCACACGCAGGTAGGATATTGTGTTCCAGTATACATACAAACATTAGTAATGTTACATAAGAACATTTCCATATCCAAATGGTAAAAATTGGGGCCCTAATACTAAGGGCGGGTTGTATCACAACTACTTTACGTGTCTGTCAACGTTAAAAATGGCGTTAACCACCTGTCAAGCTAGAAAACGGGTTGTTTCACCAATTTCGACCTTTAACGGACGTTAAAAATTAACGATTACGTTGACCGGCCATCCCCCACTGGTTAACGTAACTTTTCTCTTGTGTTGACAGGACATCTTTGATGATTTTTTTTTATCATTACTATGGATTCTGTTATATTTTCATATATTTTAAATGATAGTAATGATTTACTTTTTAATGGCAACTCGAATAACATTGACGAACAATTTTTTTTGTGACGAAACAACGCTTTGTATTTGACGTACGTTAAACATCTGATGTAATCGTCAAAAAGTTACGTACGTATGATACGTTAACCAACTGTTTGATACAACCCGCCCTTAGACTTAGCCGATTGTCTGCCTGTCACTAGTACCTCATGAATCGTGATAGCTATAAATAGACAATTAAAACTTTCATCGATAATATATCTCTGTTGCCTTATGTTTTTTTTTACTATGATACTATTGAGCCTACTATCATTGTATTATACATTCCGTATACAGATTAAACTAAGTTTTAAAACCATGTTCTTATTGGTTTCTATTTTTTCTATTCCACGTGTTTTTATACGGCTAGTGTGTACAAAAATAGGACATGAAACCATGCAATTGTCTTACAACTGAGTATTTCATTACATCAATACATTATTCATACCATATTGAAAAAAGTCTTATTTTTTTAAAGAATTTTCGTATTTCTCTGAGAAATCCAAATCCTACGTCTTCCACATCGACATTGCTGAGACACTTAAGGAAAGAGTTGCAGTTTCTCTAACCCCTTCCTTCCAGGTCCGCATCTGCCTGTGCTGCTCGGTGGTGGCGGGCTACGGGCTCACGGAGACCAGCTCCTCGGCCGCCGTGATGGACGTGCAGGACCGGTCCACGGGCCGCGTGGGCGCGCCCACCACTGGGGTGGACATCAAGCTGGTCAACTGGACCGAGGGGAACTATAGCGTCACCAACAAGCCGTATCCGCAGGTGGGTGGGGTGGTGGGAGAATAAATAATAAATAAATAAATCTCCTGATTATTAATTAACACACCAATTATGTGGCCCTAAAGTAAGTTGCATTAAGCACTTGTATCATAAGTACCACATAATGGACAAAGGGAGAACCTAGTTACACCCAGACACAAACGAAAAACCATTTTACGAAATTGGCCCGACCCGGGGATCGAACCCGGAACCATCCGCTAAGCAATCCGGTAATTATACCGCTGCACCACAGAGGTCGTCAATACTAGTTATAAGTTCACTCGCGAGACATGTCCATCCACAATCCATATATCAGCAGTTGAAAGTAGGCACTCACAATGAACAATATCCTATCTTCTTTATATGGACAATAGTATTAACATCAGAAACATGTGTAAAGTTATAGAATAGGTTTTTTTTTAAGGTTACTTTCTCTATTATTCGCAATCGTGATCGTATTACATTATGATACTTAAAACCTACTAATATTATAAACGTGAAAGTTTGTGAATATGTATGTTTGTTACTCTTTTACGTAAAAACTACTGGATGGATTTTGATGAAACTTTACAGTAATATAGGTTATACATCAGAATAACATATAGGGTACTTTTTACTGCGGAAAAACTTCTCATGCCCACGGGAAACCGACTTCCACGCGAATGGAGTCGCGGGCGGCCACTAGTTTAGTCATAAAATTAAATATTTTTTCTTTGTATATCCTACACCTTTTTTAACTTATCTTCAGCCAGTTAATATTTTAGTTTTACCTAACCTCAAGCTTGAGATGTAGTTATATTTAATTACTAAAAGCTAAACTTTAAGAACATCATACATCATATTGCTTAACGTACAAACCGAAACCAGTACCCCTCCAGCAATGCCCAGTTTTAGTTTTCGGAAGCAGTTCTTTTACACCCCGTATATACAGGGTGTCCCAAAACTCGACGTCAACCCGAAACCGGGTGACAAGGCAAGTCATGCTGGTTATCAGAAAAATGTTTAAAAAAATCTAAGTCACGTGTTCTCAAAATAATTGGCATTTTAAAAAAACACGCAAAATTTCACACCCTGTGACAGTGTTTTTGCTGCTGTTGCCACAAATGTTCACTTTTGGAAACTTTTTTTTTTGATATGTAACCCTGAATAATGCTTCTCTAAACTGTTATCAACATTTCAAATCTAGCTCCTCGAGATTGCATAAAAATAGGACTTATTTCCAAGAAAAAAATTAAAAATTAAAAATGGCCTAGTTTTAACTGTCTGCATTGAAAAAAAAATGTACTACGCGAGTTTGGCAAGTTGTGACAAAAGTTGGCGCATTTAGTAAGGATTCCAAAATGGTATGACACTTGGCAAATTGTAGCTGCTATCATGAACAAAAAAAAATATTTCCATGAAAACCCATTTTTAACTTTTTTTCTTACTTGGTTAAAATTGCAAAGCTTATCGTTGGTTACATTGGAGCCGCTTCCAATTTACACACTGATTAAATTTAACTGAATTGTACATTGTACTGATGTACTCGTCTATCTTTATTGAATGAACAGATTGTTCACTTTTAATTTATTTTTTTTAGTGTGTGCATTGGAATAAGCATTTATTGTTAAAGGTTTCAATTTTAAATAAAACAAAATTTTAATACCAATGTTTATTAATAAAATTTACAATAATTCTTAAAATGTTATAATAAGTGTTCGAAATGCCTTCCTTCGGCGGCAATACAAGCGCGACATCTTTTTAAAAAAGATCGAGCTATCTTTCTAGCGTATCGTCCATTATTTACAAATTGAGCTGCTTCAGCTATTCTCTGCCGTAATTCATGTTCACTCCCAATGGGCTTCTCGTAAACTTTTTCTTTAACAGCTCCCCAGTAAAAAAAGTCTAAAGGATTCAAGTCCGGTGAACGGGCCGGCCACGAGATTGGTCCAGCCCGCCCGATCCATCTCCCAGGAAGCTCTTCATCGAGGTACTCTCTTACGGGGCGAGCAAAGTGCGCTGGGCACCCATCTTGTTGGAACCACATTTCTCTGTAAATGCTTAGCGGCACGTCTTCTAATAAATTTGGAAGATGGTTTTGAAGAAAGTCTAAGTAAACCTCGCCAGTTAATGCATCAGGCAACTCAAAAGGACCAATTATTTTGCCATTCAAAATTCCGGTCCACATGTTAACTTTGAATCGGTACTGGGACCGATCCTGTCTCGTTAAATGAGGGTTTTCAACACGCCATTCATGCAGGTTGTGCATGTTCACGTAGCCGTCCTTTTTAAAAGTTGATTCGTCCGACCATAAAATTTTTGTTAGAAAAAGTGGGTCATCTCTGTACCTCTCCAATATCGTCCGGCAAAAATTCACCCTATTTTGGTAGTCACCGGGTAATAATGTCTGTACTCGCTGTACGTGGTATGGGTGTAGGTCATTTCTTTTTAAAATACGGTGGGCTGAACTTTTGGGCACTCCGGTGTTCGTTTCAATAGCTCTTACTGAAGTACTTGGGTCTTCTTCGACAGCCTGTAGAACTTCTTCTTCCATAGGGTTGGTGGGTCTGCCTCCACCATGCGTTTGATTTGGGAGGCGGCCTTCTGAGAAGAGCAACCGATGCACATTCGTAAACACCCGATAATCGGGGTAACGAGCAGCGTTTGGGTACCTTTCGCGGTAAAGTCTGGCAGCAGCACTGGCATTACACCTGCACTCACCATAAATAAGGTGCATATTAGCGTATTCGCGAGTGGTATACGAAGACATCTCGGCACTTGTCACACACTCACACAATAGTCCAGAGGAAAGCAAAGGTCGTTAAGAGAAAACAAACAGTCCGAATCTAAATCGCAAGCAATCACAAGTCCATAAACATAGCCAAAAGTAAACAGTACGAAATCAACACAAACGAATACGAAAACAAGCGCAGTAAACGAAGGAACGTAACGTACTGACTGGTTTGTAATGTGTATCTACAATAGCGAATACCTGGCGTCACTCTCTGTCTCTCTCGCACTTGGTAAAATGACTCTCTCCATCTCAGTCACTTTAGCGTCCATACCTGTCTCGCTCGCACTTGAGAAGGTGACTCTCTCCGTCTCACTCAATCACTTTAGCACAAATACTATCTCGCTTACACTTCCTAGAAAGACTCCTTTGTCACTACTTACAATTTACGACTCTTTGGAAAACCTTGGGCCCATTAGAATATTTTTTAACCAGGTAAGAAAAAATTGTTGAACACTGGATTTTTACGAATTTTTTTTTTTGTTCATGATAGCAACTACAATTTACCACGTGTCATACCATTTTGGGATCCTTACTAAATGCGCCAACTTTTGACACAACTTGCCAAACTCGCGTAATACAATTTTTTTCAATGCAGACAGTTAAAACTAGGCCATTTTTAATTTTTATTTTTTTCTTGGAAATAAGTCCTATTTTTATGCAATTTCGAGGAGCTAGATTTGAAATGTTGATAACAGTTTAGAGAAGCATTATTCAGGGTTACATATCAAAAAAAAAAGTTTCCAAAAGTGAACATTTGTGGCAACAGCAGCAAAAACACTGTCACAGGGTGTGAAATTTTGCGTGTTTTTTTAAAATGCCAATAATTTTGAGAACACGTGACTTAGATTTTTTTAAACATTTTTCTGATAACCAGCATGACTTGCCTTGTCACCCGGTTTCGGGTTGACGTCGAGTTTTGGGACACCCTGTATTTAACCTTGAACTTGAATGGTATGTGGTCCAGGGCGAGGTGGTGATCGGCGGCGAGTGCGTGGCGGAGGGCTACTACAAGAACCCGGAGAAGAGCCGCGCCGAGTTCGTGGTGGAGGACGGCGTGCGCTGGTTCCGCTCGGGGGACATCGCCGAGCTGCATCCGGATGGATGCGTCAAGATCATAGGTGGGTGGGAAATGTAGGGGATGTGGTTGATAGACAGGTTGTTTCTTCCGCCGGCTTTTTTTGTCTCGGTCTACTGATTGATAAGCTGATGATCGATATTTTGACTTTCATTGAATGTGATGGAATTACTTAATAATATAATAAATTATTTTGTGAGCGTACTTGGATTTATATGACGTAATAATCTATTCAATTATGTGGATTAAAAATATAATATTTCAACTATACATAGGACTTTTACAAATTCGGTTTAAAATAGGACAAAATACAAATAAATCTAAACTATAATTTGTTCTTAGCAGGGATTTGAACCTGTAACCGATCATACGAAACCGTATATTTTCATCCATTTTTAAAAAGATAAAAGCATTATACGTTTTGTTTTTGTTTGTATTTAGTAAACAAGCTTCATAAGTCACTTACCAAGTATTCTAGTGATAGCATTATCTTTTTTAAATACCTTTTCTTCAAATATCTCATGAGATCCTCTCCTCTCTCCCTCAGACCGCAAGAAGGACCTGGTGAAACTCCAAGCCGGCGAGTACGTGTCCCTCGGCAAGGTCGAGGCCGAGCTCAAGACCTGCCCCATCGTAGAGAACATCTGCGTGTACGGCGACAGCTCCAAGAACTACACGGTGGCGCTGCTGGTGGCCAACCAGCGGCTGGTGGAGGAGCTGGCGGCGCGCGCGGGGGAGGCGGGGGGGTTCCCCGAGCTGTGCCGCAGCGCGCGGGTCGAGGCCGCCGTGCTGCGGGAGCTGCAGGAACACGCACGGAAGTGTATGTGGACTTGTAGTGTTGAACGGCCGAAACCAATATTCTACTAACCTTTGACGCCTGGTTATTTGTGTAACTATGGTAACTATTATCCATGTTTCTGCGTCCCAATAAACTATGGTAGATAGCTGTTTATATAGAAATGACAGAAACACGTCACAAAAAACAAAACTAGCAGTTTCCAATTATCAAGCTTTTAACTATAGTAGAATATTGGTTTCGGCCGGTAGAGAAGAAGAGTTACCAGTTCATCTCGGTCGGGACTTGACAACAGTCTAGTAACATAGAATGCTGGCTACTTGATTATTGATTTTTGGTTTTGTATCTTTTAGAAAAATATGAATATGAAAACCGTTTTAAATTTCGTTATGTAGTTAACAAGGATATCCTTATATTATAATTGGTTTATTTATATTATTTATTTTTTGCTGAACTATTTACTAGTTAAGTTTATATCATCTTGATGATAAAAATTGAATTTGTAATTTTATAACGAAAACAACCTATTTAAGTTTAACGACACTGGATAGAAGTTTTAAGATAACAAGAATAATAAGGAATCACGCTTGTTTTCTTTCATAATGTCGCTCTCTCTTAACTACCACGAACCCATTTGATCGTATAATGTTGTAAATCAGCGGTGTCCGTATTAACACATTTTGTGTCTACCTGCAGGTGGTCTGGAGAAGTTCGAGGTGCCGGCGGCGGTGAAGCTGGTGTCGGAGGTGTGGTCGCCGGACATGGGGCTGGTCACGGCCGCCTTCAAGATCAAGCGCAAGGACATCACGGAGCGGTACAAGGACGACATCAAGCGCATGTACGCCTCGTGATGCCGCCAGTAGCCGGGGACAGAACTGCATCACAATATCACAGCAATCCAATCACGGAACACCAATCGCACGATTGGTACTAAGTTTCTATGTAATTTGTAGTGTTGTAAATAATTTATGTCTATATTTTAGTTCGTATTTTCTAAATATTGGAGCGCGAGGCGACGGATGGATGCGGTGTTTTGAAAAGTACACATTCGAAGTGAATATATTTATTGTAAAATATCGGTTATATGTTTTGTGTATAGATCTGATGGCAGTTGAAATTGTGTGAGCGAGTGTGAGTGGAGTGGGCGATGGCGCGGCGGTGGCTCGCGGCTCAGGGAGCGCGGTGAGCCGGCGCCGTGCGGCTCGTAGCTAATTAATCATTAGTACTTAGGGGCTTCGGGGTTATCGAGTTATTTGCTGCTGTTCTCAATAATGTTGCAATACTTATTGTATAAAGTTAGTGCGTCGCGGATTGCATAATGATTGGTTGTTGTTTAGTTGCGGCGGCGGACGGCGCGTCGCCACCAAATTGTTGATTAGTTGTATCGTTGTACAGAGGCCTCCTTCGGCATTTCAACCAACTCTAAGCATTTCTCTGAGCATTTCGTTCAATCTTTTTTTATTTGGCTCTACATGTCGCGGTATAATTTACTTTATGCATTTTTTGCAACGTGTATATGTGCTATTTATATTACATCCATTTTAAAATAGTCAATGTTACAGCAATAGTTAGTGTTATTGTATTTTTCTATGTAACATATTTTTATTGAAATTACATAATTGAGGAGGTCAGTGAGAGGTGTAATTAGTTGTCTGAGGACTATGTACCAACTATTTATGTATTATTATATAAAATATTGTGAATATTTCCAGCGATAGATCCCTCTATGATCACAATTGTTGTATCTCTCACGTAGGTAGGAGTACATTGCTCAGATAGAATATTGTGTTTAAAAATTCCTAAAATTACAAACCGATTTTGTATTATTTCTTCAATAAATGTTAATAAAATCAAAGCTTTGTTTTAACTTAAACCTTTATTACCCTAATAAAAAAATATGCCGCTATATCTATTCAAACGATGACCTAGCGTAAAAATCGCTTCCCTTCTACTGTATTTCTATAAAGCCAATCTATGGATGTTCAGACGTTGTCACACATTTACATTGTAGTGTTGCATGTTTTCTTACGTTGAATCGTTATTTGCAAGGGAAGCCGTTTGTGGTGGTAGTCCTAGCAACTATAATATTGATCTAACCTTTGTAAACAAACACGAACTGGTGTTTCTGTTATCCACGTTATGCTTTCAAGAAGAGACAAGTTGTACATTCAGCCATGGGAAGACAGGAGGTTCAAAGATCATAGATCTAAAGTAAGTAATAAATAATATATAATCTCCTGACTACTACACTGTGTGGCCAAACTAAGATCAAACTTGTAATCTAGTACATGCACCACGTACTGGCATGACATGTTTTTACTAAATTTGCCCGACTATGAGTACGCAGGTTAATACCGCTGCGCTACGTTTTTTTTTACAATTATTTTTTTTATAACAGTTTCAGTCTAAATGAAATTAATGATAGTTAGCTTTAACTGAAATGCTATTTTTGCGTCAGCTACCTTACCTCTGCCATTTTCGCGGTTTAGACAAAACAAAATGTAAAGCATGGACATATGAGTAGTTTCTATACTCTTTGACATATCACGTAGGTGCGTTCAGCGCTGCCCGCGATCGACGCGCGCGCGCCGCCCGCGCGGCCGCACGTAGCGCTCAAGTTGAAGCAGTGCCAGCGGGAGGCGGACCGCCAGCTCAAGATACAGAGGGACAACTTCAGCCTGCTGCAGCGACTCGCCGCCATCATGCGCGCCAAGAGGCTCGACAACTGCTGGACCAAGCCGCTGCCGGAGTAAGTTAGATATCACTTAACTGACCCGTGCATTTTGTCTTATCATAGCTGGTCTAAAATACAATTTAATCGAAACCTATAATCCTTGGAACTTTTTATGTCATAGGGAAAACCTGGAACCTAGAAGGGTGGACAGGGAAGTACTTAATTACCTCAGCCGTTGCTATAATTTCTTGCCTATACACTAATTTCTACGTTTTTGAAACCCTCTCCAGAGCGCAATAAAAACGATATAATATGGTTAAATTACACCACATCATCCTAGTGGCACAACTTCCTAATAAGTTGGGTGATCAGTTTCCAGCACAAGGTGGGCTTGTTCCGCGACGCCGCGACGCTATCCGCGCGGCTGTCGGCGCGCGCCTCCGACCACTCGCCCCGACTCCTCTACTCTAATGTGAAGTGCTACGCGTGCGATCTTAAGAAGGTACGGAGAACTACTCCTGGGTATTTCTTCTTGGAAGTTTGCCTATTTGCTTGAAGCCGCAGTTGCAAAATCTGTTCAAAGTAGCACTTCTTACTAACTCTTTCACGCAAAAACTACTAAACGGATTTGAATGGGACTTGGTAGATAGAAAGACTAGAAAAACACAAGGAGTACTTTGATCAGTGGGAAAATACCTAATTTTCACGCGGAAATCCATTTTGCTATGGGTGAACACGCAGGGCGGAATATAAACACTTATGTCTAAAGCGATTGAGTAATTTTAACAATCATGACTTTATGTTGTATTACAGAAGTCGGGATCGGCACATCTCTTCGAACGTCGTGGAACATCAGACAGTGATGAAAACGTATTGCCTTCGATCTCCACTAGAACCAATGGATACTGAGTTTTTAAAGACTTTTTACCATTTGCAGCGTAATGAATGTCCCAAATAAATGTTCTCATACTTATTGTATTTTGACACTGAGCCTCAGCCTTTCCCTTACTTTATACGCTTTTTAACTAGGCGACATTATTTTGTAGAGGAAAGTAATAAAACGCGTCTTGCAAATTAATAAATAAATTATAATGTTAAATTTTATACACTGCACTTACAAATGGTATCATATCATGCTTGTTACATCAGATAATAATATACACGAAAACATACAAACACATGGTTACAATACAAATAATATACTTTGAGCAATATAAAAATAAAAAAGAATCACTCTATATGATCTACGTGTAGTAGACGTCTAGTTAATGTGGGAGGTACTGGCGGTACCTGCTTGCTATCATGAATCGTTATAAAAAGCTCGGGAATGTAAAGCGTTATTTCCTCCTACGTTTTGGCAATGTTTACTTGTAAAGCTCAGTTAATTTCACGTTAATTCATCCAGTAATCAACTCCATATTACTGCCCGCTCCTGTCCTATCGGCCTAGGTTTGTGCTCCATTCTATACATGCCACTGTTCGGGTAAACTCGGAAGACTACTGTTGGATTTGTCGGTGTTTCACGTCACAAAAATAACCAAGTACACTGATGTAGTACATACAAACAGTACAAAATTCTATTTACTAAATTACGTCTAATACAAGTTTGCCTCGCAATTAACTTACTGTGTTATTGAGTACAAAACTTATGAAATATCGAAGACAACTATTTTTACGTTCCCTGCTGTTTGAGGTATGACTTATTATTTTATTACTAGTTTTTTTGTATGTAGGACTAATCAAATATAAAGCGTTTGTATTAAAATTCGAGGAAAGGTTGATATTGGTGTGCGATTTCGAAGCCATACCTCAAAGATATCACACATTGTAAGCTAAACGTGCGTCAAACATTACAGACTTATAAAAACATCCAAATACTACATCTTCCTAAATCACAACTCAAAAAACGGAATTTCCTATCGGTTGTAAAGTTAAATGTCGCTTAACTCTACGTTCCATACAAACACAGTCTATTACTACTGCTGGTGCATACTGCGGTCAACCTAATGCGGTACATACAAAAATAACAGAGTATGTCACCTAATCAATATTAATACTTCACTTGGAGTGCTTTCGAGTTACAAATAGCTTGTTCTGGACGAAATGTGTGCACCGATAATGGGCTTCAAGAGGGAGTCAAGGGGGAGACAGACAATGCACTAAGTTAGGCCAACGAGGCGAACAATTCGAGAACTGTCAGGAGTATAAAACAAAACATTTACATAGCTAAATAATATGGTATTAAAGTATTATATTTACAAAATGTCTAGATTAATTAAAACTTAAAGATTAGCTGCCGTCGCGTTGCGTCACAAGTCAGTTGGATTGTTGGTAGATTGTGGGAGTGCCAGCTAGTGGGTACTCTATGTGAAGGGGGTTAGTACTAGAATAGTGTGATCGTGCGCGGCGCCTGTAGCGGGACCTCATCGGACCTGTGACTGTCGTTCAAATTACACCAAAACTACATCATTCCATTCTACAAAAAAAGTTTTAGGGTAATTTGAACAAACGTCACTGCAATTCACAAATCTAACTTTAGACTTAAACAAATATATCTAGTTCGTTGTAGAAAAACGACTAATGACACTTTAAAAACGAAACGCTACACGTGTAATCTCAAACAAACAATTCAGACTTCAGTTTCACAATAATGATTAAACTAGGTCAATTTAAAAGTTATTTTTAGTACAAACTTAGTATAAAAAGTCTTTTCACGTTCATTTCGAAGATTCCCTTATTTCAAACATCACAGCGTAAACATTCTTATGTGTGTGTATACAAAATACATACACATACTGCGCACGCGCACGGGACATAGGAGAAAATTACATTGAAATATTAATCGTATGAAGGTTTTTATATTTTCATGTTTACCGAGACTTACGTAGACATACCCCTCGGCAATGAAAACGAGTCGTTTGAATACAATGTATTGTAGTATAAAATACTGGTAATTATCAAAATCATTTATAAATTACACTACCGTAATTGTGGGACTTATCTAAACAATATGATATAGAAAACACTCTTATAAATCTAATAGAGACGCGGTAAAGAAGCCGATTTTTGGTTTATTATCTTATAAATTAGTATGTATTTATTTATAATAATGAATGGGACGTTGCATCAACGTCGCATCACGTTACACTAGACATGAGAATATAGGGGTTCTATTTAATATTTCATATACAAACATATCAAAAACATCAAGTTGTTTCATTTGAATCTTGTCTAGCGAGTGTCAACGTGGTCCTTTTATATATATTTATATAGTCTTCACGCACGACTGAGACTTGATCGAAGACTAGAAGGACCAACACAATATAAATTACGATACTCTATCGTAACATCTCGCTAGATGACAGCTTTCGGAACTACTAAACTCTAGTTCTGTTCCGAAACCTTGTCGATAGTCAAACGGCGTGACTAAACCGAAATGTGAAATTGTCTAATTGCGGCTAATAATGGAACTAATTCGATCCTAGAAAATTGACGCCCTTACTCTAACTGTTCCAAAGCTATCTAAATTGTTGTGATTACAAGAAATGGCAAATGCATAAGATTTCCTTTGATAAATGCTTAGAATTAAGTGTGATAGTTGTAAAACAAAGATAATTGGATTTGGTTTTGAAGAATCTCGTTTGGTTCGGCGACAAGTGTTGCGTTTGTAGAATATTTTTGTGTGTTTTTTTTTATTAAAGGCACTGTAACAGCATAGTTTTGATTTTTCTTACTATTTGTCATAATTGGTGAAATCCTGGCAACACTTGATCCACCACTTAAATCCACCGTCATAATTAGTCCGAAACACAAATGAAAATACCGTATTGCTGTTAAAATTAAACTCTTTCAGATCCTTACATTACTCTAACCAACCTACGTATACGTTTCCGAACGCCCGCGTGTTCAAACGTCAAAAATCCGCGCGAACTGTCAGCTGTTTCGCGCGTCACTTGTTTTCGGCTGTTTTCGGTCGATTGTTGTTGTGTTCGTCGGAACTGTCCCGTGTGTCGCGCGTCACTTGTCTCGTCTATGGTCGCGGTCGCGGGCCATCAGTTGTGCGGCTGGCGCGGCAGCGGGCGCACGAGGTACAGCTTCTCGCCCTGCTTGTTGGTGTAGATGGGCGCGCGCTGGTAGTGCTGCACCAGCTGGTCCAGCGTCGTGAACTTGCGCTGTCCGATGCAGTACATGCTGCCCTCCACGTGCACGCGGAAGTGCTTGTTGCGGCCCGGCGCCTTCAGGGAGACGGAGTAGTCGCCTACCTGTGGGTTGGAAGCAACGGTTTTAGACTGATAAAGTACAGCTTAGAAAAAGATTTATTTCGAGAAAAGTATTTTAATTTGTTATTTAGAAACTACAGAATATAACTAAGTTAAGTCAATAGAGCTGCTTGTGTTTATAGTGAAAGATATCCAAATGTGCGACATCCTGATTACCGTGTTTTCATTAGAGTGCACAATGCATTTATGGAAGGACGATTTTCTTCCACTTTTTTCCACTTTTCTTTGAAATGTGGACCTTGTTCGATTTTAAAATCCGTTTCAATTTCGAATAAACTTGTCGCAACATGTTTGTCGCATGTAACTATTAGAGCACAACAATTTTCATTTGTACATTTTCATTACATTATTATCGTGGAGTAATGTTATTTTTTTCCCAAAAACAACCGGGCTTTCTTCTGATTATCCTTTTAGTGGCCCGATAGTGTTTTTGCAAAGTATCTTGATAGAATAAAATCATTATGACGATGGTTTACAACCATTTATAACATAACTTGAAAAATAAAAATTCTGACCTTGATTAGTGTTCTCACTCCTGTAACTTAATGTTGCTTGTAAAGTACACATCGTTATACCTTTTTAGAATCTACACATACTAGACAATTTAAGATCATGGGCAGCTATAACGTCATACATTTTTTTTTCACAGGAGATGATCAAAACTTGACATAAAGAAAAAAAATTGGAAATGTTTTTCTTAAAATGAGAATGTTGATAATGTTCAACGTGAATAACACCTAAAATTGTTTTAAAATTACATAATACACGTCTTCAGGAGTATAATACTAAAAAAAATATACAAATATATCAAAATTTGAAGAAATGGCAGCGGAATAAATGAAAAAAATAGCAAAATTTATAAAAAAGTTTAAAAGTCTACGCCATTTTCTTATGGTTGACAACCCTGGCAAGAAGACACCATTTTCTTATAGCCTCACATCCGGATCAACTGTAGGTAACGGGTTATCCATTCATTACGACAGACCCTGTATATGTGTTGTGTGTGTATATGTGTTGTGTTAGTGTATATGTGTTGTGTTAGTGTATATGTGTAGAGTGTGTATATGTGTTGTGTTAGTGTATATGTGTAGTGTGTGTGTGTGTGTATATGTGGTGTGTTGGTGTATGTGTGGTGTGTTGGTGTATGTGTCTGGGTGTGTATGTGGTGTGTTGGTGTGTGTGTGTGTGTGTACTCACGTTGGTCTCGGAGTCTCGTATGAGGAAGTCTCCGTCGTGTCCGTGCGTGTTGAGCAGCGCGTCGCAGTGCGTGCGCGCGATGGCGCCGAAGTACCACGCGCGCCCCGCCGCGCCCGCCCCCGGCGCGCCCGCCCCCGCCCCCGCGCCCGCGCCCCCGCCCGCCTCGCTGCACACACCAGTCAGACGTCATAGTCGCGTCAAACAAAATACAACCTCATTGACCAATAGATATAATTGCTCTAGCAGTCATAAATAATGCAGTTCAAAACTTAAATTTCCAATTGACTAGCCAGATAACCGTAACTTACATTGTTTGATCAACATCAGAATCTCACCGTTTTACGAATTGAGAGTAAGTACTTGAGTCAATGTATCAAACATGAAGTTCACATTAAGTATATTCGCCATGTAGCAAAGTTCAGCATTATTTATGTTCAACTAGAGGGGGCCCGCGACTCCGTTCGCGCGGAAGTCGGTTTCCCGTGGGAATGAGAAGTTTTCCCGCGGTAAAAAGTACCCTATATGTTATTCTGATGTATAACCTATATTACTGTAAAGTTTCATCCAAATCCGTCCAGTAGTTTTTACGCGAAAGAGTAACAAACATCCATACATCCTCACATACTCAAAAACTTTCACGTTTATAATATTAGTAGGATTAATTGCTATATTGCTCTCTAATGAAGTCGGATCTTTGTATTCCTCACTTCTTTCAGCTAAAAGTAAACTAATTTTCGAGAAAATAATAATTTGGTGAATACCTATTGGTCAAAAACTTGTGGATTTGGCATAATGTTGTTATTGAATAGTAATAACCAAAACCAAATTGTTGCAATGTCCACTGCCTATTTTCAAACTAAATTGATACTGTTTCTCTCATTTTACTGATCATTCTACGTTATAAGGGAAGCAATTGTTGAGACATAATTTGTAATACTTAATTACTAAAAACAACTGAATAAGCATGAATAACAAAGTTGCTCGTTGTTTCTTTCTATATTGTATGCACAAGGTAAGTTATCATAATATCATATTAAAAAAACAAAGTAGTCTACACCGCAAGACATTATAGACTGATGGATATGTATTTATTTGTCGCCTTTTACATGTTTGCACGCAGGACACTATTGTCTGGTTTCCAGGTTGGTAATTCCCTCGACACCTACACGTTCTTCTGAAGGGTAATAACAATATTTCTAGAGCTCCAACACTTCTGCGACATAATTTTTATACTAATGAATCAGCCAACTACAACAGTGATTTTTATCTGTATGAATATAAAATTGGAATAAAAAAAATATAAGTGCATTAATTTGGTAAAGTGCCGAGTCAGTGGTATTCCCAAACCATTTTAGGAAGTTAGTAATACCTTCGTATATAAGCGTAGAACCAATCTGTTACCTGTAGCCGTGCTGCAGGTAGTCGGCGGTGGTTACCTGTAGTCGTGCTGCAGTAGTCGGCGGTGGTTACCTGTAGCCGTGCTGCAGGTAGTCGGCGGTGGTTACCTGTAGTCGTGCTGCAGTAGTCGGCGGTGGTTACCTGTAGCCGTGCTGCAGGTAGTCGGCGGTGGTTACCTGTAGTCGTGCTGCAGTAGTCGGCGGTGGTTACCTGTAGCCGTGCTGCAGGTAGTCGGCGGTGGTTACCTGTAGTCGTGCTGCAGTAGTCGGCGGTGGTTACCTGTAGCCGTGCTGCAGGTAGTCGGCGGTGGTTACCTGTAGTCGTGCTGCAGGTAGTCGGCGGTGGTTACCTGTAGTCGTGCTGCAGTAGTCGGCGGTGGTTACCTGTAGCCGTGCTGCAGGTAGTCGGCGGTGGTTACCTGTAGTCGTGCTGCAGGTAGTCGGCGGTGGTTACCTGTAGTCGTGCTGCAGTAGTCGGCGGTGGTTACCTGTAGCCGTGCTGCAGGTAGTCGGCGGTGGTTACCTGTAGTCGTGCTGCAGGTAGTCGGCGGTGGTTACCTGTAGTCGTGCTGCAGGTAGTCGGCGGTGGTTACCTGTAGTCGTGCTGCAGGTAGTCGGCGGTGGTTACCTGTAGTCGTGCTGCAGGTAGTCGGCGGTGGTTACCTGTAGTCGTGCTGCAGGTAGTCGGCGGTGGTTACCTGTAGTCGTGCTGCAGGTAGTCGGCGGTGGTTACCTGTAGTCGTGCTGCAGGTAGTCGGCGGTGGTTACCTGTAGTCGTGCTGCAGGTAGTCGGCGGTGGTTACCTGTAGTCGTGCTGCAGGTAGTCGGCGGTGGTTACCTGTAGTCGTGCTGCAGGTAGTCGGCGGTGGTTACCTGTAGTCGTGCTGCAGGTAGTCGGCGGTGGTTACCTGTAGTCGTGCTGCAGGTAGTCGGCGGTGGTTACCTGTAGCCGTGCTGCAGGTAGTCGGCGGTGGTTACCTGTAGTCGTGCTGCAGGTAGTCGGCGGTGGTTACCTGTAGTCGTGCTGCAGGTAGTCGGCGGTGGTTACCTGTAGTCGTGCTGCAGGTAGTCGGCGGTGGTTACCTGTAGTCGTGCTGCAGGTAGTCGGCGGTGGTTACCTGTAGTCGTGCTGCAGGTAGTCGGCGGTGGTTACCTGTAGTCGTGCTGCAGGTAGTCGGCGGTGGTTACCTGTAGTCGTGCTGCAGGTAGTCGGCGGTGGTTACCTGTAGTCGTGCTGCAGGTAGTCGGCGAGCTCCTGCAGGTAGTTGCGCGGCACGAGCCCCAGGCGGCCGCGCGCGTCCCTGGCTCGGAACCACTCGGGGTCGGACGCGGGCCGCTCCACGATCTCCAGCCGGTCGCCCTTCTCGAACGACAGCTCCTGCTCGTTCGACGACGTGAACGAGTACAGCGCCACCTGCGCGACAAACAATAGTACTGTACTGCTCTACGGGGAAGTATCATCTGTAGGGGCCTTAAAGCTCTAATGACCTGAATGACAATGAATGATTAGATTTCGCATATTCAAACATTTGCGTTTTATCAGGGTCACCAAAAGTTAAGGATGTGCCAGATTGTGGGGAAGACAGTCATAGCATTCTGATAAGCTAGTTTAAAAACGTTCTAAGACGCACCCAAAAAGTGATTAGTAGTTATGTAAGTATTCCTAAAAGTATCGACAAATTATGAATTTCGTTTTTAGAATTTAGAATATTAAATTTATCATATATTACAAAGTACAATCAATCTTTTGAAGATCTCATGTAGCAGGTTTAATAACTAATGTAGATATATATAACATATTTTGTTTATATCTAAAACCTTGCATTAATAAGTGTGTAGTAGGTAGGTAGGTATAAAAATAAAATCTCCAGACAGGTATACAATAAGAGTATGTAACTGACCACAATGTCGAGCACGTTTTCCGCCATCGCGTACGTGTGGACGTTGTCTTCGTTGTCACCTTCCTCGCTCGTGTAGTTCGACGGGAACCTGGGGAATAATACCAATATAATATTTATCATCGTCGTATAAGATATACAATGCAATTTGGCAGGTTTGAAGGGGCGTGGAAAACGATGTGTCGGGTTCATAATACAACAAACATAGCTGAGTATGGAAAACTCAATCCATAACCAGGCATAGAGAGCTGTTAAATTACCTTAACTTAAAGTACACAAATTGGTACCTTAACGTGCTTAGAAGAGTTTTATTTCTAGACGCAATTCTTAAAGGACCTTAGATGGATTTACGAGTAGGTTAATGAAATGGGGATTTAAGTTTTAATCAACGTATATAATTAGTATAAAACTACGCTACTTTTTTGTAACTTCAACTATTTCTTTTGCCTCCAAGGTAAATAAAATATTGATATTCCGCCATCATATAGCTTTTCCCGTAAAAATAAGTAATCACGGTAAAAAGTACCTGATTTCAGGTTAGTCTCTGCACATACCAACTTTTATAAAAATCTGTTTAATAGTTTTCATGTGTAACAGTAACATCTAACAGTATATCTATCTCGCTAACTTCCGCATTTATAGTATTAGTAGGATGCTTGTAGAAATATATATTCACACAAAACTGTGATAGCTCCGAATCGAAAGTATTGTATAAAATGTTGAGTCAACTGTTTAAAAAAGTCTAGTTTGTAGTTAACCGGCTCTTCTTAATTAAAACAATTGGTTTAACCGTGAGCAGATGCAAATAATTTCCGGCGTGGTTGAGTAATATCTAGGTTTGAATTCCGAACTGGGCACGGTTAGTTGGTTCCGCTGACGAAATTCGCACTCATTATTATACAATATTTCATATGTTTAGACAGCTTTTTATTAAGAGTGTTTCAGTAATTAAGGCGTTATTAATTACTAAGAGGCGGTGCCCTTAACTTATTCATGGTCAATTTGTGTGTTTGTTAAGGGTTATACATATTATGTAGCTGTATTCCACCTTATCATAACTTTGTAATTCGATTTTTTTTCTTGACATTTACAGGGTGTTTTTATAACACATAAATGATTATCTTGTTTTGAAATTACGTTAATTAGTGATACACCCAGTAAGGATTTAATGCACAACCACTGGTTAGGTAACACATTCCTGACCACTAACCAGTTGTAAAGAACACTTCTATCATCAACACAAGTACTGACCAGCCCGAGTGCCCCTGGTACTGCCCCCGCCACCAGCCATCGTTGCTCTTCTCCAGGATGAGTATCCGGGTGCCCTTGGTGAGCGACAGCTCGTCGGGCTGCTGCGCCTGGTAGTTGTACTTCACGACGGCCGAGCCCAGAACCTCCGCGGGCTCCACGCGCCGCGCGCCGGGAGACTCCGCGCCGCCGCGCACCGGGGAGCTGTTAGATGGTAACGTCTTCGAGCCGGAGCCCTTTTTCACCTTCTTTTTGATGCTGTGAAAATAACATTGAGTAGGATGTATTTTTCGTTATTGGATAATAGATTTTATAGAATGATAAGTGAAAACAATGTAAAACTTAAGGCAGTGACATGTTACATTACATGTTAGACTTCAATCTTAAATTTTGCTAGAATTGAATTGTATGAACTGTAAAGTTTAGTTCTAGCAAAAATATATTATTTGAACACTTGCCTTTGTTAATAGTGATTACATATTACTTTATGTAGAAATATATTTTTAAAATAGATGTTTCTGAATAAAAGGAAGCACATAAAACAGTCATTATATAACAATGAAATACGCAAATAGATAATAAAATTTTACCCCAAATATTTTGTAGAAACACATGTTTCTAAGTAATTTTTCATTGATTGATTGATTGAGTTCAGAGATCTGAATGTAAATGTAAACAATTCAAAAAGCCAACAATGGGAAAATACTATAATACCTGTGATCTCATATTTTTTAAATAAAATACCTTGGCAATGTGATCATTCATTCAGTGTAGGATACATGTACAGCATTTTACTACTCTGTCCTATTTTAACAGTGACTGTTCAGTTTTAAATTCAATAAGAAAAACCTATTTGAGGAAACTTACCTGTCAAATAATGAGGGCTTCTCCTTTTTAACATAATTACTAGGGACATAGCCAGACTGACTTCTTGCGTTCTGAACTCGCCACCAGTGTTTGGAGTCATCTAATAACAGATACCGCTCATTCTTCCGTAGGTCTAACTCCTGGGCCCCTTGAGCTGCATAGTCATACTTGGCAACCACATAACAAACATCATCCTAAAACAATCAGTTGCACAGTTAATGTCTGACCTGATTAAATGCATCAGAAATCTGATTTTTGATATTTTATTGAACAGATGGTGTGGTGTCAAAAGCTTTGTGAGGGGTACCTGTGTGTTCTTGGTGTGCCTGGGTGTAGCCATCGCGTGTGGCGCCGGCAGCGGCTTGCTGGCCCACACCGAGTCTGCGGCGCGCGCCGACCGCGTCTCCAACATGACACCTCGCAGATCAGCTCCGAGCGACGCCGCCCTTCCTCACTGCCTCATCACGACACACACTTCACACTACACTATTCCACTGTTTGATACACCTATGTATCGATCACCAACTTGGCACAGTAAAAACTTACGATTGTTTATTGTCAGACGTGCGAAAATCGAAACGAAAGCTATCAGCGAACTAAGAAATGCATTGAACCAACAAGCTCAATCCTAAAAACCTTCAGTGTAAGATTTTCTTGTCTGTGTATTTACAGGCCCATGTTTTGTTCCTATTCAGATTAATTTAGAGCACATTCTAACAAAAATTTAAACAAAATTGGGAAAAAATCTGTATTCAGCAATCGGTGGGTCGACAAATCAATAGACAAACTTTTTGAGAAAAAAAAATTGATGGATGAATGAATGAATGAACGAACGAAGGTTGAGTTCGTACCTTTGCTTGGTACAGTCATAGACAAATTTTCAAACATGTATACCTATCGATTTGATTTTAAAAATGAAAATTTCAAATAACTACAAGCACAGAAAAGTTCAACTCTTGTCTGTAAAAATAAGGCATAAAAATCACTTCGTTGTATGGGAGCTCCCCTCAATTAAGTGTTTCTTAGAGAAAGAAAACATGATTTGCTTTTTACTATTTTAAATTAAAAACAATATTTTTGTTTTTATTTAGTATTTTAGAATTTGTTCATTTTTTATTTTTATTTTATCACTGTTCAACTTCACACAATGCATGCTGTGTTCGCTGCTGTTAAAAGTAACACTTGTTAGTAGTTTTAAGTATTTTTTATGTTTTGCGAAACATATAGGTACATATTGGTTTTTAGTATTGGTTGCTATTGCTATAGAGGCAACAGAAATAAATTGTAATACAGAAGTAGACAGACAGATAAACCAAAACTTACTTATGCCTTAGACTTATGCTAGAGCGGGCCTACCGATTTTTGGGCATGAACAGTTTTGTGGAACTTTAGCTAGGTACCAATAAACCAACGCCCGCGTTGACACATCGAGCATTCTAAATGTCGGAGATACAAATGCTCGATTAAGTCGTTCAGTATTTCAGAGGTACCTATTGAGGGATAACTTCCGCCAGATAGAATGCCAATTGATCAAATATCAAAATGTGATGGCCGAACATTATTAATTCAATGAAAGTCAACACATGGAACATTCTAAATCTCGGACCCACAAATGTTTGAACGGGGCTGTTAGCATTGAAGATTTGTTTTTTATTATTATTATTTATTTATTCATTAAACATCTGGTCACAGTAGGTACTTAGCTAAAGTTCCACAAAGTGTTCAAGCCCAAAAATCGGTAGGCCCAAGGCCTAAGCGTCTGCAAATCGATAATCTTGTAATCATTATTTACAAATGGATTGCGGTCTGTCTGTCAGATTGACCTCTATGTACATGACATGACGTATATGACGTATATTTTGTTTGACGTTCGTTGCGTGCGATTTGTGACAGGGATGCGTTGCTTGTGTTCGTTCCTAAAATCTAATATAATTACAAAACGGCTGTAGAAAATGAGGATTCAATTAAATTAGTGTGTAGTTTTTCTCTATGGTTTGATGGTGGAAGACTGAAGAATTAAAACAAAAATAGTATCATCATGTCCGACTCGGAAGGCAGTAACTTTTCGGGAAGTGGTTCAGACGCTGGTAGTGCGGTTTCCAATAGATCTAGACGCAGTGCGAAGTCTAAGTCGGTGTCGCGATCGCCGTCGCGGTCGCGGTCGCGATCAGGCAGCCGCAGTCCGTCAAGAAGTCCTTCTAAATCCCGATCTAGATCGCGTTCTCGCTCTCGCTCCAGGTGACTTGATGATGATGACGTATTTTATCAAAATTACTTATTTCCAATTCATTTTTCTTGATGAAATTATTCTTGAACATTGAACTTCCCTAGCATTCATCTGGTGCAATTCTTGGTTTTTACAAAACAATTAGCAATGAAAATATGTAGGTATATATTCTTATAAACACCATTTTCTCAATCCTTTTGAAAAATATCTAATTGATTGCAAAATCAGCATTCAAATCTGTTTTGTACTTTTGAAGTTAGCATTATAAAAAAACTTTGCCGTGGAACCAACTAAGAGATTGGCTAGTTATTGACAGGTGTAATGATAAAAAAATACATGGTAAACTCTACTAATCAGTAGCTCACCTAATCCTACTAATATTATAAATGTGAAAGTTTTTGAGTATGTGAGAATGCATGGATGTCGGTTACTCTTTCACGTAAAAACTATTGGACGGATTTGGATGAAAATTTGCAGTAATATAGGTTATACATCAGATTAACACATAGGGTACTTTTTACCGATGGAAAACTTCTCATTCCCATGGAAAACCGACTTCCATGTGAATGGAGTCTCAGGCTGCCACTAGTTCAAAAAATAAATAAAAATAACTTGTCAAAATTTATAGCACATTTAACATTGTACTGCAGGAGTCATTCAGCTGCATCTGATGCCAGTCGCCACCGGAACAATGAAGCTAAAGAGGCATCCGGTGACGAAGAAGTTGAGGTAAATGGCTGAATTGATTATTATTATATTACATTTAAACTTGCTGCAAATAACAAATTCTGTAATTTTTACAATTCATAAGACATTAAAATATTTAAAGCATTTTAGGGTTCAAAAAAAAATTTTTGTGTTTAAAGAATATTTTCTGAAAATTGTAATTTTTGCAATGTTTGAAGGACTAATCATCATATTCAAATATAATTGTAGTAGCATACATCAGGGCTTCTAAGG
This sequence comes from Emmelina monodactyla, assembly GCA_916618145.1. NCBI lineage: Eukaryota > Metazoa > Arthropoda > Insecta > Lepidoptera > Pterophoridae > Emmelina > Emmelina monodactyla. Next base: position 11,590,916 of record OU745305.1, read on the forward strand.
TGGCATGCTGTTTTGGTATATATAGATGTTTGTATGTAGTAAGTATCTAAAACCTATTATTCTCCTATTTCAGTTTATTTTCAGACATAAGTTTTGTATTTGTTTGTGTAATACAATGTATTTTTTATGTGCTTACAGGATGAACAAGAACCAGAAGGCGAAGACCTAGTGGATTCTGAAGAATATGAAGAGGATGACGAGGACGATAGGCCGAGAAAGAAGAGAAAGAAGGATCATAACAGATTTGGAGGGTTCATCATTGACGAGGCCGAGGTAGACGATGAAGTCGATGAAGAAGACGAGTGGGAGGAGGGCGCCCAGGAGATGGGCATCGTCGGCAACGAGGTGGACGAGATCGGACCCACGGCGCGAGAGATTGAAGGCCGCAGGCGTGGCACCAGCCTGTGGGACTCGCAAAAGGAGGAGGAAATAGAAGAATATCTCCGCAACAAATATGCTGACGAATCTGCTGCCCTACGACACTTCGGCGAGGGCGGCGAGGAAATGTCTGATGAAATCACACAACAAACACTCCTACCCGGCATCAAGGACCCTAATCTATGGATGATCAAGTGCAGAATTGGTGATGAGAAGGCAACAGTTTTGCAGCTTATGAGAAAGTTTATAGCATATCAATTTAGTGACGAACCTTTCCAAATCAAGTCTGTTGTCGCCCCTGAGGGTGTCAAAGGCTACATATACATTGAGGCGTACAAACAGACTCATGTTAAGGCGATCATCAACAATGTCAGTACATTGCGCATCGGTATATGGAAGCAGGACATGGTGCCTATAAAAGAAATGACGGATGTCTTGCGTGTGGTGAAAGAGCAGGCAGGTCTGAAGTCAAAGCAGTGGGTGCGCTTGAAGCGAGGACTGTACAAGGACGACATCGCGCAGGTGGACTACGTGGACCTGGCGCAGAACCAAGTCCACCTGAAACTGTTGCCGCGAGTCGACTACCAAAGATTGCGAGGAGCGTTGCGAACAGCACAGTCGGACGCAGACGCAACCAAACGCAAAAAGAAACGACGACCACCAGCGAAGCCGTTCGATCCAGAAGCGATTCGTGCAATCGGTGGGGAGGTTACTTCCGACGGTGACTTTTTAATATTCGAGGGAAACCGCTACTCTCGGAAAGGTTTCTTGTATAAGAACTTCACTATGTCCGCGGTCGTGTCGGAGGGAGTGAAACCGACTTTAGGCGAGTTGGAGAGGTTCGAGGAGGCGCCCGAGGGGGTGGAGCTGGAGCTGGCGGCCGCGCGCGGGGACTCTGCCGGGCATTCACTCTGCATGGGAGATCAGGTACGCTTGCAAAAATCAATGTAACGTTATTTTGTGGTAGGACAAATTAATGAAGAATGTTAACAAATTTTGATTATTAGCTCTTCATATTCTCTGACAAAAATAAAAAATACTAGTGAAATAATTATTTCGATACGTCAATAATTTTCCGATTTATAAGTAAAACAAGTTGTAACCGCACGACGCGGGCTGCCGGTGACGGTGTGACGTCATAGAACAACACGCCCGGTCTGGCTTACCAGTCCGCTCGCAGTTGTGCGCCCTTGCCGTCCAAATAATACCTAAATATTAAATAACACCTAAATAAAATAAAATGACCAATCCAAATACTAGGAAATCATTTGCTGTGCCTAAATGTAAAAATACAATTACCAATTCGCCAGAAGTTGTTATTTACAGTTCCGAAGGACACATACATACATCACCGACTCTTTTTACTTGAAGCAATACCATAATCGCCATAGCTGTCTCTTGCCGATCCGAATGAATTTGTTAGTAAAAAAATTCAAATATATAAAAAGGTTTAGTTTATCTATTCAAATATCTATTGCAATAAAAATTATATTAAATTACTTAAATAAAATTGCCTTACGTAAATATTTTGTTACTAAAAAAATACAATTAAAAAAAGGGTTAGCACATATGTAACGTTCAACCCACTACATCTAGGTCCTAGGTATCCTACTTCCTAGTAATAGTATAAATGCTTAAGATTGTAAGTACATGTGTTTGTGTTTGTTATCTTTCACTCAAAAACTACCGAACCTAATCTGGACGAAGTCTAAATTAATTAACACATAGGCTACTTTTAATCCTGGGAAAAAGTACAGTTCCCGAGGGAAACGCGGGCGAAACTGCTGACGAAAGCTAGTTAGCACTAAATCAATGCTTGTATTTATTAAAAAATTAACTAAGAAAAGCGGTACCTATACAGGGTGTCCAGGAAACAATGGATAACCTCTGAAGGGCTTATCGTAGAACTAAAGGCAAGCCTAAAAAATAATTGATAAAAAGTATAACCCTTGCACTGCTAGAAATATGGCGCTTTAAAAAAAAACTTCACATTTTTTTGACTGTGTTCATATTTTTACTCGTAACGAGGTCAACTCACTTAATAACATCATTATTTCTGTGCTAAAATAATTAATATTAACCGCATCAGTGAATAACCTATCAAATAAAATAGCTAACTAAAGTATTTTTCTCAAAAAATAATGTTAAACTTTTGATTTGTGTAAAATTTCTGAAGAAATATTTTTGATGCGCAACTTTGAACAGCTCTGGTGTAAAAAAATTATATGAAAGTAACAGTGACCAATGATTTCAAAATATTCCTGGTTTAATAACGTTTTTAAAAATATGTAATATGTCGTTATTGTAATGAAAAAAGATTGAACTAATGGTATTAGTGTGTAAAATGGGATAATTATTTAGTTCTAGCAAAATTATAAAAATACAATAAAACTAAAGAAATATGATTTTCAACTGATATTAATTGCAAAAACATTATAATAATTGAGAGCAACTGTTCAAATTGTCTGTCCCCATCCTGATGCAGGCCCTACAATTACGAATAAAGGATCTTCAAAAAAATCGCGCGTGTCGTCGATCATTGATTGCAGCGGCCTGAACACGAGCTCGTAGATCTTCTAATGAAGTTACTGGTTGCCGGTAAAACTCTTCCTTAAAATACCCCCAGTAAAAAGTCTAAAGCGTTTAGGTTTAGGCGACCTACCTACCTGTTAGGGTAGGTTTCGTCAAGTATGCACATAATGCAACAGCATAGTGTGCTAGCAGCCTTCATTTTGAAGCCAATATGTGTCGCGAAGCTCTTCGGACACGTCTATCAATAAATTGGGTAAGTCATTATGACGAAAATTTTGGATCACTTTCTCCTGTTAAGTTGATTTCTTTGAAGATCCTTTATTCGTAGATGCAGGGTCTGCATCAGGATGGGGACAGACAATTTGAACAGTAACTCTAAATTATTCCAATAGGTTTGCAATTAATGTCAATTGAAAATCATATTTCTTTAGTTTTATTGTATTTTTTTAATTTTGCTAGATCTAAATAATTATCCCATTTTACACACTAATACCATTAGTTCAATCTTTTTTCATTACAATAACGACATATTACATCTTTTTAAAAACGTTATTAAACCAGGAATATTTTGAAATCATTGGTCACTGTTATTTTCATATAATTTTTTTACACCAGAGCTGTTCAAAGTTGCGCATCAAAAATATTTCTTCAGAAATTTTACACAAATCAAAAGTTTAACATTATTTTTTGAGAAAAATACTTTAGTTAGCTATTTTATTTGATAGTTATTCACTGATGCGGTTAATATTAATTATTTTAGCACAGAAATAATGATGTTATTAAGTGATTTGACCTCATTACGAGTAAAAATATGAACAAAGTCAAAAAAATATGAAGTTTTTTTTTAAAGCGCCATATTTCTAGCAGTGTAAGGGTTATACTTTTTATCAATTATTTTTTAGGCTTGCCTTTAGTTCTACTATTAGCCCTTCAGAGCTTATCCATTGTTTCCTGGACACCCGGTATATAGGGCGTCCCAAGACATAAAGATAAAGTACCTTAATATCGTAGATAGGATATTTTGCTAAAAGAAGAATTTATTTTATCTTTTAAACTTGTTAATTCTGAATGTAAAGAATTTCTAAATAATTTACAAAAAAATACTTAATTTACTTCGGCAGTCTTACGTATGTTTTTAATTTGATTAAAATGATTGATTTCACGTTGTTCCTTTCTTTGAATATACTACGTTACTTGAAAATAATTATTACTTTTTGTCTATTCTTTCGATTAGCATCATAAAAATATAGGTAATTTTTTTCATATTTAGGGTTCGATTCCCAGACGAACCAAGTATTTTTTTGAAATTCTTTAAATGCAGAATTAATAAGTTTTTGAAAAATAAAATAAAGTCTTCTTTCAGCAAAATATACTATCTACGATATTTAAGGTACTTTCTCTTGATGTCCCGTAGTCTTGGGACGCCCTGTATACATACGTATCTATCTATAGCTACAAAACTATACATATTTGTTGTCTTTAACGTAAAAAAAATATGATACCTAGGTAGGTAGATACTTCTACTATTTGAGTTGCATTCTTCCATTAGTATTATTATTATATTGGGTATTTTGTTTTGATAAGACAGTTTAGAACATTTCAAGCATTTCGGCGGCAAAGAAACACTATTTGTTGATAAATAATGCGCAACCATTAATCCACCTATTTTAGGTAGATCATCCGATTGACTTTTTTCGAATCCTATATCCAATTTATTAATCGAATAATATTTACTATTATTAAACTATTAACGTGATACGCGGACGAAAACAAAATAAAATATTGCGCAAGCTATGACACCTACTAAACCGCTGGCGACTTGATGCAGCGCGTTGTAATATGACGTCACAAGCGGTCACGTGACTGTTAGCGGGACTCTATATTTTTCGAAACTTTGAATGCCTATAAAATAAAAACTACTAGGTATTTTTGACTACAACAAAAACTAGTGTATTGGTATACATACAGGCTTTACTATATCAAGCGATTTGGCATTCCTAGTAACATTCTCCATTGTATTTTTATCCTTTCTAGGTTGAAGTTTGCTCGGGAGACCTGGCCAATCTGCGCGCGCGCATCATCGCCATCGACGGTGCGATGGTGACCGTGCTGCCCAAACACGAGTCCCTCAAGGACCCGCTCGTGTTCAAGCCCAGCGAGCTGCGCAAGTACTTCAAGCAGGGGGACCACGTGAAGGTGGTGGCGGGCAGGTACGAGGGGGACACGGGGCTGGTGGTGCGCGTGGAGCCCGCGCGCGCCGTGCTGGTGTCCGACCTCACCATGCACGAGCTGGAGGTGCTGCCGCGCGACCTGCAGCTGTGCTCCGACACCGCCACCGGCGTGGACTCGCTGGGGCAGTTCCAGTGGGGGGACATGGTGCAGCTGGACGCGCACACCGTGGGCGTCATCGTGCGCCTCGAGAAGGAGAACTTCCACGTGCTGGGCATGCAGGGCAAGGTCATCGAGTGCAAGCCGCAGGCGCTGCAGAAGCGGCGCGAGAACCGGTTCACCATGGCGCTGGACTCCGAGGAGAACACCATCCAGCGCCGCGACGTGGTGAAGGTGATCGACGGGCCGCACGCCGGCCGCTCCGGCGAGATCAAGCACCTGTACCGGAACTTCGCGTTCCTGCAGTGCCGCATGTACCTCGACAACGGCGGCATCTTCGTGTGCAAGACGCGCCACCTGCAGCTGGCGGGCGGCAACCGGCCCGGGCCCGCCGCGCCCCCGCTGGGGCTCATGTCGCCGCGCATCCACTCGCCGCACCCCGCGCGGGGGGCGCCGCGCGAGGGCGGGGGGCGCGGCCGCGGCGGGGGCGGCGGCCAGCCGGCGCGCGACCGCGACCTCATCGGACAGACGATCAAGATCACCGGCGGCCCCTACAAGGGCAACGTGGGCATCGTGAAGGACGCCACCGGCAGCACGGCGCGCGTGGAGCTGCACTCCACGTGCCAGACCATCAGCGTGGACCGCGGGCACATCGCGGCGGCCGGCGGCGGCGGGCCGCGCGCGCCGCTCGTCACGCCGGGCCGCACGCCCGCGCCCGGCGCCGGCACGCCCACGTACGGCCTCAAGACGCCGATGCACGGCAGCCAGACGCCCATCTACGACGTGGGCGGGCGCACGCCGCACTACGGCTCGGCCACGCCGTCGCACGACGGGTCGCGCACGCCGGCGCACGGCGCGTGGGACCCCGGCGCCGCCGCCACGCCCGCGCGCCCCGCCGACTTCGACTACCCGTACACGCCGCAGACGCCGGGCACCATGTACGGCTCGGACCACACGTACTCGCCCTTCCGCGGCTCGCCCGAGCGCAGCCCCGGCTCGCCCGGCGGCGGCGGCGGCTGGCTGGCGCCGGGGCTGGAGGTGCGCGTGCGCGGCGGCGCGGACGAGGCGGCGGGGCAGCGGGCCGTGGTGCGCGCGGCGGCGGGCGGCGCGGCGTCGCTGTGGCTGCCCCGCGAGGCGCGCGCGCTGGCGCTGCCCGCGGCGCAGCTGGAGCCCGCGCCGCCCGCCGCCGGGGACCGCGTGCGCGTCATCGCCGGCGACGACGCGGGCGCCTCGGCCGACCTCATCTCCATCGAGAACCACGAGGGCGTCGTCAAGTTCGGGCAGGACGACATCAAGATCATGCAGCTGCGACATCTCTGCAAGATTGCGCCGGCGTAAAGACTTCCTGGCGAAATGTGGCTTACGGGAGAGAAGGGATGCCGATAAATCTTTTGATATTAGCCCCAAGTCAAAAGTTATTTAGACCAAGAGAGATACTTACGATCGTGTAAAAACTACTAGCTTGTGAATTATCGAATTGTAATTGTTAACAAATTGTATTACTTTGTGTAATATAACCCAAAAAATAGTTTTTGTTTCTTTTAACTCTGAATCCTTCTTTTATTTATCATACTTATAATAAATCTGTAGAGAGGTAAATTCTGTACATGAAATATATTTCCAAAATAACTATCAGGGGGTGATTAGGAAGCAATACTGATGCCAAAAATGCAATCAGTATTTTTTTTGTCTGTATAATGTATACTACTAATATTATAAACGTGAAAGTTTGTTACTCTTTCACGTAAAACGTCTTCCAGTATCTATGTGCTTTTGTCATATAGCTGACGTTATTCCATCAAATGAGAGGAGTTTCCGCCTCTTCATTTCAGTAGAAATACCTTTACAGGATATTTAACTACTAATTAAGATGAAACAAGCTAATGATTGAGATTTTACTTTTAATTTTGCATTATAATTGCTAATTTATTAATTTTGAAGTTATAAATACTGGAAAAAGGAACGCGGGCCTCCGAGCATTACGCGACTGGGAATCGAACCCAGGACCTTTGGATTGCCGGTCCAATGCTCTTCCAACTGAGCTACCGCGCCGCTACGTTGACCCACCGAAATTTCTTCCAGTATCTAGTCATATAGCTGAGGATGTCAAAGATTTCCTCAATCAGTACGTTTTGATTAACACTGTTGTTTCAATTATATCTACCTAAATATATTGCACTTTTAAACAAAGTATATTACTTTTTTGGTACTCGGTACTCGGCATTTGTATACCGAGTTACTCGGCCGAGTACCGAGTACCAAAAAACCCGCCGAGTACGCCGAGTATAAACCGAGTACTCGGCCCATCTCTAATTAAAAGTATCACTATAATTATAATTAGAGATGGGCCGAGTACTCGGTTTATACTCGGCGTACTCGGCGGGTTTTTTGGTACTCGGTACTCGGCCGAGTAACTCGGTATACAAATGCCGAGAATACTTTGTTTAAAGAAAGCAATATATTTAGGTAAATATAATTAAAACAACAGTGTAATCAAAACGTACTGATTGAGGAAATCTTGACAATCTCAAGTAATAAAATCATGAGTATTAAGTAGTTATTGTGACAAAATTAAAAGAACAGTAATAAAAATAATCAATTATTTAAAATTTAATAAAGGTAAATTATGATGCCTTGTTTGGTGCCCTGTCCCACCATTTGCCAATAAATTTCTTCTAAATATACTTGCGTTCGTTTGTCCTTGTTTACTCGCGCGTATTTGGGAATTTGATAGAACCGAGTTACTCGGCCGAGTACTCGGTTAAAAAATAATTGAACGGAGTAAAACTCGGTACTCGGCACTCGGCAAAAGTGTTACTCGGCGCATCTCTAATTATAATAGTTAAATTAGGCCTAAAATTATTAGGTACTTACTAAAAAAAGTGTTCGCAGTAAAACGAGTTTTCTCATAGGATTTTTTTTATTTCCTACGGTACAAAGTACATCGTTTGAATAAAAGTGACTTTTCACTTGGCGTGAACAAACATTTTCTCCGAGCGAATGCTCAGAACAATAATTCCAAATGCTTCGCTGCAGTGCGATAAGTTTTTAAAGAGGCTTCTTAAGAGGCCTTACGTTTTTTCGAGACGGGTCAAAATAGGTATTTGACTCGCACCCACACAAACGCAGCAGCACTCGGACGCGTGTGTGCATTGCGTAATTCGGAGCCGTCTCGTTGTCTAGTACGATTTAACGGTTTTGATCTTTTGATAGTTTGGATACTTTTTGTCTTTAAATGAAATTATATTGGGAAAATAAAACATAGCATTGATTAATTAATTTATAACGTGTAACAAACATAAAAAAACCTAAAAAAAATGACATAATTACAATCCACATATTATTATCTTCTTCTTCGTCAACTTTTCGTTTTTTAATCATTTCCCTTTTCTTGATTGCTTCTAAAATGTATTCGGGCTCTTTTATTTCCATTTGCCGGTCTAATCTCGAATCGATAGTTTCAGGTCGAGAGAAAACAGTCGATGTAGATTTTTTTCAGTTTATTTTCCATGACGTTACATAACTCCTTATCTTTCTCTATTATTTCGATTTTCATACTTACTTGAATACTGTTTGTGTTGGTGGCATTTTCTGGTAGCTTATCCGTATGAGAATTTTTTAACGTTTTAATATCTCTTGCATGATTAAGAAATTCAAGATTTGCCCTTTTTTCTTTTTCAACTTGAATTCTGTTCTTTTATTGCCCATTCTGATTCTGATTTGATACCTACAAGTATAAAACTTCAATGAAGTAAAAAGCATAAACTAAATACATACAATATAATAAATAATTGCACACGCTAATTAATATTTATTTTGAATACAATACAATTATCTTAATTTCTGACAATCATAGTTCAGTTACATGCATTAATTAATTGTTACTTTGCTCACCCAAGTATCAAACAACGTTAGGCCGCATATAACTTAAAAGCACGCCGGAATGCATAACAGGCGCGCGGGAAACGATGCGATACGTCCTCTCTCCTGAAGGCCTCGGCCGGGACTGATTTCACGCGGCTCATGCGCTTGGTAATAAGGAGCTCATGAAAGTATTTGTTAAAAAATATAATGACTTTAATTCAATATTTTTATTTTCAATTTAGATTGTCCATATTTTAATGTATAATATATATTAAAATCATTGTTTATGGAATATCTGTTATACGAGTTATGTCGTATGTCAAACATCACAATGAAGTTGAACGATTATTAACTTATTTCGACCGTTTTATTCAATTATTTTAGTAATGAAACAATAAATATTTGTATATTTTTCTGTCACTTCAATGGAACACTGTATGAAGAATTTAATAGATATTTTTATTTGAATTCAAGTTTATCACTTTAGTACCTATCGAACGGCATAGAAGGACGGACTTGGGTAGTTAGTATACAAATATTTTTGCCATAAGTCAAATACGCTTTGCCTATGACGCGTGGGTAGCTCAGAGTACGTATAAGTTATGTAGGTATAGTAGGTTTCTAACAGTGCGGGTGTCGGTAGTTTGAAATTAAATGAAATAACATTGAAAATATTGGACAGAATTTATTGATACAAATGGGTTCAATGTCAGTGATTTCATAGACCTAAAGTTACGATGTTCACAGTCCCGAAATTCTGCAACGATATAATTACATTTGAAGTTAAAATCGAAACATAAATACTATGTTATACAAAAGCAATCGGTAAGCAGATTACACTAGTCGCATACACAACGTACGCAAATCGTTAAAGTTACTCGTGTCCTCTGTCATGTTTTACAAATCGAAAACAAAAAAGTTGAAAATTTTCAAACATCACAATAGAGTGTATCACAACGAAATCGCAGCACCTTCCTCGTGCTTCGACCTTTTTGCTTAACGAAGACGCCCGTTGAATTGACGAACGACAATTATTAACAATAGTCAATTATTTAAAAACATCACTATCCGCGATAGACTTACACGAACTAAATATATATTAACTAGGTGCTATTTGAACTAGCTGCGTTCGTGAATTCATCAGGTTGGCCAGTGAGCATTATCCGCGTCGTGCGGGGGGCGCGCTCGGCCGGGGGCGGCGGCGGCGCGCCACGCGTTAGAAGCGGAACGCCTCCTTGGGGGTCGCGGCCGCGTCGAACTGGAAGTCCGAGCCCGCCGCCGCCGGCACTAGCGACTCGTCCTCCTCCTGCAAACATTCACACATGTTATTTACACTTCCATTTACTAAATTATAAAAAAAAACTATTTGGTATCTGATAACATCGACGTCTTAGATGTAACTTCTAAGGTGATAAATGTAGTTATTGATAACATAAAAGAGGGTAATTGACACGTTTTTTGATTAAAGATAATAAGCAAAAACATCTCTACATACCTCTCCAGCGAAGAACTGTTCAATTATATCGTAAGCCATCTTGTAAATTTCAACTTTTTCGTGGCTCTGAAGCGCCTCAATCTTGTCAATGCCTCCGCACTCCTCAATCATGGTAGCCACCTGGTCAGCGTTATCTCCGACCATCTTTAGCATGTTAAGAAGACCATCTAACACCACCTGAAAATATATGGCCCTTTTAAAATCGAACTACAAAGTTTCCGAAAATACAATAATCAGAATATTTCTAACTATAGTAGGTTGATAAGTAGTGCCCGACTTCTAGCTGAAGCTGAAGCCGATTGATCGCTGAAGGCTTAAAATAAAACAACTTGACATTTGCACTATTTTGGAAATAAAAATAAACGGAACGGCTATAGTAGTTAATAAACATTAAAATAATTTTATTACTTACAACTAAAGTGATAATTGTATACATATCATTCTAATAATAGAAATCCCATTAAGTGTAGTTACAAACAAAATAAATTATACTTAGCCTTTTCAACCACTTCTTTATTAAATCTACATTAATTTTTATTGAAAAATACAACACATGCTTCGGCCAAAACGGTTTTTTTGGCTGAAGCTTCGGTCGGACACTATTGATGAGTAACAACAGTAAATATTGATTTTGGCTTGATTAATTAAACAAGTGATATTGTAATACTTACATTAATAACTTGTGTATCTTTGCAGCTCAGTAAATTACAGAAAGGTGGTATGACTCCGCAGTTGATTAGTGCCGCAACCTGTTCTTTTGTTCCACTTATGCTAAGATTTGAAACCGCCCACGCAGCCTCTTTCTGGGTTTGGAATTCACCTTTGTTGAGGTTGTCTACAATCATTGGTAAAAGTCCTGCATCTATTACAGCTTGTACTTGCTGTTTGTTACCTGCTGTTATATTTGATAGGAACCACACAGCCTCTTTGCAGATCTTTTCTTTCTGTAAATAAATGTAATATTATAGTTTATTTAAAAAATAATAATTAAGAAACTGTATGTAGGTGTTTGTATTGGTAAAGTGACTAACCTGATGTGTTAATAAGGCAGGGAAGTGTGAGAGTGCGTCGCAGTTGAGCACCACCTGTGTCTGCTCGTCGGTGCCGGTCACGATGTTGCCCACCGCGCGCAGCGCCGCCGTCTGCGCCTTCACCTCCTTGTGCGACAGCAGCGGGATCAACTTGGGAACTATGCCAGAGTCTATCACCATTTGAATCTGCTCGTTACCTCCGTCTGTTAGGTAGCTGATTGCCCATATTGTGTCCACTAGTACCTGGAAGTATTAATATTTACTTGTTAGATACTTGTTTACAATATGTAATAATAATAAAGTAACACCATTACATTAATTGACAACCCATTAGCCTTATAATTTTGCTAATGAAGTTATAATGGGAACATTAACTTGACATGGATTAAACTTTTACTTTACAATGATTCACACAATTATTTACTGCTATGTTACATTCAGTTCATTAAATTTATAAACTCTACATGTTATGGTGATTAATCCAAAACAGGTTGTTTACAAAGTTACTCATCAACTTACATTGCTGTCTGTGTGAGTGATGAGAGCATTGAGTGCAGGGAGGAGCTCATGTATGGTCTTGACGGGTGGAGGTGGGTCCTTGCTGCGACACAGGTTCACAATCACCCACGTTACATTTCTCAGGAAATTAATAGAGATATCTGGCTTAACAAATGACAGCAGTGGCATCACAACGCCCAGTTCGATCACATAGTCGCGAAGTGCAGGTCCATCACCAATTATGTTGCCGAGAGCCCAGACGGCTTGCTCACACACGTTCTCGTGTGGCGACAGCAGCAGCTGCATCAGCAGCGGCACGGCACCGGCCGCCACCACCTTGTTGGTCTGTCCTGAAGTTCCTGAAGCAATGTTGGTGAGTGCCCAGGTAGCCTCAAACTGTAGTGTCGGCTGGTCGGCACGCGCCAGGCAGCGAACGAGGATGGGTAGTATGCCGGTCGCGATGAGCTGGTCGATGGGTGGGTTCTTGTCGGACGACAATAGTTTGCGGCACTGCTGCACGGCGCTCTGCTGACGCTCGGGTGCGTCTGTGCAGGCTGCGGCGCGAACCAGCTCCTGCAGGTCAATCGACGCGAGGGTCCGTTCGATGTCCTCTTCATCTGTCGAATCGCTGATCGGCACGTTACGACGTTTTTGCAAGGTTTCATCTCGTTTGTTTTTGCGAAGCTCTACTGTCACTTCATTTCTCCGCCTGCGCATTTCCTGAAAATAGCACGACACTGAGGTTAGTCGCCCATTGTGATGCGAAGTCAATAAACATTCTGTTGGAAATTATAACTCCGCAGTTTGGAATACTTACATCTACATCTTTGCCGGAGTTCTTGAACACATGCATGCGGTTTTTTGCAGGATCAGTCGCCATTTTATTAGTGCTCACAGTCTCGAGGTCCGGCGAAGAAACGTAATGCAAAACACTTTTATACTTAATTTGAACTTGTTAACTTAACAACAATCACTAAACGAACTTTTTTAACATATTACGAGCACAAATTCGTCTTGCAATTCACGTAAAACTCTTGTAACAAAATTAAAATTACAACACGACGTAACCAAAATTCAGCCGTTCGTTTCCTTTCTTTCTCTTTGGACAAATCACAAAGCAAAGGAAGCCATCGACGAATCAGAATTCAAGACCATTCCACAGACAACCTTTTTTTGTTTCTACTGGAATCTTCTTTTAAGTGCTGCGTTCATATTTATTTAACAAAGCACAGCTGTGGTATCCACACTATCCACACGTTGTATTGTCTATGGATCCACGTTGCCGCGTTCGAAAAGAATCTTTTTTGATGCTGGCAATAAAAGTATTGATGTTTGTTTCCTTCGTCTCCCCCTACACCTAACTTCCTCCCTCATTAGGTGCAGGCAGAATCCATATCGTTTGGATTCCATTGCGCATTTTAAAAATAGATTGCAATAGTTATTGAAGCAGTGTAAAGGCTTAATAATGACGGTAATTACTAAGCCGAAAACTATATTAAAGAAGCTTCAACTGCAGAGAGAAGCTAACAGCAGGGAGAGCGAGGATAACACCGTTGTTTATTTTGAGGATGAGGTATGTATGTAGATGTAGGTACCTACTATAGGTTTTTTGCTTGCGATATGGGTGCGTATATTATTGAATTGTACTCAAAACTACGTGCTAGGTGTGAGCTTAGTCTAATCATGACTTTGATGGACAATTAAAATATATTGTAACTAAAAGATACTGCAAATAAATAAATTAATAGCTAATTTCTTGTTTTTATTTGCATATAGATAGTGTGATATAAAAATTTAAAATATTTTTTTTTTGATTCTTAATTATTTTTTAATTAATGTAATAGAACGGTTCTGTTACCGTCATATTAGTATTAAAGGTCTTTGTCAAATAAAAATATTACAATTAATTATGGCATTGAATTTTTTTGATTAAGAATAAATAAATAAAATAATATGTTCATTAGTTTTTTAGATTTCTTATAAGTACCTACTTATACGCAGCCAAAGAGAAAAATACGATTAATGATTTTTTTAATATTTTAATTGATTATAAAATTCTAAGTGTTACCTGTACACCTATGTATAGGTTTAATATATTTTGTTACAAACTTGCTTGCTCTATATTAAAAAAAAATGAAAAGAAAATGCTTTTTATATTTTAAATAATAACAATGAGGAACCAACATAATGTTACTCAGAGTAACAATTTACATCCTTTTTGTTTTCCACAATCATTTTAATTAGTAAGTAGAATTTAAGGACATCAAAACGTTTGAGATTTTACCTTTAGTTTTGCATTAAAAATTCTAATTTATTTATTTTGAAGTTATAGATACTGGAAAAAGGAACAACGAAATTTCCCCCAGTATCTATGTGCTTACGTCATACAGCTGACGTTATTCTATCAAATGAGAGGAGTTTCCGCCTCTTCATTTAACTACTAAGTAATTAAGATGAAACAAGCTAATGATTTAGATTTTACCTACTTTAAGTTTTGCATTTAAAATTCTAATTTATTTATTTTGAAGTTATAGATACTGGAAAATGGAAGGGTCACCGTAGCGGCGCGGTAGCTCAGTGGTCAGAGCATTAGACCGGTTATCTAAAGGTCCTGGGTTCGATTCCCAGTCGCGCAATGCTCGGAACCCGCGCTCCTTTTTTCCAGTATCTATAACTTCAACATCAAAACATTTTTCGGCCGTAGGTATCCGTCTGATTTGAAGCATTTTTCATCAGTAAATATAACAATTTATAATTTTCACAGTCTAATTAAAATTAGGGCTCCAGTAGCAAACTTTACGTTGGTTTTGCAATGTTGATCAGTAAAAAGTTAAAGCAAAGTTTTTGCTGGTTTGTAATTGTAGTTATCAGCAGCATTAAGATGTCTTCGAACTGTTATTTTGTGAAACTTTTTCAGTGCTTGATTGGGTAGTTGCAAACGGAGAGAAGGTCTCTTTAGATTTTAAAGGACGATGACGCCTTGATGCGTCTGTATATGCTTTAGAGATTTCACATCACCCGTTTTCGAATATCGCCTTAACAAACTAAACCGTGTTTTGCTATAATAAAAAAAATGTTACTCTCATTCTTTACTACAGATAGATAGTTCACAAAAAAATTATACTTAGTAGCAATATTCACGGCTGTATCCAGTTCACGTCTAAATTCTTTTAACTATGCTCTTATTCTGTTCCCAGAGAACTATGATTTTCGTTTTCAAAAATCTATTTATTCGAAACATTTACACAATTATTTTCAATAAATGCAATCCAAGTTCAATACGACATAGTTATCTTAATGATTTCGCCGAACACAACTAAGAAATTTGGAAAAAGCATGACAAGCCGTTCGTTTAACTACCCGCTTTTTAATTTTATTTTTATTTCACTCCATATTTTAGGCATGTTAAGTACCCATTTTGATTTTAATGTTAACGATTAATTGTTTTTAAGATATAGGTAAAGCCAAGAGTCGAAGAGTCTGACGATTATTCAAAAACGACAACTGCCGTAACTCTCTAGCAACCCACAATTCGACAAGATTTTAATTAGAATTAAATGAAAGTAAAGTAAAAATTAAAATACACTTTATTGCACAAAAAATAAAACAATTTACAAGTAATGCCAAGTAATTTCAGAGAGAGACATTTAATAGATGTTTGACAATCTTTTGCTATCTCGTTTAGTCCACCGTTTCAATGCTGACAGAAAGAGACAACAGCCGGTTTTTATAAAAATGCAGTTGTAATTCTATCAAACCCTCAATGTATTCCAAATAAATTAAGTTTTGGTTGCGAAAAATGAGGAATACGAAGGTAAAGTTTTGTGGGCATCGACGACCCAGTTAAGGCCTAAAACCAAGAAAGCATAATGTATTTATATCTATAGCTCTCATTAGAGCATCTACGCATTTGTTTTTTCATCAAGAGGGTGTTATACGGTACGTGTGGGTTTCAGGAGAAGGTAGAGCTGCAGGTGCAGCGCACGCGCTCGCTGCTGTACTCGCTGCTGCAGGTGCTGCTGCTGCTGGGCCTCGTGGCGCTGCTGGCACTGCTCATCTACTTCCAGTGCTTCCGCATGGCCACCATTCGCCGCTACCAGGGCTTCTGCACCATCCCCGTGCCGCTCGATACCAAGCAGGTGCGTTGGTCAAAACCTGATCAATTTATAACTTTGACCGAATAAATCTGTTTATATATGTTTATTTTAGTTGATGCAGTCCAACTACCGTATGCAGCCTCTCCGCTGGTCGGCCAGCCCCGACCTGCAGCTTATCAGCACCCTCGATGAAGCCTCGAACGACGAGCTAGTCAACTACCTCCGTGAACACCTGGACATTGGAGATACGGTCGAGAAGATATCCGTCTACGACAACGGCAGGCAGATCAACTTTATACACGACTTCAATGATAACGTTACTGGTGAGGAAAAATGAGGTTGCAGTATTTCATTCGGAGTAATATTTGCGGTTAGGTTAAAGTGGTGTTTCTGCGCTCTGGTACGTAGCCTTTTACATTTGCTGACCGAGTTCCACTAGAGTAATATGTAAAATACTAGCCAACCGCGGTATTTACAACTTTGTTACGCCGTTTTCGCGTGATTTAAGTATAAAAAGTTCATAAATAGTAAGCTAAGCTAGCAGTGTGTATGTGTGTCGCAGGCATCGTGGACGTGGAGCGCTGCTTCATGATGGACCTGGACCCCGACTGGGTGCTGTCTCCGGCGCAGCTGGCGGGCAGCATGCAGCGCGGCGACGCGCTCGGGCTCGACACCTCGCTGCTTCGCGGCGTGTGGCGCGCGCTGCTGCCGCCCGCCAACGCGAGGGGGCGCTTTTCCGGCGCCTGCGACTTCAAGCCCGTGTACCAGCTGCAACAGGAGGACGTCGTCAGTCAGTACCATGCTGCTGTTGTTTGTATTCACAGCTTCACAGGATAAGCGAGCGCTGGAAGCGAGAGATAGGGCAACACTGGGTTTCTAGCTCCGATATGCGGAGGATATGAGATGGCACGCTAACTAAAGACATAGACATTTTATTGATATTACAGGGCAAATATAAATGTGGGAGCAGCACATTCTGCCTAAACTATATCTTAATAATAGATCACGTGCGCTGGTAAATTTTCCATAGATAGATAACGTCATTCAGATCTAATTATTTTTTTTATAAAGATAGCCTAAATAAAGGTCCCCAAACATATGTTTTTAAAGTTCAAGTCGATCCCCTATGAAATCTTTTTGGGTCATAAGCCATCAAATGATTTGTTCATTAAATTAATCTCGGTGTATAATATATTATATTTTCATAGTAAAGTTTATAATAGTAAACTAGAGTTATAAAATATATCATACTACTCAAATGCAAATAAAATCATACTCACTCTCAGCAAATTCATTTTCGCGAGTGTGTTCTACGTTGATAATATTAACTCTGAAGTACCAGCGCACTGTCATAGTGTCCATGGCGAACTAACTATAACTAATGCGAATCTATACGCTTTTGTTATAGTTAGTTGATTGATTGATTGTAGTTAGCAGTAAATCAATTGTGGTCTTTTTTTTTTTTATGTAATATAGGTAGCAAACGAGCATGCGGGTCACCTGATGGTAAGTGATCACCGCCGCCCATGACTACCCTCAACACTGTAGGTCACCGAACGAAACGCAGGAACATCGTTCCTACTTCACGTCGGTTTCCTGTGCGACGATGGTATTTCACCGGTCGAGTCAGCCCAGCAATCGCTGCAGACAGAGCCTACAGCTAGACTCTACCACTCAAAAAAAGTCTGCGTTAGTTTTAAATTTACTCGACTTTGTTACAGTTTTTATCGATCGAACTAGAGTAGTTACAGTGAAAATGACCTTGCACTTTTTCCTTATACACTATTGATTGATCACTTTGTCTTTGTCATGGCATTTATAGTACCTTAGGCACCTCCGACGAAAGTGTTAGAATATTTAATTAACAAGATAGAAAAGGTAAACTGTCACTTAACCTAATTAACGTCCTTTAGTTCATGCCTTGCGCAAGTAAGCCAAGAGTTTTCCAAGGGTCTATACTTAAGCCGATGTTGTATTTCATGGTCACTAACTATCATTCTATGGGTTTAGTTCGTAAACGTTCTGCGGACGAGCCCAGCCACGAGTACCTGCAGTTCGCGGGCAAGCACGTCACCGCCATCGCCATCGACAACATGGCCGAGCTGCGCGACTACGAGGAGAAACACAAGAACAACAACTAAACCAGCAACCATTCAGATAGGGGCGAGCATCTTGCACCGAGAAATTTGAACATCACGGTCTTTTAGGCTTCATAAAGTTGTAGTAGAACTTCCCTATTTGATGTGTAGAACACGATTAAAAGTCTCATCGGTCGACTATAGCACCGAGTAGGTAGGTGTTTAGGGTAAGATAAAATTGATGTCATTTACTAAATGTTGTTATTGGACCATTACATGAAGCCAATAACTGATCAGGATTTTAATTGTGTATGATCATGACAACAAGAAAGGATTATCTCAGTGGTTGGTCTCATGTAAACGATAATTTAGATCTCATAGAAGTTCATGAATCAGTGCACATACCTTAAATTTTTATGAAATTATTATATCTGTCTTATCAAAGACTTCACTTATAGAAATAACTACCTGAGAATTGAGTGTGAGAAAGGAAAGACGATATTCAAGCACAAGATTAAACATAACTGAAAAAGCTTGTAGGTAGGACAAATAACAGCTGTAAGAATAACGACAGGTTTCGAAAATTGGAAAATGAGGAGGAAATATCTCGATTATTTATAAATAGAAGATTTATCTCACTTTAGGTAAGATCTATAATGTTACTATTGTCTAATATGCTTAAGATACCAAAGTTGTAGTTTCGTAAGTTAGCAAGTGACTGTAGGTTCATAACATTCCACTTTCTTACTTTGGTAAGTTTCTAGTTGAATTAGATTTGTCCTAAGTATTGAGTTTGAACGTTTATGCAATATAATGCAAACCAAAGATTTTTGATTATTTAAGTTTCTGCTTGGTCTCTACTCTAAGTATTGTTTGTTATTTTAAAATGTGTTTATTGAAATAAAGTTTACCTCGATGAAGGGAGTTTCATTGTACTAGCCCACTTTAATTCAAGTTCTATGCTTAGAGGAAAATACATTTAAGAAAAATGCAAAAAATAAACTGGTGAGATACGTCCACTACAAACGTAATTTCAAAGCGCCCTCTGCTTTGCAGCACTAAGATATTTACTCATTCAAATAAATCACGGTGTATAATTTAGAATATGGTTTGACATTTTTATAGTATAATCTCTAGAAAACTATAGAAGTGAAACATATTATACCTACACAAATGCAATCATAGTAACAAAACTTTATTAAACTCCATCCTCATGTTTGAATTCTTCAAAGATGTGCGTGAATTTGTCAGAAAATCAAGAGTATCCGTGTGTCTGGTTAGCATTTACAAGGTTTCATAGAATAACTATTTTTAATTGCAATCGTCCTCAAACATGTGCTCGCAACTGGCGCCGGCAAATTCTGAAATTACAGTTGTAGAATTAACTAGCAGAACGATGGCACGAAACCACGAAACCAATTCTACGCAAAGGTAGTCTTGTGGTGTTGAACTTTACTGAACGATTCACAGATGGCGTTCAACACAGTGTAATCGAGGCTTGTGCTATCAAAATAATTAAGTTTAGCTCACAAACCTTCAAAATAACATATTAGTTAATAATTTAAAATATTTCTTAAAGCTAACTTAAAATATAGGTTTAATATTCTAGGGTTAATATTTTTGCATGAGGGCGATTACGATCTTTTAGATATCTAATTAACTAAGTAAGTATGTAAACAAATATTAATTTTGTAAAAATATTTAAAAAAAAACAACAATATTATAAAACCTACGTACATTGTTGACACAACTCGTACCTACTGATTGATAAACAAGTCGATGGATTTTCTTTGTCCTTTGTTTGCGACATTACTTAAGAGGATTACCTATTAGGGCACCAACTTAGGGCCAAATGGTTAATTTTTAAGGTAATGGATTTTTCAAACCCGATAAAGAAGACCATCTTTATGCCCACAATGATATAGGAGATATTATTAAATTAGAATTTATTAATAAGAGTATTCAATACCGAATACGTTAATCACACAAAGCCCTTAACTGTTAAACTTTAGATATTTAAAGTGGAAGTGTGTGGATTAGACAAATTCAAATTACAAATTTTACGAGAGGAACAAGAAAAATCCGAACAAAAGACAGCTGAAACTGGCTTACAAGATAATAAAATGTATCGAACGGAAGACATACAACCTCTGTAATAAACTGGAATAAATTCTCCATAGAATGTTGCTATTGTACGCGAACAAAACTGGCCGAATATATGGGGCGCGCGTTTTCTTGCAGAGTTCCATTTTTGAATGTTATAAAGCGCGCGCGTTTCGACGAGGGCGCGCCATGCCGCATTGCCGCTCGTGCGCCCGCCATTGTCCGCCTTCAATACCGCTTTTGATAACTCCTCGCGAGTTTCCTGCCATGTGGGTTTTTGCTGTTGTCCCTTACAAAAGACTTTGAAAATACAACCTTGCGTGATTTACATGTGTAAAAAATCTTTAGTAAGCTTGTTCTGTTCTGTACTGTATAGTATTTCTCTTCGCTCTGTGATAGCTTGCATTAAGATAGGAAGCCCTATTAGTATTACACAGTAGATGGCATCTAATTTTAGAATGTCTTTGATATGCCATTTGCCGCTAGGTTTGATCACGCGGATTAGTGTAAGCGCGTCCTAATTATCGCGAGTCGTGCGCGGTATCAGTCGGTGTTTGCTCTCGACATTAGCTCGTCTCGATATGTATCGGGAACGAGTATCGATGTTTTCGTGCTCGCGCCGGAGGGCGGGTATTAAGATATGTAAATTGTATTATGAGAGTGTAGATACGTGTACAAAGTTGGTATTATGTTTAGATAGTCGTTAAAGTTGAACAATGCGATGTTCCCCGAGCGTTTGTTCCCTCGTCTGCTAGTTATTGTATTGAGCGGGCTAATGTCACTCCAGTAATGAGTTTTCACTAAATGAACTGTTTTTTCCGTCTTGAATTTACTTTGAGCACGCTCAAGGGTTCTTATAAATGTTCCGAATGGCTTTATAATACGGTGGGAGACTATAAAATGTTTTGTAAGAGATTTTCTTCTTTCCCGTTTAATTTGCTACTGAGAAATTCTATTTTTTATGTTCTTTTAAGGGCGGGAGGGTATTTTTTTGCAATTCGCTGAAGAGTATACGGGAAAATGAGAAAAAGTGATGCTCAAATCAATGAGCTCGCAAAATATTAAATATATAATAAATAAAGGAAGGATACGTCTTTTCATACTTTTAAGATCTTATAATTAAGAAAACGATTTTTTTTTATTAAAAATTTACCTTTCCAGTTTATAAAGTACGTTGAGTTTGTTTTGTCATAGGAAGTTACATAGTCCCTTTCTACATAGTAATCTTCACTTATTACCAAAATTTCATTGAGATATAAAATACTATCTATTCGGCTAAGATGTAAGCAAGTACGTACTCTGCCACTAGTAGGTGCTGCTTCCCGGAGTGGGGGCTCAGCTGCGCCGGCGCCGGGGATCACTACTTTGTTCGTAGTTTGTGGCCCGCTGCACTCCATCACGGAATTACATTTATACGGTTATTTATTGACGATATTTCAGAATATAAAACCGAGTTTGAGCAGGAAATGGTGTCGTAAAATTGATGCTTTCATGAGGGGAAGGGCGCACGGTGCCTTGTTTTTAATTGCTAACAAACTCTGAAGTAATGTAGTAGTATTTGTAGGAAAGTACAAGACAGATACATAGATATTCCACCTCAATTCTCACTTCTGATTGAGTTGAAAGTTAGTTCCAGAAACTCTGTAGTTAGACAATCGATGTTTCTCGAATGTTCTGCGGCTTCAAACAACAAAAGGTGATGATTGTTACATGTATTAGTTAACAAATTCAATAACAACCCTCCAGACCTCTAACTTTCCGACATGGTTGTCGTGGAACGAGCACGTCACACCCTCCACTCCGTTCATTTGCCGCCGAATCAAACCATTTTCAACTCTATCCCTATACGTTTAAGAGTAACAAGAGCTACGGATTATTGTGGTGTTTATTTATTTAGAAACGTTAGCAAGAACTCGTCACGAATTTTACAAAGAGCCCTAAAGGGTCTCAAGTTATATTAAAATAGTTGGAGCAACTGTTAGCAGGTCGGCTGGTGACACATGCGATGCCGAGATATCATTATCGGCGGAAACCTGCTGTATTCTCGGTAGATAAACTGAAAATTAACACTTTTGTTAAATTAATAAGCGGCTGAGATAATAGATCTGATAAAATAATACTTACACAAAAATAGAGATATTAAGTATCTAACATTGGGCTCAAAACTGAAATTATTTTACTCTACAAACAATCGTCTGTTGCCTTGGAAATTATTTTAATGGTATTTAACAATATACATTAGCCTTCTTGGTGTCTCTCTCGTTTTCTATATCGGTCGAGAATCAGACTCCGTAGTGTGTAGTCTTTGTCTGACAAGAGGTGATTTGTTGGGAAAGTTACTTTACATAAATACAAACAAGTTAAATAGCACTGCTTGTATGCGAAGTAAAGTGGAACCTTGCAATAGTGAATGTATGCAGGTTAGTTCGAGAAAACCACACTCGCCCCATTAGAAAAAAAAAGAAATGGCCAATCGTATTTAGTTAGTTACATTTTACTTTAGGATAAAAAAATAATCATAAAATTTTCAGATAATTCTCCCTAAAATATTCTCCTCAATTTAACAAAAACACATTTGCCGCCATATTTACGTTCCGAAAATGCTTTCGGTAATAAAAATATGGCCGCACCAGGAAAAAAATCAAACCGACAAAGTTGGTTATGAAAATGTTGATGTTAATATGACTGCGCGGGAGTTTGATGTTATGTAAATCTTATCAGAGGACTTTCGTAATCTTCCCTCAAGTTTAATATAGTTACAGATTCAGAAATTGTGTCGATGTCGATTCCGTCGAAGCCTTCGACCTTAGTCCTTCGGGATAGGGTTTATATTCGAAGTTGGAATTGCAAATGTGTCTGTTGCGAATAGTCATTGGAATTTACGAAGATGGGATTATCTGAAGGGTTCAGTATAGGAAATTAATGGGCAACCAAATGTCAGTAAAGCGGATTGTGGGCCGGAGTGTGTAGGTACCTCTCCGCTTGTATTGACGGGTTTTTTTTACAGATTAAGTCTAATAGGAAGCCCATGGGGACCCGGATAATGCGGGTCAATGCAGGACTACTGCCCGGGTTTACTGGAGATTACTTTGTGGGGAAGTTGGAGACCGAACAACCATTTAAGTGGCTGTTTCATCAGATATAAGGTACCTACTAATACTGCTACTTATAAATTGTTTGGTTTCACTTAGCGATAAGATCTATGAACCGAGTTACGGGCTTACGACTGTTATGTGCCTTACGAAATAAAATTAGTAAGATGTCTGCAGAGGTACTTTATAATACTATGAAAACAGATTGATTCCCGCGGAAGTGCTTCGTTTTTAGATTACACCACATCGAAGCTAACTAAAGTTATCACTAGTTTCTATATTGTAGCCAAAGCCTAACCCAGTTAAAAGCCAGAATATAGTTCATAGTAACACGAGCCAATCTATCGAAGGCCTTATCGCTGCGTTGTCAAATTCGGTCAGTATTTTTCCTCAGGGCGCAGTTATGGAGCTCGGCCAAGTTCGGGCGACATCGGCAGCGCTCGGGACGAGATCGCGGACTGGCCGACACGCTCATGAATAACTGACTCCTGACAGCGGCACCACACCGACACTGGTATATTATAACACTGCTGAATGTGGTATGAATTTCAATATATGGTCGGTAAGGTGGTTCCCACTTGAGGAATATCAAGATGGTAGAGCTCAAGGATGTTATCTGCAGAACTTAGGAAAAGTTTGGGGGTCAAAAACAATTTAAAACTAAGTTTAAAACAAAGACTATAAACTTCTCTTAACTTACTGCCACTGAAGTTAACTTGATTAATTAAATGGTAACTACATATTATTCAATCTTTACGGATAGTTTTCGACTCGGTTGCCGATGTAGCAGTTCGCTTAGTGTTCCCGATTTTGTTGCAAATACAACAAGAACGCAAGAACTATGGCCGTGTTAGAATACGTATCGTCCTCAACTCAGGAAGCATAAAAATAATTTATATGACGGCGGTACTGGCCGTAAGTGCCTGCATGCCTGTACGTTCCGCTCACCCTGTACTTATATACGTCCCATAACTCCCTGTTATAGACCTCATGACCACCTTTTTACAATGTCTAGTCGCTATTTTATTTGCATATTTGAAGCCGAAAACAATTTAGTCAGTCGTGTAGTAGCAGTTATCTATTAACTACACACGTGGTGCAGCATCAATTGGTGAAGATTAATTAGAGTGCGGTCGGCACGGCGGCCGACGCCCGGCGGTCTCAATGGCCGGCGCCGGACACAAGTACCGGCGCACCTGAATGCCCGGCGTCTTGCCCTCGCCGGTAATTGATTCCGGAATCCGGCTCACCCGGTTACCGACCACCGCATTGTCTTCTGCCGCTTCGCAAACAGATCAAGCTTTCATTACACCAAACATACGCATACATCTACCCCGGTACACATGTAAATATTTACATTAATTTTATCCCATAAGTGGAAGTCGGTACATAAATTGAGTTTGCCGATAATCCGCTAGTTTCAGCGCTAATCCCAGTAATGTATGCGCGATGTTACATACTTCTATTTATGAAATTTACACGTGTATTAGATTTTGGTTAAAATTGAGCTACATTAAATTTACACATCCAATCCATCTAGCATCGTGTCGACTAATTAATTTCAATATTGTTGAAGTTTAATATTAATCAGTTTGAATTCTTAAAACCTTTAGATACGTAGGTAAGATTTAAAGTTGTCTTTAGTAAACCAAAATAAACTGTATTAAACAAAATACACTTACCATAACTTTACTAAGATCTAAGCCACTCAAAGTCCGACAAGCCTTTTACATTACAAGGTATTTTACTTGAAACAACAGCTTTTATAATATTTCAATATGATTAACGTCGGGTTCCGCGTAAATTCCTTGGCCCTAAGTGCAGTGTTTCCACATCTGACCGTAAACAATGGTCCCCCCCCCGCGCCCGCTCACCCGGGGTAGTTCTGTAGAAGCCACATTAGTCTGCTTTTGTGCGTTCTGCTTCGTCATCGTTATGACATTTGATGGTTGTAACCTAACACGCTTGGACGTGTGTTTAGTGTGAGATGCTTTGAATTTAATGTCTTGATGTTCATGCAGGTTACGACTGAGCTCCAACAGCGAATACCGTCCGAACAATGCGAAGTCAGTTCACCTCTTTACGTCTTAAAATAACTTTTGAATTGTATAAGCTGAGGTAAAGCTAGTCTCGGTTGGTTTTCTGCAGCAATAAAATACACTGAATAATTAATGTTTCACGCTAAAGGCCAATAATTTAAAACTAAAAAGATTACTGTCGCTAAGTAAGGATGGGCAGGGCAATAAAGTGGGTAATTCAGTTAAAAAGCAGTTTGTGAGCTGCGCGGGAGAGGGTCGCAGTCGTTAGCGCGGAGCGGTCCCCGCGGCGTCGTGACGGCGGCGGCGACGGCGCGGGCGCGGCGACGGCACGATAACGACACGATCATGAGACGGGTATCTAATCATTTATTACGTTCGCGGTCTTTTTGAAGAAAAAATGTGGTTTGGAGAGCTATCAATAAAACTAGCTAGAGATTGCACGTATGTAGACTCTCTATATATTTTTATAAAAACGGTAAACTGTAGGTCTTTAGGGGGCTGTTTATAGTAGTAGAAGTAATCATTACACTGAATAATTTAAATACCAAATCTAATTAAACTTTACATTGAGTGAGCATCAAAGTGTTTTATCCAAAAAACCAAGTCTGCTTCAAAACTCTGAGAGGTACCGCAATTCGTAACATTTTAAATTGTATCTTCAAGATTCCTTTTATTTTATCTTTATTAAAACTAATTGCGACATTCCGTCCGCGTCCATTCGCCACAAACTACGACAATTACAATGTTCTTACCATTCACAATTATATCTAATTGAAATATATTATTCTTGCGACTTACTTCGTTAAGGGTTTTATTTAATTAACAAAAAAGAATTCTAAACTCTAAGAACTCATTAGTTCTTTTAATAATACTTTATATTATGTAGTCCAAGAGCCATTTAAATTAAAGGAGAAATTCCGGGATATACTTTTACAGTAAGAACATTATTAATAGTTGCAGGGCGCGATACCTGAGCGTCGGTAATTGTATTTATCTGTGAGGGTAACAAGGTTCTACGCCGGGGGAGGGTAGTTAAATAAACCTCTGTCTATTTCGCTAGCTCTGCGCCCCGCGGTTTGTCTGCTAAATGAGTTCTCTCGTGGAAATTAGACATATTCCTGAGGTGAAATGTACCAAATGTATTGTTTTAAGTCATAGTCTATAAGTTTAGAAATTTTTAAAAACCTTGTCAGAAGTGTACTAATTCCCCTCGTGTTTGGATTGCTTCGAGAGTGTTTAATAAGAAAACACTTTTTAACCTTAATCTACATAATGTGTCACTGAATGTAGCTGACTGATCTAGTGTGGGTAGTATTTAACGTTAGTTGGGTAGGTACTTGGTGCCGCTCTCTGGGAAGGCTTTTGCCCAGCAGTGGACGTCGATTGAAAGATTTGTAGAATTTAACTCAGTATACATTTTTGTGAATGAATTTTAATAAACTATATTAACTTTAATTGGCAAACTGTATATTTCACCTCGTGACCAATAAGAATATGAATAAAAATATTTCAGTCTAACCGAAATAAACCTAATAAAAATTAAAATGGCGGATGGTGTACTGTGGCGCTCGTTTCGTCTGGAATGGCGTCTATTACCGCGCGGCACAATAGTGGCCACACTTCCGCGACGTAACAATATATTACTCAAACAATGACCCGATAGCTCGAGAGCTGGTCACTATTTAGGTAAATATATTACTTACCAAAATTCGATTCGACAAGGCTGCGTGAGAAGGTAAATGCGTTTCTGAGCTCATTGTTTTTTGAGCGCTGTTTCACGGAATCATGCAAGTGCATGGGCATTTCGTATAGAGTAACAGTGTTTATTTTAATAATAAAAAAAATATATCTTTGTAGTCTGGTTTAGCAACAGTTATTGTAGGTTTTGAATGATTTTTAAATATCCGAAACTACCAACCCGCACTAAAGCGGTGTAGGTAGTGGATTACTTCTCAGTCCCTTTTGCAATGCGAAAAGGAAGCTCTCGTGTCCAACTAGTATCTCGTATACTGGCTACTATTAATAATAATATTGCAGATTATTTTCTGAATATAATTTGGCGCGAGCTCCCGGACTACGGCCCTCACTCACGGTCTCATTACCTCAGAACAACCGGGTATTTGTAGAATCACCTTAATATCGGATACACGCCGTTCCCGCCAAAATGGACGCCTTTGTGAGCCCAAATGTCCGCTATAGATACGGACGGTAAATAAACCAAGGATTTGCTTCCATTTATTTATTGAACCACTATCTTTGTTTGAAAATTGTTTTATATTTTTGGAAGAATGGCAAAGGGAATCTTGAGTCTCTTTTTCAATTCTAGAATAAACATGTGTTTATCTTCTATCTTCTGATAAATATACTTATAATAAATATGTAGAGAGTGAAACTGCACATGCAATATATTTCCAAAATAACTATCAGGGGGTGATTAGGGATAGGATACTGATGCCAAAAATGCAATCAGTAAAAATTTTGTCTGTCTGTCTGTATAACCGTTATAGAAACAAAAACTATTCGACGGATTTTAAACGAAACTTGGTACATATTTTTCATACTCCGGAGCTGGTTGTAGTAGGTATACTTTTCATCACGCTACAAACAATAGGAGCAGAGCAGTGAAGAGAAATGTTGGGAAAACGGAAGAAGTTACTCCATTTTTAAGCTACCGTTGCGTTTGTAGTCTGGTTTCCTTAATGGTAAAAAAATTGACTCACAATAACACGAGTAACTCCCGATAGCTTAGCAGTTCGAAACTTTCTGATTATATTTGCCTACTCTTACGTCTATAACACTCTCAGTCATCCCTAATTAAAAAAGTTTACATTATTAACTATTTCATAAAAAAAAACATAGAAATCGGTATAGAGACACCAAAGTTAAACTTCTCATTCCCACGGGAAACCGACTTCCACGCAAACGGGGTCGCGGGCGGCCACTTGAATTAAAATATACCTTGTAGTTTAATGTACGGAATACTTTATGTCAGTAATGCATGTTGTTAAATGTAATAAAAATGTTATGATTACTTAGTCACTTGCACAATACATTATTACCTCTTTCTTCCGTTTCCATTTTATGATAGTTTCTCGCCATGTCAAGTGACCTTTTATTTGTAAGGTAATCTTAAACTTATTGACTATTCCTTCAATGTTCTTAAAAAGTCCGATCGAACCGACGCGATCGTCCGAAGAACAGAGAGCAGTTTACCTTTAGCTTTATTTCTTCTGTGAAAATATCACTTTTTAACACTTCAAGTAGTCTGTTAGAGGTAAATTAGCCTTTAGTTGTATAGAGTAATCATTTGAATAGTTTGATTGTTGTGTTAATTATGTGTTGTGCAATTATCGGGTCGGTGTGCATCGATGGTGTGGAGATAACTAGCTCGCAACAACAGATTAGTAGTAATCACTACAACAATGGCGGATTATGACCTCTGTGACGCATTACACAAACACCTACGTGTGTAGGGTATCACGTATATAGATTAAGCTTTAAAAGGTGATTTTTAAAATATAAAGTATACATAGAATACGCAACTATAATTTTACTTTTTTACGAGTCAGACGTAACAACGTGACGCGATATACTATTTTCAATAAATAGCTAACTAGTTATTTTGACATCCACGGTTATTAAAATGGATAAATGAGTATTTTTCTGCGATACTTCAGAATCATATTTTTTTTTACGTTTTATATTTAGGCCCTGTTGCAACAGACTACGCGCAAAAAGGTAAACAAAAATAACACAGGATCACTTACTAGGGTCATACATTTTTATTACTACCCGCTCTATTCTTGGGTTACCTACCCTCCTAAAAAAACGCCGCTGTTCGCCGATGGACACTCACGTCTCACGAAAACTTTTTATATTTTAATGGTAGTCACCCAGCGCGCGATCAGCATATCATCTTAAATCCAGCAAATCTCAAAAAAACTAATTTACAAGTATAAGTAATTACAAATATTAACATGGTGCTTATATTAAATACAGTGAGAACAGAAGGCTTGATTGTGATAGTGTAAGGTGGTATAACCTTGTGTGTAAGACTTGTGCGCTCTGGGCTGGCTCTGCCGCCTAGACACTTCTCATCTGCTGCAACAGTAAGTGTTTCTTCTTATTCCAAGACTCTTCACCCCTTCACTTTAACTACGTCCAAGTGCATTGCCGCGGTATTTCGGTTTTTCTGACCTTTTTTCATAGTAGGACTGAACTCAAAGGCAAGTCCTGTAGCTGTGGGTCCAACCTGAACTTTCTGTATAAATAAAAGTTAACTTACCTACATTTATTTTAAACTAAATTTTAAGCTCAACAAGAAGAGATCCACCCCTCAGGCCTTGTTTTTTATACAAACCATGCAGTAATCATCATTTCTTTGTCAATCACGTAGCTTAAACTGAAATTAAATTAAATTAAAATCAACCCTACTACGAATGCACAGTTGTTTCATTAATGCTAAATCTACTATTTAATAATACACTACAAACACAGGAAGCCTGGCTCAAACATTTGATTAAGTGTATATTGCAGCTCTGTGCGGCAATAGGCATGGAGTGAGCATATCATATTAATAAATACCGCAACATTGAATGAAGATTGTCTGTCCTGAGGGCAGCTCACGTGGAAATATAACGATATCGCACATACAGATTAAAATGTTATTTCCAAATTTAATAAATAAATGAATCGAAGTTTTTTTTTTTTTATTAAATCTGACAGAACTTCTTTTTATTTATTTATTATTTTTGCACAAACACAGTTACAATAAATACAAACTTAAAAGTAAAGCTGTAATTATTCAAACCACAAACTTGTAACGTTAACTTATAAATTGGTTGAGATTCAATAACATTTTCAAAGCTAATCTCTTCATTCGTTTCAGAGCTGCATGTCGCAGACATTCAAATTATTTATTACTAGTGGCCGCCCGCGACTTCGTTCGCGTGGAAGTCGGTTTCCCGTGGGAATGAGAAGTTTTCCCGCGGTAAAAAGTACCCTATGTGTTATTCTGATATAATCTATATTATTGTAAAGTTTCATCCAAATCCGTTCGGTAGTTTTTACGTGAAAGAGTAACAGACATCCATACATACTCACAAACATTCACATTTATAATATTAGTAGGAAGTAGGACTAACATATCTCTTTTAAAGTTGCAGTAAATATAATAGACTAAAGTGTATGATTCAAACGCAAGTATAGTGACATATACATAAAATATATAGTTAAGAGTTTGTTATGTGAAGGAGGCAGCTGGCAAACATTTCCACTTAAGTTATTGGTACAAATCAATTTCAACGGATGTTTTCAAGAATCCATCTTTATCAGAATGATGGATAGTGTAATATATTAGTGTGTTTGTATTATGTTCCTATAAGGGCGAGATTCCTCTATTCCAATATTAATATTAACCAACAGTCTCTGAATGGAGAATTTGAAGTTGGGTCATACTTAAGAAGTAATTAGTTTGGCGATTACTAACGTATAGTATTTCAAATAGGTGCTCACTCAATTTAGTAATTACTAGTTGGTACCTTAGATAAATAGTTTTAATATTCCTTTGAATTGTTGATATATAAAAAAAAATACAGAATAAAGGTGGAAATGAAATGAACGAAATGAAATGAACGGAATGAAACGAAATTAACGAAATTTAAGAAATGAACGGAAAAAAAAAACGGCGGGAAAATTCGACGCGTTCGGACGTAGTTTTTTCTTGTTAATTTATTTAATTCACTTAAATTGTGATCAGAGTGGTTTTAGTTAGTTAATTGTGTTTATTTATGTTTAGTAATTATATTTTTATGTAGTTTATGTAATCTCACCTCACATTTGGTAAGTTTTTTGTTATTTCTATAGAGTATTAGTTGGTCATGAATGAACCTCCTGATCCTGGAGGCAGCGGCCTCCAGGTTGCTTATAATATAACTATAAACTCAGGTAATGAGTCTGGAATGGACACGGACGGCTCATTTATAAGCGTATCAGGGAAAAAGAGGCGTGTACTAAGTGGTTCCAAAGTTTGCCGCCATTGTAACAAAAAACGACGCAAATCTGGATCGGGCAAACATACTGATCAAAATTGCGCTTGTTTGGAAAACGATCTCACTACAATTTCTTCTCAATCTACTGCACCAAACGCAACACCTCAGTTATCTAATATTACCCAACCCCAGTCACTTACCACACAGCAAAACCATAATACTCATCAAAATGTATATGAACCGTTAACTAGAAAAGAATATGTTTCTTCAGATGCAGCTCCTTATTTAGTTCATGTCCAAAAAATAACTACTTCTCTAAATGATGGCTCCACACTTCACCCAATAACTTTCGGTGGATTTTTAAAAGACTCTATTCATAATATTGTTAATGGTAGTGTCAAAAGAATAGGGCGTAACAGGATTGCAGTCAGCTTTTCCAAATACTCTGATGCAAACAATTTCATTTCACA
This sequence comes from Emmelina monodactyla, assembly GCA_916618145.1. Taxonomy (NCBI): domain Eukaryota; kingdom Metazoa; phylum Arthropoda; class Insecta; order Lepidoptera; family Pterophoridae; genus Emmelina; species Emmelina monodactyla. Next base: position 11,622,911 of record OU745305.1, read on the forward strand.
TCCGAGCTTACTTAAAGAAAATCTAAAAGCATTTATACCTACATGCAACGTCTCACGAATGGGTATAATAAGAGGAATACCTACTGACCTGTCTCCAGAACAAATAATACAGAAGGTTTCAGTACCTATTGGCTGTGGAAACATTCTTAAAGCTAGGAGGCTTAACTATAAAGTGTTTGTTGATGGTAGTCCAACATGGCAACCATCGCAAACTGTAGTACTAACTTTTGATGGTCAGATCTTACCTACTCGCCTACATATTACTTTTAATACCATTCCTTGCGAACTATATGTATTCCCAACAGTTCAATGTTATAACTGCTGTAGATTCGGGCACACAAAATTGCAATGCCGGTCAAAGCCCAAATGTTATAAATGTGGTCAGGACCACAGAGGCGACACCTGTAATATTGAAGAAGATGAAGCAGTTTGCTGTTTGTGTTCTGGACATCACTTTGCAACTAGCAAGGAATGTCCTGAATTAAACAGACAAAAGGCTATCAAACTTTCTATGGCCACACAATGTATTACATATTTTGAGGCAATCAAACTACATCCACAGGTTTCAAAATCATATAAAGATATATTAATAGGGAAAACTATAAACAATAATAACACAAATAGAACTAGGTCTTTACATACTGTTCCTGAAAATAATACTATTTCATACAAAAAAACAGTTTTTCTTAAGCCCAAAACTCCAAAATTTGTTGATAAAGGTTATGATCAATCAGCACATAACAAAATAATTGAGGGTCACAATGTCCCTTCTTCCACTAAAGGTACTGTTATTAACTCTGATTTCGACTTTAGCTTTGACAAAATTAATGAACTTGTAACTTTCCTTTTTAATATGTACAATCAATTTAAATTTATGATACCGTCCAACGTTGCTTCTTTAATAGACCAACTACAAGATTTCTTTTATAAATTCAAACATGGATCAAATCATCCAGTGGAATTGCAGGAGCATAAGTAATAAAAAAAGTGACCTTATATATCTAATTAATAAGTTTTCTCCTATTATTGTTTCACTTTCTGAGACCTGGCTTGTACCAGGCTCCCTTTTCCGGGTTCCTGGTTATTCTTGTGTCAGAGAGGATAGAGTAGACGGATATGCTGGTGTTGCTTTACTTGTTAAGAATAATATTGTTTACAAATTAGTCACAATTCCTAACCACTCTGCAGAATTAAATATAATTGCATTACAAATAAATAAAATAGTCTATGTTTCCATCTATGTACCAAAATTAAACAATTATATTCTAACAGAAATCAGTAACATAATTTCTAATTTACCGAAACCATTTGTAATACTTGGTGACTTAAATTCACATCACCCTTGCTGGGGCTGTCCAGTAATAAAGCAACATGGTGCCGAACTACTAGAAGTCCTTGATATACACAACCTTTGTTTGCTAAATACAGGGAAACCTACTAGATTAACAGGGCCTTTAGAAAATATCAGTGCTGTTGACCTAACCATATGTACACCTGATTTGGCTTCAGTGTTTGACTGGAACCCATTAGAGTCATCTTTTGGGAGTGACCATTTTCCTATTTTATTGACATCATCATTAAAACGCATTTCAATACCAAAGCAAAACCGAACTTCAACTCGTAAATACCAGGTAAACAACAATAACCCCCCCAAGGGATCGCGCCTTGCCGCGGCGGGGGGGCTTAGTACCCCGTAGCAAGCCAGCTACTGGGGGAAGCTAAGCGGTCCCACAAGGGGCCGGTCGTGAGGTAGATCGGCCCACGAGAGGGGGGCTGCTCCAGCTGGGCGGGAGCCCAGCGTGCTGATGCGCCCGGAGGGGAGGCTCTGGCCGGGCTCGGCCCGGTCAGTTGCACCCTAGGAGGGGAGGCTCCAGCAGGGCCTTGGCCCTCGTTCTGTTGAGCGCCCAGGGGGGTAGTCGTGGGGGGTCGGGTGGTGCGGCGTGGCGGCCGCGGCATCCGATCCTCCGCGATTCGGATTGGAGGTGGTGGGCTGAGGAAGGGGTGGTGGGAAAACCCCTCTCCTAGGCCCAGGGCGGATTCGGCGGCGCGCCACTGCGGGGACAGTGGCGCGCCGGCGACTCCAGCCGGTGAGGCCCCAGGTCGGCAGACGGCCGAAGACCCTGGGGAGGTTCCCAAGCTGCCGACACAGGGCTAGGTCGGTAGCCAATCAAGGGAACAAGAGGGGGTAGGCGCGCCGCGGTTGTTCCAGCGCGCCTCCAAACTTGAGGGGGCTGCCTCGGTGGCCAGCCGTCGGTGGGTTCGCGGCGAGCAGACCTTTACAGGACATTCCCGCGTCCCCGCCATTATACGACGGCCAGTAGGACAACTCCAGGTTTTTAGTCGGTGCGAGCCCGACATAACCCGTCTCCTTTCCCTGGAGGGGACGGGTATGCGTAGGCATTTTCCTGGACAAACAAAAAAAAAAAAAAAAAGGTAAACAACAATAGTGATTGGCATTTGTTTTCACAGAAGGTTACTGATAAAGTCAAACATCTACCTAGAGTTTGTCATGGCTTGGAAAACGAAAGCTCTGATTTGTTCAAAAGTGCATTAATAGATGGCGCTGATGCAACTTTTCCTATTAAAAAAAAGTACTCTTTTAATAAAATCTCAACTCCACCTTGGTGGGACCGAGACTGCACAGACGCTATTAAAAAAAGGAAAGAAGCGGAAAAAAACTATTGCAATTATATGTCTGCCGAAAATTTTAATACTTATACAGATGTAGCTAAAAAAACAAAAAAGTTATTAAAAAATAAAAAACGAGAAGGTTGGAAACAGTTTTGTTCTTCTATGTCTCCAAATACCCCTCTTTCCTTAGTATGGCGTAATGTCAAGCGATTTAGATCTGCCTTTAATGAAAGATCAAACATCACCATGAGCCCTGAATTAGGTAACGCATTTATGGATCATCTTGCGCCACCATTCGTTGAAGAAAATTTGATTTCAACTCGTTTTGATGCCAAAAACCCTTATGAAGGAGGAAATTATGAAAACTTAAATTCCCCATTCAAATATTATGAGCTCAAGGGATTTATATCCAAACTTAAAGATTCAGCCCCAGGACTGGATCACATTCCATATTCTTTTTTTCAAAACCTAGACAAACCGTCTCTTATATACTATCTAGACTTAGTTAATTCTGTATTCATTACTGGTAATATTCCTATTTCATGGAGATCACAACTTGTTATCCCGATACTAAAACCTAACAAAGATAAATCTGATCCATCGTCGGGGAAAATCGTCGGGGAAAATCGTCGAAAAACTCTTTATCAATAGAATCCAATGGCACATTCTCCCGACATTGAACAGCAAGCAGTACGGGTTCACACCACAACGCTCAACGGAAGACGCACTTTATGATCTAATAGAACACACCAGACGAGAGATTGACCATAAGAAAATCGTCCTAATGGTATCTTTGGACATAGAGGGCGCCTTTGACAATGCCTGGTGGCCAGCCCTAAAGAACCAGCTTATCAAAAAGAAATGTCCCAAAAATCTATACTCGATAGTACAGTCATACCTTACAAATCGCAAGGTCCAGGTCAACTACGCCAGAGCCAAATACGAAAAAGAGACTACAAAGGGGTGCGTCCAAGGATCAATCGGAGGACCAACATTCTGGAATATCATTCTCGATTCACTTTTGCAGGAGTTGGCTAGCAAAGAGGTTTACTGTCAGGCGTTTGCCGATGACGTCGTTCTTGTGTTCAGTGACGATTCCGGAGAAGTAGTGGAAGAAATGGCCAATGCAATACTAAGCATTGTGGTGGAATGGGGAGTGCAGAATAAGTTAAACTTCGGTCCGGAAAAAACCAAAGCGATGGTGCTGACAAAGAAACTCAAGTACATCCATCCACGCATAGTCATGGCAGGCGTAGAGGTCAGTACAACAGACGAAATAAAGATCCTAGGTCTCACAATCGACAAAAGGCTCAACTTTGCAACGCACGTGTCCGTAGTATGTAAGAAAGCCACAGACATATATAAACAACTAGCGCGCTCAGCCAAAGTAACCTGGGGCCTAAACGGTGAAATAGTAAGGACCATATACGTCGCTGTCATTGAACCCATTGTCATGTATGCAGCCAATGTTTGGTCACCATCGGCGAAACTGCAAATGATACAGAAGCAGCTTAACACCTTGCAAAGAGGTTTTGCTCAAAAAATCTGCAAAGCCTACAGAACAGTATCGCTAACCTCGGCACTAACCCTATCAGGCCTACTCCCACTGGATCTCCGTATACAAGAAGCCGCACATCTTTACCTGGCAAAGAAAGGTCTTTCACGAGATTATCTTCCGCCTGGACAAGAGCTGGAACGGAAGGTACACTACCTTGAACAAACCCATCCGTCCACACTCACAGCGATTGATTACGAACTGCTTGAGAACGTGAACTCTGCGACCTTTGAAACCCACCAAATTATCGGTCCTCAAATATATACCGATGGCAGCAAAATAGAGGGAAAAGTAGGAGCTGCACTGACCTGGTGGGTGGAGGGAAAAGAATGCCATCACGAGACCTTCAAGCTAGACTCTTCCTGCACCGTCTTCCAATCGGAACTATTCGCACTCCATAAGGCCGCTCGAATGGCGAGATCCTCACCATCACCAGTGGTAAACATCATGAGCGACTCAAAATCGTCACTGGATATCCTGAGCAATCCTCGCACAGACCATCCTCTGACGAAGGAGCTTAAGGAAGATATCAGAAGAATCAGAGCAGAAGGCAGAAGCATTATGGATAATTTGTCTATATTCACCAACGAAATACGTTTAGCCTTTAGTAAAAATGAGACAACAGTTGCAGCTTTTCTAGATATTAATTCCGCTTATGACAATGTAATTCCATCCATACTTAGAAACAAAATGTTTGAACTTAAAATACCAATCAGGATTGTAAACATAGTCATTAATTTAATATCAGAGAGGTTTATTACTTTAAATGTAGGTGATGACTTTTCTATTAATCGAACTATATGGAAGGGCCTTCCACAAGGATCTGTTTTAAGTCCTTTATTATATAATATCTATACATATGACATTGAATCAAATATCCCAAAAGAATGTAAATTATTGCAGTATGCGGATGATCTATTACTTTATGCTACTGATTCCAGTGCCTTTCTAGCCCATACTTTCCTAGCCCGTGGTTTGAACAAACTGAATAAGTATGTACGACTAAACGGCTCTAACTTTTCTATATCCAAATGTTGTATAGTTTTCTTTTCTCGCTCTCGGTCCCAACCATATTTACCAATATATATTGATAACGAAAAGGTCGATTGTCTTACCCAAGCTAAATATTTAGGTATTATTTTAGACTCAAAGTTATCATTCTTACCACATTGTAACTATGTAGAAAAAAAATGCGAAGCTTCTCTAAATGTTATAAGATGTCTCACTGGTGTATGGTGGGGTGCTCACCCTTCTACACTAAAGCTTATATATAATGCTTTAATAAGAAGTATTTTAGATTTATGTTCTTTCCTTTTTGAACCTTGTTCATCTGCTGCACTTAAAAAATTAGATCGTATACAATCCAAAGCTTTAAGAATTATTTTAGGAGCAATGAGGTCTTCTCCTATTAATGCAATGCAAGTCGAATGTGCAGAGCCTCCACTTAATTTAAGACGACAGTATCTGTCTGATAGATTTTTATTTCGATGCACACAAATAACTAATCACCCTTTAACAGAGAGTATCAAAAACCTTAATAACTTATTATATACCAATTATTGGTCACGTAAACAGCTTCCTTGTCTAGTCGTTAGTTTTAAAAGACTTCTTAAAATAAAAGCTCCCACTTCCAGCGAAAAACATTTACCTATTTTCACAACCTTGTTTGAGGCATTAACATTTGAAATCGATGTTACTCTAAATATAGATATTTTAAAAAATGATTCTTCAGCTAATGAAAAGTTTTCTTACTATCTTCAGGCACTACCAACAAATTCAAATTTTATCTTCACTGATGCGTCCAAGCATAATGACTGTTCATGTGTAGGTGTTGCATTCTACCATACACAGTACAAGATTTTTCAACAAATTAAATTGCCCCCTGAATCATCTATTTTCACTGGTGAATGTTTTGCAATTCTCAAGGCTTTAGAATACATTAAACTTGCAAGATTAAAAGATACAGTAATATTTTGTGACTCAAAAAGTGCTCTCTAAGCTTTGAATAAATATTCTTTTAAAAATAGTACAATGTCCCCACTTATAGTTAAATCAAAACAAATTTTGTATGAATGCATGTTACTTGGTTATAACATAAGTTTTGTCTGGATACCCAGTCACAGCGGAATCAAGTGTAATGATAAGGTTGACGTACTTGCAAAAGCTGCGGTGGAGTGTGGAGATCTTGTTCCATACCAAAATTTCAGCTGTGATCTCTTAGCTTTGTCTAGTATTTATCTCCAGGATTCTTGGAATAAATATTGGACAACAACAAGCTCGTCAAAAGGAAGATATCTTTTTAACATTCAACCATTTATTTGTAAATTACCATGGTTTGCGAAGATGGGGTTGGGTAAATCTGCTACAAGTATGATCACCCGTATGCGTTTAGGTCATGTCTGTACCAATGAACATCTAATGCGGCTCGGCATTGTGCAGACGCCGTGTTGTTCATGTGGTGCTTTACATAGTGTAAATCATATCTTTTTCCAATGCCCTTTGTATGACCGATCCGATTTTCTTCTGTCTTTGATTCATTTGAAAGTCCCTCTACCCACGTCCATACCTGTCCTCTTATCAACCACTAATATACATATTTATCAATTACTATCTACCTTTCTGATGAACAATAATATAAAAATTTAATATACTATGCTTAGTTTTATGAAATATTGATAATTACTGTGTATTATAAGTATAAATCTATTTCCAACCTTTCTGATCCTTTATCCCTCTCCCGCGCCCGTATTTTTTTTATAAATTGTATTTCCCTATGTTTTAACTCTAAGTAAAACAAATCTTTACTTGACACTGGCGTAATGCGCTAACTGTGCCAACGCCATTGAAGAAAGAAAAAAAAAAAAAAAAAAAAGAAATGAACGACACACCCCCTACCCGCAGGTCACCACCAGGCTGGAGAAGGGAGCGGTCGTACAACCGCCTTCTCCGGCCCCTTCGACGTCTGCGGTGCGGCGGTGCGAGAGGATCCTCCTCCCGACCCCGCTCCGCCGCCTCCTTCTGCAACATGACATCTTCACAGAAGGAGGCTACTGCGGCCCAGGCCTCTTCACTACCTAACATGGCACATACCACACTAGGTAGCGAGAGGTCCGGGCCGACCGACGCCTGGAGGCAACAACGCTGCACCACCCAAGCCGAGCATTCGGCCAGGGTGTGCTGCGCCGTGTCCACCGGCGCGCCACAGTGGTGGCACACCGCGGACTCCTCCCTCCCGATCCTGCACAAGTACTTCCCGAAGCAACCATGCCCGGAAAGCACCTGCGAGAGACGGTAAGAGAGGAAGCCGTGCCTCCGCTCGGTCCAGCCCTCGATGACCGGACCGATGGCGTCGAGGGTACGCCGCCCCGATTCTGCAGTGGCCATCTCCGCCGACCACCGGCGGAGCATGACCCTACAGGCATTGCGCCTGGCGGCGTCCCTCTCCTCCTGGGCGGTGCGCTCCCCACGCGCCCGCCGGTCCACCGTCCAGTGGTAGACGGCGGACTGCACCTCGGTTGGGAAAATAATCTAAACCAACCTAATGCATCCAATAGTTAAGCAAATAATGTTATTATAGTTCCGTATTAATGTGGTTTATTGTAAGAAAATGGGAAAAATTGTTCGATATTTCGGTAGTGCGATATTGATCTTGATTTTGATATTGATATTGATATTGATATTGATATTGATATTGATATTGATATTGATATTGATATTGATATTGATATTGATATTGATATTGATATTGATATTGATATTGATATTGATATTGATATTGATATTGATATTGATATTGATATTGATATTGATATTGATATTGATATTGATATTGATATTGATATTGATATTGATATTGATATTGATATTGATATTGATATTGATATTGATATTGATATTGATATTGATATTGATATTGATATTGATATTGATATTGATATTGATATTGATATTGATATTGATATTGATATTGATATTGATATTGATATTGATATTGATATTGATATTGATATTGATATTGATATTGATATTGATATTGATATTGATATTGATATTGATATTGATATTGATATTGATATTGATATTGATATTGATATTGATATTGATATTGATATTGATATTGATATTGATATTGATATTGATATTGATATTGATATTGATATTGATATTGATATTGATATTGATATTGATATTGATATTGATATTGATATTGATATTGATATTGATATTGATATTGAAATTGATATTGATATTGATATTGATATTGATATTGATATTGATATTGATATTGATATTGATATTGATATTGATATTGATATTGATATTGATATTGAGGCTACTGAGGCTCAAGAATACATGGTTTCAGGCTTCGGAAGTGGTCTTTTTACTCCGTTATACTGATCAATATACTGATACTGATACTGATCAATATCCTGCTACTGATACTGATACTGATTTTCATTTTGATTTTGATTTTCATTTTCTATATCTCAAGGCAATTGTGTGGTTCTAAAGGAAGCACCAAAGTAACATAAAAAAAAACTCCAGACTACCACACCAACTGTGTAGCCCTAAACTTACGCCCAGTCCCAATATACGATCTCAATCCATCTAAGATTGACAATCGAACGAAATAACGAAATTAACGAAATGAATGAAATGTAAAAACTACTGGACGGATTTGGATGAAACATTGCAGTAATATAGGTTTTACGTCAGAATAACACATAGGGTACTTTTTACCGCGGGAAAACTTCTCATTCCCACGGAAAACTGTCTTCCACGCGAACGGAGTCGCGGGCGGCGACTAGTGTCATTATAAAAAAGAAATAAATTGTTTTCTTAATGAACAAATTAATAATTATTATTCCTTTTTTCTAATGAGATTTATTGGAATATTAGCTTCACATTAAAGGAATGTCATCTTTATCCTGTTAACGGAGACTACTGCAATAAGTTTGCACACCGCCGGTATCATATTTTGTTTGATATATTGTGTTAGTAACATTCCACGAGTCTTTAGAGTAACAATAGAATAACTCTGCGATCGTGTTGGTTATGTGATACTTATTGCAAAAGAAGAACTTTAGCAAAGCAATGATGAACAACTATTGGATCTTGTGTGGTTTTTATACTTTTTATGTAGTACCTATATTTAAATCTATAAATTTAACCAAAAAACAATAATTATTGGATAAGTTCGTTTGTAGGTAAGCATGTTTAGCAACTATTCCAATTACTCATGGGAAATAAAAGTAAGGGTTAAGTGTATGTTTATGTTTCCGAAGATCTTAAGAGGAACTCGAGGGTCAGCTAATATAATAAAAAATTGCCTAATCTTACTAATATTATAAGGAAATAAAAGTTTCCGCGGATGGATTCTCTGTTTAAGCTGCTTTGATCCGTAATGCTACTCTAAGCTACTGAAGGTAACTTTTTATTTTATCTCAACACTGATTTATCCGCAATTTTTGACAAAGCCGCAGGATGCAAAACTAGTTATGTATAATACATTACCATAACAATAGCTGTGTGTTGTCAAACTAAGCCTCCGGAGTGACCGCCGCGTGCATTGACTCCAACGGTAGCTTCGCGTCCTAAGCAAACAGTCCCCAAAATAGGCTGTTTATTTTAATATACCAACCCCGCGAACTTCTTATTCTGCGTAGTTATCGGCTACGGCTGGTCTCAATATTCCTTCTATAGATAAAATCTAGGTTTCGGAACTGCCTGTTATCTGTAATCTTCATATCAACAGCTCTTTGACGACCTCTGTGGTGCAGCGGTATATATACCGGACTGCTAAGCGGATGGTTCCGGGTTCGATCCCCGGGTCGGGCCAATTTCGTCAAAATGGTTTTTCGACATTGGCTCGTGTCTGGGTGTAACTAGGTTCTCCTCTAGTCCATTGTGTGGTCCCTGTAACACAAGCGCTTAATGCGCTTACCATAGGGCCACATAATTGGTGTGTCAGTCAGGAGATTATTATTATTATTATAGCTATTAACCATAGTTTATTGAGATATAGAAACTCAGGCAAGAGTTACTATTATAATAGATTTAACAAGGCGTCAATTATTAGGTTTAGATTATAGGTATGGGTTATAGGTTAGTAGATGACTGTTGGGAACCGTGTCGTGATCGGTAATGAGACACGGGAGTGACGTTCACGAGATCAGGAAACTATATGAACATGCTTCGTACAGTTAATTAATTCAAATAGGACGATTAATTAAATTTATACCAAAAATAATGCGTAGGCAATGGAACCATTTAAAGTTTACGGACTTAATATAAAGTAGATTAATTTTCGGCTATAAGAACAATAAGTGTTCGTGATTAGTGAAAAGTAGAGGCAAAGATATATTACAAGTTCTAATGTCCGAGATCTATCTTATTGCCTCTTGAGAGAGCTCAGCGTGCTATCCTCAAGGTCATGACTTTTAAACCCTACTTATACTCGACAGTACAGCTTTACAAAGACAACTCCGTCCTAACGGTTAGGCAATTATTCGTTCTCTTGCTCACTCTTCAATATCATAGAATGGTTCCGGTTCAGACAAACAAGAGACGTCTGGATAGAATTTTCAAGGAACCACTCTGTAAAAAGTCTTTCACGCAGAGATTTCCCGACTTTCTTGGACCATTAATTTATAACAGACTGGTTAAAAGTATTCCAAAGCTTCCCAAACATAATCAATACGACTGTAAAACAGTTTTAGTAAATTTTTTGAAAAAAAAGGATTACACGGCTATTGAGAATCTTGTAACGGTTTGAATATTTGCACTACTTTTAAAATGTTAACTATTAAAAATATAACACAACTTTTTACCTCTTACTAACATCTAAAAAGCCTGTAACTATGATTGCTTCATTTTTTACATCATGCAAATAATAAAAAATAATGTAACTTCTTCAAGTAAAAAATTTTTTTTAGAAAGCTACATTGATAATTACAACGGACAAATGAACTACCTTCTATGATACAGTTTTAACTAGTTTAGAGGGTAGGGTATCAATGTTAATATGTAGCCTATTATAATTAATATTTAATCTACAGATTTTGTAAAATTAGTGAAAATTGTATTAGGCAGTTTTTTAAACAATAAAAATATTTGATTTGATTTGATTTGAGTTTTAACGTTATTCCTAAAATACGCAAAACTCATTGATGAGGCTTATGGCTTACGATATTTTTTTATAGCTTTAAATAAACTTATATGCAAACTTTTTAACGTTTTAAAATAGATAAGCGCCGATTTCCAAACTTTTGATAAAATTCGAATTTATCCCCAAACCTTCCTTTCCGTATACAACAATAGTGAGTAATAATGTCCACTGCGAGTGACGTCAGCGGCGGCTGCGCGGGAGTCTGTCTGTGACGCGCCTCGTAAACACGCGCGGGAAATGGCCGCCGGAAAAATATTAACGTACCACCACTAGGGAGAGGCGGGCGCGATGGTTTCAGTAAAGGAAGATAATAACGCACAGGCATCAAATGCTTAAAATATAAAAAAAGCTTTATGTTACCGTTGATAAGTTATTCTAAGTCCGTATCGTTACTCGTTAACGGAAAATCCATTTTGAATGACAAAATAAATGAAACAAATCTGAGTTTGATATGTAACTGGATTGAAACTGCGATTAATTCTGTTTGAAATGAACTAAGGGTGTATAGGATTTGTCGTTCATATAAGTGACTTATCGACTTTGTTTCACAACTAGTCGGGGTCGATCACATTCGTTCGCAGCTAATTTAATTGCAGCATGAACGCATTGGTCGCTGCGATGACGCGGTTTATGACTGTTTGTGTTGTCTGTGGCACGCGGGAGGGCGGGGGGTGTGGGGGGGCGCCGGCGACAACGCCATTCCATTCCTTTTTTATTCATATGAACGGACAAAAGCGTAATTTATTGATACACACGAAATGTGCTTAAACTCTTACGTATAGCTCTAAAATATGATTCGTTTCGCAAATAGATTACAATCTATATTTCATGCTCCAGCTTTACAGGTTTGAAAGCACTTTGACCTGAGGAGATTTTACTCAAAAATACTTAGGCAAATTGTATTGTATATTTTTTGCATAAAAACCAAATCCGTTCTATCCCGCGAGTATCTCTCCGGTTTTTAAAATGACTGTTGTGTGCGCGGGAGTGACTCTTAGCGCGTCGACATAGAGTGAGGAATCGCGCAGAAGGAGCATTCCATGGTAGGTATAAATAATTCATCGTCGGCCGACCGCGACGGATTAGCGGCGCAGCGCCAACCCGCTCATCTTTCAGTTAGTGTTTCGCGGCAAAAGCTATTATCAACGCGGGCTTATTTTTAAAATATGGCTTTACGGACGCTTTAGACTGCGGTCTTGAGATGATCTCGGGTTATCGCGACATAAACCGAGCTCGTCTAGCTTATTATGCTAATATCTATCCAGGTTTATACGATTAACCCGAGCAGCTTTAAAGACAGGAAATTAAAACAATTTCCAAACGGAGTTCGTTTTCGCGTTTGAAATTCGTGTTTGAACACATACGAGTTATTTGATTCAATTAATTTGAGCGTCAACAAACAGAACTCACCTCTACAAATTCAAAAAGCTTACAATATTTGCGCAGCCCCCGGCGGGTGTGTTTGCTTAAAATATTTCACCAACTAAAGTTCGTTCCCGACCGCAAACAGGTTTGTAGCAGGTCAATTTATTAGCTTTATAAACTGATTTCTGTTCATTAACAGTGAAAGTTGGTGTTGAATAAACAATAGTGGTTCTTAAGCTGCGGCGTGTGAGGTGCGCGGTCGCAACGAGCGGGTTTAGTTCGCGGGCGGCTGTCTCGCGAATGAGTTATGAATAATGCAGCGCCGCTGAGCGAATGAACGAATGAACGAATAATCTGTGACTTCTGAACTTTAAAAGCAGCTCACAGCTCGCAGGTGACTACTGTCGGCTCTGACGGGGCTGCGCTTTGTGTTTCAATTGTGGTCGGCCCATTGTTTTGAGCAATTATATGACGGAATGTCGTTGTTCTCTAATTAGAGTGAGCGAGTTCTTTTACATTTTTGATTTTGGTGTTTTTATTTATAATCTAAATGATTTCATACTCATTCTCTGTGGTCGGGAAGGGAGTGTTTCGTCAGCAAGCGTGTCTTCCGTGGGTCGCTGCCACTGCATTATTCATGGGCAGCGAATGACCCGCGATCTCAGCCGGGTGAAGACTTAACGTCTCTTGATCTCCTCAATATATTTATTATTCTGAAGAACGAACACTCTTTTCTTCTAAACTGTTTAGTTACTGTTGTTTCAGTCTTTTTAAACAGATCTATATCATTTTATATCATTCTTAGGTTAAATAAGGAACGTGATTTTATCTACTAGTTTAATTATTAATTTTTAACAGCAACACTTCATTGGGTAAATCCTTTCACCTACCATACATGTATATGAATGTATCAAAAATAACAAACTGTAGTCAACTCACTAACCACAGGTATCTGAAACTTTAACCGTTGGTTAGGTTCTCTTTTTGCATGTTCCTAGTGTCGAAAATTCTAAAACAACACGTGTATCGTGAAAACTATTGGTGTTATTCTAAACCTATTTTATTTTTGGAATAAATATTGGCCGTTAGCCTTTCTATCCAAACAAGGCAATATCGTTAGTTCCCCTGTGTGTGTGTGGGTGGAGGACAATATGCGTTAACTCGATGCTCTGTAAAAAACAACAAATACATACGGTATGTAGATAAACTGTAGACGTTTGTGCGGCACTGCCGTACATGCCTGTGCACGTTTTTTTCAAAGGGTGAGTGGTATTATAAAATTTTATTAGGCGTGTTATTAAAGGAGGCGCTCTTGCGATATTGGCAAAGGCCTTTGTTGGTATTTCTCAGATGTGGAGCATAAAAACCTTTACCTTTTTGTTTAATGAATGAAAGTTGCGAGTTTAATACGCAGTGGAGTTGTACGAGGAATATTAAAGTAACTGATGAGTTGGAAGAAAAACTGGTCTGGCTTTTTGTGTCGGAGTCATAAACGAAATGAGGGGACGTGACGCTGTGTGTAGACGCTTCAGTGACTTGAGGCGAAGATAATTATAGCTCTGACTAGTGGCCGCTCGCGACTCCGTTCGCGTGGAAGTCAGTTTCCCGTGGGAATGAGAAGTTTTCCCGCGGTCAAAAGTACCCTATTTCCTTTCCCAAGTTCAGTTCTTTCTTCATTCCAAATTTCATCAAAATCGGTTCAGTGGTTTAGGCGTGAAAGCGTAACAGACAGACAGACAAACCGACAGACAGACAGAGTTACTTTCACATTTATAATATTAGTAGGGAAGTAGGGATATAGTAGGGATGAAGCTGCTTTGATTTTTTTTTGAGACTTAAAAATGTGTCTGATAAAAGACTTTTAAATAACTAATGAAATAAATGAAATTTACACGAAAAAGAAGGCTAATTCTGTTCAAACTCTTTCCTAACTCCCTTAATATTTAATCTTAATACAAACTAAACATATAATAACCAATTCCTAGTTGGTAAAAACTTCGCAAATGAATTGTCCCCAAGTTACACAGTAGTCTAGTACAAGGAGTGCGCGTTAGTGCAAACATCGGCCGCGAGGGGGCGCTAGTTTGACGAACACAAGTTTTTATTTGTTCCAGCAAGAGGCGGCCGCCGCCGGGCCCCGGGGACCGACATGGTAGGAATGTATTAGATAAACAGACGCCAGGTCGGGGGTTAAGTTGCGGAGCTAGGACCACGGCGGCCGGTACCTACCAAGTAAGATCATTTCTAATAATGAGTTTAATAAAGTTTTAACGTAAGATATTGTAGGGTTTATAAATGTATAACTGTGTGAGTTTTAAAAATGCAATGCATGGATTTTATCCCTTTAAACGTTATTTTTGTTATGTGAATATGTTTTGTGTGCAAAGATAAAAAAAAATAGTTTAGCACATATCGAAACTAATTTGTTGCCATTAATATTTGTGGAAGATAATAAAGTTGCATATTACCACGTATTGTTAAGTCGGTGCCAAACTAGTTCATAATCAGTCTTCGAGAGCCTTCTGCTGGAACTACAAACTTGTGTTCGCGGCTTCACTCGCACTCTCGTCGACTACACACCGACGTTTTGATAAGTTAAGTCTGCGGTAAAGTTTGTTTGTTCCAAAATCTAAGAGGGTACAGTCCCTTACTCACTGCTTAAATCATAAACAATTAAAATGGCATTATAATAAATGAAACTGGCATTAGTGTCACTTTAAGTAAATACTTTTACTGGAGAAAAGTGTTGCATTGGAACAGAAACTTATCAATCAGAATCGTTTTTGGATTTTTGTCTGTGTTGGTGTCTGTTATTTATCTGTTTTTATACTTCTAAGTCAAGAAACTAAAGTCAAGAAACTAGAAAGTTCCTCGTTAACAGCATAAAAAAACCCCTGTGCTAAAATTCAGGTTCGATAAAGGGACTGTCTCAACGGTGCGGAGATATTTAAGTCAAAGACTCAGGTTTGCCCTTTATACCTAGTAACATCTTGTGTTAGGAGGGTCCATTCTTTTTTACCCTATATTGATTACAGTATAAAAGAAGAAAACTTTCATATTGATTCTAATAAACAACAAAGAATTTCCATTCTAGACACTTGGCTTTAAGTACGTCCACGCAATTGTTGTATGCACATTTCTTAAAAGTAACAACCAAAAATCCTATAGTAAGTACCTCTCAGCATCTAGAATTGTACATATTGTGTAAATTCAATTCCTTGTTGAATCCAAAGTAGGTAATAAAACCATACGTATGAGAAAATGTATTCTCAAGCCAGTTTTACTGAGATGCGGTAAACAGAGGAACAATCTTAATAATACTGAAGCCACATTTACTTGGAGAACTTTGTTGCTAACTCGCACCACTGGCGACAAGTTTTACCGAATCACAAATCCCTTACGCCGACTCGAATTAAACTATTTATTCGCCAAAAATAATAGAAAACAGCTCGAAGCGCTGTTATTTCCAGCGAGATGGGTGCGCGACTTGTCAAGAGCTCTTCAAGCCGCGGTTTCAAAATTTCATTTGTATCGTGTGTTTCACGTAAAGTGTGCTGTTACCGAATCTGTGCACCGATGCACATACACAGCACATGTACACACACAGCACATGCACATAAACAGCACATGTACATACATATGCGGCACATAACATGCATTTTATATCGCGGTCTCAACTCTAGAACAAGGATTATACCGCGAGGAGCTGCGAGCAGGGCGTTACTACTGAAAGATGATTCTTTAATATTATTTAAACCCTTTATTTAGTACAAAACTTTCTTATTGTCATTAATGCTCTTTTAAACCTTATTTTAATAAGAAATTTAACATTTCTTTATTAATAATAAAGAGAGTCAATAGTTAAGTAAATGAGTAATAAATTGATTTGGCACCAACTTCAAACCTTTCAGTAAATAGCACAATAACTAATAGGCAGTATTTAATTAATATTAAAAATTTATAATTTTTAACTTTTTAGTTTTGTAGTGGGTTTTTAACGTAGTTTTTTTTTTATTTATTTAAGTAATACATTTTATTGTATTGTTGTATCATCAACTAGTTATGACTTTATGAGTAGACCTACAAAAATGCTGCGCGCATTAAAATATAAATCTCAAGTAACGGGAAAGGTCTCCGTATATGCTCTGCGAAACACAATTAAACGTTCTTGAGAGACTATTAAAAATCTTGAAAAACGCTTTTTGGTCATGAAAGCATATATGTTATCGCGTTTACGTCAAGAAACTCTTGAACAGTAAAATTATTGATTTTTGTAATTACTGAGTTCTTTCCATCATCGGACCCTGGAGAATCCCATTTACAACCAAGCACCAAAGTGCTTGTCTAAACAAATCAAACGAGCCCAAACTCGATAGAGTTTTGCCATTTAATTACGGAGTTCCTATGATAACAGCTCAATCGGTAATCGGGAAGTGGATCAAATTTACTTGTGATATTTGATTTCAGACATCGGGATGAAGTAAAAGTCAATAAAAAAATGCTCATAAAATAAAAACTACTAGGCCTACCTGGATCAATTTTTTATAGGACAAATTCTCGTTCATCTACCTAAATAAACTCGATGCTTCAAACGTATTTGTAAAGCTTCCCTACTGTGATTCTCGCCGTTCTTCGCTCACCGCCGTAGAAAGCGTCGCACCGTATACGTATTGACGTTGTCCGGCATAAGTCCAACAACTGCGATTTGTCGGCGGATCAGCCGCGTGCGCGCGCGCCGGCCGCGTCCCCGGCGACGACGCGCCGCGCATTTCAAATGTTAGTTCCGCCGGAGTTTTAAATGTGAGATATGTTCCGAATGCAGAAAGCGGATATCATATCGCCCGTGTTGTTGTTTGTTTGTTTGTCGGTATATGTTAATGTTGGAGGGGATTTTGTTGTTTTGAATTTCTACGTTTTATTAAAATGCGGTTTGAAGGTTTTAAAATTACATACCTACTCTTGTTTGAGTAAGCGTGTATAAACGTTATAGGTATATTTGACTAGATGACCCGGTAACTTCGCGCTATCTCAACGTTTTTTTTTAATTTCTCTTTCTCTTATTTATTAATTTTCATACCACAGGATTTATCATACTTTGTCAAAACAAAGTTTTAGCAAAACTCTTAAACGAGGCATTAAAGATATTTGTGCAATTAACAATAGTTAGTTGTGAGGCTACTTAAAAACTTGGACGCACCAGAAACAGATAATTAAAAAAAAATCTATTTTCACCGCTAAGCTATGGTTAAGACGCTTTAATAATATTTTACTCCAACATTGTGACGTCAGTGTCTCTATCCGCGCACATCTCACATATAATAAACAGAATGTTCCTCTCCGCACCGTTTATGACTCCATTCTGTGATTTTCTTATTTTTATCTCCACATTCCACTAACATTAGCCCTTATCTCGCGACAATAAGGTTCACATCCCCTTGTCAAAATGATAGATAATTCACGCATTCTTCTCGCAAGTTTATATGAGTTTTTGTTTCAATTCCAACTGAGAAGGATGTGAAATTCGTTTCTAAAGGAAGTAAAAGGGTCGCGGCCTACTGTTTAAACTTATTCTTGTTTGCTAGAAGACATTGTTACGTTTGTTTTATACAATACTGTTTACGTAATATTTTACATTAAAAGAATGAGATGAAAAGAATTGCTATGTGTAGACTACGACTTTTGTAGCCGTAACAAATATGCTACGGACTACGGCGTAGCATATATTTTGAACAAAACCAAACTTATTTATGCAAGCGGTATTTTCTCTATAAATCTATACACATTAGCCACGTAATTGCCACAAAAGCTTTCTTTCGTTCATCAGTAATCTGAAAGGCTTCCTTTACTTGAAAATCGCGTGGCGTTTTCTTTGTTTTTTATTAGATTAGTGTTTGTGTGAAGGGAAGATAGTTAATTAGGCGTTATGTAAGGTTTCTCTGAAGGAGACTAGAGATTACTTCCCACGCGGAGGTATCGACGGGAGCGTGGGCGATGGAGATTATTGCAGATTATTGATATTGAGCCGGCTATGAAAGGGGATTCTGATTTGCAGTTCTAGTGAAGCTTCATTTTAAATATTAACTTCGAAGTGTCAGGTATTTTTAATAAGACAAATAAAAGGAGACGATTAAGATCCTAGGTTCAGGCTTTCTTCTGATATAG
This sequence comes from Emmelina monodactyla, assembly GCA_916618145.1. NCBI lineage: Eukaryota > Metazoa > Arthropoda > Insecta > Lepidoptera > Pterophoridae > Emmelina > Emmelina monodactyla. Next base: position 11,641,792 of record OU745305.1, read on the forward strand.
CAAGTCACGTCATTGTCAACCACGCCGGCTCAGTGCATGTTGGTTTTTTCAAATACATTAATAACAAAAGTACAAACAATACACGGAGAAAACCCAAGTGCAACTAGGTTAATTGTATTTTTCTTAGTAAAATATTTAAAAACAAGCCCAAAGCCTTTCGCGTACACGCATTCCTCGATAACTGTAGCACGGATGTGGTCACGAGACTCATTAATTTGTTTTCGAATAGAAATCTGCTTTGATTCGAATCGTATGCGTTGCTTGTGTAATTAGCCGGCCGGAGCTAGCGGGAAAACCTTACATTGCTGGATTATATTTTTAATATTCTCTTTTTATAGTATTTTTTAATATTCTGTGTCGCTGTTAAAGCAACTCGTGAATAGTAATAACAGGGATACATAAACCGCACAAAATATATTAATATCGATCCATCCGTATCAACTCGAGTACTTTAAAATTAAAATCAAAGCTTTATTTTTTGCAAAACAAGTTTAATTCAACTATCTAGACAACCTTAAAACTGAAACTATCGTTGCCGTATTTCGCATGAAAGATATTATAATTTTTATTCATATCCTTGTAACTGAAAATTGAATGAATACTAGATGCATTATTTAAAACACCGTAAGTTCATTGCCCTTTAAAACTTAGACCTCCCAATAATATTTACGAAACTCACTTTTAATAAAGCGTTATTTTCTTGTATTACTAAATATGCGCAAAATCCGGCGATGAAACATTACAGTTGCTCACGAACTAAACACAACCGTGATGTTTGTTTAAAATTATGATTAGTTAACTAAATGTAAATGAATCGTTGCTACAATAATGTTCCTAGTCGTTGTGTGCGAATGTTAACTTGACTTGTTCTATTTGCACAAAACTACGCTTAATTAACACGCGAATGGGTTTTTTCGTAACGTTTACAACAGTTATAAATGTGTGCGTGAATATATGCAACATATTAAAAGCAATTGATATATTATACAGGAAGTAATTTGATAGGTTCATCGAAATCACTTAATACATTATATTAAGGTAAATGAAAGATGTCTTTTTACTACGATGGTAAAACGATAACCTTAATACGTTACACGAGTTAAGTAGTTGTGGACATCTTTTGAGGCTGATAGAGCCTTAATCCAACACGCTGGCTTAATGTGAATTGGTAATAGCGTCCAAATTTTTTTTATGTGATGCAATAATATCCACACTGAGATTACAAGAACAGATTTTTTTATTAACATTTAAATAATGCAAAATTTAAGTACAACTTTTAATACTTACTAGATCCAGCATCGAGTTGTAAAAATATAGTTTACGCACGCCAAGCTGCGGTCGAACGTTTACACGGGGAGTGAGAGACTGCTTCCAAGTACTGAGCGTTGCTGAAACTCGTTAACCCTAAAAAACATTGTTTAATGTTTTTTTTTAAACATTTTTTTACTTCAAATAGAAAATTGCATTTAAACTATCAGATTTCAGGATTATTTCAAAATTACATAGTATTTTAAATTTATTTGCATCAGCCACCCTTATGTATAGGTTTTCTGTGTTCCTATGCTTAAGTGAATTTAGATATTATTTAGGCTCAACAATTCATTTTTTCAGAAAACGAAAATATTCTGTTTACATCCGCTACACTAAGAATATTTGACAAAAGTGGCCAAAGATTCTGTCTCAGTGGTATAAGTTATTAACACAGCGCAGTATTGTAGACAAATGTGTGGCGGGATGCCGGTGGCAGATTTGTGGCGTCCGGAATTGAGGCAAACTGAATTGTGGACTAGCCGAGAACTGCAGGCGGCGGATATCATGCAGAGATGCGGGCGGGTAAGAAAGGAATTACCAAATATGGGAAGAAAATGTACAGATTTATGAGTGAAAGCGATTGATGAAAAGTCATAAACTATTAATATTAGTAAGTAAGTAAGTTAGATCCATTCTATTTAATATTACAAAGCTAGATGATTAGCCATCACACATCGCTTGTTACGAACAAAGTAACGAGTTCTTTGTTTAAGTAATAAAGTAATGTATAAGGGGAGGGTCCCAACATGTATTAATAATACAGACAGCTCTCATCATAAGCGTCGTCGTTATCAGTTTCCACCTCGCACATTGTTCAAGCGTCCTCCACAGTACACGGAGGTAGTGTGTCCCCCGTGACGCCTCGGAGGCGACTGATCGCGTCCATGATTTACGCGCCCTTTTTACTTTCCTTTTTATTTTTTTATCTTTCCGGGACATTTGGCCGCTGGCTGAGGCAAAGGCCTGACAAACTAATGGCGGCCTGCGATCCTTAAAATTTATGTAAGTGCTCAGATGTACGGGAGGCACTGATTGGATCGGAAGGGACCACGGCGATGTATGTGCGTTTACCAAGGTTTAGAAATGAAGTTATTCCAGTTGTGATTTCGGTTTTGTGTTTTGGGCAAACATTATATTTTTTGAGTAAAGAAATTCGACATTTGAAAGAAAAAGATTGTGTAAGAATTCGTGATTTTTGCAGGACTGTTACGCAACGATCCTAGGATTTCCCTCGGTCAGTGGATTGTTTTAAATTGGCAAAAAGCTTTGTTTTTCTGAGTTGTATTCGTTTCAAGTTGATGAATCTAACGATCTGTAAAAAACTTATCATTTTCATTGCACAGACACATTAATATTATTTAAAAATACTAAGCAAGATGACTATTTTAAAATACCTTAGCTAATTCCTCATGTTACACAAGCCGTATTTCTTTGTAGCAGTAAACCCTAGCTGCATATGTAATAGTAATTTGTTTCCCACCTCCTCGTTTCTGAAGGAGTAGTTCGTGAAGGCTGCAGGTGCGGCTCCACGGTACGGGGCGCTAGTGCTCGTGGGACTGACGGCTTAATTAATACCTGATGCTAATTATTTATAGGTTAGTAGTGAGCTGCTGAGTTGCTGAACGGTTTTAATGAAAGTCTGTTTTCAACAAGACGTTGCTTGTTTATAATTTCGACTCAAATTTGACTGCTTGTCCAAGGGTCAAAAGTTGTCTTTCATAGATATTCTGAGGTTTTGCGAAGTGTAGACTTTTTTTAAAACTTACTTTTGTATTTTTTTAATTCATTCTATTAACTACTACTACTTCTTCTCATAACTAAGGGACATCTTTGCTATTTTATTATAAATTGCAAGCTTATTACAAAGTAGAAATTATGAAAGAAAATGACGTAAAAATAATAAAAGATTGTACTTTGCACCAACTGCAGGCGGAATTCAAACAATTTTATATCTCGAGTTAAATCCGTAAAGAACGCAGCGGTTAAGTGAGTACATTACGATCCCGAGTGAGCGGGAACGATGTCATTCATTTCATTCGTTCATTCCTGCGATGTTGCCAGCTCGCGACATGCATTCTGCATGTCTCGCTGCACCCGCCGTAATAAGGAAGCGTACTACGTTTAAAATTTAAAAAATGGAACGCTTACTTTTCCTCTATTTTATTTTCAGCCAGTACACGTGTAATTTTAGACAAAAATAAGTCTTGCAATATGGTGTTCATAATTACCAAAAAACGTGTAACCTCCTTGGTAATTACCTCGCGTTTCTTCCACATTAGCTGTGCAGGAAGCCGCAACAAATTGCTCACGCGCAAGAAATGCCGGACCAAACGAGCCGCGATGTCCACTCTAAATAATACTTTTTAACTCTGCTTTTTGCCAAATATTCCCGCCTCTTTGTGCGGCGGGATTTATGGGCGGCGCGCACGCTCTAGGCAATAATAAGTAAAAACTAACAAAGCACTAAAAATATGAGTGGCTTAAACAATGGGTAGGAAGGCTTCGCAGGAACGCCTCGTGTTTAGAGCTGCACGGCCTAGCTGCTACCCGGCACTTCAGGAACTCATAAAATTTTGCATTCTAGTGTAAGGATGCCTATAAAAATGATATAAAAGAGATTTGTTGCATTCAACATACAAAGGCTTGTGTTAGTTTTTTTATTATTTAACATTTTAAACATCTACTTCACTGAATTGGCTGTTTTAATTAATAATTACGAAATGGCTTTTAATTTAATTTCAATAGTAACTAGTGAACCAGTCGACTGTCAAACATTGCAATATTAATTTTACCTGCAGTTGCCATAATTATAAATGAAACCTTTGAAAATTGTTCTTGTATTAAAATCACAGTTTGATAAATTACATTCATTCATAAAGTATTTTTGAAGACCCTTTATTTTTGTTTTCAATTTGGGAATATAATTAATAAAATTTGTGTATTTTTAGACACCTTTGATTTATTCTGTGAAGGTTTCAAAAAAGGGTTTGCAACTTTAATAACGTTAATTTAACCTGTTTGATAAAAATACTATTCAATTAAGCAAGTTAAACACTTGCGGTAACTGATAGAGACTGTTTAATTCTTTCAGTATCATGTGTTGTTTACCGGAGCGACATCTTCTCAAGGTAAATAATTTTATCCAAATATGATCAAAACGTAGGTCATATGGCTGGTGGTTTACATTACTTGACTACCAAAATAATTTAAATATCTACATAATCGTATAGTTATTGTGTTTATTTTAATTTTAGAATGAGATTGACTCATATAGTTAAACTAAAAGTTTAACTTTGAGACAAGATCTATCTTTAGATCTTATTGTCATTAATTGTCAGTCTTGTTGATCTTACAATTATTATGAAAAAGTTTGTATACTGAGGTGTTTGGGTGTTTTTTTATTAATTACCCAAAGGGTTAATTATGGATGATAGTTATTTTGTAAAGAGATAATTAATCAGAATTACACGCCCGCTCATTAAAATTAAACTAAATTAATAAGTTCAGTGTTACGGTTATATTTTTTTAATCAATGTAAACGATGACTTGACAACTTTAACTTTTAAAATAGTGGGCAAAAAGTAAGTTACCAATTAAAGAAATTCAGTTAATGTTTATCCCCAGTTTTATTTTACAGATTCATTACGAAATCTACATAATATATTTTACACATATAAGACGTTTTAATTAACTATGCTTACATTATTATATTTCTATATCATATTATAATTGCACCGTCTAATGGCGGCATTGAACAATCTATAAATCAGTATTAGCGCAGCTCTCTCATAGCGGAGAGATTAATTCCACGCCATTGTCGGGCAAGGAATCGAACCCGGGTCCCCGGCTTTGTTTTGAGTCATACATATTTATATGAAGAGAAATTGCGAGTGTGACTTCGATAGAGGGAATTTGGGAACGTAGTGGAGAAAATATTATAGGAGAATATCGAAGTAAAGTAGCACTTTCTAATTGATTGAGTTGAACTTGTGCAAAATGCGGTGCGTAATAACAAATATATCGTTACTAGCGGCCGCCTGCGACTCCGTTCGCGTAGAAGTCCGTTTTCCTTGGGAATGAAAAGTTTTCCCGCGGTAAATAGTACCCTATATGTTATTCTGATGTATACCTATATTACTGTAAAGTTTCATCAAAATCTGACCAGTAGTTTTTACGTGAAAGAGTAACAAACATCCATCCATACATTCATACATACTCACAAACATTCACGTTTATAATATTAGTAGGATAATGTATTGAAAGAGATCATAGGGGCTTGTTATTTTATTATTGTGAATGATATATCTCTTTCTGTAATACCTTTTCGAAAACCTTTATTTGAAAATCATATTAAAAATATTGTTTATTAAAAATTTTCAATAAATTTTATTTACTTGCCTATGATCCAACTTATTCAAACTGGTTTCCTAGAAATAATGAAGTAAACAATGTAGGATAGTTTTATAATTTCCTTGAAAATATACACAGTTACTCTCTTTAATAAAAACCTATCTTTATTGATCAAACGTTTTTTACATAAGTAAGTACTTACCTAATTTAGAACACGGAATTTTAAATTCACGTTGATAGGTTATAACCAAAATCCGGTTTCCAAAATGAATTCGCATTAAACACTAAAGCGACTCGGGCCACCGAGCAGACCGCACGAACCATCGCCGACTAATAATTCCTCCGTGAAAATATAGAAATTCCAATTTCTCTAAATCTATTGTCTTTTCATAATCGCGCTTTGAATCCTCCGAGTCATCTTGTTTGAAATAATACCTCCTCTATACGAGAACGGTGCAGGTGATCACAAATTTATGATGCGCCCATTATAATAACTTTGCATTAGATTCAACTATTGCTGCGGCTCAATTTATGGCTCGTACCAAGAATAAATTGTTTCATTATGTGTTTGTAATGGAACAAGGCGAAGATTGCACTAGAGACCTGCTTTATATATACCTTCTCATTTGTTATGTAGGAAGAAAAGAACGTTATTTTTAGCGTTTTAATAAAATCTAGAAAAAATGTTCCCTATTTTTTTGATTAAATTGTCTAAGCGTGGAAGCCTGCGCGGGGTCGGTATTAATGTGCAATTTTCTACAAATAGCTTGCGGGGCGGGGGCGGGGCGCGCGGGGCGGGGGCGGGATTCCCTCATATTGTTTCTTTCCGATCAGCGATAACGCGAGGGTCCGATTTATGTGTCGACCTTATGATGTCTTCAGAGCTCCGACAGATGTGTTCGACTATCACGCGGTACATTGCTCCTTTTACATAAACTTTCATATCGGAGCTCGAAAGAATGCGCGTAATGAATTTTGAATAAAAGTAGCAGTCGTAAGGGACAGTGGTAAGGGCGTCCGAATGGAGTCGCAGCACCAATTTATAGACCATACAAAGTCGGACGGCAGTCGAATGTAAATGAAAAGCTGTTCGCAGTTTATTGACTTGAAAGATGTAATAGTTTTCATCGTCGGTTGAGCGCGGGAAGTGTGCGGGGAGTGAGTGAGTGAGCGGGTGAATGGGTGAATGGTTGTTGTCATGTTTTTGTTGCGGCTGTTTTTGTGCTGCATCGACAAGCCACGACGCTACACTGAGCAAAAACTAAAAAGATCAGCCCGGTTCAGTGTTCGCGCGGAGAACGAACCATTTTCAATAGAGTTTGTGTCGAGTTCGCTTTGTCATTTGTTTTTGTTATCATCAAGCGGTTGTGGAGGTCGTCTTTGTGTCTGAAACTTAATTTTCGCGCGCTATTGTACTGCAATATTCGGATCAAGAGTTTTCCATTTCCATCTATTTTGGCCGCGATTGCTCCTTCCTCCGGGCAATGACACAACAGTGAATATAGAATCACTCTCCTGCCCCGAAGTGAGACCTCTACGATTGTATTTATACTCGGTATCTGTCAGTTCTCACAGAAAATAGTAATTCCCTTGTAAGGCGGTAGTTTGAATAAGTTATCTAAGTTGGGAGCCGCTACAGTGAAGTCTTGTAAGTGGATTTAGTTGCTCAAGTTTCAGAATAAAAACGCAGTCGGTGGATTTATGTTTCAAGATACTTTACTTTGACTTTGGGATATAAATTCTTAGTGATAAATTCTTTAAGGTCCGACACTTTTTAAGTCTGATTTCGTGCGGAGATGGACCTTTTTCTTTTACGTGCTCCGTATTGTACAACCGATATTTTATAGGACGTTATACAGAACGTTATAGCTGAAAGCAATAATGTTTTAATTAAACAATCTACACGTGAACTATCACGTACAAGAAAAGGCGGGTTCGTTATTAATTGCCAACAAAACGTTAGTTGCGGCGCTTTGTTAAATTTAATTTAAAAATTTAATTAAAAGTGGTGCGCCGGCTGCGGCGATCTCTCCGCACAGATACCTCATGGCAGAAGAATACATGCTAATCGCGTCTGCGCAATTATTCGATGAAATTTCCAATTCACGGAACTATCAACAAAAACAAAGCCACCGACTTAATTAACTTCAATTGCCTCCCGCGCTATTCAATAACTTTTAATTCGGTTCAATAATTGAAACTTTTTCATAGAGTCGCTCGGAATACAATTCAAATTCTTTCCTCTCTGTGGCGGGTTAATTTCCTATTATTATCAGCGGGAATGCGAAATACTTAATCTGTATGAATGCTGCGACGACGACCTGCTGCGATCTCTGATATTTATTATTCAGTTAAAAGGACTGATAAAATAATCTATGTTCTTTTAAGACGTTCATCTTTTTGTTTTTTATAAAACTCATGCTTTTTGTTGAACATTTCCCAGTTACTTGCTAAATTAGGTACTTAAGTTGAAGTTAGCACTGTAACAGTTCAGTTACCTGTTAATAAAGTAGCCATCCGTTCTCATAATTGTAAGTAAGTAACGTCCGTGAACGTAAAAGTAGAATTCCTTTTATTTCGCCACCGACCATTGGCTCGATACAATCGTGATTGTGAAATTGTTTCCGTCGCAGCGAGCAGCGCGCGCGCCGCCGCCGCTGTCAATGAACAAGCCGTTCTCTTTTATGATATCGGGAATTTAATTAAAATGTACAGAGAACCTACGAGAAGGTGTTCCTTTGTGTAGGATTACATTCCGATAAATTATTCACTGGTGAGAACAACAATTTCATTAGGCGGCGACGTCCGGCGACGGGTCACTGAGATATTGCGATCTTTTGGGAACTATTCGCACTTTTGTACCAACTGGCAAATTGGATAAAAGGAAACTATAAAATTGATCAAAAGAAAGGGTAGCTTTAATACCTTTTGTCGTGAAATAAAAATAGGAAGACCATATAAGATGAGCTACTAAAATACAAAGTAAAATATTGCTGTAATTTATAGGTATAATAAGCCCCGAGCAGCCCCAGTTGTAGTAAAAGGAACTCTGTCAACAACTCTCCACATCTCCTACATCTGATAGTACTTTTTCGCCAACATGATTACCTCGGCAGTTGAAATACACATCTTTTTCAAATACCCGTCAGAAATATGAGATAAAATCCCGCCTCCAGCCGGAGTTATGCAAAATCAAAGCGTCGCCGGCGCTCGGGGCAAAGGAGTGAGCTCATAGCGTAACATCCTGTAGATAATCACTTCCTCTATTAAGGTAATACGTTCAGACCGACACACCCTGTATACGAGTGACTTGGAAATATCGAAACAACTTTGTTAGACTGTCATTTCGGTCCAATTTGAGTACTTTGTGTTGGCAGCGTTGGCGCACCATTTGTGAGGACTATTTAGATCACCCGGAGGTTAGTTCGTAATTTGGGATTTGGTAAATGTTTCGACTCATTAGTTTTCTTTCTCTTCAATCTGGTAAAATTAAAAAGTGGGATAACGAAACAAAATAGTCTTATCACACACCTCCATGAAAGTAGGTACTTACAATTAAGTACCGTTTCTAAAAAAAAACCGATTGCCTTACCGATCGTGAATGTTAAACCCCGTATTACATTCAAAAGACGTCTATATTAATCCGTGCACGTCTCCAGCGGTATTGCGACTGCCGTCATCGTATTAATTGAAGGTAATCCTGTTGTGCGAGTCTCGTGCCGCTTGCGTCTTGTCGCAGCGTCGTGCAACACAAAGCGCCGCCGACGTCTTTGTGAGCGCACTGTTACGGCGGCGGTAAGGAATGACTCGGTTGTTGTGGCGTGTGAAAGCCGTATTGTTCGGGGGTCACTCGGTATACAGAACCGAGATGGTGGGAATTCTTTTGTTTGGGTTTATTTGTGATGTGTGGTTACAGCAAAGTGAATTAAACTATTCTAGCAGGTATGTAGTTAAGTGATCGATCTCAATTATTGGGAGCATATATTAATGTTAACATATTTTGAAATGTTTGTACCAAATTGATTCGATATTTTGATTGATATTTTAATCATCGACTTAGGATAATTTAAAACAATCTTTAACATAAACTCGTAAGAAACCTGCCAGCATCGAGAACCTTTCACTATCGAAGTTTAAAAGCTCCGCCGTAGGCCATTGTCTTCAATTATACACAACTACACGACTTGCACAAGTTGCCGCGATATTGTAGACCTAAAGCCTTAAATCTTGTGATCCTTTAAAGGGAGTATCTACAAGTACTCAGTACCTTTATCATAAGACTTGGACGTAAGAGTAAGTTAGTTTCACCGTTCAACTTAGCACATTATCTTTATCTACTGTGAAATTGTATGAGAGAGGAGACTGTTCGTTTTAATGGAATTTAGATGGATATGAACATGGGAAATCTTATTACTGAGTGCGATGCTTCTTCAAACTGTGTTAAAGTTACAGTAAAATGATAAAACTAAAGTATGTAAAGTAAATATTGTTCTTCTAAAAACGTGGTTTATGAGTAGTTAGTAGTAACTTAATTTGGCATATTCACTTTAATAGCAAACAATAACTTGAAAAATATATAAAAGAGTGTCTTGCGCCTAAAATGCTTCCCCACCAAAATCCAATGAAACCCAGCTCCGGCCCCTAGTCGTTTAATAACATCGGCTCCCGAATATGAAGTTTTAATACAAAGATTACCAATTTGGCGTTGACCTTCGACGCGGGGTGTCTCCAGCAATAAATTCCCTCTGATTCCATATTAAACGCACCTGCGGCAAGATGGCCGACGAGTGTAGGCTCATCCGGATTCACATCAAACTTTGCATATTTACGGGTAGCCTACAGAAGTATAATACGCCTGGTGATATACGCAGGTGGGAAATAATGGGGATTCCGAGAGTTATGCTCGCGGGGCCTCTTTTATGGTAATTTAATAAGGAGAACTGTTTCGGCGGGTCGATTCTTTTTATAACATCTTTGGGTTAATAGTATACAAGTATGTTTAAAAATATAAAAGTTAATGTAATGTAAATATAACTTTTTGCTTGTACTCGTATGTTGTTAAGAAATAAACAAAATAATAGCTTGGATATTTAAAATGATTCAAAATCGAGGGTCTAAATCTTGCCGTTGTATTTGAATCCCTTTAGCCAGCTTCATGTCTTATTAATCAAGTGCTACTTTGAAGCGGGTCGCGGCGGTGGTGATCGTAATTGGTGTAATTACCAGGTGGTGGTGCCTGCTGATGCGGAGGGTCCTCGCGGGTCCTCCAGGACTCATGTAATATTAAAGTAGGTGTCGCTGGCTTCGAGGGGCCTGAGGGTCGCACGGGAAGGGACGCAATTAATTATTTAGTGTTTATGATAATGACATATGTATTAAGATTAAAATTAAGCCTACTTGAAGGGATTGATAGACTTTTGTTGTTCTATGGAAATATTTTACAAGACTTTGAAGAGCCGTTAAACATCTTAGTTTTACGGTTTGAAAAAATGCTGCAACGTCGGAAAATAAAATGAAATCAGTGTAACTGGCGAGGTCCAAGAAGGCATAAGTATACTATACATACTATGTAAAATAACATTATTTAGAACTTTATTAACATCTAAGGTCTCATAAAAGAAGCTGTTTATCTGCTGCGTGTTATAGTCTCGGAGATCGATGCACTATCGCTAGATCAGCCACAGATATCTCTATCTATAGGTATGTAATATGTCACACGTATAATTACCAAAATGTGATATGATGTGAATAACTAAATCCTGATTTATTATTATGACCTTGTTTTATGAGCGACGATATTTCAGATTTTGTTTTATCGCTATTAAAATTTAACGACCGTGAGAGTTTTGTTTGTAATATCAACACCAGCTTTTCGGTTTTTGAATATAAATTGTTCCTATTTGATTAAATAAACGGCTGTTTTACATATTATGTCAATAACAAAGCTTTTTCATGCGATAGTAGGGAGTTATGATTATTAAATAAAAATACAAAAGTTTATTTATAATGTATGGTTTAATTTTACATTAGTGTGTTATAAAATACGAATTAAAGAATATTTTTATATTTTAACACACAGTAGCGTTATTATCAGTCGAAACTGTGACGTGTTCAGAAATACTGCGGAATGCAGTTTAAAACTATTTGTCTGTGTGTGTGTTTCTTTTATAAATGTATATTGGATCATATTATCCACCGTAGTAATTAGAAATGAGATGTGATAATTGGTGTTATATGTTATGCTTGATAAAAGTTTTTATATAATTATTACAAACATTAAAAAAGATAAAAAGTATATTAATTGTAATAGGAACTATGAAAATAATACTTTTAAAGAACTAACGAAAAAAGAACATGACTTTTTAGGCTTAGCTTTTTTCCTACCCACATATAATGTTATTACTATAAACTCGACAATACGGAACCCTCAGTGATCAAGTCCGATTTCTTATTGACCGTATTTTCAACAAAGAAATACGATTGTTTGTTTTCTCGGAAATCCTTCTCCGTGAGGTCGTGGAATACAGAAATACCTGAAAATATGCTGTAAAGAATTCCTACCGTCCAACCTAGTTCGTTGGTAATGGATTTCTAGAAAACATCGCGAGTCGTCGACGTTCACAGATTGTAGATCAGAGGGCGATGACGTCAGATTACAGTAATTGTGACTTCCTGTAGTTTGTTACAAAGTAGTGTCAGCTTTACTGCGAAGTCATATAATAGGGTACAATTTTTAAATAAACGGTTGCAAGAATATAATGTAATCTTACAATGGTTAGTTATAGCAGAAGAGAAACAAGTTTTACACAAAAAAGGATAAAATTTTAAAACATAGCACATGTGCCACGTTAGTGAGAACTACACGTGTGCGTTGAGAATAAGCGTATTCCTTTAACACAAATTTAATTACATTCAATCAAATTAAATTTGTATTAAACTTGACAACTAAATACATAAATTACTCTTCAACTCTTTATGCCCTGAATTAAAAACTCGTTAAATGTTCTTGTTAGGTGCCCACTAACAGTCACTGCTTCGATTTGTAATGTGGCAGTTAAATGACATACGTACACGTGTGGGGTCCGGCTTCGCGGTATCTTTCCGCGCCATTACCCGCGCCCGCTGAGCGCTGAGCCAGCGAGCCGATGAGCCGATGAGCCAGCCGACACACGTATTGACGACGAAGACTGCCGTAATTGACCATCAGATTACTATTAGCTGTCCAACTATTCATTAAAGAGTTTTGTTGAGTGAGAGAAGTTTTATTGGAATTCTAGATCTGGGAATTAATTGAGGTATAAAAGATATAACGCAATAAATAAAATATGTTATAAAATGTGTTTTATTCTGAAGAATATAGTCAAAAACTTGTTTACAAAGATTGTGTAAATTCTACAATCTTCATCATCTTTAAAAATAATAACTTGAGTGGTCTTTTTTCGATGTCTGAAAAACGCATTAAAATGACTTATCTGTTTGAAAGCTACTTACAACACCACAAACGCAGCCCGCGCAAGACTCGTTGCACTACTTTTTGCCGACTTTAAAATCCAGCGTACAATTTATATTGCACAAGTAAAAGAATATAAAAACCATCAGTTTTATGCTAGCTGCTGGCGGTACAGTCTCGTATAAAATATTATGAATGGGATGTTGTTCAGTGTAGCAAACAAGAGTGTACCGGTGCGTGCGGGCACAATGCAAGCACGGGGGGGGGTAGCGGGGGTTGGGGGTTGGGGGGAGAGGACTTATATAATTAGATCTCAAGTTACGAACCGACTGCGTGTAAAAATGATCTCTTTCGGAACACTGTGTGAAAACTGTGGGAAACTGATTTAATATTTAAATTTTATTATTTATCTGCGCAAGTGTATTATATAATTTACTAGTGACTAGTACCCGCCCACGCTTCGCAATGGTGTGGTTTAAGCCGACTTGATTACGAAACATAGAATTTTTGCTAACCTAAAGAAACATTTTTCGAATGTTCTATTTACAAACAATGAATAAATTCCCAAAAACATGGTGAAAACCGCATTAAAATCCGTAACGTAGTTAAGAAGGAGATAGCGGACAAACAGACAGAAATAACAACTGATTTATACTATGTAATGATAAGTAAACTGTGTAAAGTAGTAAAAGCTGCAGGTAGGATAGTTTCTTCTACTACGGAATAATGTCGTAGTATCGTAGCACAGGTGTAGCAGTCCGTAGCAACCGTAGCATCGCTGTACTTTACACTGATATTGCCAACATTATGTTCCCTTTTAATTATTAAAAAATGTATTTCGCAAAACTGTTCTGTATTGCAGTTGCTCATATATTCCGACAGTAGATTATATGTTCTTTTTAGGAAAACGTATCTCGTGTCATAAAAAAATTAAACTGAAACACTGAGTCGGGAATGTAATTGTAACGTGTGCGTAGAGGCGTGAAGCGGGGGCGGGGGCGCGGGGGGTACTCAGACGGTTATTGTTTTAATTCTCGTAACTCATTCTTTTCTCTACTAACTACGTAGAAGTGTGAATCGCCGGCCACTGAATATTTTTATTTGCATTGGGTGCATGCGCGCTCGGAATGCAATATTCATAATACCGACGTTGTTGAAATCCGAATACATATTTATGTTTATGTCCGGGGCTGAATCGGCGATATTGGCTCATAAGTTAGTAATGCGCCCTCGGATCCGCTCGCGTTGCGTTCCTGCGGATATCTACGACGTATTGTTTTTAAAATATGCATGGATTTTGTTATTCGAGGAAATTGTATTGTGCTTCGGATGCGAATCGGATCTGGGAGCAGAATGCACCGTGGTGGTGTCTCAGGGTGGGTTCTGCGTGTTGTGGTGGTATTGAGGCACATCTAGTAATAACTATTTTCAATAATCGATGATTATTATTGATATTGAGTGGTAATTGAATGATATTCACATATGAAGCGCTAATCTCGTGTATAACAGTGTTCAGTTTCAGTGAAACTAGAATAGTGTTATGGCTAACTACTTACTTAATTTGAATAGTTCAGTTTGAAGTTAACTTGTAAGAGTTATTGTTCAAATCCCACTCATAATGTTTCCTTTAATCTTATTTAACCAACATAGAAAATTATACATACACTAAACTTACCTTTTTTAGATTTAAACAAAATTTTATGTAAACAAAGTTATGGCTAAATTAACCCTTTTACCAACACATATCATACTAATATCGTGTTTTTAACATAATTTAGTTAATAGACCGGCGGAGGACCCGCGGAGCTGCGGCCGGGTTGTTACGGTGAAAAATTGAGTTTCTTACAAACGGACAGTAATTGGTTAATGACGTCAGCGGGGAGCAGGGCGAGGGGGGGCGATGACCAGACTAACATTACAATGATAAATTTTGATATGATCTTTGTAGGAAAGGATATCAGATTTATTGCGTGTCCAAACCTCTTTAAATTATTATATAAGAGTTGCGAACGGCGTGTGATATCCTGTTTTTGGATAATGCCTTTATTTTGCTCTGTTTTATTTTATAATGAAACTATAACATAGAAACACATTTGAGTATTTAGAACTAGTTGTGAATCAAAATGGGGTTATTTGAACATTATAAGCCAGAATAACTTACCGAAATAAGTAATATAACTCATCAAAAACATGTCGGTCGTAATGAATTTGTAGAAACGTTAATAAACTACTCGAAAGTAAACTCATTTTAACGGGTTTTTACGCGTTTATTTATTTATCTTTGATACTCCGACGTTTCGACATTTACACAAAGCCTTGGTCACGGTTGGACGTTAATAAAGTTTTGATTTCATTTTATTTCTTTAAGCTAAGTAAAAGCCAATGAATTTTATTCCAAAAATAGCTCCATCATTAGTTTCTGTGCCGACGCACACGTCCCACCGCTAATTAATTCTTTGACGTATCATTACCATGGTGTTAACTAGTTTTTTATTCGGCATCTCTACCGCGCACCCTCCTAATTACCTACATTTATTACTCCCACTCAACCTTTTTTCTCTATCTTTTTCCCTCACCTCGTGCATCGCACCTCATATTTCAAGGATTATGAGGTGTTTCCCGCCTTTATTGCGAGAATAAATTTTATAAAAACTTGAGAAAACTAACAGACTTTATACAACTACGAAAGGGCTCTCACTCGTGTAGACGCCACGTTTCAGATTCAATAACTGTTCATAGAAAAGAGGCGTGGGAAAAATGAAGGATTTTGAAACAATAAGAAACAATAAGAAGCATAACAAGCAGTTAGCACGTTCTCGACGTCGCAGTTGCAAGTGTCTGATCTCGGCATTCGGAGCGGATCTTGCGGGAAATGCGGAGTTGTGAGAAACAGGTGGTGGCGACATCTAGCGGAGAGGGCAGGACGGAGACTGCCGCGCGCTCAGACGGATGAGAACCTTTACATTAGGAATGAGGGTTACGACGAAGTATATATGCACGCAAAAAACACATGACGTGAGCTTACACTAATCTAACAATAAAACCTATATTATCTACTTTTTGGAGAGTATGAAACTCGTTTGCTATGATAACTCACACATGACTCACATCTACGCTCCGGCTCTTCCTACAAGCTTACATTGTATTACCCTTCTTCGTATCGTTGCAGTAAGTATTTAAATAAGAAAAATGTATTTAGTAAGTAATAGTTTTGAACCCGCTTGTTCCATGGCCCCACATTTTCCGTATAACAAACCCAGCGAGAGTGTTGCGCGGGTGCAGTCGCGAGCGGCTCGCTAGCTGCCACTTGTCTCTTGACATGAGAGGTACCTATTACTGAGAGTGGCTGTGTTATTGTAAATTACCAGTTAAAATGTGGATTTATTTACCTGTTAAAATTATATTGATGTACTTAACGTACTTGTTATAAGTAATTAAACCTGTTATTGAAATTAATTTATTTATTTATGAATTTATATTTATAAACATGTCTTGAATAGATAAAAGCACTAGTCGATATCAGTCAAAACAACAAAGTGATAAATAACCAAAAACACGCGGCAGAAATATCCTCCGTCTTATAATTTTTGTACAGGACAGCAATCTTATTGAAGCGGGTATGTATAATATCCAACGATAGCGAGCAGGCGGCAATACGGCGGTAATACGGCGGTAATACGGCGGCGGAGATACGGCAATACGCCGCGATACCGCGATACGACGACTCTCCTAATAACTTCTTATCTGGACTTATAACAATCCACGCAAGCGCCGCCGGCTTATAATATTCGGATTTTAAATGTAAATGAGAAATATTTACCTACTTCGTTCTGTTTGTTTGCGAAACGAGAGACGGTGAACTTCTTGCGGGTGTTAATATAATTAAGGGGGATAAGGGTTTTAAATAATATTTTACTTTCGCATTATAGCAAGTTTTAGATTTTTCTTCGTAATATAAACTTATTGATACTTAAAATACCAGAACGTTAATTCATAAAACTCCAGTAAAAAGTAGAATTTCCTAACATTAACAAAGAAGTAACATTAGCAAATAGGTTTTTTCCAACTCAAACAATACAAAGCAAAACATTTGATAGCCTCGATTCGGGCTACTTCAACAACCCTGTTTATATTCCTCCGTATGTTTGCCGTATTGTATTTGTATTCCAACCTACACCTGGGTAATCGTTAGTTTCAGTACTCAAAAAAGAGTAAACACAGCAATCTCGGAAAGTATAATTTTGGCGCAGTTCCGCGCCGTCAGTTATAATTTAGTGTTGTTTGACGGTAGCCCGGGATTGTGCAAGTAGCGCGCGTCCGGGATTCATGCCATTGGCGGCGGTCACGACAATATTATACACACAACGTAATGTTGGAAAAAAGGCTTTCAAATATTGCATTGTTATCGGATTTGCTTGATGCAGAATTGAATTTTATGCGGTGGCGTGGGGAAGTGAAGTGAATTTGATATGAATAGTTTTGAATGCATTTAGGTTTCTGCATAACATTGGCAATCAAGTTATAAATATATCAGCATCGACATTGCATTGCAGTGTAAATTGTTAAATTTGGCAAACAATGACGGTAAATCGCTGTGATTTACTAAAGTTATTTTCTCACGAATGAGGACTCTTTACACGCTAATCTCTTTTAAGTTGTATACCTGCAGCAACATTGTTCGATATAAATCTACCGCCCCGTACATCAGTTTCCACAACCGTCTTAATTCATAATTTCCGGCGACTTCCCGCGTTGCTCGTGACACTGCATTTAGTTTAATGCCCTATATTGAAAACAAAGCGCTTCCCGGGACCTTCCGGCCGATCCCGCGGGATCCCGGGATCCCGCAGATCTCAGGGCATTGTGCCGCGGCGCGGGCGGCGGACTGCTTGTACTCGCTAGAGCGAGATAGATATATTGCAGGTGTAATGCGGAGCAAGATTACTTAATAGAAAAGAAAATTAAGTGGAACACTAACTAAGATCGGATTTTGTTGTGTGCTTTGTGTTTAGAACCTACATTAGTATTATCTGTCGGTCTTTGCCAACGAATAATACATATTATTTAAGTCAGTAGAAGGATAGTCTTTTAAAGGCGTCAGTTAGTAAGTGAATCAGTTTAACTCTTTCGTATCTTCCAGCGTCGATCGTTAATCCCTCAACTCAAGTTAATCCGGTGTCACTTCCAAGACAAGGATTCTTGTCTAAATAAACAAAGGGCTTAAAATGTAAAACCGCGAATTTTCCGGCAAAAATTAACTTCCTGAAACAAAGACGTATCTCGAGACACGCCCTTGATTTCTTAAGCAGATCCAAAAAAGGCGGATCTAGTTTGGCGCCATCTCTCCGAGATAAATTACGAGGTTGGACCTACCCCCTCCCACTCTTTGTAATCCTCTTAAAAGGTAAGCGTTTGGGGAAATAAAAAAAATATTGTGCAAATACAGCATAATGTTGACGCGAGCTCCCGGCGGGATCGAGTCTTTAAATTCGTAATGAGCGCATTTGTGATTCTTATAATACGAAACCTCAAATGGAGTGAGATAAGCCGCGACAAGGATTTCAGAACAGATTGAAAATTATGTGGCATTTAATTTCTTACGCCGACGACTGCGCAATTCTGCTACGAATACTTGCAATTGTAGATTTTTTCTCTATCCACTTAAGTTACGTCTAGTTTTGAATGTGAACCAACACTCTCTCAGTAAAACACCACATTGTAGTTATTGTGTAAAGCAAACAAGATGTTAGAGATTCAACTGTTTATTTCAATCTACCCACAACATCCTTCCCTTAAAGTAAATAAGTAAGTATATTTAAACCTTAATCTAATTCAAACTTTTTTTTTTTTACATTTTTTTTTTTTTTACATTTTTTTTTGTATTTTTTTTTTTACAATATAACAATATAAGTATAAAAGGTGAGTAATTAACTAAGAACTTAAACTTATCACAAAAAAAATGATTGTTTTTTACAAAATATAAAGGTAAGTTTTCAAACAATATACCTACTTTCTGAACAATGTTAGGTATTTTAAACGAACAATGTTTTAAATATCGAAAAACCTTGAAAACATGTTGCTGTCTTTATTTCTTGTTGTGATCATAGGTGAATGAGACTCGACCACTTCACTATGAGACTGGTTGGGTGACTTATCGTCTAACTCTGTGCTGGAGTCTAGAGTTTGATTCGACGGGCCCGGTATGCCACTGTGGTTCGCATCATCAGAGTCACATTTAAGTAAATGTCTGCGATTGCGACGGTATACACCCATTTTATTTTTAATTATATAAGATCGCGGAGTCTTTGCTTCAGAAAGCACTTGGCCCCGTTCTCTACGATTTCTTTCCAGCATGATGACCTCGTCGTCGGGCTTCAGTTTCGGCAAGACTTTACTATGTTGATCATAGTAAAGCTTACTTTTGCACTGTTTTTTTAAAAGCTCATTATAACTATCGTGACTGACGTGTTTAGGACTTAATAAATGAGGATGTACAGGCAACCTACAGTTAAGTCGTCGCCCCATTAACATTTGCGCTGGAGACTCTAAATTTTCACGTTGCGTGTTACGATAGCTTAACAAATTAAGATGAAAATCCGTCCCACTTAGTATTGATTTTTTTAAAATATTTTTCACAGTTTGTACCGCGCGTTCACTCTTCCCATTCGATTGGGCATAATTAGGAGACGAAGTTTTGTGTGTAAAACTCCAGTCAGAAACAAATTTCTTAAAATCTCTGCTGGTAAACTGAGTACCGTTGTCACTTATTAATAATTCCGGTATACCGTGACGTGAAAAATTTTCCTTCATAGCATTTATTACTGAAGATGAAGTAATATTGCTTAATTTGGCTACTTCTACGAAACCTGAATAATAGTCAACTATGATTAAATAGTATTTTTTTCGAAATTCAAAGATATCTGCACCCAATTTATTCCATGGCAAATGAGGAATTTCCATGGGTATCAATGGTTCGCGAGATAATGCATTGGAGTTCTCCTGGCAGACCGGACAGCGCCGCACGAACCGCTCAATGTCAGCAGCTATCCCCGGCCAGAACAACACCTCTCGCGCGCGTCTCTTGCACCTATCGATGCCCAAGTGACCTTCATGTATGATACTCAACATCTCTTGCCTTAATGACAACGGAATCAAAACCAGCTTATTTTTAAAAATCACTCCGTCAACTACATATAGATCTTCTCTTATTGACCAATAATATTTTAAATTTTCAATTAACTCATATTTATTCAATGGCCATCCCTCATAAATATATTTTAACAATTTGCTAAGACTTTCACATTTCTCTGTTTCGCACTTTACTAACTGAAGTTTATTACTAGATATTTTTATTTCACTCAATAATAAATCAACCTGATAACTTATAGCTCTGCTCACCGAATCATCGTATTTTTCTGGCAATGGCGCTCGCGAAAGTGTATCGGCTAAGTACATATACTTACCAGGTATATAAGTGACTTTCAAGTCATAGCCCTGTAGACGAAGTAACATACGTTGTAAACGTGCCGGTACCGATTGAAGTGGCTTCTTAAAAATGTTTTCGAGCGGTTTATGGTCCGTTTCTATACATACGTGCCTCTTACCGTAAATATATTGATGGAACTTTTCACACGCAAACACTATGGCCAATAACTCCTTTTCTATCTGCGCATATCTTGACTGAGTGTCGGTGAGCGTCCGGGAGGCGTACTCCACCGGGCGGCCGCGCTGCAGCAGCACCGCGCCCAGCGCCGCGCTCGACGCGTCCACGGACAGCGTGGCGGGGGCGGCCGCGTCGTACAGCGCCAACACCGGCGCCGAGCTCAACGCCCGCTTCAGTTCGCTAACGGCACGGCTGTGACTCGAGTGCCACAGCCACTCTGAGTCTTTCTTTAATAATCGAGTCAAGGGAAATACAACATTTGAGTAATTAGGTATGAACTTGGAAAGATAATTTACTGCCCCTAAAAATCTTTCTAAGGACTTTTTGTCGGAGGGATCTGGCATTTCTACAACCGCCCTTACCTTAGAATGATCGGGTTTCATGCCATTTTTATTAAATACGTGGCCTAAGTACGTAACCTCCTCGACACCAATTTTGCATTTTTGTTTGTTAAACTTAAGATTAATTTGCCGCGCCCTTTCTAACAACGCTTGTAACCTTTCATCGTGCTCCTGTTTACTTCTACCCCAGCATATTATATCGTCAATGAACGAGTCAATACCATTTAAACCCTCAAGCAATTGTTTTATTTTTGCATGGAACACTTCGGGCGCACAATTTAAACCAAACGGTAGCCGCGTAAATTGGTACCGGCCGAACGGCGTGCTAAACGTACATAGATCCGTACTACTGTCATCTAATTTAATTGCCCAAAAGCCTGAATTGGCATCCAAAACTGAAAAGTATTTGGCTCCGTTCAATTTTGAAGCCAACTCACTTACCGTAGGTAGCTGAAAGTGTGCACGCCGTATTGCACAGTTCAATGGCCTTGGGTCTAAACAAATCCTTAAATCTCCATTTTTTTTCGCAGCGATAACAATAGCATTAACCCATGGCCCTACTACATTTCTCTGTTTAAGAAGATAAGATGCCCCAGCCTCACTGTACGGTAGTTACTGTACAGTAAAACCCCGCTAGATAATTATTTGGTCGGTTGCGCAGTAAACTGGTATAATTTGCCGGCGGCCGGACATTAACAGGTGTGTGTGGTCCGAGGTTTACGGCTGTTTAATTTTTACTCGGAACCGCCACTAAACATGATTTAGGGATCGTTCGGAGGTGCGCGCGGAGAACTGACCTACGCAGGGACCGGCGTTTACACTTATAATGTAGCGGGGCCATGAATAGATAGTTTTCTGTTTAATTTGTTTTTAAATCGGATTACTATCAGATACTATTGCGAAAACATCACAATTAGACAGGCTAAAGTAATGGAGGGTCAATGGATGAACTTGGATGATATTAATTCAATGTTTTTTAACATTAAGTAGTTACGTACTACCAGTTAATTAGTTTTACTTTCGCTCCATAATTACTTTTTCTCTTAAACCGATATCCCCGAAGGAGTTCTCATAATTGAATTCGCTAACATAACCGATTGTAACCCTCAGCTTCTTCAGAGACTATTGTAATTTTAATACATTATTACCAAGGCCGCCTAACTTTTTGCGTCACATAACCCGTTTTCCGCGAAACCTCCTTTATTTAGTCCTCCCCCGCGATCCTCCTTGGGTGGTATTTGAATAAAATATGCAAATCGGTATGATCCTCGCATCGAGATAATTAGCGATCCGTCGCCCGCGCAGATAGCACGCACTTTACTGCCGCAGTTAAACAATCACCGCGGAGAGGCATAGACCAGCGACGCAGATGGATATGGAAAGTATTTGTGGAGTAGGTAATCAAAACGTTGGCACGAAAGTAATGGGAAATCTTTATTATTTATTTATTTATTAACACTTTATGTACACACATTGAGTAAACAGAACAAGAAAAAGTTAAAACACAAAAGAAAATAAAAACATATGTACAAAGGGTACTGCTTATCCCTTAAAGGGATCTGTTCCAGCAGCCCTGAGATAGGCAAAGTAATCAAATTTGCAAGTCCTGTGCGTATAATTACTTACATACATACCTATATACTTATAAGTTAAACCTACATACTATACTATACCTATGAATATACATACTTACTATATATACCTATATATATATACAAATACACACATACACATATACACATATATATATATACATACACAAATATACATCTTTGTTATGAATGTAGAGCTACCAAGACTTTAAGATTATTATTGTAACTTAGATTTTCAAATACACTGTAATTCTTATTGTAAATGTATATTTTGTGTGGGAGAAATATTCATTTCCCGATTTTGTAATAACAGGTTTTTTACGTTTACAACCAATGAGGTAATAGGTTATATAGTGGTTGTTGTTTCCATAGTTTTAATTAAACCCCCGTTGTAAATTATTCATCTACACAATTCATTGTTCTTATGTGTAGTCGGTTGTTTGTCGTGTCGCGACGCATATTAATTGCGTCTTTACTTTAAATCCGTCGGAAGAGTGGGAGTGCCGCACTCGATGCCGCCGAGTTAGTGCCGAGCCTGCGCCCGCGCCGCTCTCGAATAGAACCATGAAATACGACCGACATCCATTCCTGCTGCTATTTGCAAACTCAGATTTAGAGGATCAGCTTTTTTAATGGGATTAACGAGAAAAATGGAGAAAAATTGCAAGTTTAATTTTTTGGCAAATGGACGGCGATTACGGCTCGGATGAGATGTTGCTTCTTAAATTGTTTGTTCCGCTACAAACTGACGAGCTATTTGTCTGAGGATAATACAAACGGAACCGGGCTTTAATATGTTTGAAACAAAATTAATTAAGATTACGACTAGTACTTAATACAATTTAATATATTAACGTCACAACCATGTCTTTAAGATACTCTGCGCTGTTTCGAGACACTGAGTGTGTCATATTTTTGTCAAAATCAAAATCAAAATCAAAATTCTTTTATTCATCATAGATATGTAACATATACTTAATGAACGTCAATGTTACAAACTTCGACTTTACCTAACCGTAGACCGAGAGAAAAAAGCTGGCGGAAAAAAACTCCCAGCACTCTTTTTTAAAATTATAACGTGTACATTCAATGAACATATAAATTATTTTCTCGTACCTCAACTCAACACTATAAAAGTAAAAAAAAAAAAAAAACTGCCATGTCAATTATAGTTCCTTTATATTTCAAACTGTACCTACTTAAAAATTGTAAAAAAGTACAAAAAGTACGATTAGTAACTATTCTTTTGATATTGTACCGTAAACTCGTAACTTCTCTACAACTTTTACTGCTTCACAAACTCCGAATCCATTGAACATTAACCGCGTTCAAAAACTAAATACTCTCCGCTGGCTCACAGTTAAATAAACTATAGAACAAGGGCTGGTCGTGGCCGCGGCCGGCAGTTTTATTGAACGGCGCCCGCGCCGGTCACTATCGTATTTCATGAAAGCAAGCAGTGCCTCGATCACGAATAGTCAGCACAACTCACGGTTTACGTATCGAGCTCTCCATACGAAAATGGAGTTTGACGATAGAAGCGGTCACGAAGCACCTTCGTAATGCTACAGATAACTCGATACATAAGCAATGATGACGTCGTATGGATACGTTCATAAATGGAGAAAAGTGAAAAAACTAATAGATCAATTTTTGTAAAATACTCACGTTCGCTAGATTTAGTTACTTCTAAGTCCACTAAGGGCGATGTCTGAATTTCATACAGTTTTGTTGGATGATGCACTGTATGCTACATTAACTACTCGATATTTATTCGTGATGTGGCTCCAGGTCGTGTCGGTGTATAATGCCGGCACGCACCGGCGCGGCTCCGGCACGGCGCCGGCGACGGTATTGACACGATAACTGTTCCCGACACAAGACGACGGAGATAACCAGTGTTGTAGCAAGATACCGTGTTTGTGGAGGAAGTTACTGAGATACAAGATAGGGATGTTTAGATATACGGTATAATGGTTCATGATCTGTCAGGCTTGTGTTATGTTTGTCGTGCTTGTAGAAGAATCGATTATTGTTAAGTAATCAATAAGTTATTGGAAGTAGTTAGGCATAGGTCTCATTCTTGCTTAGTTATCGCAGAACATTAAACTTTTTGCTAATATTATAAATTTGAAAGTTTTGATTTTTGATTGTTAGAAGTTTGTTCCTCAATCTACCAAATCAGCTACTTATTTGGATTTGGATGAAATTTTGGACATAGATAAAAAACAACCAAGATTTAAAGTTCATATGAGCTTTGTAGACATTCGGAATAAAAATGTATAATTAGTACCTACACTTTTATGAAAATAAACGAAAATAATGTAAATTTTAAAATGATAATTTTTAATGAAAACATTCCTACGAATATTCTTTGGCTTAGAACTAAGATGAAATAAAGGACATTAATAATGCCGTCGTAAAAGAACTGAAAATGAAACGTAGCTAAGTTAACAAACATTAACAAAGTTTCGACAGGAAAATCCTCCAATAATCGATCGTTTCTGATAATAAATCAAATTAAATCAAGCAGATGCGCGCCATGATATTATTTCCCCTGCAAAAACGATTTTTACCTTACTAACCAAAATCACGTTTCAACGTTAACATTGAATTATATTTAAAAATCATTCTGCAAATTTTAAAGTGGTAGATAAAAGCCGACCGCACCTCACTCAGCGGCAGATACGTGTAGATGTGTGTGTGGTACGGTGATGGCTGTACAGCGGCTGCCGGCGGTACCGCCAGCGTGTCAGGCACACCCACGCGTAAATATGAGCAGAAATATCACAGGTACAGCGGGTCGGTCCCAGTCAGGCTGCTGGTATGCTCACAATGATAACGACTGCATACTGCAGTTTTATTTATGTAACTATGTATATAAAGTGTGTCCACAAATAAATCAATGGTATCGTATCGATATTAAAACACCACATAAAATGCAAAGGCATTGTTCGCGCGGCAGTTGAAAGTGGTTAAAGCCCGTGTCAGCCGGCGAATACCGGATTATTATGTAAATAATTGTGGGATGACGTCACACACACGCCGCCGCGACTTCACTGTATTTTGATCAAATATCACGAAACTGTAGAATTTGCCAGCAAACCGCGTGATGTATTGTATTATTTGTATGAACGTATATTTAACATTTTGTAATGTGCATGAGCACTATGTAGGAAACTTATGTAGGCTGGAATACTGGCAGCTATTGTTTTATATTATTTAAATAGATTCTAAAGAAGAAACAATGAGATATTGACAGCATCCTTCCAGACTCGGACTGTGGGCACATAACATTAAAATCACTTTTATGCTTTAAATATAAAGCTTTTAAAACGTTTCGACTATTTCATTTCTCTTGCACGTTTCCCCCAAACGTTAGTTGGTGGAGGCGCCGTATCGAGTACCGCGGGTACTGTCGCGAGTAAAATCAGTGCTTTTCAGGGATAGACACAGGGTAGCGTGTCCAGCCAAGTACAGCTGCAACTACTTATACAAGAATATTACTATACGCTGATATACGCTACGAAAAATTGGAATAATATTGGATATTGACTGGATCTCAAGAAGCATCGTTTACAGCTAAGTACCTACAAATACACTATAGGTACACATTCCAACATGGAAACGTTTGACGGCGTTTCTTCTCATATTGATGTTTTTATTAAGCAGTACAATGCATTAGCAGCTTTAAATTCCTGGAATGACAATACCAAGGCCATTTTAATTTCAAATTATTTATCGGGGCCTGCCCTCAATTATTTTCACACCATCAGTGATGATACTTCAACTTTTGAAGATATAGTAGAAGCTTGGGAACAAGAATTCACCTCAGATCCGGATTACGCCGCTCAGTTTTATTCAAATCGGCAAAATCACGATGAAAAGACAGTAGACTTCATCTACCGAATGTCATTGTTGGCTAAAAAAGCTGGAATTACATCAGATGAGAAGATAGTAAAACAAATTTTGAAATCTTTAACTTTTAATAATAGAACACGATATGCAACACACGTATTTAGTGACTTGACTGCATTCAAAAAAGCAGCATTGCAAGAGGACGAGATTTTGAATTTACAACCAAAACAATTGGCGTTGCCGGTCAAGATACAAACATTAGGGAACTCTGGTCCCTTTGATCATACTTACTCGCGGGGTGACGGTGCCCAGAATGTTCGGTTAACACATCCACCCCGTCAAATCAGTGATAACTTTTCTACACCATGGTCGTCAAGAACTCCACATGTTCCGGAGCCATGTACAACCCACGGGAGCTTCATACTCTGCTAGAAGAAGCGCTGGTGATGAAGCAGGTACGAGCAGGCCGCCATTTTCGCAACCACAACAGCGGTGTAATTTTAGGAATAGACAGCCACCTTCTCAAGACATGCGAAATGAGCACCCAAATGCTCGGCGGCGCTAGGACAGGGAACCACACTAGCGACCGACGACAGAGAAGGTTCCACTACAACGCCCTATGTAGAAGTGAAGATGTGCGGTATCACCACGTCCGCATTATTGGATAGCGGTGCCAGTCTTTCGGTCATGTCGGTAGATTTTTACTATAAAAATATAGATAAGTTTGTACATAATAATATTGTAAATAGTAGCGTAGATAATAAAAAGCCTGTATTGCGTGTTGCGAATAGCAAATTACTTGACATTATTCTTTCACTCAAAATAAAATTTTATTTGTCAAATTATTTATTCGAACATACGTTCGCTGTTGTAAAAAGTATTACAACCGATGTAATTCTAGGTTGCGATTTTTTCAGTATTCATAGGACTTCGATAGATTTTGGGGAAAATCTATTAATTTTTCCAGATAATTTGTGTATACCATTTTTGCGTGCAGATGAGAATGACCATTTGCCATACTTGTCAGAACAATGCCATTTACCGTACTTGTCAAAACAAGACAAATTGTTTTTTTTAAATAATGAGACGGCATTGGGCGAGAATGTAAGAGAAATATTTTCAAAAAATAGGGGTTTGAATACACTAGACATTTCTGATAAAATATCCAGAAATGATAAAGGAAAATTTGTTAAAATCTTATCAGAATATGAAGAGCAGTTTGCGTTTGATAAGACGCAAATAGGATCGTGTTCGATTT
The DNA here is from genome assembly GCA_916618145.1 of Emmelina monodactyla. Taxonomy (NCBI): domain Eukaryota; kingdom Metazoa; phylum Arthropoda; class Insecta; order Lepidoptera; family Pterophoridae; genus Emmelina; species Emmelina monodactyla. The sequence goes on from OU745305.1 coordinate 11,669,615, forward strand.
CGGAGGTTGAAATCAACACTGTTGATGATACACCCGTCCATAAGTCTCCGTATCGTGCTTCGCATGAGCAACATCGGATAATTCGCGAACAGGTAGACGAGATGATGCAGAATGGCATCATTCGCGAATCGCGTTCTCCTTATTCGTCTCCTGTTGTGTTAGTTAAAAAGCCTGACGATTCGTGGCGTTTTTGCATTGATTATAGATCGTTAAGAAGGTTATAACTGATTCTTATCCGCTACCGCGCATAGATGATTTATTGTCATAACTGTCAGTACTGTCATGTAATTTTTTTATGTCAAGTCAGTCAGTATTGTTTGTTTATGTTTATAAATGGTGACGGATATGAAATAATTTAAATAATTATTATGTTTCGAAATGGATGATGTTACCGAAAAGAAGATTATGATACAACAAAAAGAATGTGGGAAGTTAGTGTTTGTCGTGTGGAATCGCTGCCATTCTCTATCTAAAACTTCCTAATAAGAATATCTTAGGGAAGGGAATCTTTGATTTTATTTAGAGATGATTTGCACATATTCCAGGGGGAGCGTGAAGAGATTATTTATTGGTTTGTTGTATCATTGTTGATTTTTATTAAGCGTTATCACAAGTATGGAATATTTGAATGTTTTCACTATTTGCCCCAAAGATTTAATAATCAAATACGTATTTAATTTATGAAACTTCATATTGAGTAAAGATAGGGTTTTTCTTAGACTGTTAAAATCTTGATGAAGTAGGTAAATTTGATTAAATGAATTTTGTGTAGGTATGTGGATGATGGAGTAGTTGTTCGATAATAATATTTCTCATTTGTTATGTCGAGTCATTATGTGGTGTTTTGTATTGTTATTTTTGTCTTTTGTCGAGCGAGATGTAACATTGATAATTTTCAGATGATGACTTTGGACAATGATGTATCTATAGAGATAATTTGATAATGCAGCTAAGCAGCCATGATTACTGGATGCTGCCTAGATGCATGATGATTAAACCACTACGATTGTGATTGAAATATTTAAGTTTTTTTTACGTCTATTTTCAAAATTCCTATTTTTAAGTTCTTGTGAAGTTTTTGGACTAGCATACTGTGATTCACCCATACATCATGTATTTTTGTTAGGTTTTTGCATGAAGGGGTCAGTTTAACTTGTTTTAAATATTTATCTTTCTTATTTCATTTGTTTACTCCACATTTTAACCTGACTGGTTGTTAGCTACAACTATTGGGTCGAATCACTTTTACTTCGGAGCTTCCTAACTTAGGTAGGCTAGGAAGACATGTGCCTGGAAGTGATGCCGATTTTGATTAGTATCAAAATCTTTTTCGTAGGCGGTGGGATGTAATGTGCATGAGCACTATGTAGGAAACTTATGTAGGCTGGAATACTGGCAGCTATTGTTTTATATTATTTAAATAGATTCTAAAGAAGAAACAATGAGATATTGACAGCATCCTTCCAGACTCAGTCATATTTTCGTGCTCGGACTGTGGGCACATAACATTAAAATCACTTTTATGCTTTAAATATAAAGCTTTTAAAACGTTTCGACTATTTCATTTCTCTTGCACGTTTCCCCCAAACGTTAGTCATTTCCATCACAGGATCGTAAAAGCGATTTAACAAAACTTAACACAGCCTATATAATGAATTTAGTTTTATTTGGCAATTTATAGTAGTAAATTAATATTCGTTCGCCGTAGGGCTCTTCCCTACATCTGGTGAGCGGCAACTATAACGTAATTATGTTTACGTAATGAATGGCGTTGTAATTCACGTTACGCGTAGTTTCTGGGCGGCGGCGGAAAGATAACCGTGGTTGGTGTCGCAGCTGTCGCCGCGCGCGCCGCCGGGGCCTAATCGCGATCAGCTTCATTTGTTTCAATCGGAACACGACTCCGTTGCACCACGATATCGGAGGACAGATTACGATGACAAGTCAAAAATAAATACGTTTGATGTTGTGTTCAGTTATGGTATTAATCAGTTCACAGTCTTGCCACGCACTCTTTTTAAGACTTTAGAGAACACAACTAAGCATATATTTTTGGAATTTACAAATGCATTCAATATATCAGTATGTTTTCAAAACAAGTATTACCTGTCGATGTTGCAATCATAAACTGTTGTCAGCTAGTTATTGCGAGGTCCGCGCACGTAAATCAAATCGTCGTTTATTGCCCGGCCGGCGCTTCGCAGCCATTTGATCGATTGTCGCCGACGCGCCCGGTGCGTTTATAAACTATCGCGGTGTCGTGGAAACGCGCCTCGCAAACCGCTCACGACTCACTTAACTGAGTTAACAAGTTTTTGAGAAATTACTCGATGGCCCCTCCTAATTGAATGTTTGTTGAAGCAAATATCAAAACTTCATTAACAGTTTAAAGGCAAACTGATTATATGGATACTTTGAAGTTTAGTCTTAAGATCCTAATTGTATCAGTTGTTAGGATAACTTGGGGAATGAAGCCTTTTGTGACGTTGGAGCCGCGTGGGGGCGTGGCGGGGGGCGCGGGGTCGGGGCGGGGTGACGGACAGATACTGTCTAGGCAGAGAAATTAGATCTAAAAAGGATGCTGCTCCCTTTACTAGTTTAGAAAAGGTCTTTTATGTTATTGGCTTTTAAATTATTTTTAAGATGCTTTGTCTTTACGTAGTTAAATGATGTTCTGAAGCACGTAGATATTATAATTTTCAAGGTCTGAGACAATAAATTAGATTTTAAGTGACGTTAAAAAGGTTAAGTATTTTTTTTATTAATTTACCATGCCAATAGTTAATAAGATACATTTATATTGGTGATTATCTCGTGTGGTCCCCGTGTGTCAGCGGACCGCGGTTCGATGTTCGGTTCTACGTTATCACCAGTTATCACCACAATTACTGTAATTATTAATGTAACTAAGTGTTAATTTATTATACGTAATGAATTAAAGTCGCAACGAAATTCAATATGTTGGAATTCGACTATTTATTGTTCGGTTTGTTAAATTGATTTTAAACTTATTTTGATATTTAATTGGGTTTTAATTTGATCATTGCAAGGTACTGAACTTATGCACAGTTCTAGAAATTGAGAAAGTTTGGCAATTTTACTTTTTTCCCTACACCTTCTTGTTCATGCAATTTTTCAAATGTTTCCTATGCACTTTCATTAAAATCCTGTGTCATTTGATTCATTATTATTTTTTTAAGGTTGGTACCATTGGTTCAACCTTGGTATTGTTATGTGGTGTTTTATCATTATCATCATAATTTTTTGAGTGTTATGTGAAGTTGATTGTTTTGTCGAACAATCTTTCCCGAGTTAATTTATAGTTCCAATGCTTTGCGGTAAGTTATATTTTCTTTAGTCATAATTCCTTTTAACTCTTTTCTTTTATAAATTATAGACATATTCTATCAATTTTAACAAATTTAAAAGTACTTGTGGTTTAAAGCTAATTTTGTAGTTAAAATACTCTTAAGGACAGATCATTTGTTAATCTATACTTTTATTATGTCTATAAAAATCCTGTCAATAACACGTTCTTATTGGGTCTTTTTACGCATACATTTAAATATTCTTCTAAATCGAGACGCTTCAATTAACTCTCATCATATAAGGCAGTATATGTAAATACAATAAAAGCCTTGGAATAAATTCCTCGAAGATAATTGATCATATAACTGCTGTCACACGAGCGGCTCCTAACACGGAGTACACTCAGCCATAGCAGAGATTCAAATAAAATATATAATTAACTATCGCTTTTACACTCCTGAGTACCTCATGGTAGTATTGTAAATTGATAAATGATCTTAAAGCATATAAATTATGCACATAACATGTTTTGAGTGCCATTAAGAAAAAACATACACATATATAATATATTTGAAACCTTTAATTTAGAAATAACTAAGAACTATTTTATTAGCCATCAGGATTTGCTAACACTGAGTGCAGCATTTTGAAATGATTTGCAAATTTAACGTAGTGTTATAATTTAAAAGTGCGTAGAGAGGGTGTGTGTGTAGAGGCTGCTCACTGCGACGGTGAGTAGCTCACGTTGTAATAAAGTCGATTGTTATTGGTGCTCCATATTAGGAACTACGGATCAGGAAACATTGGAGAAATCGATCACATATGATGTTGGGAGTTTTATTTTTATTTATTAGAGATTGAATAATTTGAAGACCTCTGTGGCGCTGCGATATGAATACTAGGCTGATAAGCAGACGGACACAGGTTCAATACCCGGGTCGGGCAAAAGTTAAAATGTATTTTCTATATCGGCTCGTGTCTGGGTGTAACCAAGTTCTCTCCTTGTTGATTGTGTGGTACCTGTAGTACAAGCTTTGTTTAGCTTGGGGCAACACAGCCGGATTGGTAAAAAATAAAATGACTGAATGATATGAATAGATGTTAAGTATTGTAGAGTGCGTATATAAATATTAATATTCAACATTTGAGCAGCATTCTGATATTGTGAGGCCCAATTAGTAAGATAATAAGTACTACTTAACATCGTAAACAGTTAATTGCTTTTCTAATATAAGCGATTGTATCTAAAACAAGATTTAAATTCCTGGAAAGAGGCCCTCTGTCGAAATAGCTCAATTGAAACATTCCAAGGTTGACTCGCCGCACGCTGAATCAGTTCAAGTGTTTCAATCTATCTTCTCCCTGAATAAAACCAATTAATACATTTAAAATTAAATCAGAAAAAGACCACCGCAGATTAATTGCTTTTCGAATGACTACAGACAGAGCGGTTCAAAAGAAAACATCACAAAGGTGCTCGTTAGAGTTAATGGTCGATTCCGAACGCCCCTTTCTACTCCATTTCATTAAAAAACCGTTTTCTCGATTTGATTTTTCCGATTTAATCATGCGCAGCGATGGTCGGCCGCGCGATCGATGAAATCGAAAGTTCCCCGTCCTTCGAAGCCTTTAAAAGAAAGGGCTACGTCTTCTTCATCCGGCCATTGCTTACGGCTTTTAAACTCTGCGTTGACGAAATTTTATTTTAATTTAATTGAAGGGGAGCGGCGTGGGCGCGCTTTACGGCTTCTGTTTCGTGTGATCCTCTTTGTGGATCGTTCTCTTAGGTCGGCTAATTAAATGATAGCGAAGGAGGTTTATGTTTCATTCCTGGAAGGATTGGAGGCGCTTGGACACTGGAGCAGTGGACCTGCTAAATTTTTTTTTTTGTTGTTTCGCGCTTATATGAAACCCATATAAATTTGTGATGTCTGTTTTTCTGCAATTTTAAATAGGAACTTTTGGTGTTACAAAATTGTATTTTTTATATTAGGTTAAATAAAATACCTATACTTTCATTCATACAAAGTCGTTGAAAATTTTAATAAATATATAGGGTTATTTCTAATTTGCGCATCACCTCTTGTAGGCAGCTTTTCTACATCAATCCCAACAACATTATAGTCTGGTCAAATTAGACCAAATTATAAGAAAAGCAAAACAAAAAGTCCCAACAAGCTGAAAATCTGTGAAGTTGTTCAAAATACAATTATAAATAAAATTTAGAAGTTACCAATCATTGCATTGCGTGGATTTTTTTTTATTCAAGGTCAAAGGTAAAAAAAAATAGTTTTTCGCGATTTTTTGTAAAACGGTAAGATTTATCATAAACATAACTCGACAAGAATTATAGATCATAAAATAATCTACAAAAATGTATCAATACTTTTTTCCTGTGAGCCACCGTTTTTGAGATATAACTATTTAAAAAGTTGTTCCAAGTTGCAATCGTCATAATATGTGTGGGGTTGGAAGTTGGTTGACAATGTACGTGGCGTGTACAAATTGTCAAGGCCGGTCGTGTTCTAATGCTGAATCATCAACAGTGGACGACTCGTTCGATTCCGACGAGAAGACATGCGATACGTCGCTTTTAACGCAATTTACTTGTTCTCAAAATGAAGATGATGAAGAAGAGGAAGAACAAGAAGAAGAAGGAGAAGAAGAAGGAGAAGAAGAAGGAGAAGAAGAAGGAGAAGAATAAGGAGAAGGAGAAGAAGAAGGAGAAACAGAAGAACAAGAAGATTTCGAATCTGATTAACACTTAAGCTCCATTACTTTTATTTCATTGACAACGCTTTCATTTCTTTCAATTTTTGTTAAGTTCAGTTATTTTTCATTTTTTACAAATTAAAAAGGATCATAATTTGCTCGTAGAATAGGCCTAATGGAAAACCAGGTAAAAAAACGCGCTAAGTACACTACCTCATAGGTGGCGTGGAAATGACGATTGCAACTTGAACAATTTTTTGAATAGTTATATCTCAAAAACGGTGGCTGGTAAAAAAAAATATTGATACTTTTTTGTAGATTATTTAATGATCTACAATAATTCTTGTCGAGTTATGTTTATGATAAAACTTACCATTTCGCAGAAAATCGACTTTGTCCTTGAATAAAAAAATTCCATACAGGGGAACTTTCAAATTTTATTTTTTATCATATTTTTAACAATCTTACCGATTTTCAGCTTGTTGGGAATTTATGTATCTTCGAATGTTTAAATTGATCGGACTATTAAACCAACGAGAAATTAAAATAATTACTTTTAAATTTAATATTTTTTTCCATACAAATTTATTACATGACTCTGAACGGTACAATACTCTACGCGCACGCAACTGACGTGGCGGGCGCGCGGGCAAAGGGGGGTGGGCGACCGGTTTAGGAACTTCTTACAAAATACAGAGTTATAAATAACAGAGCGCGCAAATTTGTTTTTGTTTTTTTGTTTTTGTGATATCTATCAAGTTTTACAAAAAGTCGTAAAACAAATGTTATTGTGATTGATGTTAGGCAAGCAAGAGGTGATGCGCTAACTACGAATAACCCTGTATATTTTTTGTGTGTAGTATAAAAAGTTCTTCTCTCATTTTTCCTTAGATTGACAACTACATACAATATACATATATATGTTTGATTTAATGTCCGTAGATGCCAAACTGTCTTTTTTTTTAATTCTTCGGACTTCCAAAACTGTGTGGCCCTAAACCCCTAAACTAAACGAAAGCTTCAATAATAGATACCACACAATGTTGTTAAAATAAATGTTATGTACCGAAGTGAAAGTCTATCTGATTGAAGTTCTTGTAAGTTAGTCAAAAAGAGGAGCAAATGTCCAGCTCAAACGTTACAGCAATAAAAGCCGGACATCGGAAAACAGTCCGGCTGAGAATAAGAAGTCCAGATTTTTCATGTCATTTCAGTAAAAGAGAATCGGTTTTTACAGAGCGTAAAATTGTCATATACGTTTGATTTACTTGTGTTGTTATATAAAATTACAGTCTGACAACAAAATCGTTTTCTTTTCTTATTCAAGCACGGAACCCAAAAACCTTGCTTACTTGGTACAAGAAGTTTAATTTACTATTCGACCACGCTACGTCGGACACAATCTGCGAGTTGCGAGAGAAACTGCAATCTCCATGCTGGGAATACCTTGATTGCAGCATCGACGAGCCATGTATTTGTAGCTGTTCCTAGAAGACACGGGTATTATATTTTAGATATTATATTCTGTATTGAAAGTATGGAAGCAATCTGTTGCGCGGTTAGAGGGGGAGGAGCTGCGGGGCGCGGGGGCGGGACGAGGAGGTGCCTGTAATACGTTTTCATTGAATCTTATGATTGTTAATAATATGTGTCTTACATGAGCACGGTAAAGTTCTATACTGAGAAAAATAATAAGATTTTTTGTTGTGAATTTCTACTGAGGATTAAAACCTGGACTTAGGAAGTGGGACTTAGGTATATATTTTTATTTATTACTATGGAGATCTAATATGTAACGAATAGAGATATTAATGAGTAGTGGCCGCTCGCGACTCCGTTCGCGTATAGGTCGGTTTCCAGTGGGAATGCGAAGTTTCCCGCGGTAAAAAGTTCACTTAATTCTTTCATACATATATTTTTGGTTTCTAGAACCGTTTTCGCAGCGCACGCAACGGAAGCCCTCAAGGATGAATAATTTTCCCCGTTTTTTCCCCATTTTCCATTATTTCTTCGCTCCTTATAGTTGCAGCGTGATGTTATATAGCCTAAAGCCTGCCTCGATAAATGGTCTATCCAACACAAAAAGAATTTTTAAATTCGAAACAGTAGTTCCTGAGATTAGCGCGTTCAAACAAACAAACAAACAAACAAACAAACTCTTCAGCTTTATAATAATAGTATAGATTATATTACGAAAAATAATAACTAGCTTCTTGTTTATATATTCCTTACTTAAGTTATAATAAATCTGTAAAGAAGTACGTAGGTACGTCTTTTTAAGTTAGCTGGCTACATGTTGGCACTGTTATTTTTATTTCGTATAATATTTTTATTTTTCCGTAACTACATTTACCACCCATATTTTCTCTCAGAGAACCTTTATTTCTATTTCATTGCGAAATGGATCTTTGCTCGGCTACACTGCCCTTGTTTACAATCACCGGGGTTGCCAATAAATCAGTATCGAGAAATAAATGTTATTGGTCGTATGATTGATTCGCCGTCGACGAGGTGTCGGCGCTCCTTACGCTAACTCTTTACTTATACGAGTACACACGTGGGCTTGATTTGTTTACTTAACAAGGAGAATAGCACTCAAATCCTACTATAATATTATAAATGTGAAAGTTTGTGACGATGTATGGATGAATGGATGGATGGATGGATGTTTGTTACTCTTAAACGTAAAAACTACTGGATGGATTTGGATGAAACTTTGCAGTAATATAGGTTTTACATCAAAATAACACATAGGATACTTTTTACCGGGGGATAACATCTCATTCCCACGGGAAACCGACTTCCACGCGAACGGAGTCGCGGGCGGCCACTAGTCATAATATAAATTATAAAGAAGGTCTATTTAAGAAACAGTTGGAAGTAGATACTGAGAAGATAAGGGGAAGGTAGCAACGTTTTATTTTAGAAATACACACACACAAAAATTAATTGAACAGGTGTATCCAATAAATATAATATGTATTTAATTTAAAGGATTATAACTTTACGCTATGTACACGTAAAGATGTATAAGGACAATAAATATAACGAAACCATTTATTTAATCGGAAAGTTTTTATACATTACACCATAACGCTGTTCATTAGATGAAAAATGTATGATGAAAAAAATCTTAAGTAGTTTTTTCTTTGTTTTGTAAACAAGTGTAGCAGCCGCGCCCGCGTCGACAACGACTCCTGCGATGGAGTTCCCGTGTTGTCAGGTAAACACGTTCGTGGCGGCGCGGGCGCGTAATGAACTTTTTCAATTCAAACGCGAGCCTTCCATTTGATTCGCACAAAGGCCGCGGTAACGCGATGCGGCCACAAACACCTTCAGGGGTTCAGCGGACGAGCAGTTTTATAGTCGTAATGCTTATGAATTTGTGTTATAGTTTTTGGACTGACTTCTTTCCATAATATCCATGATGTAATCATAATAAAAGAAACTGATTCTAAACATAAATTCCAATTCACTTAAATTGCTTTAACACTAAACAACTAACATCCGACTAATTTTCACATTTCGGATTATGAAACAAGTTATTAAATACATCTTCGAAATCCTTTTCATTTAACTCAAAACTTAGTTGGAGTGTAATTAGCATATAAACGCCCGTGTGCCGCGTCCCGTAACTCAGTACGTGAGAGCAATGCATTTATGATATTCATGAGCGTATGTCTGTGTTTTTTGTGTCGAAGCACGTTTGTATGCATCTGTATGTTGCAGCACAACTTCAGAAATGAGCACTCTCCGACGAAATAAACGAGACACCGAGATGCGAAGGAAATCCATTGCGAGCAAGTTTTATCTGTGGGCGCTTGGCGGTGAACGCGTTTATAAGAATGGGAATAGATTGATCTGAGTTTTGTTCGCTTGGAGACGGAGTTTTGGTCGATTGTTTTTTTGTTTTTGATGATTGAAATAAAAACAAATTGCTGGAACACGATGGATAACTAGATCTTTGTTGTTAACGCGTTTGTGTAACAAGCAAAGAAGTGTTGCCATGAGGCAGATTAGGAGTTATCTTGTTATTCAAACTGTGTACCGCACCGCACAGTTACATCTAACCACAACGAGTGATAAACCATATAATTATAAATATTCTGGAATTTAAAACATGTATTGGCTATAATAATTCTCCAAATTACATTTATTGACAAAAACTGTACCTAATATAGATAAGGTTAAATGTTTTCGTCAATTTCCACAACCCCCTCCAACTTACGGTTGAATATATAAAAAAACTTTATATGATATTCGTCCAACAAGCTGTTATATTAACCTTTAATAATAAGTTGATATGTTGAAGGATATCTCTAGTGGAGTATTATTACTGCTACCGATCCTACTGTACGAATATTTTCCAATTTGATTAGGAACGTATCGGGGTCACGTGATATACAGGAATCATATTATTATGGCTACTTAGAGTTAATATCTAGTTCAAGAGTTAATATGTGATGACCTAGATGTTATATCAAAGTATATCACAAGGTAATCCTACACTTCTGATGGTTTTGACTGTGGCTGGTGTTATATCATTGAAAAAAAAAACGCAAAAATATATTGTCCTCTAAAAAGTATAGTAACAATTTTGCGTAGTGTTTGTTTATCAACTGAATGGAAAATGTAGAACACTTTAAATACGTAACCCACATCATGCAAAAATGTAAAGTTCAGAATATAATTTTGTGGAAGAGTAGATGACTCATAAATGATACCTAAGTGATTAAAACCAACGTTTTTGTTGTTGTTGAGTGCATATGTGTAAAATGTATTATGGTAGTGGCACTTAACAGAATAACATCTCAATCGAATAGGATCATTGGTTACGGATTAACGTATATTTTTGTATAAATTTGTAAAATAATATCTAAGGGCCAACACGAAATAACCGTCCAAGCCTATAATTTCGTGGAACCCGATGTCCTACAAAAGCTCTCTATAACTAATGTTATTTATCCAGCTGACTACAGCCTCCCACATTTGATTCCAACATTGTCCAATCGAGCCATCGGCTAATTAACAACCACCTCCACATTGTTCGCTACAAAAACACTCCAACATTCAGTTATTTTCCAGCGATTACTCTTTAATTGGACGTAACAATAACATTCACATTCCGATTTTCAATTATTCTAAAATATTGGGATTCTGTTATTGGAGATAATATTTACTGACGGGCTTGCGCTGTTGCGATGAATCCTGCTGTCCTACTACCAACTAATATTATAAACGTGAAAGTTTGTGAGTATGGATGGATGTATGGATAAAAACTACTGGACGGATTTTTATGAAACTTTACAGTAATATAGGTTATACATCAGAATAACGCATAGGGTACTTTTCACCGCGGGAAAACATCTCATTCCCCGCGAATAGAGTCGCGGGCGGCCACTAGTGAAAATTAAAGCTTAATTTTGCAAACTTTTAAAAGCGAAGTTTTTCAATAAACACAGCAGTATTTTCACTAATAAGTTAATGATAATCCAATGGATTTTATAATTTACTTCTCCATTTGGGTTTCGCACATGCAATTAACTAATGCGATTTAATTATGTGCTAAAAACCTATCTAATAATAATAATAACAGACAATATAATATATGTGACATATTATGTCCCATTAGTTGAGCACAGGTCTCCTCGTAGAGCGAGTCGTAATCCACCAAATTAATTACTTTTACATTTAAATCGGTGCCTGGTTCTGAAAAAATAAGCAGATGAACTTACAAGATGAGAGAAATTGAATATGATTTTATAAGAATACCATGTAGCTACAAAATTTGGAATAATTTTGAAACCGTTAGAAACTTCACGTATAAATAACTTTTTTTTTAGATGTCTTGAATACAATGTGGTAAGTTGCTAAAGTGCATACAGAGTTGAAAAACATTCTTGCATCCAGTAGTCACATTCACACACACTAACGTAAATAATATACTATTTCACTACTACTTCTTAATATTAATAAATATAGCGGGTTAGGTTGCAAAAAAAAAAATATGGTTTTACACTTGTTTACAAAAATATTTAGGTTATGTTTGATACTTATTACAAAATGTTGATTAAAAAAAAAATAATCATTACAGCCTATATTAAAAAATTACAACAACAAAAACTGATATATTTTAACACCTGCTTTACTTCTTAAGGTTAGTTGTAGCTTAAGTATTCGTTTTCACAATGAAAAGAAAAATTTAAGCTAGCCAAACATAAAAAAGATCCGGGGATTGAAAAATGTGTTACTTACGTACTTACATTTAATAAACACTTAAATAAAATACTATTAGTATTTAATATACTCTTTCCTGTTTTCAATAACCGCAAGAAGCGCGCGCCGTGAAATTGATCCAACGTTAAACTATATTTGGACAAATCTTCCTCTTCAACTTCTACACTTCCAGACACTTCCATTGGTAGCCAATGCCTCTGTAGTTTTGTCATTCCGCAGGTCCCATCTTTGAACCATCAATTCCCATAGATTTAGGTTATGTCGGTGTTTTGATAACACTTTTGAAAACCAATTCTCGTAAGAAATTTGAGTTCTATTATACCATATATTCTGCATTTCTATAATACGCATTCTGTCTGGCATACTAATATTATTCAATCAATGTATGATTTGTTATTGTTATGTTCGTTTTACCCTCAAATTGTGGCGTTCGTAAGAATAGCTCAACTTGTTTTTTAAGATTACAAGCATTAAAGTTTAAGCTTAAGTCTTTTACGTTAAGGTTGAAAATAATTTGTAACATTTAATGTCAATGTGTGTGTAAATTGTATGCAAGCAGTTATAGACCTTACACTCTGTATGGACTTTTGCAACCGACCGTACATAATTAAAATCAAATCTTCTGTTTAGATATTATTTAAATATTTATATTAGGTCGAGTATACAGGGTGTTTGGAGGTTGAGTAGCCAAATGAAAATGGTGGATAGGTGAGGTTATTAGCTATTTACTTCCACTTATTAAATTTCATTTTGGTTCAATTTTTAGAATTTATTCGATTTTTAAGATTTTCTTAAAAAAATCCCCGATTTTGTCATTAAAAGTCCAATATAATTTTTATTTACTGTCGGAACCAAACGAAAATAGTTTTAATTTAAAGCCTAATACTGTTTTATTCAGATGAAATCATAAATTAACACAAATCATCTCATATAAAGTTACAGTGGGTTCATAAACTTCGCGGAACCAGTGGGCAAAAATGTTCAGTCAACTTTGCTACGAAAAAAAATTAAAAAATATAAAAGTTTGAAAATTTCATTTGCTTTTAAAAACTTCTACACTTAATACACTTTATAATGATATGCTACATGTAACATAAATAATTAGAAATCTCAACAGAAAGAGTAAGTTAGTCCTCAAAGACGCCTGGTAAGGAAGGTACAAACCCGTTAAACTACGTATGTAGTTAAAAACTTCGGTCTCATTCTAACAAAGCTATGCCTATTGGGTTATCTATTTTGTCACTAGGTAACACTTATCTTGTTTGCGACCTCATGTATAAAAAAATGTTTTTATTTTCTGACTGAAGATTGTTGTTGGCCCATATGAAAACTTTATAGCTTCACCGAACTATGCGACCACTAAGGCCACCTAGTTGGATGCAGACCTCAGTTCAGGGCGTCTCGATCATTTCCACTACACTTTTTCCCTTAGGGGCCTCTCTCTGAGAAGACCCAGCAAGAAACTCAACGGGGGTCGGATCTGATAGTCGAGGAAACCGGATATTGAATGCCGCACCTGCTGGTTGGAGCAGTGTATTTATAGGGAAGATTTGAAGCTGTTACCACTATCATGTCCACCGGGCCGGTGCGGCAGCGGGCGCGGGCTGGAGGAAGCAGATTGTTTCTTACGGTAATCTTTTGACGTTTGACGTTCGTTTGACGATTGTGATTGGTCGCCAACCATCCGCTCTTGCGAGGGTCGCAAAGAGCGGATGGTTGGGGTGGAGTAAAAGAAACTCCTAGATTCAGTCTCCGTGAACCGGTTCTACATGACTTGCAGCTGGTGAAATGATATTTGCTTGCATGCGAAAAGACCACGCTACCGTTGGATATGACTAGACAGACGAAAGTCAGATAGATAATAGCTTATTTTCAAGTGACATCTTTCACCAGCAAATTAAAAAAAAACAAAAAAAACTTGTAAAATGATATTTTCTTGCATGCGCAAAGGCCACGCTACCGTTGGTCATGACTTTTTTCAAGCAACATTTTACTCCGACTGTAGAAAAGTGTAGGTCACCGAGAATCTGCGCTAAGCGGAGTTAAACATGTGAAATAGTAGAATCCTCTTCTATTCGAGGCAAGAAAAGTGAAGAGGGAGTCGAATGAGATACCACAATAGGCATAGTTTTGTAAGAATGAGACAAAAGTTTTTAACTACATACGCAGTTTAACGGGTTTGTACCTTCCTTACCAGGCGTCTTTGAGGATTAACTTACTATTTCTGTTGAGATTTCTAATTATTTATGTTACATGTGGCATATCATTATAATGTGTATTAAATGTAGAAGTTTTTAAAAGCAAATGAAATCTTGAAACTCTCATATTTTTTTATTTTTTTTCATAGCAAAGTTGACTAAACATTTTTTTCCCACTGGTTTCGCGAAGTTTATGAACCCACTGTAACTTTATTTGAGATGATTTGTATTAATTTATGACTTCATCTGAATAAAACTGTATTAGGCTTTAAATTAAAACTATTTTCGTTTGGTTCCGACAGTAAATAAAAATTATATTGGGTTTTTAATGACAAAATCGGGGATTTTCTTAAGAAAATCTTAAAAATTGAATAAATTCTAAAACTTGAACCAAAATGCAATTTAATAAGTGGAAGTAAATAGCTAATAGCCTCACCTATCCACCATTTTCATTTGGCTACTCAACCTCCAAACACCCTGTATATTACCGTCAATAATTCATATCAAAATTTCAATAAAAATGTCTACCGATTATTTGAGTTTTTAATCCCGTGTCGGATCTGTATTAGGATTCGTCCAGAGGAAGTGTCATTTATCAACGGATATTTTCATTGTTATTACAACGAGGACCTCCCTCCACCCGCCTGCCGCCGCCGGGGGAGGTTCCATTTTTGAATGAAATTAAAAAAGTTTCCGCATCCGGTGATCGGGGCCGCGATAGATCGCTGGAGGGACACAAGTCAGCTCTTTAAAAACAAATATCAAGGGACTTTTACACTCATTTCCATGTTTATTTGAATTTGAGTCGAACTTGATTTGTCGGTGCAGATGTGCGAGCGGAGGAATTAAATACTAACCTGTAATGGAGGTACTGAAGTCTAGCACGTGTTGTGGGCTTAGTATATTTAGAGTAAGATATTACTGTTTGTAGCTGAGTAAAAACGTTATAAAGCGTTGAAAAGATTTTCTACAACGTTTGCAGTTAATTTAAATGGAGTGGATGTTAAGTAATTGCGCAACAGGGTGTCGTAAGGTTGATCTAACGACGTCTCAGACAGAGGTCCATCAGCCTAGGCAGTGTTGCGGCAATGATAGGCCGCTGCCCTTCTTCGTCTACCAGGCTCTGCTTTATCAAAAACATCACCATTAAAAATTATTCTTCATATTATTATTTAAATTTAAAACTGTTTTTATATCACAGTCACAGTTACATTACTATCGTGACAATTGCCCAGCAGAATGCAAAATGTAATTAAGGCACTAGGTAGATTTATGGCGAGTTAATGATTTGTGCATAATTAGCAGCAAACCGAGTATGACTACTTAGATAATTGGAAAGCAATAACCTCAGTACTGGTATTGTAAGGAGGCCCTCGATCGCCCAACCAGCTGCAACCAACGTTGCTAATTTCCCTCAGGTGAACCGGAACGAATCGACTTATGAAACTGTTACACGCCCGATGAATTCCAACAATTCCACATTAAAAATCACCCCATCAACCTCTTTTTAATTTCTATAACGAACCCTCGGAGGAAGACCGATACGGCACGATTATTAAACACCAAATTTATAAAAATCAAACGAAAGATAAGTCTGGATGGAATTGTAATTCTAAGAAATGTACGTGGGCGGTTGATGTCTGTTTCCAACCGGGAAAGTATTTGAATAGGTCATCGATAAAAGAATTGCGGGCTTTTGGTTGTTTTTAAGTTATCGTGTTTTTTTTTGGCTGTTGAATTTTATTAAAGGTTTCGCGTAGATTCGGAATCGATGTTATTTATTATTTGTGTAAAGACGTACCCACAGAGTAGTGTGGATGCAGAGACCGCGGCGCGTGGCGTAGTGTAGAGTAGACAGCGCGCCGAGAGTGCATTTATTGCATTTTTGAGCAGCGTGCCCTCTCTCACTACTTGTAGTTAAATTTCTTCTGCAAACACAACACTATTCACAGAATAGAACTATCATTAAAAACCCAACTCATTTACGTTTTAAAATAATTTTAAATGCGAATTAAAATCTATTAGCCCTCGCCTCAATCAGCCCGCCCTTCACCTTACTGCTCCGATCATTCATCACAATTAAATGAAGTATTATTTCTGGAAATGGAAAGTCAGTAAGAACATAATTAAATTACTTCCAGTGTTTAGCCAACATCTTATTGTTTACGTTTCTAACTGAATGTTGTTTTACTGTTCCCGTCTTCTATGTTGTACCGACACTCTACTTTAGAATAGTTGTTTGGTGTTCAAGCTGCATACTCGACGTGCATTATAAATATCACTACATAGTATAAAACAAAGTCGCTTTCTCTGTCCCTGTGTCCCTTTGAATGCTTAAATCTTTAAATCTTCGCAACGGATTTTGATGCGTTTTTTAATAGATATAGTGATTGAAGGGTAAGGTTTATAACTATGTATAATAACATAGTAAAGGGAAAGGGGTAATACTCCGAATTAAACGCGTGCGAAGCCGCGGGCATAAGCTGGTTAATAAATAGTCTTCAAGTTTCTTAAACCCAAAGTTTTTAAAATCTGTCGCAAAATAATAATGTTTGCGTTAACAAAAATCCTCCGGTCATTATAAAATTATTTCGTGTTTTGTTGGTGTTTGACCGTTTTTCTTGGAAACTCTGTATCTTTATTCAATTTAATGGTAATGTGATTTGGGTGAGACATGATTGACGTTGAGAAAGCGGCTCTTGTGTCAAGACTAGGATTATGCTAATTATCTAGGTCTCAGAGTTAGTAACCTAATAGTTCGGGTAATATAAAAGACCAAAACAAGATTACATTATCCATTGAATAGTTAAGATAATAAATATGTTTCCTAAACATGCTAATTGAGCAATTGAATTACTATTCAAGACTTCAAGACCGTAAAGACGAATCAATAACTATGATGAAGAAAATCACATTAATCGAAACATACATTGATTTTTTTCTGAATTGTCTTGAAATGTCCCTATCTTCTTGTCTCCGTCTCTATCTTCTTACCATCTCCGACCACCCTTTAAATTTGTCAAAAATCAGACTTAACAGACGTCTAGGCAACACAGTTATAAATTAAAACATCCTGTGTACTTCTAACTAATTAACTGTTCTAGTTTCAGAAGTGTACCTCCTGTATACAAAATATTCTGTACAATATAATTAAATCCAGCGCGGCGTATACGGCGTGTTCCAAAACCGGTAAGTTGAAATTATCCCGCGAACAATGCGACAAGCAGGGAACTACAACATTTTCTTTGTTAAATACAACAAAATCTTAATTAGCAGCAGATGAAACGAATTTAAACCTCCGCTGCAAGACGCCGCTTGTTTGTATAAACCGACGATTTATAACGTTCTCGCTTATGTTGGCTTTCGTTGTCACAAACACGTTTTTTAAGATATTAAGTCCACGTTCCATGAAAACATGTAAACAAATTGTATAGTTGTATTAATAATGAAATAAAAAACTATTAGGAGTAGAAATAATCACGTTTAATTAATTCATAATTTTGTTTCACTAAAATTAAGTTTGAACATGTTTAATTTCAAAACATCATTGCCAGCAACAAAAAGTAGGATTGAGGTGATTGAACGTCAAGTGTCAGATTGACATCATCAATCCATTCCTGGCGGTTGAAGACGTGCGGTGTACTTTTTGAAAAATAAAGAAATCTATTTTAATCTGCCACAGAAGATAAGTATTTAATAATTTTAACATTGTAATTGTATTAATTAAAGTTGTAGGCTTAAATTATCTTAATATTGTTTAGTTTTGTCAGTAACAAAGTAATGTTGTAGATCCCAAGGTTTTTCTTGTCTTGAACATAAATTATACCATGTTAAACCTCTCTCATGTTTTATTTAACTTACCTAATAGGATATTTCTTAACATTTCAGAAGTGGGATCACCACTATGCCGAAACGAGGTCGTGAGATGAAGAGGAACGATTTCGTAGTTGAAGATTTGTCTGCCGATGCCCCGGACCCCAAACGCTGGCGGCCATGGCGTTCTAAGGAAACAACAGCGGAGCCGAATGACGACTACGCAACAGGAATAGTTTCTGAATCCTATATTGTACCACAAGTTTCCGGTAAGACGGTTCCACATAATTTTTTTGATAGTTCTCTGGCGAAGGCTGATATAATACCCTTGTTCGACCCGGAGCAATCTGATATGTTTGCTAAGCAGTGGATAAATAAAATTGATCAGTTAGCTGCCATCCATAACTGGCCCGAAAACACAAGGAGTCTTTATATGCAGTCCCGGTTGAGTGGAATGGCACGAGTTTGGCATTCTTCATTACAAAACTATAATTTATCGTGGGACGAATGGAAGCGAGAACTTTTCGTTGCTTTTCCTCAAAACTTAGATTACGCAGAATCTCTTCGCGACATGCTATCTAGAAAGAAAGGTATTAATGAAACAATGGCTCAATATTTTTACCAAAAGAATGCCATGCTCACCAAACTAGACATAACGGGGGAAAAAGCTGTAGCTTGTTTAATCGACGGACTTCCGATGTTCATGAAAGCTCCAGCCCGAGCAGGAAACTTTCCTACTCCCAGTGATTTATTTTCTAAATTTCTTGCCATGATGGAGGACAAACAAAAAACAAATCAAGTTATTCGGCCACGGCCTGAGCAAATTAAACTTGACCCAAACCCTAACAACCCTAGGGATTTAAGAAGAACGTTTAATTGTTTTTTATGCGGCGAGCAAGGACATGCCGTTAGACGCTGTCCGAAAAATGCTTCAAGGCCCATTTGTAGCCACTGCAATAAAACTGGCCATACAATTGATAATTGCTGGAATAAAGCTACAACATCAACAGTGTCAGGCAAGCAGGCATCGAACAACACGTCCGTCAGTATGGTATTGCCTCAGGTAGATGAAACTTATTTTATGCTAGTCACTTTAAATGAAGTACCTGTCCGAGCCTATTTTGATTCTGGTGCAAAGATAAACGTTGCTAATACGAATGTCTCTAAACGATTAGGTTGCCAACTTACTCCATGCAATTACGTTGTTGGTGGATTTGGGGGTAGCTGCGCCAAGGCCATAGGCCAACATAACGTAACTTTAAAATTTAATGATATAAATTTAAACACAATTATCGTTATTGTCGACTATGGGAGTAGTCATCCCGAGCTTATACTAGGACAACCGGTTATAAATGACCCTCTTATTAAGTTCACTGTCACAGGAAATATCATGCGTGTGGAAAAACAACAATCGCCCTCAAACGATGTACTTACAGATCTTTTTTCTATTGGTGAAATATATCCACGTGAAAAATCCGTTAAAATTCTTTGCTTGGAGACAGTTTCTATTCCGCCCTTAAGTGCCATGATTATACCCGTGGCTTGTGAAGGTCTTAGTTCCGATCACGCGATTTTCATTAATGAATGTCATCGGTTTTTTGACGATAAAGACTATCACATCCCAGCAACAGTTATATCCCCTGAGCATGGATTATTGAAAATAACGAATTCGACCAAAACTTCACTATTAATAGAACGCAATACACTAATAACTAGAGGTACAGCGGCACTAGATGTAGTTAATGAATCCGCGAGTAATAAAATAGAACCCGTTAGTGAAATATTTTCTATTGATGTTAATGAAATTCAATGCGAGTCTACTAACCCCAACGTAATTATGAAATTAAAAGAGTTACTTTTGGAATACGCTGATTGTTTTTCTTCAAATACGGGAGAGTTAGGCTGCACAAATAAAATTAAAATGAAAATAGATCTTAATTCTGAGAAACCGGTTTGTTATAGACCTTATAGGCTTTCGGAAGCTGAAAAGTTAGTTGTTAGAAACAAAATAGGAGATTTATTGCGAAACAACATAATTCGCGAATCCAACTCGCCATTTGCCAGCCCTATAGTATTAGTGCGCAAAAAGGATGGCGATTATCGCCTTTGTGTCGATTTCCGTAAATTAAACAACGTAACAGTAAAAGACCGATACCCTTTACCAATCATAGAGGAACAAGTAGAAAAGCTAGGCGGAAAACGTTATTTCACTTCCCTAGATATGTCCCAGGGGTTCTACCAAATTCCCCTTGAAGATGACTCAATCCCTAAAACCGGCTTTATTACACCTGAGGGGCATTATGAGTTTCTACGTATGCCCTTCGGCCTAGCTAATTCTCCCAGCGTTTATCAGAGGCTCATGGACAAAATTTTAGGATCACTACGTTACGACAAAGTTTTACCTTACATGGACGATCTATTGATTGCTTCTACAACAGAGCTTGATGGGTTGGATACACTACGTACCGTTTTGGATATTATTAGAGACGCGAATCTGACATTAAATATTTCTAAATGTAAATTCCTTCAACGTGAAATCCAATATCTGGGATATGATATTAGTGAATCCGGTATTCGTCCTGGGTCAAAAAAGATTGAAGCGGTATTGAGGTTTCGCGAACCTAGTAATATACATGAGCTGCGTATGTTCTTAGGCCTTACTAGCTATTTTAGAAAATTTGTAAAAGGGTACGCTCTAATTGCTCATGACCTGTACAAGCTTTTAAAAAAGGATTCGTTATGGACTTGGGGCGACGAACAACGCTTAGCATTTAACAAACTCAAAGACATTCTCACGTCGCGACCAATATTATCCTTGTATAATCCGAGCGCGGATACGGAAGTGCATACGGATGCATCAAGTAAAGGCATTGCGGGCATTTTACTTCAGCGTGACGGTAATGAATTGAAGCCTGTTGCATATTTTAGTAGAAAGACTTCAAAAGAAGAAGTTTTTTACCATTCCTATGAACTAGAATGCCTTGCGGTTGTAGAGTCACTTAAAAGGTTCCGTATTTATCTGGCGGGAATCGAATTCAAGGTTGTAACCGATTGCACGGCTGTAAGACAAACATTCGAAAAACGCGATTTATTACCAAGAATTGCTCGTTGGTGGCTAAGTATACAAGAGTACAATTTCACGGTAGTCCATCGTCCTGGCTCCATGCATAAACATGTAGATGCCCTTAGTCGTGCCCCTATAGAAAACTATGAGTCAACTATACTCGTTCTGGACCTTCTCGATTGGGTCGTTTGCATGCAAAATCAAGATCCACGTATTTGCGTTATTAGGGATAAGTTAGAGAACAATATAAATGATCCAGATATTCAGAATAATTATATATTAAAAGAAAACAAAGTCTATCGTAAATGCTTTAATAATCAGTACCGGCTTGTCATTCCTAAATATTGCAAATGGAATATTATGCGGAAGTATCACGATGACATAGGTCATCCTGGGTTAAAGAAATGCGATAAACTTATTAAAGAACATTGTTGGTTTCCCGGGATGACCAGGTTTATACGAAAATACGTAGACGCTTGTATGGATTGTGCATTTAAAAGAGGCCAATATGGAAAAAAAGAAGGTGAATTACACCCAATCGAAAAGATTGACATACCCATGGACACTTTACACATAGATCACGTTGGACCGTTCTGCAAAAGCCGTAAAGGTCATTCTTACTTGCTTGTGGTAGTAGACTCGTTCACCAAGTTTGTTTGGGCCAAGGCTTGTAAAACCACAAAGTCCGTCGAAGCAATAGAGAAGCTTCAAGCTATATTTAGCGAATTTGGATACCCACGAAGGATTGTATCGGACCGTGGAACTGCTTTCACGAGTAAGACATTCCGTGAATTTTGTTTGAATAATAAAATCAAACATGTAATGAATGCTGTTGCCTGCCCGCGCTCCAACGGACAGGTTGAAAGATATAACCGTACGATTATTGAGGCAATAAATAAAAGTACCACTGATGAGGTGAAATGGGATCTATGCTTAGAAAAAGTTATATGGGGTATGAACAACACCATAAATGCCACCACCGGATTTCCGCCATATAGAGTTATGTTCAAGGCCAGTCGAAGCCATGTGCAGGGCGTCGGGAACGACACTATTGATTCGGAAGAGACTACTAAAGATATTACGGAAAAAGTAAATGAAAATATTAAAAAGACAGCAATGGAGATGAAGAAACGGTTTGATGCAAAAAGGAAACCTCCTATGAAGTATAAAGAGAAGGATCTTGTATTGTGGGAAAAATCTGAAGCTGGTAATAAGGATGCGAGACGGAAACTTAAAGAAAAATTCAGTGGACCTTATATGATTCAGAAATGTCTTGGCAACGACAGATATGTCATAACTGCTCTAAAGGGTGTCAAGGGCTATAAAAAGTTTACAGCCGTGGTATCATCAGATGCACTTCGGAGATTTGCTAGCGATACTGATAGCGAAAGTGGATCAAGCGATTCGGTAGCCGATAGTACTGAGGAGTTAATAGACCTGCTAGAAGGATAAAATAACGCGGCAATAACATCTTGAATGGTAATTTATTAGATTTGGTAAAGTACCTATTGAAGGAAGGAAGTTCTACAATGGAACGAAATTCGTTGGGTGAAATTTTAATTGCGGGACATAACATGTCAAGTTGATTCTGAATGAGGGCCGTAATCTGTTAAATAGATTGCGAATGAGGGCCGTAATCTGTTATATAGATTGCGAATGAGGGCCGTAATCTGTTATATAGATTGCGAATGAGGGCCGTAATCTGTAATATAGATTGCGAATGAGGGCCGTAATCTGTTATATAGATTGCGAATGAGAGCCGTAATCTGTTATAGTAAAGATTGCGAATGAGGGCCGTAATCCGCTGATTACGATTGAATAGAATTGGGCCGTGATCGATTGGCTGTCCCTTTATCTATATTGCACTTTAAAATAACAGGATGTAAGCCAATGGATTACGATTGAAATACGACGACGAATAATGATAATTGTGTCTGTTATGTTTATGTATGATCTGTGTATATACCTATGTGGTTGTAAGCGTATGTGTGTCTATATATTAATATTTTGATGCATGTAAATATTTGTGTATATAATGTGTGTATGTGTGTACATATGTGTATGTGTGTATATACTTGTATGTATATGTATATATGTGTATCTATATATATGTATATGCACATGGGCCGTTGCTAGCTGGTTAATCCTATTAAAGATTAATTAAGTTGGCAGCGATTGAAATGATTGAAGATTGTTGTCGAATAATTATTGTTTCCTAATTATTATTATTTTTCATTTGCAGGGACGCAAATGAGGGTCAGGATGGACGATTATTAGGAGTAGAAATAATCACGTTTAATTAATTCATAATTTTGTTTCACTAAAATTAAGTTTGAACATGTTTAATTTCAAAACATCATTGCCAGCAACAAAAAGTAGGATTGAGGTGATTGAACGTCAAGTGTCAGATTGACATCATCAATCCATTCCTGGCGGTTGAAGACGTGCGGTGTACTTTTTGAAAAATAAAGAAATCTATTTTAATCTGCCACAGAAGATAAGTATTTAATAATTTTAACATTGTAATTGTATTAATTAAAGTTGTAGGCTTAAATTATCTTAATATTGTTTAGTTTTGTCAGTAACAAAGTAATGTTGTAGATCCCAAGGTTTTTCTTGTCTTGAACATAAATTATACCATGTTAAACCTCTCTCATGTTTTATTTAACTTACCTAATAGGATATTTCTTAACAAAACATTTATTTCATTATTAAGTAACTTAAATACATTCGATGAAAGTCAAAATATCGATGATCAGCTTATCATCAGTAGGCCGAGGGAAAAAGCTGGCGGAAAAAAACTCGGCAGTCTTTTGTCCAACACCGAATAAACAATATCAAGGCATAAGCTTAATTAAGTCAGATTTTCCGAACTGTAGTTAATTGTTTAAACAAAATTTATTTTCATCGCCGTTTAATGTTTAACTAATGGAAAAGCAAACCATTAATTTTTCCTACGATTTAATGCTGTAGTGAGTCCTTACTTACCGCCGGGGAATATTTAAAAAGAACGCGTTACTTAACTGAATCTCTTATGTATTAGTTAGTTCTTGAATATTTTTGCTTTGCACGGAGAAGTTTGTGAGTTGGCGTCGACTTGCTAACTTTTAAATTTTAATACTTTTTTCCATCAATGACGAAAGTTTACCCCGCGACGGTTCTAAAAGGAATTTTATATTCTGTAATATCTACTAGCGCTTTAGTTGGCATTAAGACGCTATTTTTTTAAAGTATGAATTCCATTACTAGTATGCTGTGGAAAGAAGCCATGGCTGAACGACCTAGTATTTTTAAAATTGGATAATACTTAATGAAGTATAAACTATAAAATTCCTGTTAATACTTTTGAATATTAAATTTTATGCCTGATTATATGTATTCCAATACATATTATACTGGTAAATGTATTCCATATTGAAACAAATTTCATCAAGCTTTTAAAATGTTTTCACTTATTCGGTGTGTATTTAATTCTAAGAAATTTCTATCTAACTTCGTTATTTTTATAGATTAACTAGCTTTTGCAAAGCAAAGCTACGGGTTGCATGCGTTAAAATCGGAGTAAAACCCCTTTCCCTATACTATGTTGTTATACATATAAACCTTCCTCTTGAGACACATAGACGGTAGAAACTTTGTTTTATACTATGTAGTGATATCCATGCTTCTTTTAGTCTGTCTAGTTTACATTTAACTATATACTGTAACATAATCACTGTCATAGCCGCATGTACTCCAAGTTTGAAATCGTATTGACTATCGAGTACATAACCAAATTACTGGAGGTTAAAGGTCCCGCGTCTTTTGTCCGCGGGGGGTCGGCCGGACAAGTTGGGGCAAGTTCGGGCAAGTCCGGGGGAGTTTCGGGAAGTTTGCACGACTTGCAGCAATTTGCACGACCTCTTACGATGACTTCAGTAACTCCGGTGTCGGCGGACATCGATTGAGCTAATCGCACGCGCCGCTCGCGACTCTAATGGTGCGGTTCAGATTTTAGATACGATTTCGATGGAAAGAGCAGTTGTTCGGAGTTTGATAAGGCTTAACACGTCTGTTTGTGGAAGTTTGTCCTATCTATTCGTAATTTATCATTCGTGCAAGTTTACGTATAAGTGTTAATAAACATACAGTTTAGATTGTCCGGGTTACTCATGGTGAGGTTGGTGGTTGACATGGCCTACCCTCAAAACCGCCCTGAAAGGTTGATCAGTTAGAATATTAACATATTTCGTTGATCTTTGAGCTTCCGTAAACTCTAAATTTAGTTGCTGTAAGCAAAATCTAAACTATGGAAGTCAAAATAACCAATAAATTTAAAGTTCAATAAAATTAATAAAAATCCTAAGTTGAATTATTTCAATCAACTGGATCTTAAGTTGATTAAAAGTTTATCAGTCCTTTAGCAAATGCGAGTTCGAGTATCAGTTAAACTAAGTTACACTGAGGTCAGCGCTCTATCTAGTTAATTTAAGTGCACAGTTTGATATTTCATATTACATATAAATAACTTTTTTCGTGTAGATATCTGTACATTCGCTACTCAATCCAATTCCACGTACAACTCTACAACAAAGTTAAATTAACCGCTTCACTTCCCACCACGAAGTCGATCACACAATCCTCACGTTACATGGCGTATCTCACTTCTTGTTTCCCGGCGTACGGTCTCGCGGCAGAAGGGAGTAACTCCGGCGCGCGCGCACCGCTGGGCTCATCCGGAACTTGGTGCTCACTGGGATCGTGCTCATTGAGAACTTATTTAGTGCTCACTGAGCCGAGCGGCAGGTTAACTCATTGTTTGAGATACGACGACTGTTAGCTGTCAGGTCGGCTGCAGACAGATTTTGGGCACCTGATGAGTTGGTTCCAGTTAGTTTAAACGAGAGTGTTCCATTATAAAAAAAGTAACCATAACCAGTCATATTAATTGTGTAATTGAATAATTAGGATCAATAGTACGATGTGTTTGCCATTTCATTTGTCTATAATTAGCTAGTTTTTCTAAAATCAATCAGATTATAAGTTAATTGGAAGTTTTGAGTTTACTTTTACCGCATTCGTGTCTTTTATATCGGGGTTTCAATGTTGAATTTCAATTCCTTTAATTAAATATTCAACGTTAAATTCTTACAAGGCGTTACCAGATGAAGCAGATGTTTTAGTATTTAATATAAACGGCGGCAGTCGACTATAACCTTTTTAAGGTTGCCGTAAAGTTACAAGTGGATTAAAAAGTTTTGTAATTATATTATCTACGCTAAATTTATAATATCATCGTTACCTAAGTAAATAAAAATATTTTAAAAGTAAACAAGAGTTTGTAAAACCCAACAGTTTGGTAATGAAGTCGCAAGGTAAAGTGGCCAGCCGACATAGTAATGAACTTATTAACAAAACAAAAATCGCCGAGAGTACCTTGCAGGGTCCTCGTTTCGGGATTTTAAAACGTTTCAGTAAAAAGGTCCTCTATCCGAATTGGTAGTAAAAATTCAAATTAGGCCGCTGGATACCGCTCCAGAGGCAAGTGTCACGAATTTTTAATTAGTCAAGACTAGCTTATTCCCTGCGGCTAAAGGTAGGTTTAATATTTCCTCGACAAGTATTAATTAAAAGGCTTCCTGTAAATATTTTAATACTTAAGTCGGTCCCGAGGACCCCGTAACCCTCTACAGGTTAACGCAGAAATTAATCTCTTTGACTATTCTTTAAAAATACGGCAGCGCTCAGGGACCGAATAAAATATAAGACTCCCGCGACGAAATGGAATTTTGTTGAATTTATAATGTATTTCAGGTGAAAGGAGTGTTTCGAGTTCGAAAGTTAAAAAGAATTGGAGTTTTCGCCTAACGAATGTTTTTCCTTTGGCCGGTCGTTGGCGAATCTCTTCAATGAGGCAAGTCGCGAGCAATGCAGTCGAATTGTGAAATCTTTGAAGTCCAAATTGTAGTTGGCTCCGTTTAGTTGTTGGGGCGCGAAGTTTGCGAGTTGTGTGGAGGGCCAACTTCGGATAACTTCTGTGGGAGGAACTTGTCCTCGGGAAGGCCTGGCGGGGGTGAGGCCGGCGGGGGGGAGGCCGGCGGGGGAGCGGGGGGGGGCAGTAATTTGCGGATACCGCAGTGAAGGGCAGCAATTTGCTGACCGGAGTTTACCTCTCAACTTGTGAATAGAGCCGATTGTCGCTGACATCAGATAAACATCGATAATTAGTAATTCATCGAAATTAAACAAAATTTATAAAGAGGTAAATTTGGATGTTTGGGTAAACTTTATGATTATTTAATTGATACAGAGATAGACACAGAATATACTTATTGAGTGCGAAATATAATAATACAAATAGAAGTTCTATGTAAAAAAAGCAAGCTTATTTAAAAGGTATTTCTGACAACTTTTTTGATTATCTACCTCTTGGATACATAAACTTGAATGTAAAAGCGATTTAGTCTCTCAACTGACTACTTAAAGGCCGTAATAGGCAATAGGAGCTTCATTGACTTCCGGCGAGGCCCTCTGCGGTCATATCCGGCATTGCGCCTCAGTACCAAGGAAATTAACTAAAGTACTACACTTCATGGTATCAATACGATGAGAGACGCCGGTACAACTCTGTTGCGAAAACTTAACTTAATTCACTTTTCGAAAAAACGAATGTTCAAGCGGTATTAAAAACACGTTCTTCACTAATAGCCGCTCCCGATATTCCAACTGTAGTTAAAACCTCGGTAACTGAAACTGCTCGTTTTGTTTTTGTGTCGTTTGATCTATAGGTTTCTGTTATTCCTATTTTTCCATATCAACAGCTATGTGTCATAGTTTATTGAAATGCAAATCCACGCAAAAATCCAAGTAAAAATATTACAAGGCTTCAATGGTGAGAAGATTATTAAGAACAGCCGTAATTCGAACCGTAGGTACTTTAGCCTAAATAACAAACTGATATCCAATTAATGCTATTGTATTTATATAAAATTAAATTCGTTAACCAAACCTCGTGTTCCAGCCCTTGTCGTTAAATATCCGAGTGAGTTTGCCCGGTAGGGTGGCGCGTGCGCAGTCCTCGGACGTAATGTGGATCCAATCGACGGTGACGTCATTAATGTTAACTCATCTGATTTGACTCTCTGAATACAGTTGTATGTGCTAAGTAATAATGATACAGGTTTAAGTGATAAACCGGTTACTTTTTACTTCTTTGTCGGTCTATACAGGGTGTAAAAAGACTAACTGCCAAAAACGAAAACTGGGTATTGCTGGAGGGGTGGACACGTCTCATGCTTTTAACAAAAAAACGTTTTGTCATATATATTATTTTCTCAGTTTACCTAAATTACCTGTTAAACTATCAGTTTTTTTGGTCTGCAATGTTTGCAAATCATCGGCCTTTTGTCACTAGCTGATGACATCACTTTTCAATCGTTTCTGCCATAAAATACACCGGCTGTTGCAACACTGTGCAACATGTGGTTTTATTTAAAGTAGCACGAGCTTTGCGTTAAGGTCATTATACAAATGCCACACAACAACGCAACCATTGCCCTTCAGGCACTTTCCAGACTTAAGAATATGGACTATACATACGTAAATATATCGTTGATCCTAGATCAGGATACCGGCCATACAAATATTGTTTTGTATCCCAATTTAAGTAAAAATTCTCTTAAAACATCTTACAATTAAATATTTAGTATTTAATTTGTCTCGCAACCTGATTGCAATTAAGCGCCTTTCATTAAATTAAAACTAAGTAATTGAAATGCTCGTTATAAATTGTGCAAATAATTTAAATAAAAGAGAAAGGTATGACCGGTGGTACGTTGGCGTTTTTTGACTTTTTGTATAAGAGCAGTCGTGGCCGAGCGGTTAAGGCGTCTGACTAGAAATCAGATTCCCTCTGGGAGCGTAGGTTCGAATCCTACCGACTGCGAAAATTTTTTACATTACCTAAATAACTATACATAAAAAGAAAAACAAAATATGAATGATTGCCTGGCGACATCTCTACTCATTTAAGGTTTTAACTTCATCTTATAGTTATTTTTAATGTTGAAAAGGGGTTATAAAAAGCGATTATATGATTTAGGCAGCATATATATTTGCAACAAAAAAGGATAAAAGTTGTAACCTTTGTTCTGCGTCTAATGCTTTTTTAAATAAATATATAGGTATAAATAAGTTCGCTTGTGTTGCAGTCAAGGTTGCGACGCAAGATTTCACCATTGGACGTTGGCTAATTAATGGATTAGTTTTAATTATATATTTTTATAAATAAATTACACCATAATTTTAGTTTAATAACGATTTATAAAAGAGATAACAATAAAAAAATTAGTCAAAATATGTGCCTCTTGAAGGTTTAAAACATACATTATTATAAGTGTGCTCTTTAAATATAAAATAAAATAAAGATGCATTTATAATCCAGTGCATTATATATGTAAAAGCTGACCATTTGATTTACATTTTGCCTTTTTCATCTTTGTAAAACCAGACTTTCGTTATTAATTTAAAAATTTCGGCAATCGGCCATTTCATTTTCCTGGTACAAAATTAGTAGTGGGTGTATTATTGTTTTCCATCGTACATTCGATGTTGGTTTCTCTGGTCGCTGAAACTTTTCCACATGAAGTGAGGTACACGCGCACAGAGTGCTCGTCCGACCGCTGCAACGTCACTCCGGCTGCCGGCCACTGCCATCCACAAAGACTTCACGCACGAAACATGGCATTTATCACTCGAATGGTGGAAACTGAGTTGATATTGCACTAATTGTGTCAGTATTGGCACAACGTACTTACAGACAAATATTTACAAATAAGCAATGAAGATACTTTGAAAGTAGACGGGAAAATAAATATCTAGTCGTTTTCTTTGTAACTGCTACTTATTCTATGTATTAAAAACAAACTTTCAAACAACATCACTCTAAGAACACAAACTACAAATAGATTTATCGTCTTTAAAAATATCAACGATTGCAATAAGTTTGTCTATGTAGTTGCGAAGTAGAAGGAGATGTTTCTGTGAATGAAAGGCGGAACTTTGCGCACACACTCTGCTGTGTAGAGAAGAAAGTTTGTGAGTCGAGGCGCGAGGCGAGGCGAGGCGAGGCGAGGGGCGGCCAATCATTCACAAGTTGCAAATAAGTGCGGAGTTGGCACGGATTGCGGACTCGCCAAGAATCATTAATGAGCTGCTCCGACAGGGTTAACGCGATTAAATACTCAACTGTAACATTTTTAGACGTGACGACTACTTTCAAGATACCATAGAAAATAATCTTAGTCACCATTTTTGAGTAGTTAATTATAAACGACATAATATTTACAGTTCAGTACAGTAATATGCAAAATATTTAGATACTCGTGATTTGCTATAATGTATGACATATTAAACGTTTATATGAATGAACATATTTTAACTGTGTCAATTATCAACACTTTAACGTTCAAATTTGTCAAAGCATAACATTTGATTGGAGATTACGTTTCGAAATCCTGTAACAAGGCGTCTTAGATTAATTAATTAGCGCTATCTATTTTTTATTCGCAATTCCATTAAGTAAATATCCACTCAGTCCGTCGTACAGCCGAGATAATGAGGTCGATACAAAGCCGGGAGCAACATTAACAGAACGGAATCCCTTCGCCGCCGCTGATTACGAATGCAAGCCCCGTTCCCTGGCAAATAACCTTATCAGCTCGCACAATTAATTACACGATAACGAAAAGGTTATGCGAGAGATAACACAATGAAGTGCAAGGTCGGTTCAAACCGGTTTTATTACATCTATAACTAGTTGCCAAAAAGTGAAAGGTACGTTGGTACTTGCTCTCACGTCGTGGATAGCATGTGTTCGCATTAATTATGTATGTTTATAAGAAGCAGTCGTGGCCGAGCGGTTAAGGCGTCTGACTAGAAATCAGATTCCCTCTGGGAGCGTAGGTTCGAATCCTACCGACTGCGAAAACTTTTTATTTAAAAAAGTTATCGCATCAAACGTTAACACTGTTATCGAAATTAAAACATCCGTAGTAACTAGCTAAATATTGGAAGCGATTTATCACCCCTAGATCGCTCAGTTCGGACTAGCCGATTAACTCGTGCGCGCTCGGGCCCACTCGTGTTCACTCGCGCTAACTCGGCTCGATTTATAGCCGCTGACACACACTCGATACTAAAATGGCGGGAAATGGAATCTGTGACGTTTGTGTGACAAACCGTGAATAGAACAATACAACGAAACCTGGCTGGCCGCGTTTCAATACAATCGCTTTTGAAACAAGTTAATTTTCTGTATGTTTTTTCAGTCCGAGCGGCGATGGTAACATTTGTTAACATGGGCATTGTTGTTGAACAATAAGCTTATATTTGACTATAAAAAGCGCCGATAACCTTAAACCAATGCTTTAGATTCCATTTTGTTAGTTACATTTCTGCAATCCCATCAAAAAAATTGTTATTGCATTTTGTTATTTTATACGTATTGTATTGAAAGAGTACAAGCGAGTTTCAAAAATGTTATTAATTCAATAACCACTCAGTTACTATTATATTAACTAAGTACACTGGTTAAAGGATACTATGCCTGATCTTTTACTCCAGGACACCCGTCTCTCGTTGCTGACTGTACACGTGGTACCGCGTCACCGTCCCCAGATTTGCGATACCACCGCCGCCGCACAAAGTGTAAATAATCTCCATCTTTATTAAACGAGCGTGTTTTATTACAATTACCGCTGTTCTAATTACGCCGGATTAATTTTCTGAATCCCCTATAGTGTAGCGGGCGGCATTCCGCAGAATCCAATTTCGTAACAACTATCTATGAATTTGTAAGTTCATTACGGGAGCGCCAACAATCTAATAGTTGTACTGGAAATTTGTAAATCCGCAGCTGAATCTTCGCGGCGGCGGAAACTAAAACAATCATAATAAATACAAATACTGAATAAAATATGTTAGTTAGCGACGGCCACTGAAACTGCGATCTCGACTATAATAAATACTTGTATTATAGGTATTATGGTAGGGTTTGGTTTTAACGACTAGTTAGGCTTGAATTAAATAGATTCTTATTTGATTAAATTAATTAAATTGACAAATCTATAGAAAGTGTGTCTATATACCTACTTGTAGATTTACGTATAGGTATCATTATTTACATTTTAGGACAGCTGAGTAAAGAATTATTAGTAAGAGCGATGCCACACGCGCGTTGCCGTTGCGTTGCGCTGTCGCTGCGACGACTGAGCGATAACGCCCCGTAGTTTTACATATAAATTTTAACCTAAGCAACACGCGCGTTTAAACAGCGAGCGGCAACGGAACGCGCGTGAAGCGGACGACGACGCGACACGGAGCGGCAACGCACCGGCAACGCCCGTGTGGCACTTTCTTACGCAGTGCAGCTAAGTTCCAATATTATAAATGTGAAAGTTAGTGAATCTGTATGGATGTTTGTTACTCTTTCACGTAAAAACTACTGGACGGATTTTGATTAATTTTTACAGTAATATAGGTTATTCATCAAAATAACATATAGAGTACTTTTTACCGCGGGAAAACTTCTCATTCCCACGGGAAACCGACTTCCCCGAGAACGGAGTCGCGGGCGGCCATTAGTATAATATCATAGTTAATTGCTGCTGCTACCTGTTTGGGTAATGTAACTATCTGTTCTCTTAAGCTCGGGTAATGTTATAATGTGCGGTCACTGCAGTTAATTGGCTTGAATTGTCTATGTGACAAATTTAATGTGCATCAATATGTACGTACCTCGTTTCAGTATAATTAAATACCCACGTATTGGTTCAGATATTCTCTCGAGTAACATTACATATTTAAAGGGCACTAATTGTTAAAAATACTGTTTTTATTCCCAATATTATAAGAAATAAATTACACAA
The DNA here is from genome assembly GCA_916618145.1 of Emmelina monodactyla. Classification (NCBI taxonomy): domain Eukaryota; kingdom Metazoa; phylum Arthropoda; class Insecta; order Lepidoptera; family Pterophoridae; genus Emmelina; species Emmelina monodactyla. The sequence goes on from OU745305.1 coordinate 11,702,854, forward strand.
ATCTAAGCAAAAGAAGGCGATTAAATAAAAACAGTATTAAAGTGATATTTAGTTTTTAATTGTTTTATCACTACATTTAGTGTAAAATTATTTATCTTTTATTTTCCCTTTTTCTTCTAATGATAATAAAGCTACTAAATAAGATAATAATACTCTAAAAGAACCTTATATAATTCTAATAAAGTTTAGTTTTCTAGTTTTAATATTAGTTCCGCAGCTCAGTGGTACTCAACATTCACAACTAGATAGGCACCTATATATACCTACAGTTAGTTTTTTTATGAAGTGGTCAGTCCTGCACGGCCAGTCCCCTGGCGTCATGGCCCCTGCTAACGGTAGTTTGTTATCGGTCTCACTTGCGGCCTATTACCCTTATTTACGCCGGTCTACGACCCCCCACGAGGATGGTCGCCGCCACCACCAAAGACCGTGGGACCACCAGGCTGGGGACATAGGTGGGGACAATTCAAATGTGGAATGGCAGTCGATGAGGCAGTTAGTGTTTTATTGTATGACTAAATTTAACATTATTCACAAAAACATTTAATAATTACGATAGAAATCTCAAAAACAGCTTAGAGCTAGAATAACATATGGGTTATTAAATTCCATTACATTCAAAAATTATATAACTTATGTTTAGAACCTACTTTTACGTCCTTCAACCATTGAACCCAAATTATAAAACCACTTTACCAAATTCTGCTGACGAAAAGTATTTTCATTATTAGACGCCGCACAAACGTTTATCAAGCATAGGTTCCGTGAAATCTATATGAATGGCGACGTCGAAACAAAGGAATATTTTTGAGGATGGTCTTTCAACTTTTAATAAAAATACCGGCGTATTCCTCAAAGGTAAACGGTCAAATTCGAGGAATGTGGACCTAACTAGGGTATTGTAGACTTATTCTAAATACAACGTATAAAGTCCGGTAGCAAGCTCCCAATGTTTAATTAACAATTGAACGATACAACTATATAAACTTAAATTACATTACAACTATATAAGAAAATATAAACTTTCTGCTAAATCAAAGCAAAGAAAGAAACAAAGAAAAACCTTCATATTTTTATACCATCCGAAGAGATCAAGCAGCAAATTAAATTTTAATATCTCCAAAAACTCCGCAGCCGGTAGGATTCGAACCTACGCTCCCAGAGGGAATCTGATTTCGAGTCAGACGCCTTAACCACTCGGCCACGACTGCCTGTGTGAAAGTGGTTTAAATTTCGATTAGAGTAGTGACACCCTTTCACTTCGCTGGCTCTTAGAGCAATCTTGGACAAGTTAACCAAATCTACAAAAGTTTATTAACGAGGTATAAAGTTTAAGTGAAATATGGATTTACCATCTTAATTTTTTAAGTTTATTTAAACTGCAAAAAATATTTAGGTATATAGAAAGCCTCTTAAAATAATCCTATAGTTAAAAATCATGGTAGCGTAAGTGCGTTTTATTAACAATATATAATATCACTTATATTTATGAACTTTTATCGGTGAAAACATATAGTTATCCTTAAATAATTAAAGGCCTGAACACCTAATTAACAATAAACCAGGCCTAAACAAAACACAGGCGCCGGCAATTCAAGTCCCGTCGAGGGCATATTTCAAGAGGAAACCTTAATTTTCTGCGTAATAGGCATTTGTAGCAAGAAGATTCCAGCCATTAATGTACGGTAGGTATAATTTACGATGATAATTCCTGAAAAGAATAACGCGATGCCACAAAAATAGGTCGTCTCTTTAGTGCCACCATTCCTTGATGTGATGTAGGTACGAGGGTTCACCAGTGGGCAGGCGATTACTTCCCACTTCATTCAGTATCGTAGGAAGTAAAGACTAAAATTAGCCATAGAATAGCCGTGTAGGCGCATTTGAATGAGAGCATGTACTAAATGTTATTTAATGTTAGTAGAAATTAAATACTTACCTTTGTTCAACCGATATATTTAGTTGGGGGCTTAAAATGGTCGAAAACATTACTTACCCCTAGTGAGCAAGATCGGTCATCGGCTATACCTAAAGGTGTTAATGAGGAGACCAAACTTTTGCGGTAAAGCTAAAAATAAGATTGAAACGATCAGTAGATCAATAATAGGTCTATCTTATAAATGTTGAGATGCGTAATAGTCAAGTGAATGACGGATTTTACTAAACACAAGCCACCTTAAGACTCAGACTTAATTACAAAAAGATCATTTCGTAGGCTCACAACAAAATGCTACGTTTTCAAACCTTGCATCACGTACTCAATCACCGCGGAACATTTAAACCCGCCCAACCAGCTATTCACAATCACGATAGCTCCAACTCGAATCGTAAAATCGATTATCTCTTCGCACGTGGCTAAAATGTCTTAGTTTCTGCAGGTCTTGGTGTTGTGAATCAGATGCAAGGCTGTTTCCACAGAGCGCGCGAAGATATCGCGTGCGATAGTCGGTATCAGCGCCATCTTGGACGCCATTACACCGACACGCCTTCCGTGATACACTTGCAACTAGTTACGACTCACTCTCAGACTAATATTTCAGACGTTATCTCCTCGGATATTATAGCAGACGATGTGGGGCGGATTGATTTTAACTTTATATTTGCATATATAAATTGAAAATCATTTACTTAACCTACAAACTTGAAATAAAAAAAACTTTTTCAAGTTTCCCATTATTATTAGTTTCTTCTAAGATTATGTTATCAAACAAGTTTTCTACGTTTAAAAAATATTTTAGTTAGATTTAATTTTTCTGATTTTCCATCTGTTTACATCTGTAGTCTATTTTATGAATCCTTCATTTAGCCGTGTGTTATTCAGTAGCAATTTCCATAGGAATGTCCTGCACGTGTCGAGTAGAATCAGCATAATTGATGGCGGCGTCATCGGCGATTGTCGGTAGTTATCGGCCGCGCTCGGGCGTCCTCGGAGGAGCTGCGACTGCAGGCTGCGGCGAGGCAGTTTGCATTTGTATTGCCGCACACAAATCTCGTATGCTAAGAACATTCAGTGAACTAATAGAGGCTTAGGTTGTATTTAAAAATATGTAAGATATAACAAAAATATATTTTTGACCAGGTCAAGAAAACAAATATATATGTTATAATATGTTTTTAAATGCGTGTTTTCTTGAACCACCTGAAAGTACATATGAAAGAATTCACTCCCTTTCATTGATATCAGTTACAAGACTAAGTTTTATTGTAACATTTAGTAACTACGCTCATTGTGAATATCACACTATGTTCATCAAACTTAACCTCCTCGTTCTTAAATAAAAATATTTTTTTATTACGTGATTTTTTATTACAAGAAGAATAGATTATATTAACACTAAAGGTAAATTAACTCGAAAGTTATTGTATATGCCCGAAATGCCCTAGTTACAAACTTATTGTATAAGCATGTTTTTTTTTATAAATCTATTATTAAAAAAAGTAATAAATCATAATCAAAAGCCTATAATAATATCTAATTTTGGTAGCGCGCAAAATAGACCCATTTCGAGTTAAGTACCTACTTAACTTGTTTTGCAGTTATAAGTTTTCAGTAAATTGATCATAATATTATTGGTTCGTATTACAATAGTTATTGGACGCGGTGATAGTCTATGAAATTAATTAATTATATAATAAATACGACCGAGCTCACCGCTGCTACTCATCATTATTGGTATTTGGCATTTCCAACAAGTACAGACGACTTCTGAAAGATTCATTATAAGCATTGGAAAGCTTTACAACTTAACGTTTGTAATGAAACCAATCAAAATATCAGAGAATAAACTTGGTGGCTCGCTGGAAATAACGATTGACAATAACTTCAAAGGTTTTAATGCCTGATCAATCAAAAGTTTCATTGACATCTCGATATTGAATGCTATTAAAAACGAGTAATTTTAATGATCAAATTACTGATTTTCAATGATGGATATGATCTATGATAGAACAATTATTGAAATTGTTTTAACAACGACCTGCATCAGCGGCGGGGGAGGGGCGGGGTGTCGGCGATGTCGACGTGATCGTCGCGTGATCGCCGACTATCAATCGACAAGTTATCGCGTCGCATCGCACTCCATGCACAACAGAATATACTTGTTTATAATTTACACGTCCTCTATAACTGCTTTAGCTTCGATTAAGATATCAAATGTTGTTTGTTAAATTTGTACAGGTAAATTACTGTTTATAGATGGTATGATACCTTCGAATCGGTACAGTTTATGTTTGCAGTCATGCACCGGGGATGTTACCTGTCTGTGCTTGAATTTGAAAATAGCATTTAAAACAGGGTTCATAAAGTATTCATGGTGGGATACCGTACAAGGCGGGATCGGTATCTGATCGCGGCATCGTGCTGCTGAATACCACATTAAGCCTCCGTCCACAATGAAGGCTATTCGCCATTACTTTGAATGATAACAAAGATGCCACACTTCTCAAAAAGCGATAAAAAAATTACAAGCATACTTTATACAGGACGCTGACAGACCAGTATCTTTCATAATGTTTTTATGCAAAGACTCAGTGAAAATGTATTTAAAGGAACCTAATTTGGTATTCCAGGAAGGTACAATATAAACAAATAGACGACGAATAAAAAGGATGGTCTTGTCAGGGCTGTGTTGTCTTTTTTAATGATTAAATTAGTACGAGGAGGGTAATTAGTGCACCGCCTGCTAAGGTTTAATTGGCGTGATCGATACAACCTGGGATCTTAGTGGGTGCTAATACTAAGCAGCGCAGCATGAATGTGGGTTGCTTATCATTACATAGTATAAATCCAAGTCGCTAATTCTGTCTGTTTGTAGGTATGTCCGCTAACTCCTTTTAAATCAGTTGAAAGATTTTATTGCGGTTTTTACAATCCTTTAGGTATTTTTTTCATTAAATTTGTAAATAAAGAAAATTCAGAAAACGTTTTTTTTAATTATCTAAAATTTAATGTTTCGGGAACAAGTCGCCCAAAATGACACCAGTGCGAAGCAAGGGCGGGTTATTAGTTATTCTTATATAGGAGTAAAGGCAAATTAAAGGCAAATTATTTTAAAATTAATATATTTTTTAATTTAACCTAGTTTAATTTTTACCGAAATTACCGTTGTCCGTTGTTGAAAAAGAGTGTTCCACCAAGGCTTTTTTAATACAAACTCTAAATAAATCCATATTAACGAAATGTTGTCGCTCCTAAGAATTCTTATGTAGCTTTTGTATTTATTTAATCATCGTAAAAGGTCTTCGTTCTTGTTAGGTCAAGATAAATATAGATTTAGCGCAGAGCTCAACTTAAGTCTGCTACTTCAAGATCAATCCGTCGGTCTTATTTTAATCAGATGGTTGCCAAGTTTATGTTTTTTCTTCACGTAACTCTAGATTTAAATGAAAGCTGCAAGTCACATAAAGATTAAGTTAATCACTGAACCAGCACATTACGGTGATCGGAGATGGCCTCCTCGTGGTTCACTAAATTCATTTTCCTTATGAATATTATAAATTCGTGTCGCGCTCTCCCGCTCAAAAATAATGGCGTCGCTTCCCGCCATTTCGTTGAGAACCGCTCGAGAGATGTTGAGATCGCTTTTTACTGGCTTACAGGTGTTGCTTCGGATACCGTGGGAAGCGTGAAACGGGAAAATTGAAATTATAAATGAAAAGCGCTACATGCAAGGAAATAAAACGACCTCCCTTCGGATTAAGAATAAGCAGTTGAAGACGCTATTTTCATTAGCCGAATCCTTTTAGCGATAGAAATGTTGCGAACTTTACAAGAAAATCTCGGCTTTAGGAATTCGTCCCCTAAAATAAATTCAGTAAAGTTTTGATTTAACTTTGAGCGACCACCAGCGGGCAGGAAACCGCAGATGAACCGAGTTAACCCTCCAACAATCAAATTATAAAACTTCGATGCAGGAAAAAGGCTACGTTTTTACACCCTCATTAAACAGTACAATTAGTTAAAGTTAAGCGTATAGTTGAACAAAAGGCAAACTCAGTAGAAGGGGTGCGAACACAAAAAGCCTTCTAGATTTCACCGTGATAACAAAAGGCTGGGTAGGTCAACCCTTACTATGCTACCGCCGACACAAGCGTCTTATCAACGCAATGCTATCTATTACTGTTTCACAACTACCCACGTTTAAAGTGTCTGACTACAACCCGCAATGTACATTGTATTATGTTTCTGTTACATTCGAGGTCCTGTTTGTGATACAAAGTGGAAAGGCTAAATGTAAACAAGGTTTGTGGTTGATTAATCATTGTGAAATAGCATCGCAAACACAGATAATGTTGTGTTTCTGCGATTTTTTACCTTAACAGTTTAATTTATTATAGAAAAGTAGTTCGTTTATGAATATTGTGAGTTATGAAACGTTGTCATGATACCCGTCCCGTAATGGTAAAACGACCGTGAATGTATATTGCGGAACGTACCAACATGGTTCGCTAGGATTACTTTAAATTTATTTTCTTTACCTTCCTGAACTATAAACTAGGTTTTATTGTGTTTCCCTTTTGTATTAAAACTGCCCCCACAAGCAGGCAAATTTTCTTATTTTGTTTGAATTATCTAACCTCCTTTCAATACCTACAACGTATTTAAGAAGCGAGTCAGACAGTTAATTATCTCCATTATAAAAAAAACAATAGTTTCGCAGTCGGTAGGATTCGAACCTACGCTCCCAGAGGGAATCTGATTTCTAGTCAGACGCCTTAACCGCTCGGCCACGACTGCTCATGCTTATGATAACAAAAATCCTAAGGTGCTCTGAAAAAAGTTGCTATACTACAAATTGTAATTTACAAACACACTTGAATAAACAGGTTCTAAGAAAACAATTGGTGAATTTCGCTTGTTTATTTCCGCGATAGAATTATCGCTTGATTATTCCGAACTCCCAAAATAAACCTAAATTACACGTCAAACTCAATCAGGCGAGCACAGAATCATAACATGGCCTGGGCCCCTAAAATGTCGCCGCGCCGCAGCTAACGAGGAGCGGAGCGGCAGCAGAATTTGTGTGATTCTAACATGTGTCTATCTGTCACGCAAATGTTATTTAGTTTCGCATTGCGTCACATTTAAAAACTAGTACGACCGGTTTTACGGCTTAAAAAAGTTGCTCTGTTATTGTTTTCTATCTGTTTTGGTTAATTTTGAGAATTCTCACCATGTGCAGTCCATATTTCAAAAAGCAGCTAGTCAGCATCCCCATTATTAGCTTAACTTTGTAGCTACAAAAGTGATTGATTCCCTATTCGTCTGCGGAGGCGGGTGATCTATGTTGCTCTCGTGCAGAGCGGGGCGGGGGAGGGGCAGCGGGGGCAGCGTCGCGGCCGAAACAAATGAATGGAATGTAAACGAACGAGTGATTAGCGCGCGGCCGCGATCGAATTATGCCGTAACGAGCCCGCCCTGATTGTGGCCGACAATTAATATACACTAGCCCCGGACATACTGCTGCGCTCACACTGACACCGCCAGCTTAGCTGCTACTAACGTGTACCAGATACTTGGTGATCAACGTCATTAGTTGGAGAGGCAGATATTATTTGAAGCTAATTAGTCTTCTCTTCTAAGATTGTAAATATGTTCATTGCAATCTACACACAATCTGCAAGATAAAATACTCAGTAAACCGCGAAATTATTTTTAATATATTAATATAAAAGATGAATTTTAATTAGTTCACTATGTTTTAACAAGCCAGTGTGAATGCGAGCGAACGTCAAACGCGGCATTTTATCACTGCTGAGTCGTCGCTGCGTCATGCACCGCGCGGGAGTTACCGCCAACATGCGACTCTACTAATAAATAATCCTAGTATTCATACGCACATTTACCCTAATGTAGAGTGATAATTTAGTGACATTGGACGTGAGCAGTCGTGGCCGAGCGGTTAAGGCGTCTGACTAGAAATCAGATTCCCTCTGGGAGCGTAGGTTCGAATCCTACCGACTGCGAAACTATTTTACAATCGGCATTACTATTAATTAGCTTTCACGCTACTTACATATTACAATAAACTTTGATTTCGTCTATGAAAGCAACGACCTCTAAACCCGCGTCAAGTGAGAGAGCAACAAGGCAACGCTCGTTTAATAGATTAAACATTAAACATACATTTTCGTTGATTTGAGGCGAAGTTACTGCCAATAAAATTGGAGGGAATAGTCACATTACAAACAAAATGTAACGTAATTGGCGGAGGGCGCCTTCTGGTAATTACTGAAGACGTAGTACAACGCGTACAGTAGGCTTTAATCAGTTTTAATTTCTTCAAATGCTAAAGTCATCAGTTTTTTTTGTACCTCCCAAAATTATTAAGTATTCAATGGGTGTTAAAAGTTATTATCATCTTCATAAAATATAAAGGTGTTTTTGGTACGGGGGCAATCTGTTTTTTTTTAATGTGACCATGATCGGACACTTCGCCTTAAATATCGCATATTTCTATGGTATTCAAAGCAAACCCTTTTAATTTATATAATCATCTTATATCACGTAAAACAAACAAACCTTGGCAATGAAACAAATCAACGTGTGACAGAGTCCGCGGTGCCGCTCTGCGTGCGCGTACGCCGCGCGGGTCGCGGGCCGCAGTAATTCTGACGTCTGCTCGCAAAACTCAAACAAAAGCGAGACGAGTTCAGAAGCACTCATTAAGTTGGTCTTCAAATAATGGCGACGTCTCACCGGCACCGACTACCCCACATTAACGACAACAAACCAGATGTATTCATACCGCACCAACTACGAATTGTATAAATAACCCGAAATTAAACTTTCTGTTTACCCACCGACGATATTAAAGCAGAAAACGCGAATTGTCCGGGTAATGCGGGAATATGGCTCCGGGGATCCTGAAAAATAGTTCGCAGCGGACAAAGTTGCGGGACAATACATGTACAAAGAGTTTATTCGCCAAGTTACGTACTTTATGTGCGTACCTACGGACCTACGGACGACTAAAGTGTGGTAGAAGCTTTAAGGTAGAATTAACACTTTATTATAATAGAAGCAAAAATAGAAGAAAATAGAAGCATTGATGTGAGTGTTCTTTAAGTAGTAAAGTAAAAATACCGTCGTAACTGAAGCTTTTTAATTTAGTTTTGAAGCGTAACTTAAGTTTAATCCCCTTCGAATTTTATGAGCATAATCAACAAGTAAGAACAAGATTCTCCTCAAATTATTATCAAGTTTCCTAAACAACTACTCAAGGATCATCTGCTCTAAAACTATCATACCTAACTTACATACTTAATATCTTATATTAGCACTTTCTCTCCGCCTCATCTGTTCATTATCTCGTCAATTTCTTAGAACTTCACAACAAATTGTAGCATAGTTCCTTACCTGGGGTAGTGTAGAGACACATACAAGCCGCGGTAGGTAATTGAAAGCGCGCATTCAGTGAATTATCATTTTTACGGCGCGTTATCGAGTTCGTCCCGATGCAGCTAAAGAGACGAACACCCAACTATGGTTTATTGTAATGGTGCCTTTGGTTAGATTTTTTCGGAAAGTGTTACAGACGACTTAATTATAATGAGATGTATAGGCACTTTAAAATATATTTTTAAATGTTTTTTTTATCTTGCTAATGATAAAGTTATTTCTTATTTTAAAGTATTTGTCTCATCATTTTCTAAACTAAACCAAGCCAGAGAATTTATTCATAGTTTTCTACTTTGTATTACGTATGGTCTGCTTTTATAATAAAACTGTTTAATTTTGTTATGTAAAACCTTGCAAACGCGATATGCTTCTTAATGCGGTAAGTTTTAACGTAAGGAACAACACACTGTACAGGGTGTAAAAGAACTGCTTCCGAAACGAAAACTGGGTATTGCTGATTACAAAAAAAAATTTTTACGTAATTGTACAAAATAGCATTATTTATACTATCAGATTTTGCAATGATTTCTAATGAACTTGTGTTTTAATTTTATTTGCAATGTAAATAATCGCACCTGAACCAACAGTTGATGTGTGAGCGATGGTTTCAAGCGGCGAATATGACTTTTTAAACCTTAATATTTTTTTTAAATCGAGTTTTCTGGGCATACTGTTAATGAATTTAGTTACTATTGAGGCTCAAGAATACATGGTTTCAGGCTTAGGAAATGGTCTTTTTACACCCGTTATATATCGATGGTGGTCGCAATCACTCACATTTGAAAAGCTTGGACAAATCCTAAAGTTAACAATGATCAACTAGCTAATTAAAATGTTAAACTAGTAAAATTATATTTCGCAGTCGGTAGGATTCGAACCTACGCTCCCAGAGGGAATCTGATTTCTAGTCAGACGCCTTAACCGCTCGGCCACGACTGCTCATGGTACTAATACCTAAATTAACTAACGTAAATCGCTAACATTGTAATCTGTTGCATGCTTATTTGTTCAAGTGTTGTAGTTGTCAAGAAACAATGAGTTTAATGACTTACATTGTATCGAATAAAAATGAACAAGATATTAAAGTATTTAAAGTTCCGTAAGAAAGACATACATCGGTAGAGTAGTACAGAAACTGTCAGCTGTACATACAATTAGACTTTGATAGATGAGCGAACTAGACTTCAAATAATAACTGCTTAATTTTAACATGCGAATTTTTGAAATGTCTATGGTATTAATTTTAAAAGTAAAATGATTAGCCTGTCTTACCCTTTCTTTGCTTTAACTAGTTAAATACCAAGATGTCAGCCTTAGTAACTCTCGTGTACTCTACTCTACATTTACTAATCCTGGGCGCGGAGGGATCAGCAAGTTAGATTGCGCACGCGTCGCTGGCTCGCGGTTCGATTCTTTAAACTTCGCCACTGGATTACGGCTTCGACGACTATCGCTACCAATTATCTGAAGCTTAGTTACCGGCTCACAAGCAACCCGCTTTTAATTGCCTCTATTTTGACTTCGAGATTGTAGAACTTGCTTCGCTAAGGAAGATTCAGTACGACAACAAGTAAACAACTTAGATTTGGTCGGTCAACTAGTTTAGTTAATAGTTATCTTCAAACATCGTCGGCTGAACTCTTAGTTTTCTTACTTGTAATTCAGTTTACGTAATAAGTAGCCGCTTTAGAAAAAGTTCCGCGTTATCACGCGACGGGGATTTGAACTCTCCCCACACATAACTCGCAATTCTGACAATATGACAACACACCAGAACTACGAGCGAACATCACAGTTTGTGTTTTTATTTAGTTTAGTTTTTGTTGCGATCGAGGGAGTCGTTTACAAAGGGTTTAGCGGAAGAGGGCAAGTTTGTATGTATTCATTTATGTGGGATCTGAGACGAGGCAGCCAATGGCGTGGGGGGATCAGCGGGGATCAACCGCAGCGGGGGGGGTTGAGACTTCACTAATTACCTCATTATTTGGACATGTTTATAAAATCTGACGTGATCGGTTGCCATTGGTAATTGAGCTTTTCGTCCGTCCGAGGGAATCGCTTATATATAGGATACTAGTGGCCGCCCGCGACTCCGTTCGCGTGGAAGTCGGTTTCCCGTGGGAATGAGAAGTTTTCCCGCGGTAAAAAGTACCCTATGTGTTATTCTGATGTATAACAAAAAAAGTTTCATCCAAATCCATCCAGTAGTTTTTACGTGAAAGAGTAACAAACATCCATCCATCCATCCATCCATCCATCCATCCATCCATACATCGTCACAAACTTTCACATTTATAGTATTAGTAGGATAATCTTGTTTAATATTTTAATAGTCTTAATTAAAGACGCTATTTGTTTTGACGTACAACTATATTTTCGTCCGCATGCTTCACTTATACGTGTTTTAACATCAAGATGAATCTAAGTGTTGTTTGTTTATTAATTAAACATTGTTAATCAAGTGTAATTTTAATCAAGTGTCTCAATATAAAGTATTATTTTGAATCTTCGATATGACGAACTTCCGTAAAAACTTTCAAACCCTATTTCAACAAAATGTTTTGCTTCCCAAGGTCTTAAAAATCCCAGTATAAAAATTAATCAAAATATGTTTAATTTTTGGGCATTAAAGTGTAAACGTCGGACAGACAGAATGAGTTAATTTCGCATTAAGAATTAAATGCGTTGGATAAGTCAGACAATAAACAGCTTCTATACGTCCCTCTTATTAAGCACCCCTTACGCAGGGTTTATTTAATTGAACCGTGAGAATAAAATCAAATCAGAAATACCTTATAACGTAAAATACGTATGATTATTACGTAACCAGATTCCGTATTTCAATGACAAGAGGGTTTATAAAAAGACTTCGATTCATTGTAATATCGGATGTTATTGGAGGCATTGATTCGCTTTTCGTGTTCTTCCCACAGTGGCGATGCGTGGGAGGTACTCTTGAGGTGCTGTTGGTACTAACACTTCAGGCTCTGTGTGGAGAGGTAAACCATTAATGAAATTTTAATGTGCTTACTTGCCCACTCCATTTGATAATATGTAAACGATAACAAATAATTTACAAAGGAATATTAAATAATGTATTTATCTGTTTTTTTTTCTTAATTATAAGTCATGATGTTAAGGTACGTATTCAAAAAATGATAAAAAACTTGTTCTGCTGCGACTAGTTTTAAAAATTCTTTAGTTAGAAGCATGGTTAGAAGTTACCAATCGCGCTAATTTAGGTAAAAAATATTTTTGTTATAGTTGAATGACTGACCTGGACTTGTAAACATTTAATGAACGTCATTTATATGTATCTTCCGTTGAACACCTGCTTTTAACATCTGAAATTCCGCAAAAAGGCCGGAACCACTTAAGTGTCGGTATGGTGCTATCAATATTAGGCGGGAGATCAATCGGCGTGTGCGGCCGATCAGTCTTCAGCCGCGGCGCATGCAACATTCATGCGAGATCCAACATGGCGGCATACCGACTTGTTGAGACCACGCGCGCGCGCACATTTATATACCGCTTATCGCAGCAACGCACTCGCAAGGGTTTCAGTTTATGGGAGCGATCTTTTACAAGAATATTGATGGGGTCTATAAAGTCGGGTTGAAGAGGTGATCAATTCGTTATGAAACCGACTACCTTCATTTCTATACGAATATTTATTTTATTGCCTTGACGAATATGGCTTCCGGCACGTACTTTAGTACCATAGATGCCAAATTTGAATTTAAACGACAAGCTGCTACATTAATTGAAGGATTTTTTAGCCACCAGATGGAACTTTTAAATTGCACACCAATATATTTATTGTTCCACCACACTTTTATTGTTGCACAATTTTGTAATAATCCTGACTGCATCAGTCTACTATCCTGCATATTTTACTACCATCACTTTTCCCGTATTTCGGGTAAAATTGTAGAATAAGCAATGTCATTACAGTCAACGGCAATCGCATAGTTAATAAGTAGTTTTTATTCGATACACTTATTAAATCATACACATTTCGATCTTTAAACATCTAGAATAGACAACTAGTTTTCCAATACGTGTGTTGACAAATTCAGCCGAGTGGGCAAGTTGCTACATCCGATGACGTCACATTTATTGCAACTGTCAGAATCGTGAACGTGAAGCCAATTGAAGAAATTCATGTATTGGAAGTTACACGTAGCGTTGTAAGTTCGAAAGGGTAGTTGTATACCGAGCTCGCCTTAAACCCACACATTTATAACATCTTATAGAATCAAGTTTGTAGTTTACAAACTATGGGACGTTGACAGCCTATTATAAAAATATATGTAAATTATTTGACGACCCCTGTGGTGCAGCGGTATATATACTGGACTGCTAAGCAGATGGTTCCGGGTTCGATCCCCTATTCAGATCAATTTCGTAAATTGTTTTTTTTCGATATTGGCTTATGTTTGGGTGTAACTAGGTTCTCCCCTAGTCCATTGTGTGGTACTTTTAACACAAGTGCTTACTGCAACTTACTTTAGAGCCACAGAATTAGTGTGCTATTCTGGAGATTTTTTAATTTATTTTTTGGTATGTTTTATTATGCTGTTTCATTTTAATTCAGGTTGATAAGTGTGTCATTCTATTCATTCATTACGCGTATCTATACAAAAAATATTTTTTTGATAAAAAAGATCAGGAAACTTGTGCTGCATTTTGTTTTGAATGTATTATATTATCAATTAAATACATTTGGATGGACTGTTGCCCGTTGTTGCTCACTGGAGATATTTAGGTTTCAGACTTCGACGTTATTAGTTATTATAATATAAACTATTTTAGTCGACATGAGTGCGATCTATTATAAAAAACGCGTTATATTTCTATAAACTCAATTATGCTTAGAATAACTAAAGTACTTTTAGTCGGTCTGTTTGAAGTGTCTTTGTGGAACATTCGGGTTATAAGTTGTATTGCTCTTAGCATATTAAATGTGGTCTGTGGGCCGCGGGGCGCAGGCTAAATGCTAAAGTTCAACTTACCCACGGTACTTATGAACAAACCCTAAAAGTCCTAATTTAATATTAAACGTAAAGTTTTTGTTCTGGCGACTTTATCCTGGATTGCCAGCGACGGAACTGACGGGCTTTCGATTGTTTAAATTCAAGCGGCCGTTGACAGTTTTGCTATTAATAACAATGACGTTGGACACAGATGGTCATTTTTCAAACAGAACTATTTGCATTAGGATTTTACTTTAAATTTTGCATTATAAATGCTAATTTATTAATTTTGAAGTTGTAAATACTGGAAAAAGGAACGCGGGCCTCCGAGCATTACGCGACTGGGACTCTGGTCCTGGGTCCTCCAAAGGTCCTGGGTTCTCCAAAGGTCCTGGGTTCGAGTCCCAGCCGCGTAATGCTCGGAGGCCCGCGTTCCTTTTTCCAGTATTTACAACTTCAAAATATTTGCATAAGGCTAGGTTTCTCGTGTCAACTTTGATTGAATATTAAATCTCACCCCAACTAGCCCTAGCCCAAATAACATATTAACTTATGTGCCAATCTTTTCAAAAAGAACTAGTGGAAAATGTTATAACAATGTTGTTATACGTAAATACTTTGTGTTTATAAATTTGGCCTCGGTCGGTAATCGAAACCCGGGTCTTTTGTTTACAAACCGATGCGCTTCGGTGTTAGTTGAATGAATTTTACTTTTTAAAAAATCACAGATTGTTTTTTTTGTATTATTTATTTTATTAATTTAATATTTTTGTAACCTTTTGAAAGTATTTTTGACGTTTGATTTTATTTCAATGGATTGAAAGCAAGTTTCAAAAAAGCACCGCTAAAGTTGGTTGCGACATTTAATTGCCAGATTGATATTTGTTTCTATTATTCTCCAGTTTCAATGTCAAATATGAAAATGGGATCAAAGTCCCTTGAATGTTGTCTGGTAAACGTATTAAAAGTAAATCAATACAATTTGTAAAATGTCAACATAATATATAATATGTGAATGTTTCTCTTGTTAAATGAAAGAATGTAGATCGTTACTCTGTTTCTAACGCGGTTGAGTAAAAATGTAGATGCTCGTAATGTCTGAGTTAATTATTAAATGTGATACACGAGATGAAATGGTGAGCCGTCGAGTGAACAACCCCCTCCCCCCAGCCTCCCCCGCACGTCTGTGGAGAGTAATTGTGACGCAACAGGAGAAGGCTTCTAGGCTTATTGTCACCCGCACTTTATACTGCCAGACACTTCTGCTAAATAACCCACCACTCGTACGCGACGTCACAAAACATATGAAACACATCTAGTCTTAGTCCATGCAAGTAAACATTGAAACATAAAGTTTCCCACAAAAGCATATTCCTTAATTTCCATAAAAAAGGGCGTCGCAGCGTGCCATCCCGCAGGTTACAGCGCGCGTCGTAAAACATTACAACTGCATGGAAATAACGCGACCATGAAGTTAGCAGCGAGTGGAGAAATGAACCACGGCAAAGATGTTTCATAGAGATTCTGGTGCTTAGTAACTGTTTGTAGGAAAATGTGCGCCGGCGCAGCGAGACTGTGGCGTGACGCTGTACAGTAGACGCGTTGTTGTTTTTCGGTTGCATCCTGCTAATATTATAAACGGGAAAGTTTGTAAGTATGTATGGATGGATGTATAGATGTTTGTTACTCTTTCACGTAAAAACTACTGGAAGGATTTTGATGAAACTTTACAGTAATATAGGTTATACATCAGAACAAAATATAGGGTACTTTTTACCGTGGGAAAACTTCTCATTACCACGGGAAACCGACTTCCACGTGAACGGAGTCACGGGCGGCTACTAGTACATCATAATATATAATTTGAAGTACTCAGAAATCATCTGTCTATTTTTACTTTACCTTATGCAATAAAGAGTTTATACATAATCAACTTTTCAAAGAGCTAGTATTTAAATGATTGTATTAAATTGCTTTTTAACACGCTTCTTTAAAATATGTGAAAATTTATTATTTTTCCGAGTCAAGCGATTTATTGTGTTTTTTCAAAAGTTTCCAGCGAAATAATTAAATGGGAGCAGATTCCGGAAACTGATATAAATCCAATAAGTTGATAATTGTTTATTAAAAGCTCGATTGAACTCGCCAAATATTTGAATTAATACAATTTCTACTGGTATCGGATGCAATCAAAATTTATTTAATAAAAAATAATATTTTTAATAGTTTTGTTGTTTATAAACGTTATTTCTAGCTTATCTTTTTTATTATGAAATTCGAATAATTTATTTATTTGCCCTAATCTAACTCTATCCCGTCCAATGGTACTGTGGCCTGATTTTAAATATTTATAAAATAAAAGTAAGGCCAAGAGATTTGATATCTGTAAATACACATATTTTAGTAGTAATGGTACAATCTACTATGGTAAAGCATAATTAACATTGGGATTGAAGGTTAATAAACTTTTTATTCGTAACAAAAAAAACTTGTCTCCTTTACAACGTCGATGTTGGTATTAGTAGCGTTTAGTTTCATCATTCATTCTATTCAACATAACACGGCTGAGCAAACGTATGGAAATCCATTTTTCAATTCCTCTGGTTATTCCTGTTCAAGATTCATCCGATCATTTGTTACCACGAGTATTATTGTGAAGCATACACGGAGCACGGGGTCCTTTACGGCTGGGCGGCATCTGGACAGCATCTGGACGGTATATGGACGGTATCTGGACGGCATCTGGACGGTATCTGAGCGGTATCTGGACGGTATTTGAGCGGTATCTGAGCGGCGTCTGAGCGCCGTATTGTTCGTAATCCGCTTACTACTGACGACGCAGGAATGACCTGCTTCGCCACCTATACAATACATTTTACTGCCTGTGAAATGTAAACAAACGTTATATTTGAAAACAGCTTGATTTTATGCATATTTTAAGATGGCGATAGAAGGCTACGGCGTAGTTGCTAGGTTTGCTACGAATATCATAGCAAATTAGCAATAATATTATAGCACTATCGTTGTGATCAATTTTTTGGAGATGACGTTGAGAACTTGTATGTCTGTTGGCATGTAATCGAATGTAAATTGTACAGCACAAACTAAATGCAAACAAACAAACATTAGGCAACTATTACCTTACTACTGGCTCACCTTTTACCAGCTAACGAAATAATAGGTAAATAAAGCGCAGATATTGGCTGATTGCTTGCTAACCGCTCATTACGTACGTTGTGCAAACAAATACTAGATTCCTAGAACCTGACTTGCTAGTACTTCCCCGAAGTGCGAGCAATGCCGGCCCTGCGGCTGCGTACATCAATAATTAATGATCTGTACGTAGGGACAAGTTTGAGGGCGATTTAAGCTTCACCATCGTTTAATATTTGAGTGAGCGGCGAAATCTCATAAAACTGTTTGCTGCCTTTACGAGGCGCCGCCGAGTGCCTGCGCCGCGCTGCTAGGGTTTCATGGTGTTATCCGGATTGGGTTCATTTTCCTAGTATTTTGAGGACTATATAAACTTGTCAATAATAGTCACAAGTTCAAATTGGTCATTTATCTTGCAATTATTCTCTCACGTGTTTGTGAAATCTTGCTCATACAAAAAAAACCTATTCATCAATCAAAAATAACACAGCTTTTAAAAGAAAACGCAAACCACACACATCAAATACAAAATTGTTCAGTTAACGCTAAAATCATACGTCCGCAAACCAATTGCCGCTCGATCAAAGTAGTTCGGAATCCATTGCTGCCCCGCCGGCGGCTGCAACAACACGCGTCCATCATAACGCGCAAGCTAATCGAAACTCGGCCGCGGCTCGCTCGTGTTTCATCGTCGATCACACTCAGCGGTGACGTCAGATAAATCTTGCGGCGATCGACTCCTGCGGCTACCTGCAACTAGCTGACGCAACTTTGCTAAGCCGTGGAAATACACACGTCAGATATTTTATATACTGCATTTGCTGTACGCAGAACATTGTTATTTATTACTACGATGGAAATGTAGCTGTAGATCAAGATATTGTTGCCATAACTTAATTACAATTAAGAAAATTAAAACCAACTGAACTAGCACAAATGGCTATAATTAATTAGAGATGAAAAAACAGAAATCAACACGTTGCAACACTTTGCAAGTAGTGAACGACATGTAAATTGACCGATCAGTGAAAAAATATAGCAGCAATAAACGACGGCCGTCACTAAACGGGACAGTAAAGTATTGTCTCCGTCTAGACGCGACTCTAACGACCCGAACTAAAGGAGTGACATTACGATATTTCATTTACTAACCGTTTTATCATCAGTTTTATTCCTCACTAAAGAATAAAACGATATAAAGCATAGCGATAATAATGGACACTAAAATATTATAGTATCATTTAGTGCTGTGTTATCATTTTGTGGACTTGGTATTAGCGATAGCCTGTGTTTAAATTGTATTTCAGTTATGGTAGAAACGAAGCTTCATTTTAAACGGAAACTACTTCAAAAATAAAGTGCTAAAAGTTTTTGTTAAAAACCAATTCTATTTTTCGTAGTTCCGTGCCAAATCGTTTTCGAACCAAGCCCTTTTCACTTGGAACGATATTCGACGTAAAAGAGAACACTTTGAATTTCTCAGAGAAATACTAAAAAGATCGTCTCACCCACGTCGAGTGGCCAGTGTGTTGTCGGAGGTTTAAATGCGGAGAAAATCTCACTCGAAACTTCTGCAGTCGAGAGAAAAGTTCATTGGATTAGAGAAAGAAAAGCTTAGAGTAGCAGCGGCGAGCCAATCACGGAACTACTCGACGGAGGCACTCAGGCGGAACTCCGCGCGGTGACGATGGCAGGGCAGGCTGATCAGTTTAATTACGTAAATGTAAATAGGAATTCCACTTCAACATAAGGCTATCGCAATAAAAGACTGACAATGTAGCGAACGAGCAAATGCAAATAAAATTCCCATATAAAAGGAAACTGCGACCGCGATACAAAGTAGTGTCCAAACAGCGGAACCCTTACAAAGTGACCTTGGATGCCAAAAAACGGAATCTTTATTTTCTCGGGAAAGAAATGGGGCCCCATAAAGTACAACTAGCTCGGTGGAGTCGAACGTCTGTGGCACTAAATTCTTTTCCAGTACAGTCAGCGCGTAAATCGTATAGGCAATAAGGAAAATTTGCGTGCGTGGAGCAAATTCTCGTTGTCGCTAAGTGGCGGCAGTGTGCCATAAAGTGCGGGTTCAATTCCCAGCGGGTCCCGCGGGACTCCAGCGCCCCCCGGGGCTCCCGCCCCCCCCCCCCTGCCCCCCACACACGGGAGAGGGGACAGTGACACTTTACGACGGACGACTTGCTGCTTATTTATTTGTAAATCTTTTAAATTCGAAATGTGTTGGGTTAAGGAAGAGTTTATATGTCGTTTCAGAGGCTTTGCTAGCGTAATTCTGCATGTTTAAATTCGTAGGAAAAAACCAGCCCTATCGAATTGAAATAAAAGAATTTTACGCGTCACTGAATCTTCAATAATAATACTAAGGTTTGTTGGAATTCTTCCACTATTGCCAGCATCAATTTCGTGAAATATTTTGTCATATCGTTTTGGAAAAATACAGGCTATTGTTTGTGTGGTTGAAGATCGCTGTTCGGGCGGCACCGTGTCCGCGGCGCCGGCGCAAGTGCGTGTCGCGCGCGCGTCGTTCAGACGATTTACAGTAATAGAAATATGAGTTATTAACTGCGCCCGCGGCCGCCGTTATCTGCGCGCACAATCGACTCCGAATCAAGATTTTATTGTGCCCCGTAGCTACGCCACCGACATATCTCTACAACCGCTCCCATACACCCCCGACCACTAGATAAAAATTGATGATCGAACCCCATCATGCCAAGAATCGAACGCTTTTTATGACACATTTTTTATACAACCTTTTTGTACACGCTACCTCCCTTTATCATATTTTTTTAACTGGTAACAAGTGTAAAAAAGTTGTCAGAGATCGTTAAGTAGTTACGTCGAGGACCAAATTTTAAAAATGCAATTAAATTGTTTTATGAGCGACGTAAAATGTTTAACGAGGATTGTCGTTCCTCGGACCTATAAAATTGTGGATTAACTTAATGGATGGCGGTTTTACTAGTTTTCATAATTTTTGAGGATCGAAACTTTTATCTCGCCTTTTCGTTAGATTAGGGGAATAATTTGAATTGACAAAGTTTCTTTATCTCGCTCCATTGCTATAGTCATTTGGTGGTGTGACAGTGTCGTGTTGTCCGCGTGTTTAGTGGCGGGGCGGGGGCGCGGCGGGGGCGGGGCGGGGCGGGGCGCGGCGGCGACGCGGCAGATTGGATCTGTCAGCGGCAGCGGCGTCACACTACAATACACACTGCGCCCGCGACGAGTCAAATGGAGAAAAACTGGGAAATCTCTACCGCCGGAGACTGAATTTTTCCTGATTAAACGGCGTCGTCGTGGTTTTGTAAAATGGTTCCATAAAAACACATTCCAGCAACGTACTTATAGCTGAAACGACCAGCTTAAGCATAATATATTTTAAACCTCATATTTGCACTTCTGCGCAAAGCTTTGAATAAGTTTGTTGTAAACATATTTCGTATAAACAGAATGTTCAAACGTCTGCTTTATCTTTACACGTAGTTGAAAAAGCAATTGTTTTTATCATTTGCTGAAGCCTCTCCAGCTTGTGTATTACGTATTATAGACACGAGCCTCGGTAACATATCTGCCTGTTTTTAGAAACAACATTTCGAAAGAGTTATTATTTATTTAGAAAAGCGATTACAATTCTATTCCTGTACTGTTTTGAGATCTGCAACTGTTTATTTTAGAACTTAGGCTTATTACGACTACCTTTCAATAGTTATTCATTTCTGAAAACAACCGATATTGTCATTTGAACTTTCCATTTTTATTTTAATCTAAACTCAAATGTTAGCATTTACTACAAACAGCCAGTCTTAGTTATCTATCTCTATACACCGGCTTACTAACATTAATAAACATTATCTACACTTTTTTGGCTTTATAGATTCGGGTGAGAATAATTGAAAAAATAATATTAGAAAGGCTATACTTAGAACAAAAACAAAATCTATCAATTTATCGTGATTAATCCTAATTAAGAAAAATTTATTCGAGGGTTTTAATAAATTTTGGCTTTTTAAATTATTCCAAAACTTTTCACCATTATCTGGGTATACGTCGTTAAACTAAATAAGTCGTAAAACTTTAGAATTCTATTCTAGGCTTTCTGCCGTAACCGAGGCTATTATTTCTCATTATTATCTTAATAACCCACAGCTATTGTAGTATAGTGTGTACAAGTAATTGGTAGTTGGCGGGTATCTCGCTCTCCAAACAACGCAGACAAACAAACAAACACACAGACTTAATTACAATGTGTTATCTCGGCGAGATCGCGACAACGGAACCCGGAAAAATACTACCCACTTACTGCACGGAACCTTGAGCGGGTTTACTGGAATACACACAGAAGCTTTATATTATATCGTTGTATATTAAATGTATGAGTTTAGTATATTTAAAATGGACTCTAGAGTTATATTCTGGAATAAATGTTTGCTAGAATTTTACAGTTGCTATGAAAATATACTTACTGTATCCAATTAGGTTTTTGGGATGAGTAAAGTAAGCTCCAGTTTGCTTTAGTAGTTCATTATATAAACGCGTTGCATTTTATTAAATTAATTAAATTATTTATTGGGAAGTACACCAATAGGTTTTAAACATGGCATTCAACACTTATAGTTTAGCTGCACAAGGGTATAAAACAATAATCTGCAACATGTTACATGTTAATAATTTTCGTTAATAATTGCATACTGAATTAAATATACCAAAGATTTCTTCAAGCTGATGTGATCTTTGTACAAATTTAACATTAATAATCTTTGTGATATACTCGTAAAGATGTTTCCTACCCAACGTTACATAAAACTGTTATTATATTCTGTAATCCCATAGTGCAGTTGTTTAGTCTCCCAACATATTACGAGGGCGGAGAGCGGCTGGTATCGGATTCCGTGAACTGATCAATACGTCGCGGCTCCGTACCTGCAGCCGAATGTCGTGCAGGTCAACATGCTATCATAATACCTCAATCTTACAAATATTAAATTGGTAAGCATTATTAAAAAAAAAATGTTGTTACTAACTAGTTACATATTTTTAGATGAAATGCAGTAGGTTAAAGAATGGATTAAAAACATCTACAAAAACAAACATATTTCTAAAAAACAAAACAAATAAAAAGGTATTTTATTAATTTGACTATCTAGTCAAGAACAACCATCAAATATTAAAGTTCAATAAGGCGATTTAACTTTCATCGTTCATTTTAATGAAATGCTTTTTGTGCCCCCCCCCCCTCTCTAGTCCACGGCACAGTCTACGCTACGGTGCAGTCTACGCTACGGCGCAGTGTACGCTACGGCGCGTCGTTCCGGCGTAGCGTAGACACGTCATACGACACGATTACCGATATATTATTCAGCAGGAATGCACCGAACTTGCTACTTCGGCAGAATGTCGACCAAATATACGTTTATTGAATACGATCGTGAATAACTTATGGCTGGGGAGTTGGCTGCACTCGCGTAGATAACTGAGTGATACAGACACGTAAACAAGTAGGAGTAGGCCGGCACTGGTGATTTAGCTCGGCCGAGTTTTAAAGAAAATTGTGGCGAACCTAGTAAAATATGCCTACGTACATGTGCCAACACTACTAACATGTAATAACGGTAGTGTTTAGTATACGTAGCGTATAATTGAATTTCTTAAAGTGCCACTCCATGCATAAATTACATAAATTCTTATCAAACAATGTTTTTATGAAGCTAAATATCTGTTGTTTCGTTTAAACATGCAGCATGAATATCTGAATTCAATTGCTTGAAATGCTTCTGGCTATATGTTTTAATCTCTAATTATCATTATACTTCGTTGCTGCATCCTACGAGATTCAAGAAACCTGTAGTACGTTTTCTGCTGTACTGCATCATCACACGATTTTTAGATCCTATTTTAAATAAAAATAAAATCGAATATTGACTCAATACCCACTCACTACTACGGTAGCCGGTGACAGATGGCGCTGCAATCATTCGTTTTCCGTGTGATGCATCATCCGCGTGTGCGCTGTTAAAATTAAGTTAAAAAATAGTGAAATTAAGTAAATTCTATCATATTTGTTATAAAAATGGGTAAAAGAACCAGTGTGAAGACAGATGATGAAATAAAAAAGAAAATTAAACAATTGCAAAGTGAGTTGTGACGTCAAAAACCTCCGGATGGTTACCAAACAGAAGGTTAGTAACGTTTAATTATGTACGTTCGAAAACTAAATATGATGCTACCTAGTGGGCTGTGCGATTCGTAAAATACAAACTTTGTGTTGAAAAACAATTATACGGCGATGTAGTTTTGTCAAACATATTTTTGAAACGTAACGGTTAATTGAAGGCTAAATTTAAAAGAGATAAAATATCTCAACGTATCAATATATTTCCTCAGTGGTGGCACAAAATGCCATCCGGAAATATTTTATACCTACCCGCATATTTTTGATACTTTATTTAACATTTTATTAATTTTTTCCTAAGGGGTAACACGCGATGTTGTCCGGGAATTATTTATTTTCTTAATAGGGCGGCACGTGATGTCATCCAAAAAATAAAAAAATTCTGAGTTGAGAAATTTATTCATATTTAACATTTAATTAGTTTATTTTCTAAGGGGTAACACGCGATGTTATCCGGAAATAACTTCTTAATTTTCTTAATGGGGTGGCATGTGATGTCATCCAGAAAATAAAAACTGAGCTAAGTGGAAAAATTTAATCATAATTAACATTTTATAAATTTATTTTCTAAGGGGTAACACGTGATGTTATCCGGAAATAACTTTTTTATTTTCTTAATGGGCTGGCACGTGATGTCATCCAGAAAATAAAAATTGAACTAAGTTGAGAAATTTAATATATTTAACATTTTATAAATTTATTTCCTAAGGGGTAACACGTGATGTTATCCGGAAATAACTTCTTTATTTTGCTTAATGGGGTGGCACGTGATGTCACCCAGAAAATAAAAATTGAACTAAGTTGAGAAATTTAATCATATTTAACATTTTATAAATTTATTTCCTAAGGGGTAACACGTGATGTTATCCGGAAATATTTTCTTTATTTTCTTAATGGGGTGGCACGTGATGTCATCCAGAAAATAAAAATTGAACTAAGTTGAGAAGTTTAATCATATTTAACATTTTATAAATTTATTTCCTAAGGGGTAACACGTGATGTTATCCGGAAATATTTTCTTTATTTTCTTAATGGGGTGGCACGTGAGGTCATCCAAAAAATAAAAATTGAACTAGGTTGAGAAATTTAATCATATTTAACATTTTATAAATTTATTTCCTAAGGGGTAACACGTGATGTTATCCGGAAATAATTTCTTTATTTTCTTAATGGGGTGGCACGTGATGTCATCCAGAAAATAAAAATCGCGCCCTCCTCAGTGCCCCACGCGAACCAACCACGCGAGCGAAGAAAATACAATACCTTCGGAGATTTTATCCATCTTGGGTGAAGCAAAAGAGTCAGAAGATATCTTTGGTAAGAATATTCCTGCGTAAGTCTCTAAACGTTGGGGGGAAAATACTAATCGAGGGCTTGACAAAAGAACAAAAGGATACACTATTGGCAAAAATACTGTATCGCTGGTATAGCTAAATTAACATCAGATAAACAAAGACTTAAATAAAATATGAATTTATCAAACAGCTTTCTGAGATAAATCAAGTATTGCTGGATCTTCACTATGAAGAGACAATGAATCGTAGACGTCTTAGCATTCCGACACAGCCCCCGCTGCCCCCGCGCCGTCGCCCGCCGCCGCCGAGCCGGCCGCAGGACCGACGTACTCGACGCTAAAGGTACCGCACCCTGGCCGTATTCATTACTAACGATATTCAAATTTTGGATACAGTTAAAGGATATAAATGAAGTTTGAACCACGTAACTCACCAGGTTCCAAAACTAACATGCCAAGTACCATTAAAAAAAAAAAAAATATCTAATTAGGCTCGATTGTTCCATGTTCTAATAGTAACGGTCAGTTTATATCGCCAATATTTTTGATACCAAAAAGTAACGGTTCCTTTAGGTTTATCTTAAACTTAAAAGCACTGAAAAAGTTCTTAAAATACCAACACTTTTATATGGAGGATATTCGCACGGCTACAAATTTTATCTTACAATTCCTACATAAGTAGGTACCTGTACATACATCTTACAGAAAGTATTATTTACGCATCCGTTTCAATGATATCCTGTACGAATTCACTTGCTTGCCAATTGGTTTGTCTTCGGCCCCATTTGTTTTTACGAAAATATTGGCTGCCCTTGCTGCCTAACGTTGTGAAGGCCAATGGCTAGTTGCTATATATATAAATATATATATTGAATATTGATATGGCCACCAGGTTAACAGTTAAAATACGGGACTTTGCTCAGTTTGTGGGTACATAATAGCCGTTTGCCCGGCAATAGCATACTAAGCATTTTGAGAGGGAGAAATTTTTTGCTTTAATAAAATACCGAGATTATGACGCAAAGATGAGTAGTAAATTTAGAATTAAAGAATATTTTCTTTGGTGGCAAAAACACATTAAGTATGTTAATAATCTTATTCGTACAGGTCATTTTTGTCTAGAAGTTTTTTTTTTTCAGACGCATCTCTTCCTTATCTGTTTTTGTAATGGGGAATCTGTTAACGGTCATTGGTCCCAGAAAGAACTAAAGCATCACATTAACTATTTAGAGCTCTTAGCTGCTTTTATGGGGTTAAAATGCTTTTGTAAAAACCGCAGAAATTCAGAATTACTATTAAGAATCGACTACAAAATAATGTGTGTGTATGTTGGGATAAAATTCCCACATCTTAATCAAATCACTCGAGAAAGATGGCAGTGGTGTGAGTGTGTAAAATATGTTTATTTATACGTCTTATATAAAGTCACGCGACAATGTAGAAGCGGAGCTTCGCGCGTATCAAACATTGATACAAAATGGGAGTCGCATGAATCATGTTTCAAAAAACTTGTTAAGAAATTTGGCCAACCAGAGATAGACATATTTGCGACGCGATTCAATGCAAAATGTTTAAAATTTATAACATGGTAACAAGATAACAAGATGCCAACAATATTGCCGCATTTACTATAGGATGGAACGATCATTTTTTCTTTAAATATTAAAATGCATTAGAAAATTAATAAATGAAGAGGCATTTTTGGCCTAGTCAACCCTGGTTTCCACAATATTTCGCGGACAGTTACAGAATTAGGTACTATATTTTGGACCAGATGAAAACTTGCTTCTCTCTACTTTCAGAACCACCTATTATGCCAGTCTTACCCTGGTGTGCGCAACTTTATCCGGCAAGCGTTCGCCAAACAATCACTAGGTGACGACACCATCGACATTATCATTCGATCCCAATCTAATAATACGATTAATCAATATGATATTAGATACAAATTATGAGTAAAATTTTGCAGAAATTATAATTTAGATTGTTTAAATGTGTCAACAGCCTAGTTAATTTTCTTACTGAAAGATTTAACAACGGCGCTAAGTACAGTACTATAAATTAATTTAGATCGGCACTATCACTAGTGTTAGGTAAACATATATGTGTAAATCATTGTGTAAATAGGTTTTAAAGGGAAATATCAAAACTTTTGTTTGGGATCCTTATATAGTTCTGTCTTATCTAATAGATAAATATCCAAATGAGTACCAAATACTTTTGGAAATGATCACCATGAAACTCGCAGCCCTACTTGCGTTGTCCTGTGGACATACAGACGTTGTCACTTATTATATTATGTAATATCTCACTAAATGTAGCAGGTGTTGAAATAGTCCTAGACGCATTAGTAAAAACATCCGTTCCTAATAGGAAAAACTCCAAATTGATTATTCCATTCTACCCTAATCAACCTGGCATATGCCCAGCGAAGGCCCTCTCTGTCTGTATTGAGAAAACCAAAGATCAGCGACAAACTACAAATACAGATAGGTTATTTTTAACTAGGTATTAAATAACCATTTCGGAACGCTAGTGGCCCATCAATTAGTCGCTGGATTAAAACAAGTTTTGAAAAATAGCGGAATTAATGTCGTTCATTATTCATCTCATAGCACGCGATATGCGTCGACGTCGGCCGCGAGGCGCGCGGGCGTCTCTTTAGACGTCATCAAACGCGCAGCTGGCTGGACTGGCTCATCCCTCTGCTTCGCTAAGTTTTACAATCTACCCTTACACAGTGTAGAACAATAAAGAGCCTTCGCTGATGCGGTGTTTAACATACATGAATAATTTACCATATTTATTAAATCCTTTGAATGATTATTTGTTATTGTCACATATGCTTCTATTATGAAGTCATTATTTTTTGTTTAAATTAATTAAAAGAAACTTCATTGTATATTAATACATACAATTACAGTTTATTTCTTATCTGCAATGACGTTCTAAACATCTACAGGTTTCTTGAATCTCGTAGGATGCAGCAACGAAGTATAATTTATGGTTAATTGAACTTACCTAAGTGAACTTCAACCATAATTATACGAGGTGCTGCATCCGTAGAGATTCAGTTACCCAACCCTCCCTGCGTAGACCCCCAAATCATTGCAGAAGTTAACTCTAAAACGAATGATTGCAGCGCCATCTGTCACCGGCTACCGTAGTAGTGAGTGGGTATTGAGTCAATATTCGATTTTATTTTTATTTAAAATAGGATCTAAAAATCGTGTGATGATGCAGTACAGCAGAAAACGTACTACAGGTTTCTTGAATCTCTACGGATGCAGCACCTCGTATAATTATGGTTGAAGTTCACTTAGGTAAGTTCAATTAACCATAAATTATTATTTACATCATCATCATCATCATTATTATTATTATAATCTGGCCACCGAGAGATTGCGTTTGTGACACATGCCAGTAGTGTTGGGGTAAAAAATAATATTGACAAATATTTTTTCAATCAACATTAGTAAAAAAATTAGTTTATCTTATATCTATTTTACTTGTATAGCAAGAAACTCCAACTGCTGCCTTTTTTCAAAACAAATATTTAGGTCTACAATACAATAAGTACTAAAACTAAAAGTAGGTAATAAATACTTAAAATAATAGATATCGCGCTGGTATAAATTTAATCAGATTCCGATTCGCTTGAGGAGGTGCTATCATCATCTTCTCCAACATTTATAATTATGTTATTATCAATGATCGAATCAATTCTAATATCTCGATCAAAGTCTTTGGTAATAAGATTTTTTGTTTTTTCTACCGCCTTCGCCCAGTCTTCCTTCGTGATTTTTTCGCAAGCTTCTTTTAATAGAGCCATCATCTTTTTTGTGCTAAAAGGTGGGGACGTATTGCGACGGGCTGCATAACCCTTAATTTGAGCCCAAATTAATTCAATAGCATTGTATTGGCAATGATATGGTGGAAGTCTCAGCACCCGATGACCGTACTGCAGAGCTAATTCATCTATTTCATATCTAACATTTGCCGATTTATTTTCTTTCACTAACCGCAATAGTTATGCTTCAAGCATATCCATATTTACGTCGATATCATGTTTTTATAACCAAGCTACTTATTCTGCTTTTTTATTAGAAATTGATTGATAACTTTAAAATTGACTGATATTTTTAGCACATCCCTACGAAAATATGATGTTGTTTACATTTTTAAAAATACATATTTTATCAGTAATTATTACCCTTACAGTAAGCCATCAGTTATAAAATTTAAAATCAGTGTGTTTTAATATCATTTTATTGCTTATTATTTGTTTGTAGGGTCAAAATAGACGACTTTTTTTTTGTTTGTTTTCGTAGACGGCCTGTCAAAGTTACCTCGTTATGTCAAACACAATGTGTCAGGAACGCATTCTCTCGGTGGCCGGACAATACATAGTATAAATCCAAGTGGCTAGTTCTGTCTGTTTGTATATTCGTCCGCTAACTCCTCCTAAACCACGAAAAGGATTTTATTGCAGTTATCGCAATCTATTAGGATATTTTCTCATTAAAATTTATAAATAAGGAACATTAAGAAAAAGTAGTTTTAAATCAACTAAAAATCAATGTTTCGGGAACAAGTCGCCCAAAATTACATCATTGCGAAGCGTGGGCGGGTCGCTAGTTTATGAATAAAATATTTTGCAAACTATACCTATATACCCGCGAAATTGCCATATCA
This sequence comes from Emmelina monodactyla, assembly GCA_916618145.1. Lineage (NCBI taxonomy): Eukaryota > Metazoa > Arthropoda > Insecta > Lepidoptera > Pterophoridae > Emmelina > Emmelina monodactyla. The sequence continues at coordinate 11,732,559 of OU745305.1, forward strand.
TTAGGTACACAAATAGCAATACTTGCAGGTAAATTGAATCTGTCAGTGTGCTGTCAGTGTCAGTCTCGCGTGTGACAGGTGACCTTATCAGCAGCATGACATGTGTCGACGATCCGCGGGTGAATCACCTCTGTTATTAGAGGCCTTTGCTTTCATTTTATTTGTTTTTCTTATTTTTTTTCGTAGATTTTCAAATTTATATTGTATATTAATAAAATTCTTGTTTATCTTAAATTATAACGTACAAGACTAATTTTTGTCTTAATATCATACCGTTATTTAAGCCTCGGCATCTGATAGAGTTTTTGTTTGCTTTTTCTGACGTGTGATTTTTCTGTTGCTGTCATTTTTGTAGCTAAAAATTAAATTAAATTTAATTAAATAATGCTATACTAGTGGCCGCCCGCGACTCCGTACGCGTGGAAGGTTCCCGTGGGAATGAGAAGTTTTCCCACTGTAAAAAGTACCCTATGTGTTATTCTGATGTGTAAACTATATTACTGTAAAGTTTCATTCAAATACGTCCAGTAGTTTTTACGTGAAAGAGTAACAAACATCCATCCATACATCCATACATACTCACAAACTTACATTTTTATAATATTAGTAGGATTTTGGTTTTCGTCCGTAATTAAGAGGTTCCTCACAAATAATAATATAATAATAATAATAATAATAATTCTTTATTTCGGGCTACATGGACCCATATAAAAATTGACAAAACATGAACAGAAAATTATAAGTATTTTGTATTACTTATAGAATGCTTTTTTATTTATTATATTAAAAAGTTATATTTATCCATCGATAACAACCAATAACAAAAAGGTTTAATGTATTTACCAACATATCTTAAATTACAGGGAAAACTTGCACTTTCTTCTCAATTAAACCCAAAGATATTTTTTACTTCTTTTTGCCTGCATTTTCCATTATTATTACAAAACGCCGGCATAAATCCAGACTGCCAATAAAGTAGTTAATTAGTCCTGTCCCGATCTGTAGGTATTTAATAATTAATGACCGTCGTTTGACATTTGCAATCTCTTTATAGCAAACCGTGTTGATTACCAGATAGAGGTCAGGAGCCATGATCGTGTTGGTTCAGACAGACCCACTCGTGCGGGAAAATAGTTTCCATTCCTTACTATTTAATACTGACTATAAACGCGTAGGCTAACAATATTCATAAAAAAGGAGAAAATAGTTCTTGGGCTCGATGTTTCTACTTTTTGTTTAGATATTTTGGTATGTCTAAATTAAGCTGGTTCTATATATGGTTAAGTAATGAGGTAGTTGAACCGCCAAGTCTGGGCGGGACTAATCTAGCCGCCGGCAAATGCAGTCAAACAACCCGCGTCTGTTATGAAAGCGACTCCATCCTTTGAAAACACCTCGATCCCGCTCGCCGCCGCTCGTGTACACTCACTAATTCCCCATTCGTCACAAGAGCCTGTTTTATCTCTGTTTGCATCCTATTTACATCTCGCTTGGACAGTTTAAAAGGAGTCAAAGAAAAGCCTATCTCCGTTTAAACGTTTGCTATGCTAACTTCCCGGCTGCGCGTGTGTGCGTGTGTGCGCGGGCGGCTGTGTGCGTGCGGTGAACGCCGCTCCACCCGCGAGATGTCGCCTCATACAAATGCAGCGCCGTCATTAGTGCGAGTGCAAGTCGCGGGTAGTCATCAAACTTTCATTCGACAATCTACGGCACGGTCACTGCGGGCGCGGCTACCCGTGCAAACATATTTACTAGTTTTGTAGATGGAATGATATTTAAGTTAATTTTGTAACTGCTTTCAGTAATAATTGCTTTCAGCTGTAATTATTAAATGTACAATGTGCTGTCGCATTAAAGCCAAATAAAATTGAAGCGGGTTTCGATTGCAAAAAGTTCTGCGAAAAAAATTGTGAACTCGGCTTTAGTTCTTTATTAGCTCAAAAAGTATGAACTCCAAATGGCTTTGGTATAAAATATTGTTTAGGATATTAGCGAACGGGGTAGCGTCGGAGGTGTGAACGAGTGCGGAGTCCCGCAGCGGCAGGAGGCAGTGTGCGCCGCGCGGTCGAGCCGAGCGGACGTGTCGCCCGCCCCCCCCGCGCCCCGCGCCGCGCTCGCGACTCCACGCGCCGACACCCAGTGACACCTGCCCACACTTGCAGTGATTGTGTTGTGCTGTGGATTACCTCCCATTGTGCATCTGACGTGCATGTGACACTCGCCTGACGCCTGCACATAAACATCCAGGTATTTGCATAACATATGTCCGCATGCAGATTTTAGATTCCCGGATTACCTTGTTGGCTATGAGTCCATCAGGTGTTAGTTGTTAGTTATGTGAGGTTATGTAACGGACCCACGCTGGGCGCCATTTAAAACGAGCTCTCGTGAGTAAGTTAATTACACGGTAGCAAACTGTTCGAATCTAATTTACGAGCTTCAAATAACGAATATACCCTCGCCGTGTTGGTAAACAGCCACTTCGGATGACAACTACTGAATTAAATATCAAACGAATGCTTGCAAATGCTGGCCTAAGATAAAAGTTTTATTAACTTTTTGATTTAGGCCGCCTGAAAGGTATTTTCATACTAGGTACGTCAAATTGGACAGGTCCCGTTTGTTGTACTTACTACTTCCTAAATGTTCTTATAAGATATCGAGGATCGTTTTACTGTCTCAAAGATAACATATACGGGTAGAGTAAGGGTTGAACAAATATTCGACAGCTTATATGAATCTTTAACAATGAAGGTATTTCCCGGGTCCGAAGCCTCATCCTTAAAAAGGATATTCACTGTTTCTCTTTATGAGCATGATATTTGAAACGGTTTCGGTAGTAAAATAAATCATATTTTTTATCATAATATTTTTACGAACTTCTCGCGCAGTAAGCAGGCTGAGAATCACAAGGTTAGAGATCAAGATTTGGCCAATTTAGTTAAATGTCGTTTTGAAGCTTTTTCCAGGTTTATGTGGTAACTTAATTTTTACAAAGTATATCGAGTGGTGTACGCAAAAACGGATCATATAGTTACTAAAATATAAAAAGAACAGCTGCAAAACAGTGCAGCTATTAGAGGTCATAATGTTCTGAGGCATGTTATTTAAATAATTGAAGGCAGTCTGAAACACGGCATCCTTTTTAACTATACGTATTTTTTACTTAAACTTTAACAGATTTTACCTACATACGTATTTTTGAGACGTAATCAAATAAAAAAAAATATATTAATTATAAATTTTGATATTCAACCAGTTTTTAAACAATTGTTCACTATGGGGAAACCAATGAATTTCACATTCTATCTTAATATTTATTCGCCTAGCTAAATTCCTTATTCTTGCTTTGCATTTCACGAATGCAAAGAAGATGTTATAGCTTAAGATAGCGAATAGCTGATTATCTGAGCTTATACTAAGATAGTATAAATATTGCAAATAATTTGTATAATTCTTCCGACTACTAATGGCATTAAAAGCTAAGACGAGATAAGGCTAAATATTTTTTTAAGTATAAAAATTTGACTCTTTAGTTACTTTTTGTTGCGCTTTGAAACAATTGACCTTTGTCAACGAAACCAGAAAGCGACACATCTAGCTTTGTATTCTAAAAAAAACACAAAATAGCGGTCACGTGTAACCCGCCCTCTATTGTCTATGAATGCGTGTTCCGTTTATTACGATTGACGTGACGCTTTGATCATTTTTGGAATACACGCGGGCAAAGTCCAATAATAACTTTTCGAATACCACACACAAATATTTGGAAATTAGTCTCGTATCACAAAATAGACTGGGACAAGGCTGCTCCGTACTACCGCAGGAGCGTTTAAAGTGTGGGGAAGTTAAGTGTGTCTCGTGAGCCAAGATGAGACAACGGCTTGTTAGTCTGCCAACTGATGACTTAGTTATCAGTAGCATTTATTAATAATAATTACAAAATATATCAAACTACATTAAATAGGGATGAGCTACGATATACCACGCAGGCACATGAAATTATTTTTGTACCAAGGTCCAAAAAGTCATTTTGGAACCTCGTTATCATAAATTCGTCCTAAGAAGCTCATTTTTTCCCAAATACGTACAAATATAAACCCCTGAAGACAGCCATCAAAAATGCTTTTTATGATATTAAAGAAAGCTTCGAATCCTCGGGCGGGGTTAAATATTGTAGCATTTGCATGTAATCAGGAGAGAACGACGGGCAGCCAATTCTGTTGGTGTCCATCGATTACTTCCACTTTAGACACGATGCCGTGGACTCAGTCTGATTAAATAAACGTCTACAAGCAAAAATAGATAACATCATGTTTAATATCTCCTAGCTTTATTAAATAATAAAATCCGTTATATTGCTCAATAACATGAACGGGTTGACCGTTGTATTGAAAAAAGGCAATTTGCGACATAGTTGGTGAATCTTTACAAACTGTAGCTAGAAACACTTTTGGGTTAACCATGTTTAAATGTTTTATATTTACATGACACCAATAAAAACAGGTTTGGCAGAATAAAATCATAATTTCATTTCATAGTTACAAATTGAAAAAAAATACTTCGAAAAAAAAACCTTCAATATGAATGACGACTCCCAGCTTGGGCCATGGTTTCATTGTACGAAGTAGCCGCCGCTAGAGCCAGTACATTTCCATGCTGTTTATCAACCATACTTAATAAACATAAACTTTTTAATTATTATTGATCAGTTTACTTAACTGGATTTTAAAGTTTCACAATTTTAATTCTCAAAGATGTTATTACCATGAAATATTTTTAACTATAGTCATATATTCTATAGGTACTTATAATAAATCTGTAGAGTCTGAGAGAGGTCATTTCTGTACATGAAATATATTTACAAAATAACTATCAGGGGGAGATTAGGGATTGATACTGATGCCAAAAATCCATAAGGTATTGCATAAATAATAATCATAGAAATCGGTACAGAAACACCAAAGTTTTACATGAAATACGCTAATAATAAGCCATCGCGCGTAAATACTGAATCATGCTATAAGGATTATCCTACTAACATTATGAACGTAAAAGTTTGTGAGTGAGTATGTATGGATGGATGTATGGATGTTTGTTACTCTTTCACGTAATAACTACGGGACAGATTTCGATGAAACTGTACAGTAATATAGGTTATATGTATATCAGAATAACACAAAGGGTACTTTTTACCGCGGGAAAACTTTTTATTCCCACGGGAAACCGACTTCCACGCGAATGGAGTATTTTATAAAAAAATACTATAGTACCTAAGTGAGTATATTCCTCAGATGATACAATTTATTTTCAGACCTCATTAACAGACATTATTTATTTCTTAAAAAAATACATCAAAAGTCAATTTAACCTTAAATCTTTCTAAAAATAGGTATATCTTTATCGTTGAAGTTCATTAATAGGTAAAATTTGTTTCTGATTTAACCAAAATATTGATGTCTGATACACGTATTAAGTAATTTCCAGGACGGCTTTTGTACGTCGTTCTACTACCCAATTATTCTGTCAAAAGTTATTGGCTTTAGAAACGAAAAACCTAATGAAAGTCAAACAAATTACTGACATTCTATAGAAATGATCTATCATTGTTAAAATCTCTAATTGACTTTAACACTAGGGCTAAACTTCGCAGACGTGTTGACGAAATTATAAGCTTCGAGAATCGACTAAAAGTTGCTCGCAATTAATGATATTTACCTAACAGAGCCTCTATTTATGTACGTAGTTAGTACTTACGCAATTATAACATTTAGGAGCTGAAAGCGGCGGGTATTATAGGTAATTGCGGCGGGTACTTGCTCAATGCTGGGCAATTTGCACGTTACACAGCTAACTTGTTTTGGAAGCACTTCGTTCGTTCTTTTTGGGAAAGGTCTACTTCAATTTCGAACAGGTGTTTTGATATAACTATTTATCTTATAACAAAGTTAATAACAGTAAATACAGAAATAATGAGAGTAATAACGGCATACAACTTTTACAGTTGCGAATTAAATTCATTCGGCATTTATGTATAAACTGCTTTTGAGACGAATTAATTTCTGAATTAGGTACTTCTAAATGAGAATGACGAATTAGTTTCTGTATGAGTTCTATTAAAGTTGAAGGTTTTATATTCAACATGCGATATTTACACAAGCTTTACTAACCAAAGCTTACTTAAATAAGTAAGTAGGAAGGTACCGCGGTTTAAACGTAATTTTAAAAATGCTAATATGTAGCATTACTTTAACAAGGTTTCAAGAAGTTAGAAATAAAGTACGTTGTTAAAACTTCAGCCAGTAATTATAGTGTGACATCGTGGCATGCAAGTTTATTTCAAATTTCGAAATTTTCACGAAAAACTTTCGCGAGAAGCTTTCATGCAAAGTATTGTTTATGTTCGGTGACAAACGGAGGATACTTTCTAATGGAGAAAGTGCAAACTTATAATTATCACGAAGGTAACAAACTACCTGTTCTAGCTGACTACGACAGAAGTTAAAAGTCTATGTAAAAATGTTTTATGAGATTAATAAAAAATTGACAAATTCTTTTTACATTGTTACAAATTTTTGTTAGCCAGGAATTCAAATACAAAACATCTCAGTAAATTTAATTGAATATGTCAACTAAAAATATACTAATGTAAAAAACGAGGAAAATACGGGCATATTTTTATTTGTCTTTTCTAAATAATTAGATTTCAACAGTGAGTTATTCATTTCTGGGGGAGAGTGCGGCGACAAACCTTTAAGGTATTTTTTCTGTTGTTGTTGTATTCGACGCAAGTATCTGTTGCGTTATACAGGGTCTGTCGTAATGAATGGATAACCCGTTACCTACAGTTGATCCGGATGTGAGGCTATAAGAAAATGGTGTCTTCTTGCCAGGGTTGTCAACCATAAGAAAATGGCGTAGACTTTTAAACTTTTTTATAAATTTCGCTATTTTTTTCATTTATTCCGCTGCCATTTCTTCAAATTTTGATGTATTTGTATAATTCTTTTAGTATTATACTGCTGAAGACGTGTATTATGTAATTTAAATACAATTTTAGGTGTTATTCACGTTGAACATTATCAAAATACTCATTTTAAGAAAAATATTTCTAATTTTTTTTCTTTATGTCAACTTTTGATCATCTCCTGTGGAAAAAAAAAGTATGACGTTATAGCTGCCCATGATCTCAATAAATTGTCTAGTATGTGTAGATTCTAAAAAGGTATAACGATGTGTACTTTACAAGCAACATTAAGTTACAGGAGCGAGAACACTAATCAAGGTCGGAATTTTTATTTTTCATGTTATGTTATAAATGGTTGTAAAACTTCGTCATAATGATTTTATTCTATCAAGATACTTTGCACAAACACTATCGGGCCACTAATAGGATTTTCAGAAGAAAACCCGGTTGTTTTTGGGAAAAAAATAACATTACTTCACCATAATAATGTAATGAAAATGTACAAATGAAAATTGTTGTGCTCTAATAGTTACATGCGACAAACATGTTGCGACAAGTTTATTCGAAATTGTAACGGATTTAAAAAATCGAACAAAGACCGCATTACAAAGAAAAGTGGAAAAAATTAGAAGGAAATCGTCCTTCCATAAATGCATTGTGCACTTTAATTAACACACGGTAATCAGGATGTCGCACATTTGGATATCTTACACGATAAACACTAGAAGCTCTATTGGTGCTGCCATTACATACACCGTAAATGTAATGCATGTTCGCGTATTCGGCCGGCGTATATTGTTGCGGCATGATACACAAACTACACAAAAACTTTTCCAAAACAACAAGTTCAATCGATAGCACAACACAATGTCCGTAAATGTGAACAAAGTCATCAGTATCACCACGTTATCAAGTCCAAATCACAAGGAAAATCATAGTCAAATATTAGAAAGCAGTAACAAATTGACGAAAATAGTGGCCCCGATTCTCAAAACACTCTCTAAAACTAAATTAAAAATATCTCTGTCACTTTCTCATGCTTCGTATTAGAACAAGATAGGTACATTGGTCTCACTAAATTTAGTCCACATCATTGTGAAATTGAACGAAATGCGCCGAGGACTAGCCTAAAATTGCCTTCGCCGTGTCATATTGCACGTACATTTTAGTTTGACAGGACTAAAATGATTACCTGTCTCTGTCTTATTGATGTGTAAGTGACAGCGATAGTTTTAGTTTAGTTTAGAGAGTGTTTTCAGAATCGGGGCCAATGTGAACAAAAGGACATGCGATGGTCAAAATCACACTGATGTGATGAGAACCCTTTTCTTTGTAATGCGGTCTTGTTCGATTTTTAAAATCCGTTTTAATTTCGAATAAACTTGTCGCAACATGTTTGTCGCATGTAACTATTAGAGCACAACAATTTTCATTTGTACATTTTCATTACATTATTATGGTGAAGTAATGTTATTTTTTTCCCAAAAACAACCGGGTTTTCTTCTGAAAATCCTATTAGTGGCCCGATAGTGTTTGTGCAAAGTATCTTGATAGAATAAAATCATTATGACGAAGTTTTACAACCATTTATAACATAACATGAAAAATAAAAATTCCGACCTTGATTAGTGTTCTCGCTCCTGTAACTTAATGTTGCTTGTAAAGTACACATCGTTATACCTTTTTAGAATCTACACATACTAGACAATTTATTGAGATCATGGGCAGCTATAACGTCATACTTTTTTTTTCCACAGGAGATGATCAAAAGTTGACATAAAGAAAAAAAATTGGAAATATTTTTCTTAAAATGAGTATTTTGATAATGTTCAACGTGAATAACACCTAAAATTGTATTTAAATTACATAATACACGTCTTCAGCAGTATAATACTAAAAGAATTATACAAATACATCAAAATTTGAAGAAATGGCAGCGGAATAAATGAAAAAAATAGCGAAATTTATAAAAAAGTTTAAAAGTCTACGCCATTTTCTTATGGTTGACAACCCTGGCAAGAAAACACCATTTTCTTATAGCCTCACATCCGGATCAACTGTAGGTAACAGGTTATCCATTCATTATGACAGACCCTGTATATACGTGTGAAAAGCACCAATGCCTCTAAGTGCATAAAAGTAGGGGATTTTTTTAATTGGCTCTTTTAATTAGCAGTCGCGCCGGGGGACCCTGCAAGTTTACACGTCAACCACTGCCTCTTGGTGTGATGAATTCTCCATTAGTTATAGACTTCTTCATGGCATTAAAATATAAGACAATAAAAATATAACTTAATAAAACCGCCGCATTGTACTCAAGCGTGGATGAAAACCAAGATATTATACGTTTTTACATTTATCTAAAAGTAAATAACAAAAGATGTTGTTACAATTATTAAATTGACCAAAACTAATAACAAATTGATACCCCAAACAAAAAGCCTAAACTTGGAAGACGGCATCCTTTCATCGTTACATGTTACAAAGAGAACAACCTGATACAAGTTAAGTAACTTTTTAATTGGTGAAAATATCAAGTATCGACGCGGCCTAACTTCTCTGTATTTAATTGGCATAATGAAGCTTCACATGTCAATTATTTAATTGAGTTAGTTCACGCTCGGTTTGTTACGAAGCTTCGGTAAATATTTATACCTATGAGGATATTCATATTGGCTTTTAGATGGAACACTTAATTAACTAAAGTCATCGTAGGCTTATACGTGGAAGTACGACTTGACATATCCTCAATTGTCGATGTTAGTTTATTTGATGGGTAATTTTCCCATTGATTGTAATACTTCTTAAACTATTAAATATAGTAATAAATCTGATTCTTATTTTTATGTACAGAATATAGGTTTGTATTACAAAAATTTCGCTACGTACAAAATCTCTTAATTTAGGTAATGAACGCCACTTGACGCATCCCGTGCTAGTATCAGACGCTGCTCCAAGCGGCGTGTCACGCGACGTAAATGTATATTATTGTAAAGACAGTTGTCATTCGCGATATGATTAATTACCAGACAGCTACAGTAGGTACCTGCTGGAGGTAAATAAGATGTGGTTTGATTAACAATGAGGCTTCCACAACCACAGGAGAGCGGTAATTAAGCCTCTTACACGATTATCAAGCTGCGTAGTTGCAGGTTAATAGGCGACGAATACGAACAGAATGTACGGTCTACAGCAAGTTGTAGTATGTACTTACTCTCAATATACTGAACACAGGCCCATCATCGAACCAGATATACGAACGAAGAATACTAGGTAGTTATTAGTCGCATGCCAAATAAAATAGTTCGTTTTTCATTAACGTCCAATCCGAAATCAAATCTGGAATATCAGTAGGTATTGACAGTGTGGTATTCGATGCTCGCCAAAGCCGTGCGATATATTTTTGCGTGTAATTAAACCTCGTCGCTCGTCGGGCTCCACACGCTGCTCCAGCGAGCGCGCCTCGACTCACGCGGCGCGCATTAGGGCTCCTTCTTCTCTTTATTATTTCAACTAATCACTCTAATTAATCACTTGAACGTGTGGGCTCCGCACAAAAAGCCGGCATTGTTCCGCAATCTGTCGAAAGACGTCCTTTCTTAAGACAAAAGTAAGGGCCCGTGATTTATGCCGGATAATTATTTCTAAACACCCCCCGATGATGCAAATTGTTTGAAGTTGAGAACGGGTACGGCAGGGGCGTACACGGCGTACACTCGGGGGTACTTACATGACAAAAAGGAAACCTTTTGTTCGCCTCTTCCACGCTCCGTGCTCGCGATGCAGGCCCTAGTCGAGCTGTTCAAGTTTATAGATTTAGTAAAGTGGGTCATGTAAATGAAATGTCATTGAATCTGTGAATGGTGTCGTTGTGTCCGTCGGTATCGCGAGTCGCTCGGTCGGACACTTGGACTTGTGGAGTTCCGCGGAGTTGCCGACCACGTCCGTCCGTCCGGTGCAGCCAGCCCTCGACTACAGCCAGTCACTAGAGCTCTCGACTCCGCTGCGGTCAATACATACAAATTTAGTTAGAATTAAAATCTATTTTGAGCGATCAATCGCACAGATATAGCAAGGGAAGCTTTGAGACATTTACACAATTATTAGTAGGCTTGTTATTTTCTCGGAAATACATCTTAACATTCCTTAATGAATCTAAGGGTATTACTTCATTCTTAGATACTTAAAGAATCTTAGTAAGTAGGTAGGTAATGGTACTGAAATAGCTTTTTGTTTGACGACAGAATTCAACACGGGCTTTCGGCTTATTTCGGTCCAAGAAACGACAGCGATGTTGCATATTACATGACAGTTAGTACACCACAGCCGGGTCAATATGATAATGAATCACTACGAAAAAAAAAAGATTTGCCGGATCTATCTGTAGGAGAGTACAGTAGAAAAAAAACTAAACCATCATCAAACATATTAACGTAGTGCCTCTCGGTCGTTGTTTAGTGTCGGTTAAACAGCTTTTTGCAGTTTCCCGCCGTTATTGTGTTGTCATGTGCGAAGGTTCCCGACTAATAGTTCCGCTGTAAATTCTTCAGAAGAGGCGCTCTAATAAAACTGTTAATGGTCCCGGTCTTACTTGCAGTATTACGAAGTGAAATATGACGGCAGACCAGCTCATTGTTTTGAAGTGTTTTAAACAATATATCGTCGAGAATTCTTGAGAAAATTTTAGAGCACTTTGTTATAAGCTGTGAGATGTGTTACCGAGCAAGCTGAGCTCAAAGGCTTTTGTGAAACGATAGCTTTACACGCAGAGCGTAGGCTGGAGGTATGCAAACAAGCTTTCGATATCCATCGTTGTGCAATACATATCTGAGTCGGTTTACGTTATTACAAATGTCTGTATGAATATGATACATGCCCTTTCGTCCCTCCGTGATCAGCATCAGATAGCCGCGCCCGCAATAAACAGCTAGTAAAGTGACCGCGGGGCCGCGGCGGAGCGCCACCTCGCAAATCTTGTGTTCAGACGTGGACGGAATGGGGCGGCAAATGATATCTGTTGAAGTAACGACCGCCATCTCCCAGCCATTTGTATGAGTGGAGCGGCTATTGGAGCAAAAAATGACGAGATATCATATTACACTCATTTAATAACATCATCATATATAGCCACTCGCTTCAGCGTTTGGATGCTTGCAACATACATAACTATAAACGTAATACAATAGTTCGTATAAAAAACCTATTTCGTGATTGCCCCGGCATAGAATCCGAACTAACAAATCCTCGGGGCCGGTACAATATCGTAATAGTCACGAAGGGTACCTCCGAAGCCTACATAATATTTTGATAGGTCGTAAAAACGAATAAGTAGCGCCCGAACAAAAATAATATTCCCTTCTCTATTTTAATGAGAATAAATCTTTTCTCTCTCGGGTCTTATTTTAGTAATATTTGATTTGTGTTTGGATTATGATTTCTGGGTTGAGGGTATATCAAAGAAAGGTTGCCGTCGCCGCGGACTGCGCCGGGCTCGGTTCAGTGGCTCCTGTTACGTTAGTTTGCCAATAGTCGAGTTTCGGATGAGAAACACCGTGACCCTGCGACCTAATGGGACTCCTCGAATACGCATCACTGTTTCCATTATAACTTATTTCTGTATTTCTTTTAGTTTATATCATTCATTTTCCAAATCATTTTTCGTTGTTCTACATCTCAAAATATCTAAGAATGATTCAGTATTCAAATGTCCTTGCAAGGTAAGATAACGTGAGCCGTTAGTAAATTTGTAGTGAGGCAGTTGTCGTAAGCCGTCGGTCGGCCCAGGATTAGGGTCCAGCGGCGCCACTACACGTCTCACCATTTGAATACCGTGGCTTACTGCGACGGCGACCAGCCGGGACGTATTGCTCACTTACTTACACCCTTTGTTCGGGCAACATGAATTGCTGTTGCAAATACTCGTTTTAAAATAAAGATAAAAGTATTTTCGGAAGCTATAATTAGGTTGATGTTGCGTATATTTTCGTATTTCTTTGAAAGCATTCCTTGCGTAGACGAACTCGCACAATGCAAAAAGAAATTTGTCAAGTAAATACTTTAGTTTGTTTGGAGCTCTTTTCGTTGGTAATAAAGTAAAAAATAAGTCGGTACGGTACATTTTTTTCTTGATGGTAAAATTTTCTAAATTAAATTCAGTTTGAATTGTTTTCAATACCTATATTTATCTCTCAAAATGTTTTTTCATTGTTATTAAATTAAATTATGATTTGTAAATACATAGTCAGTAAGGAATAATTAAAAAAGGACCAAATTCCTGCATACGTCCTATATTAAAACTTCCTTCTAATATATGACTAGACCTTGACGGTAATTACAGTATGTGTAATGGGTTGAATAAGTGGTTAGGCTATCGGGTCAAATATGCCACTTATCTATTTCAAAATAATGTGTTTTTTACAGTCGCCATGAAGGGTTAATGACCGCCACCCCTCGGGTACTATTCGTGGGAGTTAACTATTTAACCGGACGAATATCGTCCAACTACGTATTTACTACCAACTTTTAGATGATATTTACCTAGCTCCCGATGTTGTAATAGGATGTTTAGAATGTAATTAAGCAATAAGTCAGGATTTATCGCGAATAAGTTGGTTTTTGCTTTTAAAATGATATCAATAATATTAATCTCTCGACCTCAAGAAATGTGTGGTCGAAATAGGCACCAAAAAGTGGACTAGGAGAACACCTAAGTACACTAAGACACAAACTTTAGAGCGAACGAAGATATTTTTTTAAACGCGAGAATTTAACCTGGAACCTTTCTGAATAGTCCAGTATACAGACCGCTGCGCTACGACGATATGAGGTCGTCAATTTTAATTTTCACATTGTCATATTTCGTACGTAAGATTTGTAAAGTAGACAATAATTGAAATAAACCTCATTTTAACGGATTTTTACGCGTTCATTATATTATTTTTGTTTATCCGACATTTCGACATTTTTACATACTACCGTACTAATCAAAAATAGTAGCCGCGCAAAAACCAGTTAAAATGAGTTTAAATTCAAGTAATAATGATCGCGCAAATTTAAGAAGTTACGGTAGACAGGAGTCTTATATTTTGTAAGTTGGTTGTGAAGCATGTGCTCGTTCATATCATATGAGGAAGGGATTATACAATTTAAAGTTAAAAATCGATCCCTTCCAACGCCGGTTCTTACCTCCCCCCGTACACCTCGGAGTTCGAACAGAATGTGGGTCATATCCTGTAAGACACGCCAAAACTTCACGTTTCAACTTACAAGAGTTAATGTCAATTTTGAAAACTTTTCTGAATTAACCGAAATTTGAAAGGATTCGGGAGCAGACTTAAAATTTTGGGAAGATATGATTTTATTTACAGATAATGCATATTTTTTTTTTATCTTGTTATCATAACGTTTGTATTGTAATATGAAGCAGTTATTTATTATTAATCGTCGCATTATCGGAATCATCCGGCGGAAATAGTCGACATCATGACTTTCATTACCGAGAAGGGAATCCGACAAAAACAAACATCTCCTCCAATAATACCCACACAGTTTTCCTTATAACAATATGTATGGGAAATAAGAATGGCATTTATATGGTTTTTGCACGGAATTTCGTCAGTAACTACCTATCTTTTTAAGGCGTGTTTGAAAAATGTTTAAATAACTAATGATTTCTTGTCTAAAAACTCGGTTATGTCTACGTTCATCCATATGTACTGTAATTAATATAGCATGAACACCAGATAAGTAAGTTGGTGTGATGACAAGCGCCAGTCTGGTTCAGAGATAAGCTGTAACATCGGTTCGTCATCATAAACCTGACGTCTCGATGGGCGCTACTTAGCCTCGTTAACATCACATCAAACATTACCTCCCCCCGCCCACCGCTCACCCTTACACCCCCCGCTCCTCGCAACTCTGATCGTCCGAAGCAGATTTTTCATCTCCAACTAATTTGAAATTATGATTTGCGGCGAACAAATCAAATCAAAATTCCATTTAAAGTTGTGATTCAATATTTGTTGAGCACACGCCGGCTGCGTGGCGCCGCCAGCCGCCGCGGCGTTGGCTCGCAGCTCGACTCGACACCGGCCCCGAACAAAGTCTATTACATTAACTACTTCTGCGGCTAAATTGCAAGACGGCAGCAGCTCGGTTACATTTTAAGTATGCGTAATACAAGATTATGAAACGTTAACTCGCGAAATTCAGAGTAATTGTAATAACCATTAGAAAACCGTTAAAACGTGTAAATGTGGATCGTTTCACTTTCGTCATTGTTATCGAAACATTTCAGCGAATTTGAATCTTAGCTAAGATTGTTTTTTATTAATAATTAAAAAATGATAGTTATGTTTCTTAAAGATTTTAAGTCATATAGGTAAATATTCTTAACAACATCAGAGGTCTGTGTATATTTTTAAATCAAACTTAAGTTTTGTTGTGTTATTGTTATTGAAGCACGCACCACATTTAGAACATGCTAGGCGAGACACAATGTAGCAAGTAATTAAGGGTTTATTTTGGGACAATTTCAAGTATGCTTAACATGTAAAATGGCTGTCTTTTAAAATACACCGTTTATAATTACAACATATTATTAGTACAAGCCATGGCAGTAAATTTTTCTATATCATTAAGTTTTTATCTAATACAGGAATAACTTCCCGAAAGCGCCTCACAAAAGTTTACTTTGTAATGACCGTATTGTATAAATAATAATATATTAAAAACAACATCATATAGGAATATCAGCTATCATCGTGTAAATAATTTAATTAGTGGTTATTCTAAACTCATATCAGATACAACATTTGTGGAAATACTACGGTCACACACAGAAACAGTATCTATTAATATTATATAAAACCAAATAATAATACACCAAATATTCATTACAGTATCGGCTATACATCCCACTCCATGAAATGTGTTTGATCCAATTTGATAATATATTATTTACAATAATTATTACTATACTGATTTTAGTTGTTATGTTTTGTCACGGAACGCTACATTATTAATGAGACAGCCCTTCATTCATCCAAATTAGAATACTTCCATCGTAATCAATCCATTTGTAGTTCACATTCGTTGATTAAATAAACAAAACAATTTAACTCGAAATTACAAAAACATTGTAAGGTATAAATCTCGGTGTAATCGGTATGTTGTCTGAATCACTTATCACCAAATCGGCACATTTTCTACAAAACATATTTTGATCATTTCTCAGCTAAACTTTTTAGGTTGTCCCGCGGGTATCCGCGCGGCTGCTACGTGACCGGGATCCGAACCCGACTCGATCCGACCAATCGATACAGAAACCGATTCAGATAATCGAATGCGATAGACGAATGTTACGCGAGCGCTTTTTAATTCTATTGGGTATTTGGGTTGTTACGTAATTGAGTAATGTTTTGAGGTAATACGCGGTCGTTAAAAAACTAAAGAATTTCTGTAATTGTACATTTTTTAGTTTAATTGCAGTTTATAGCATAGTATAAACCTGTTAGCATTCCTGCAAACTAGGAAACGTACAAAAACTTTGCCCTTCCTCAGTATTAATTACTATTAAGATAAACTAAGCAATACTATCTGATTGTTATCCCATCGTTACGTAGTATAAAACAAAGTCGCTTTCCGCCGTCTGTGTGTCTGTTTGCTTCGATATTTAAAATAACGCAACAGGTCTTGATGGCTTTTTTAATAGATAGAGTGACTCAAGATAAAGATTTAAATGTATAACTAGCTTTCCACCCTGCGGTTTAACCCGCAGCTAATTTTAGTTTCATACAAACTTTCATCCCATCCCCTATTTTATCCCCTTGGGGATATAATTGATCAAAATCCTTTGTTAGCTTTCTGCATGCCAAATTTCAGCCCGATCCGTCCAGTGGTTTGGGCTGTGCGTTGATAGATCACTATGTCAGTCAGTCAGTCACCTTTTTATATATTAAGAACTAGCTTTCCGCCCTGCGATTTCACCCGCAACTTAATGGCTTTTCCGGATGGAATGACGCTGTTTCCCGCAGTAAAATTATCGTATTTTCTTCTTCCCTGGGTGTCGAACTATCTCTATTCCAAAATCAAGACAATCGGTTCAGCCGTTTTAACATGAAGCGAACATACAGACAGACGGACAGACAGACATACACATTTTCCTATTTATATTATAATAAGGATAGACCTACAAAAAAAGCCCTACGCAGTAACTATATATATCTTAAGTGAAAGCCATGTTAGCCTATACTGCAGTAGCCTATATGCCTGTGATAAGGGCGCTGCAGTGCTTTACAATATTATTACGTTGTTATAAAGGGTTTCCACGCGAACGAAGTCGCGGGCGGCCTCTAGTTTCATCATAACTTCAAAACCAAACGTCCAATTTTAATCATTCAAAGACCAAATATTATCTACATAAACTGTACTTAGTGACGAAATAATTTAATTTGATAAGGATTAATAGCATGAGTAAAATAAACGCGTTTAAATGTAGTCCAAAAAAAATTCTAGATTTTTTAATAAAAAAATGGTTGTTGTACCTCACTTGACATAGATCAGTATAGTATGTTGCGGACTTTTTTGCAGATATTTATAAGAGGTACAATTAATTAGAACATTTTATGATTATATCTATTATAGTTAAGGCAGCGTACGCAAAATAAGTAACTTTCTGGTTAACTTTTTACACCTTGTGTCCAAAAAACCCAAATATCTTACGGAACCCTATTTTTTACAAAATAAAATATAGCCTATGTTACTCGTGGATAATGTAGCTTTCGAATAGTGAAAGAATTTTTAAAATCGGTCCAGTAGTTTTTGAGCCTATTCGACACAACCAAACAAAGTTTTTCTCTTTATAATATTAGTATAGATAACATAGTTTAGGAAAAGGGGTTTACTCCAAATTTTACGCGTGTGAAGCCGCGGGCAAACGCTAGTAAACTATAAACATTGCTGCCATAGTAACATTTATAAATATATATACTGAAGGTAGAGACAGCTGAGCCCAGCAGCGCCCCGACTCCGCTCCCGACGAGCTACAAATAAACACCCGCCGTACGTCTATAAACTGCCTAAATCAGATAATCCAAATTGATTTTTAGACGCAAACTCAATTTTGACGTATACTTGAGTGTATCGAAACAGATAAATTGAGTGAGATACGAAGTGCGACGCTCCACGCCTGCGCCGGCGGCGGCGGTGGCTAGTTATTTAATTTTGCATTCCAACAGCAGGAAATGAAGCGATGTCATCTACAAGAGGAAAACTGTATCACTGTCTGTCTCTCTATCTCTACTATTTTTTTGCAGCGGTAGTTTTTTTCCCTAAAAATATATAAGTCATTTGCATATCAGTTATTAAAAATAAATTATACTTACCTAAATACATTAATAAAAAATCTCAAAAAATTCAATAAAGAATGCTAGAATTTGGAGCTGTTGAAATTCACGTAGCGATTTAATAATACGGCAACTTGCAGATACCAACTTTTTGACACAAAAACAAACATTCATGAGCAGCCAGATTTTTAATCATAATGTTGCCTGAACGTTTTAGGCATACCTACTACACAATAACGGTTACAATGTAGGTTCCTTAATTCATTTTAAAAATATGACGTAGAAAATAAGCATTGAAACAATTTTTTGTCATGCTAATTTGAAATGATATTTCAAAAAGTCCCTAAGCATAAATAGCTCAATGTTCATAGTAATATCAAACAATAAAGCGCGTCACCTAATAAAATAAGATTTATTCGTTTTCCATCTGGTTGTCTCGGGAGAGGGATATTGTGAGGCAGCGGCAGCGAATCATGCGCGCCTCACTGCCTCCAATAAAACAGACCGGCCGGAAGACGGCGCCACGCCCGGGCGGAGCGGCGAGCGGAGCGGGGAGCGGGGCGGGCAGCGGGGTGGAGAAACCAAGTTGCAATCGAAAAATGTGTTAGGTATATAGTAATTTACCTAAAGCGTGAAATTCTATGAACGTTTATAATTAAAAGTATATAGAAAACTTGAATAAAATACCTAAGTACCCAGCTACTGCTGCCGCGACTCCGTCCGCGGTAAATAGTGCCTTATGTGTTTTTCTGATGTATAACCTATGTTACTGTAAAGTTTCATATAAATCCGTCCAGTAGTTTTTACGTGAAAGAGTAACAAACATCCATACATCCATACATACTTACAAACTTTCACGTTTATAATATTAGTAGAACGTGTCAGGATTATACGTTTAAAATTACTGAAACGATGCTTTACTTCATAGCAAATGCAAATTTTCAGTTTCGTGCCTCAAACGATTGTCGTCGGTCTATCGTGAGGTGTAAAAGTATTAATCCTAATTACGAATGTCGTAATATTCGGTAATATTCACGGGTGTTCGGTCGCAAGGTCAGGGCTTACGTCGCGGGGCGGTGCGCGGCGCATTAGAGGGGGGTCACGCAATCACGAGGTGCTAATCTGACATTGTTATACTTTACACTAACCTTACATATTTAGGCAAATTATAGAAACAACCAACACCACGGAACAGAATGTTTTCCAGCAAAAACTTTGACTTTTCGTTTTATTTTAGTAAGTTCCCGGGACTTTCAATAACGTGATCCCCGACATGTGTGCGGGATATAAAACCTAGGGGCCGCCTGCAGCCACTACAGAACTGTAATCAAATTGAGCCAGTTTCGCGATTATCTCTAAAAAACCCATTCACATGGCACGTGCCCGCCTTGTCCTACACTAGGAGCCTGTTTAATTTCGCTCTGACGCCGCGTACCCCGCGCGGCGCCGCTCGCCCGCGCCGCCGGGCATGGTGCCTACAACCCGCGCGACGCGAGCGTTGAGCGCTGCACGTAATATATTTTACCTGAATATTTCACCGTGGATTGTCCTCCTCTTTTTTCCACTTGTACAGCCAGTTGGTAGTTTAATATCGCGGAGTTGAACGTGTCCTCGCTTCGTGTTTGTTCAGTTTTATATCGAACCTCCTCTTGCAAGATCTTCCAGGAAATATTGAAATGAGTTTAGAAGTTAAAAATGTTTGCGGCAATATTCTGTTTAAACTTTGAAAATTAAGCACGACGATAGTCTTTATCTATATGTTAGCGTTAAATTAAAGTTCAAATAAACCATTTGCAACAATATAATAGACATAATTATTTCCATTGATAAATCAAATAACGACCAAAAGGTTACTCGCTATTGATTACCCCGCTTTAGATTTAACCCATTTCTTTCTATATCAAAAAGAATTTTCCCTCCAAACTAATCTGGTCCATCTAATCATGCGACCAATCCCTTTCGGTGAATGTTTGTAGTATATGGGTACAAGGGCCGGAGCCCGGGACAGGCAAATAAGGAATTATGTCGCCAATTGAGGGTCTTCGGACTGCCTCGTGATTCAATTTGGAGCTCTCCAAGACGTGGACCTCCCAGAGAGGACATTACATGTATACACAGCCACTGGAGAGCACTCTCCGCAAACTACGGTTTCATCTCGACAAAGGAAAGTGACTCGTCTCCGTTACGTGATAGATCAAATCTGTCAGGTAAACTCTTTATTCTGTTAACTAAACCTTGTATTAAATAGCTACGATTAGCAATTTCAGGTTTATTAAGCTATGATTATTGTTTTTTAAGCATTATTAACGTATGTCGTTTTTTAAGCATTATTAATGTATGTTATTATGTATAAATATGAAGCACCGGTTAGGTCGTAAGTTCGTGGTAACAGTGTAAGCCGCCGTTTCCCGGCGCTTGCGGTGCAATACCTCCCGGAGGAGGCAGATTTCAATAAACGTAACTCGCTAACTTCGCGCCAACTTTCATACTGAACTGCACAATATTCTCTACTACCTACAACTTGAAACTCTTGGAACTAAACAAATTTTGGTCTTGAATTATAGGAAAAGTGCAGAACTTAGAAACTTTTTACCGTTTTCCAGACCGTAAGATTATCTAACAAAAAGTTTAGGAAGCATTAAAATGCATCTTCGTTACCTAAAATTGTTACCTGTTATTGGTATACAATGTAATTGGTTTCACTACATGGTATTAAACAAAATCTCTGTGTGTTCCTATGTAGGCTTAAATCTTTTAAACTACCCAACGGATTTTAATGCGTTTTTTTTTTAAATACTGAGTTAGAGTGATTGAAGAAAATGGTTTATACGTATAAAAACAGAGTATAGGGAAAGGCGTTGTACTCCAAATTTAACGAGTGCGAAGCCGCAAGCAAAAGCTAGTATGAAATAAATATAATTGTTGACACAAAAAAAAACATTTAAAAACCGACACCAATTTAAATAATCCAAACAATTGTTGGTCGGACAATTTGCAAGATAATTGTTTTTGTCAATTTTAATATCCATTCAGTTTGATAACTGCGCTGCGGCGGAATGTCAACATGGTAACTTGTTTGTAGCTAATCAAGTCTTGTCGCCGACAACCAATTAACAGACAGGCTTATACATAAAATATGCATTGTTTGTTTTTAGCCATGTTTCGATTTGCAAATAATGAATTATCAAAGAAATCTGGAAGAAAGGAAAGCTCTTTAGGCTGTGCTCTGTACATTACTACCATAAAAAACATAGCACGAAAAATTAATTACCAAAAAAGTACTAAAATATTTAAATAAGAAAATGAAAGATAAAAAAACCTTGTTATTTATTTCCTTTATCTTATCGCGTCACACAAAAAGCACTCAGTTTCAATGATGACAGGATGACCCCTCGGTTGTTTTCCGTTTAATTTTATTCTGAAACCCTTTCATTCTTGGTGGAATAACGTCCCGTCATAAATATTAACGGAGTTGTAAACCTCGTTAGGCTTGTAGAGATTTTGTCGCTTGCCCGCCGGTGCCCCCGCGCCCCGCGCCCCGCCCGCCCCTCGACACGCGCTTTTTTCAACAATGTAGTAAAGCCTCCCCGGACCTCGCCCTCTCGGCTCTATTTGCATCCCAAGTGTACTGAACGATGCTCGCCACTACCTAAAATATGCTGATTGCTCCCAACACCTCGCGATACATCAAAATATTTGCGTCATTTTTCTCGAAGAATTTCGCCTCGAGGGATAATTTTTTGATGTTCGCAGAAATGACAAAGGTCGTTATTTAGTGAATTTTCGTTTCAAAGGAAAAAGCACTTTCTGGACAAATTTCGGAAAAGGAAGTTTTGTGTTTAGTGTGCGTCATGAAAGTGTTTGCTACAGAGCGTCGGCAGTAGGGAGACGTCGGAGGCAACTTTTGTCGACGACTTTTTAGTAATTCCCAAAAGTGACACTCAGGGTGTCATTAAACATTAAAAAGGGTTGCTTTATCGCAGGGCTGACTCTAGAGTAATTGCGATACTGCTTCTACAAGTTTAAACAGTAAAAAGAAATAGTAAAAGAACGCGGCCCCCGGACAGAAGCCAAGCAAGCTCCGATTGTGAAGTCTTACAATGTGTGTTAAGAAACACTTAACTAATAAATCATCAAGGTATTTATTATTTAGTTCTTCAAGAACAATTTTAAAAGCCGTCTGTTTTTTTCCAACGTTTCATTATTGAATTACAAAGTAAATCAAAATTGTTTATTGTAATACAAACAGTGAAGTTCGTATGAAACAGCCCCTCAACAAATCATTTCCGGACCTCATTAAAATCAAATAAAACTTTATCTTTCCTAAAACATGAGCATCAGCGGTAATCTTCTCGAACAAAATCGAGAAAGATGGCCGCCACAATCGGAACTTTTAAAACGATAAAACTTTTATTTCTACCTGCATAAATCCGGGCGGAATATTCAACGAGTGAAATTAAAGAAGTTATGAATGGTAACTTTTAAAGAATACGCCGCTTTCCCGCAATGCCTGTGGAACGCTCAAACTGGTTTAATTAAGAAAATTGTGGTTGAAGTGGGCCCTCTTAATGAATGCAACAAGGGACACTCACTCGAAACCGACTTGCTCAATTATTTCCTTTCGCAATTGTAACGTTTTGTCGCGAAACCCCCGAGCTGCTCCCACTACGGAGCACCAACATCTGAAACTCCGCAATGACAGTCCAATTTAAAAAGCAAATCATGTTCACAAATAAAAAATATGCAGAGCAGACTCGAAAATTGTAAAACGATAAAGCTATTTTAGGTCAGCGTGCAGGGAAACTGTCCTTGTTAAAATTTTCAGCCAATCTGAATACCCAGTGAACCGACACAAACACCATAAACTGAAAATTAACACGTATTTAACATGCCCGCTACCCGGCCCGACTAACCCGGCTCTACACGATTCAATTTTTAAATGAAACCTACATTTCAAAGTTATCCTAAAAGTTGTCGGAAAATAAACGTATCTGCATAAATCAAACTGTCGAATGAACGTTGTTAGAATTCTAAAAAAGTGAGTTGGTCGTTACTCGTCACCGGAGCGATATTCCGGATGAAACCAGTCGCGGTGGTCGGCGGTGGTGGCGGGCTCGCGGCAGGTACGGTGACGGTATTCGCCGATCCAATATTGAAAAACGCCGACGCGGAATTTATGCCGAAAGAGGGTACTCTACACCCGCCATTAAAATTCGCTAACCCATTAACGAGCCGTTCCATATTTGAATTCCGTAAAAGTAGCCAAAGCCCTCTCTTTGTTTTCAGCGATACTTTTAACTCGGATAATAGAGGGAATCCTTTTTCAAACTCGTTTGTGAGTCGAAGCTGAGAAAAATAGGGGGTTCGTTGGAGGCAAGGTCGCGTGGTTAGCATGCGAGTCACATGCCGCGCCCGCCCCCGCGACCCGCCCCCGCCCCCGCTGCATCGCGCGATATCTCGAACTCAAATAATCCACATTTTTGTAAGGAGCCCGATTTGTCATCGTTTACAGCCGGGAATGATATTATCATGCCTACGCGCCGGATCTCCGCTGCGTATGACATTCATTCATTATGGAATCCGCCGCTTGGAGCGGATTTAAATTGGATTCTGGTGTATACATCGCAATTTATTCTACTGTGTCATATTTGCTTGATGATTTTCCCTTTGAAAAATAAACTGGGTTAAACTGAAGAAAAATACTCCAAATGAACAAAACAAACGTCGTTGTATTTTCGCTAGATTTAAATTTGAACTCACCCATTGTTTTGTGAACCTTTGTAACATAATACTAATTACTTTTGCAACTCGAAACTAACAAAGCAAGCGAAAGCAGAAGCACATTTAAACTTATTAGTATAATTCTGTCCGGAGCGGAGTGAACCCAGCAGACGAACAGAAGAATCCATTAATTGCGAAATTAATACGAATGCAGCTCTCATTTGGGTAAATAAAAGGCAGAGCCGTGGAAGGGGGTAGAGGGGCCGCGGGCGGGCGGGGGAGGGGTGGGAAGGTATTCCCAGTTGCGCCTGCGGGGCTTATTAACGCCGAACAGATTCAATTGTAGAACAATAACTTAATGTGAAGGTACCAACTTCGCGGAACAATACCCACTCTGGGAATTATAATTTTTGGATCGGCGCTCTTGAAAAAACCTCACAAGAATCTCGCCAGGCCCAGTGTGCGGAGGAAGCCGCCAATGGCTGATGAGAAACCTTTACGGTATGGAACTATTTTCGTCATACGTAAAGGAAGGTTGTATCATGTTATTAATATTACCAAAATTGTTGGTATTCTTATAATCAGACCTTAATTTAGTACTGATTATAAAACACATTCTTAATTACAGAAGAATAATAATTGTCTCATGCCAGTAGTATTTCGTGAAAAATGACCTAGATTTGCTGTCAAAGACGATAGTACGTAATAATTACACCCCAGCGCCACAATTACTATTTAATTCACGCGGAACACTCATTTAATGTAATTAACTATAAATGTTCCATCAGTCATTTTTATAGAAAACTTTTTGTCTTATAACACAAGGTTTAGTTTAAGTATTTCAAACAAAAACACATTATTCACGAGATACAAAAATATTGAAGTTTCACCTGCGAAGGTCATTCTCTGGATGAAAGAATAAAAGGGTCGAATTATTTATGGAGTTTTGGAATAATAAAGTTATATTCGTAATATCAATATTTGATAACATGATTCAGGCTGGAACATCCATTATAGCATTGTTACAAAACATGTGTATGACGTCATTCCGCTGTTGAAATACTTTTGTGTTCCAATTGAGATACATTAGATCGGATTCTTCTATTTTGTTTATTTTTGTATATGTTTTCATGAACCAAAATGAATATTCATCGTTCACCTACGGAATGGGCTTAAAAAGTGATTTGAATTTAAATGTTTTAACTTTTGTTTTAGATATTCTAATGGTTGTTCATAATTTTTTTTTGGCTTTTAAAATAACTATGTTCAATGCTTTAAGACAATAACAATTTGAAATTACAACAGGTACCTATTGCCAAAGCAACAAATTCAAGGTAGACTTTTCTCTACAAAATGGATATACTTAAGTTTTATGAAAAGAGTTTTCGAGCTTCCATGGTGCCTTGTAGGAACAACAATTTGTTGAACATATCTTCGCTGGTAGTTCAACAAATTGTTGCGCTGTATCTTTATTACATTGTTCTCTGTCCGTACTTGGTTCATACACTTCGATAGTTAAGTTCACCTCAGCGGTGTCCAGAAAACGATTACAAGAATTTGCACACAAATTATTTTCGCTCGGTAAAATTGGAAAAGTTTCTGTCAAATTTAAATTATTCTCAGAAGCTTTCCAGGGAAACGGTTAATTTTATTCTAAGAATATGGAAACATTAATTTTTAAAGTAATGCTTTAAAAACTTTCATCTTGATAATGAGAATTAGTGTTACTTGTTTTATAATGTAAAATATGTCATAAAAAATTTGTTCATTAACAACGTTTTTATTGAATTGTATCTTTATTTTCTAGGTAATTAAACTTTCTCCGTATTCTAACTTCCTCATCTTTCATTTATATTAACAAACAAGTAAAATTATGAAGAATAAGTTTTATGTTTTAATACTTTTTATTGAAAAAGTGTAAAAATACTTAATTAGGAAAAATATTGACAGCCAATTTGCGAACCATGTTATTAATATTTACAAAGAAAGAAATTTTGTCTCGCAGATTAAAATCACACAAAAAATGTGATAAAAAGTCTACGCTGAGTTATCATTTACTGCCTACTAAAATGTTTACTTTTTACCTAAATTCAACTTGAAATTTTTACTAAAAGTAGCAGCAAACACGTCAAATGTATTGACAGTTATCTAATTAATTACGTCAGATTCTTTACAAGTATCTGTAAGGCTCGATATGAAAAGTCAATTTTGAGGAATAAATTAGGAAAGTTAATCGTTGACCTCAATCAAAACTTTTAAGTGCCCTCACGCCGCAATCTTTGATTCGATAGAAATTAGCCAACTTTACTTAAAAATATATTGAGGTTAGGGGAGTTTACATCGTGTTTAAGTTTGGAACGATTTCAATGACAGTAAGTGCCGACGTGAACCGACGCTTCTTGTGAACCTGGGGTCGATCGACGATATAACTATTTTGTTTTTACATTGGGGACCTCTTCATCCATTAAGTTCAGATAAATCAGTCAAAAAGAAAATAACTCAATATAAGAACTCAAATAAATAACTTAACATGTAAATTAATTAAATAAACAAATGAATAAAAAAGTATAATGAAGCGTCTGATGCAATACCATCTCTTTTTTTCCTGGTTCTTGTTAATTGTGTCAAACACTAAGCACGGGGAGTAGCGTCAAAGACATTCTTCTTCAATTTCTATTTAACTGGGAGACAATTTAATAAAGTGAAATGTTCGTTTTGCCGGCACCGGCGGACTCTTTGACAACTCGGCGCAGGTAAATATTACTAGTACTACCTTCTTTAAACTGGCTCCTTTATAAATACCTCGAGTAATAAAACGATAATTTATTTCCTGAACAAAATTAATAAAAAGTACCTCTTCAAGTGTATTTTTTCCCATCTACTTCACAATGCTTCTTCTTATTTTACGATAAATGCGTTGTATTGTAAAACATGTTTCTGTTATAATTTAGATGTTCCATTATTTGCTGCTGTAATTTTATACGATTTAATTGTGCAGAGCTGTAAGCGACACGTTGACAACCGCACATTACTACTACAATCTGCTGCCTACTCTATTTACACGACACAAGCCACTTCCTACCTTATTTCTTTAGTGTTAGGAATTAGTTGCGTTCTTCAAAGTGGCCAGTTTAAACTTAGTATTTAAAAAGTTAAGCCAACCTACCGGTCGTAAAGTACTCTTTAAATTCATAGTAAATAAAGCTTCGACCGCCCACTAAAATATTTCTTAACAACTTAATCACAATAACGTTTCCAACATTTACCTTGAATTTGAAAAAGTTGTACAAAAAGAAAAACACGTAAAGACCACTTCTCGAGGGAAGTTGGAGAACTCCGCCATGAAACATTTTGTTTCAGGTGAAAATTCCCTTTCAATATCACTTGTGAAGTTGTCGGAGTCGCTCGGAGTCGGTCGGAGTCGGTCGGCGGAGCTCGGGGGAGCTCGGCCGTGGTCGGCGGCGGTCGGCGGCGGTCGGGCCGCGAGCGCACTTCTTGCCATCGCGGGCGCTGCCAACTCCCCCCAGCACTCCGACTTGCAAAACTTTATTCCGAGAGGAAAAATCCTGAAACAAAAACACATTTTTCGACGTTTTAAAGAAAAGTGATGAATTTTTCCCAAGTTTCGAAGAGTTTGGCGTTTGCGGTTCAAATTGGGTACGGAATTAATTTTGCGATTGTGATTTTAAGGGTTTGATTGATTGGTATTTTGTTATGATATTTTAACGATATTCTGCGTATAAAATTTAAGCGTTTTCTTTACTAAACTATGTTGTGGTTTTAATTGTAAATTAGATAAGTACACAGAGTCCTAACAAGGTGCACGTGACTGGAATGTGACATGATGTTTCTCGTTATGGTGCCGGACTGCACACACCCGAGCACGCAAACACCCCGCGCCGTGTCGCGCCGTGTCGCGCCGTGTCCGTGCCGTGCCCGCGCCGTCGCGTGACCGCCGTGTCACGACATCGGTCTCATATCCGATGGAAGAGCCGCTTACTTCCTGACTCGATCGAAGCCAACATGCCGCACGTTTATTGCTCCCATACAGATCCATAAAGTAACGATGCAATCACTTAAGCGATTAACTTTTGCTTTTAAATTGAGTGGGAATTTCTACAACGTTTCTAACCATTTTGTAAATCTGTGTTATTTTCTCGGACACAATTATCGAAAGGGATAAAATAAAATCACTCAATTTCACCACACCTTCACACCCCAAACTTTAACACTCAAAGACCTTTTATTTAACTTACCTATACGTAAAGTAGCATTAACAGCATGAGTTAAGTTTGGCTGCTTTTAACACTTGGGTAGCGTTAATCCTGGTGTTAGCATCCCTCACTCAGGCGCACTCCCTTTTATCCACTTAGCGCGTATTTGTAACTATGGAAAAAGGGCCTCCGAGGTAAATGTGGGTTCTGCAGGTAATGAGCTGTGCGGCTTAGCGGCGAATAAATGTATTATAGCGCAAGTTGAACTTTCATTAAACTTGTACACATTATTTAGGAAGTTTAATTAGTGAGCATATTTCTATTTCAAAAATAACAAAGCAATAAACTAAAGAACAGAATTATATATATTTTAACTAGTGGCCGCCCGCGACTCCGTTCGCGTGGAAGTCGGTTTCCCGTGGGAATGAGAAGTTTTCCCGTGGTAAAAAGTACCCTATGTCCTTTCCCAAGTTCAGTTCTTTCTTCATACCAAATTTCATCAAAATCGGTTCAGTGGTTTAGGCGTGAAAGCGTAACAGACAGACAGACAGACAGACAGACAGACAGACAGACAGACAGAGTTACTTTCGCATTTATAATATTAGTAGGGATTATTGCATGAACACATAAAATTCTCATTAAAACATAGTATTGATAACTATTAGATCGGCAAAACGTATTTATTAAATACATTTTAGAATGATTATCGGAATACGTAAACGAACATAAAATTCCTAAAATTATCGATCCATTAGTATAAGACCGTCTAATTATTTGTCTCTACCTTTACTTCTAAAGCAATAGTTGAGTGATTCAACGTACGGTGTAGTCCAGTGTCTGCGACACGGACACGCACCGTGCGGCGACACAGACACGCACCGTGCTGCGACACAGACACGCACCGTGCGGCGACACAGACACGCACCGTGCTGCGACACAGACACGCACCGTGCTGCGACACAGACACGCACCGTGCGGCAACACAGACACGCACCATGCTGCGACACAGACACGCACCGTGCGGCGACACAGACACGCACCGTGCGGCAACACAGACACGCACCGTGCTGCGACACAGACACGCACCGTGCGGCGACACAGACACGCACCGTGCGGCGACACAGACACGCACCGTGCGGCGACACAGACACGCACCGTGCTGCGACACAGACACGCACAGCGCCGCGCCACAGACACGCACAGCGCCGCGCCACCCCTGCCGAAGGGAGTGCTAAGCTCGCGCCGTACGGTCGTTCGGTCGAACGTAACACGGTCTAGCTCCCCAATTATACCAACAAGCAAAACTATGTTAACAAATACAGTTACTGTTGCAGCAGGTTTACTACGAGACCCGCGCCCACGCGCTATTATTAGTATTAAGCTTCTGCAGCTTTAATAAACAGTCTGTTTTCGGGGCATTAAATTTTCAAAGTTCCTGTTTCATTTCTGAACACGAAATTGTATCTCTGTTTTACAGTTGCGGTTATTATTTATTGCGAGTTCATGCAATTTTTAAATGTGTTAGGTGAAGTAAGATCAAACGTTTTGCCGGTGAGTGAGCTTGTCTAATTCACGTAACATTAGTACTCGGCTGCGTACTTCACAACTTTTTGCTGAAGTTGATCAAAGTCCCTCCCCCTCCGCCCCTCCACTACCCTCCATACTTCCTTACGTCAAGTTTAAAGATATTTCAGTTGATTAATTTCGTAAGGTGATTTGTAATGGTTTAATTTCTCTTGTGTTTGGCGTCGGTTCGTGAGCCAGCCACTTACCAAAGAGAAAACTTTGCCTGAACAGAAAGTATATATAATCAGGAAAGTTACCACAAAATTTTTGTTTCGTAAAGTCAGATTAGGAATTGTAGATAATCAAATTTTCTATTTCGTTTTAATTACTTTTTTCAGTAATTACGTCGACTTACTAAACTTAACTCTCTTAAACCGACTCAAGAATGTTTAGCGTTAGTACTTGAATAGTTAAAATTTTAATGTTTTATCAAAACAACCCACAGCGAAATCTGAGCTCGAATAATACTCGGCATACCTCCGACTCATAACAACATGGAGTACAAAACTAATAGAGATAACAAACGGAAGTTAACTAACCAGTGTAAGCTGTTTAAAGCTTATTTCATGATAGTTGCAGCCGTTTTAGACTTTTATTTGAACCAAAGTGCTCGCTCTGCGTGGTGTGCGCCTGTCATTTGTTTTTCCTAAATTGACGGCTATCTAATTCGACGCGATTATTCTTGTGTCTATAATCTGTATTTTAGTTACACTACATACTGCATGGCAGCAACACTATGCTGTGTGCAGTGTAGTGTTGTGTTGAATGTGTGACGTGTGAGGCGGTGACGTGTAGATCGCGTGCTCGGCGGCGCGCGGGCGGCGATGGCTCAACACAAACGATGTGGCAGGTGTAGGTAGCTGTGAAAACATTTGATAGATAATTGATAACTATACTTAAATAACTGCGGAATCGGAAGTATGGTGAAGAAATCTGCGCAGAAGAATGTGTGCCAGTGTGTTAAGCGAAAGGTCCCGGAATTGACAATGTTTTTTTAGAAACTCTAGTTCATTGTGAGGTTCCAATAACACAAGCGTTTACTGAGTCTACCAAAGGAACACATAATTTGTGTGGTAGTATGAGATTTGTTACAATACACTTTCACATTCATTATACTTACGTTTAATTAAACTGCATTTCATTCCTTAACTCCGCCGCGTCTCGAATGTGTGCGTGTGGGTTCACTAATGTTTGACCAAACAACAAAAGACAAATGATCATTTGAAAAATAACTATAGAACTACTAATTAGGTTAAAGTTTTGAAATCGGTCGCCTGATTTAGGAGTTTTGGGGGGTTGGGGGGGGGTGGGGGGGAGGGGTCTGAACCGGAGTAAGACATTGCTATTAATTACCTAAGAATTATGTAAATACACTTAATGAATACAATCTAATTACCTCGATTGTATTTAAAATTAGGATTGTAGAAAAACCACAATATCATTCATCCAAGATGCTAAATGCGTTCCGATTCACGCAATTGTGCTAGTATTTAGGAAATTTTGAAATTTTTTTAAAAATATTTAGACGCGACTCCAGCAGCCAAAATTACTTGTAGGGGTAGTAACACCACTCCTGGTGTTGCTGTCGGCGAGGCCTTAGAGGTAGCACAGGTTGCGTTGATCTCTAAGGTAAGACTGGGGAGTTATCCTTCCAGTGGTTGCCGCCTGTTACGTACCTGCATCCGTCACGGTAAAACGGACCGATGCGAGTGCAAACTGAAACGCCCAGTCGCCATTCCCTCCCACCTTTTCCCATTCCTATTTCCTCCCCAACTTCCTAAGAGTGGGATATCAGTGGCTGTATTCCAATACCCGACTCACGCACATGAGCTTGAGGGTCGGGTAACAGGCCACCCGCGTGTTTGTGCCGTGCGTGGAGACCCGTACGTGGGGATGAAGGAATCCTGGAGTGCTGAGCCTTGGCGGGGCCGGGCAGTAGTTGTCCCGTCTGGCAACACGCCTCTTTGGTCCGGATTTCACATCAAACGGGAGGTCGTGGACTAACCACCCATGATCAATCGGCTGTGGCAACCCGTCAGAGGGCTGCCTGGTGAGGAAGGAGTGTACGACGGGGGACAGTCGGCGATGCGCGGGGTTCGGGGTTAGCGGCGGTCGGTTCCTCTGCCGGTCGTTACCGCAGCCGTGGACTTCTTCGCACCGTGCGGACTCGTCTTTCTGTGTGCTCTCGTTCCTATATCTTCGGGGGTAGGTCTTGGCGATCCTGTGCTGAGCACGGACGTCCCCTACTGCGGGCTCCAAGGAGGGTGAGGCGCCACTGGAGATGAAAACTAGTTTTACCTCAACTATGGCCAACAAGAGGAACAAACAAACCCACCAGGCTGCGTCCTCGGACGCGCCTACTAACACGCCATGTGCGCCTGTCATAGACGCGCTGGCTACCAACGCGCCGCACGCGTCTACCTCAGGCGTAGCGGCGCCCAACACGCTGGACTTGCGCGACGTGCAGGCCGCGGTGCCCGCCATCGACGTCCCGGCGTCGGAGGCGTGGTCGATCGCCGCCGGCACAAAAAAGAAGAAGAAGAAGAAGCAGCGCAAACCAGCACCGAGCCGGGCCAGACGCGACGCCGCGCGGGCCGAGGCTCGCAGTAACGCCGCTCTGTCTGGGCAGCCGCCGAATGCTGAAGGGCCCCCGGCCCAGCGCCCCGGCGCTAAGCTACCGGCGGCCGCGGCGCCCGCAAGGGCGTCCGGCGGGGGGGGGCGGTGGCGCGCCGGCGCGGCGCACCGAGTCCGCTCGGAACGCTGCGCCGGCCGCCGCGGTACCCCCCGCGCAGGCAGCGGCGGTGTCTGCGGGCACTACTCGGCCTAAACGACGGAGCGCGCGGTCCAAAAACACGGCACGCAGGAAGAGGGAGCCGACTGCGGCTACACCGGCTGCCTCGACTCCCTCTTCCTCCAAGCCGGTCAAACGGCACAAGCCGGACGACACAGTGACGCCGAAAGGCGACACTAAACGACTCAGGAAGGGTTCCGCTGCGGGGCCGAGTTACTCGGAGGTCGTTAAGACAAACGAGTTCTACGTGGCAGTCGCGACAGAGCCCTTCCGAGAGATCACCAGCGGCGTCGCGGACACCATCGTCAAGATGCTGGAAGCCCGCTTAGAACAGCACTTAGCTGATGCTGAAAAGCGTGGTGCTCCCGGCATCTTCGTCCCCGAGTTTGTGGGGCGGATGCACCACTCGGCGGGGGTGATCAGACTGGTTGTGCAGGATGACCGCTCCCTCGAGTGGACGCGCGGCGTGGTGTCCACGATGCCATCACCGGTCCCTGGTACTCGGCTTGCACTGATACGCCAAGCTGATATCCCTAAACGGGTGAAGTGCGGTTTGTTCGTGCCGGGCGAGACCAAGGACAATATACACAGCGTGCAACGAGCCCTTCGCTACCAAAACGCTAGTCTCAGCGTTGGCGACTGGCTCTTGTACAATTGTACTCCGCAGGGGGGCGGGATCTTTCTGAGTCTAGGTGTACCAGACTCACTGGTCCCGGCCATCATGGCGAAAAACAGGAGACTCTCTTTTAGGTTCGGGAACCTGTACATCCGTTTCCTGGGCGAAGAGAGGCCCCTAAACGACCAGACTCCGCAGTCTGAGAGTGCACCTGAAGCCTCCGCGCTGGCGCTGGGTACGGCGGTCGTCTCACAGGAATCGCATCCTGGGATGGCGGCAGTTGTGCCTGGTGCTGGCGCGATGGTGGACGATGTCCCGCCGACTTGTCCGCCGGGCGACGCTGTTAAGCCACGCCTGGTAGACACTGCTCGGCCAGAGGCGAGCCTGCTGGAAAATGCGGCAACGCTATTTCCGGCAGGAGTCGTGGGGGGGCGAGGCGTGTGCGAACCGAACCCGGCCCTCGGGCTGACTTCGGGAAGCGCTGCCGCGCCTCTGCAGGCTCCTCCTGCGTCGGTGATGGACTGGCAGGCACCCGAGTTATTTCGGAGTCCGGTCAGGTCCGGAGCCTTCGTGGAGGAGTTCCCGTGGGCGGCGTCGTCGCGGCCGCACGCCCCCGCCTGCGCGTGGGACGTGCCCCGCGGCGACCTGCCCCCGCGGGCGACCGACGCTCCGGGGACGTCGACGTGCGCGCTGCTCCCGGGCGGCGCCGACGTCGCGCTCGAGGACGCTGGCCCCTCGTCGCTGTCGGACATCCAGTGCAGCTCCGACGCGGAGTCTTTCGACACCGCGGGGCTGCTCTCGCCCAACTAGTGTCGTGCAGACCAACCTCCAGCACAAGCGACTCGCGGCGGCTACCCTGCGCCGCTGGCTGGAGGTACACACCGAGACCATCGCCCTCATCCAGGAGCCGTGGATTAGGGGCGGCAAAATCTGTGGTCTCACCAACATCGGGGGAAGAATCCTGCTCGACACAACTGTAAGTAACCCTCGTACTTGTATTTATGTGCCGAGAAATCTATCAGCCACTCTAGTAAATGAATTCTGTACCAGAGATCTGACGGTAGTTAGGCTTAGGAATGAACAGAATAATTTGGGTGAGGTCATGCTAGCGTCAGTCTATTTACCAGGCGACGCCGGGGTGCCCACGCCTGAGCTAGATAATTTGGTTAATTTCTGCGAAAAGGAAAAATCGGAGCTCATACTGTCAGTTGACTCCAACGCGCACCACCATCTGTGGGGCTGCGTTGAGGCCAATAGCAGAGGTGAGCATCTCGTTGATTTCCTATTCACTACCAACCTTAAAGTTATCAACCTAGGCTCTGAACCGACTTTTGTAACTTCAAGAGCCCAGACAATCATTGACATTACTTTGGCAACAGAAAGCGCATCAGAACACATTCTCAACTGGAGAGTGTCTGATGAAGCTTCTTGCTCAGATCACAGGTGGATTCAATATGACCTCTCGTGGGAGGTACCGAAGCCCCTTCCGAGGCGGAATCCGCGACGGACCGACCGCGCTATCTATAGAGCACAGGTGGCGCGGGAGGTTGGGGTCTTTGTTCTCCCACAACAACACACTTGTACTGAGGACATTGAATCACATCTAAACAAACTCACAAATGCACTGAAGAAGTGCTACGAAACATCTTGTCCACTCTATACTGCTCCAGCCACGGTGAGAAACCATTGGTGGGGCCCAGAGCTGGACAAACTACGTCGCAAGGTAAGGCAATGCTTCAACCATGCAAAAAACACTAGAAGCAATCGAGACTGGGATGCCTACAAAGCAGCTCAATCTCAATACAAGAACCGCATTCGCGAACGTAAATGCGAATCTTGGCAACGCTTCTGTACCAACATTAAAAGCAACGCTCAGGCAACAAGAATAAAAAACATTCTTGCAAAGGACTCTGAACGCACTCCAGGTTCCTTAAAACGCCCTGACAACACCTTCACGAAAACAGATACGGAGATGTGCGAACTTCTACTCCGAACCCACTTCCCAGACTGCCAGGTTGTAGATCAACCTCTGGTAGCTAACGAGGTGGGCTCGGTTTCCGTACCTGAACCATCAGACTGGCAAACTGCTCAAAGCATAATCTCTCTAGATAAAGTTATTTGGGCAATCAACAGCTTCCTCCCCTTTAAATCAGCAGGTCTTGATGGTGTATTCCCAGGCCTTCTGCAGTGGGGCGCTGCCTCTATTGCGCCACACCTGGTAAAAATCTACCAAAGTTGTGTCGCACACAGGTACGTACCACAACCATGGAGTGAAGTACAGGTAGTCTTTATACCTAAACCGGGGAAGAGTGATTACACGCAGGCGAAATCCTTTCGACCAATTAGTCTCACGTCATTCCTACTTAAGGTTATGGAAAGACTTTGTGACCGATATCTGAGGGACACCGCCATCAAATGCACACCACTTCACCCCCAACAACATGCATATAGTAAAGGCAAATCAACTGAAACCGCTTTACATGAGGTTGTATCGCGGATTGAAAACACGCTTTCCTTTAAGCAATCAACCTTAGGAGCCTTTCTAGATATAGAAGGTGCCTTTGACAAAACTACATTCACCAGCATCTCGAATGCTCTGCGTCGACATGGCGTCGAGCAAGCTCTCATCGAGTGGATCGACAAAATGCTCAGATGCAGGGTCGTGCAAGCCACGGTAAATTCGAGTACGAGAGCTCTAGTAGCGAGGGGCTGTCCACAAGGTGGAGTGCTCTCACCTCTCCTCTGGAACATCGTGGTAAATGAACTCATCACGGAACTCAACAATGCAGGTTTCCGTACTATAGGCTACGCCGACGATCTAGTGATACTCATTGAAGGACCCTTTGAGCAAACACTGTGCGACCTCATGCGGGCTGCTATAAAAATCGTCGAAACGTGGTGTATACGAATCGAACTAAGCGTAAATCCTAATAAGATGGTCCTCGTTTTGTTCACTAACAAACGTCAAATCGCAAACCTTAAAACACCTAAGCTGTTTGGCGTTTCCCTACCTCTAGCGTCGGAAGTCAAGTACCTGGGTATAACACTTGACTCTAAACTTTTATGGTCCAAACATCTAGAGAACAAACTAAAAACAGCGTGTATTGCATTCTGGCAATGCAAACAGCTACTGGGTAAGACCTGGGGACTTTCACCAAGAATTACCCTGTGGCTCTACACTGCAGTTATTAGACCCACCGTTACTTATGGTGCTCTTGTTTGGTGGCCCAGAACCGAACTAAGCACCGTAAGAACTAAACTGCAACAGTTTCAACGCAGAGCTTGCTCAGCGGTTACCGGTTGCACAAAAACAACTCCGACAGCAGCCCTAGAGACCCTGCTCTGTCTGCCTCCGCTCGACCTGTTCATAAAACAGGAAGCTGCGGCGGCGGCATTCAGGCTACGGTCCCTGGGCCTTTGGGGCTCCTACCAAGGACCCCATACGCGAATAATCGATGAGGTGTGCACCAGTCACCCAATACTCGACGCGCCATGCGATCGGATACCAACGTGGTTCGCTTTTGATAAACGATATCATATCCAACTCCAAGAGGAAGCTACTGACCATTCAGGTATCGATGAGATAAGAATATATACCGATGGCTCAAAAACTAGTTCTGGGTCAGGAGCAGGAGTGTTCTCACCAGAACTAAACATCCATATATCAACGTCCTTAGGGCCCTATAGCTCCATCTTTCAATGTGAATGCTTTGCTATCACTCTTGCTGCGGGGGAGGTACTTTCTCGCGACATTACGAACAGCAATGTTCGAATAGTCTCGGATAGCGCCTCTGTTTTGCAGTCGCTTGAAGGTGAAGCTGTTAGCTCAGGACTCATAAGCGACTGTCGTTTAGCCTTGGAGAGTGTTGCGGAAACAAACAGGGTCACTCTTCAATGGATTAAAGGGCATAGTGGTTCACACGGTAATGACGCTGCAGATGAACTGGCTAAAAGAGGAGCGGAAGCAATACCGGTTGGCCCTGTACCAACGTTACCGATACCTTATAGCCTTTTCCGCGCTCATCTGCGAGAACAAACCGTAACTCAACAAATCAATCGATGGATACAGACCGACGGCTGTAGGCAATCGAAGGAAGTACTGCCACTTCCCGACCCGCGTTTCACGCGTCGTATGCTCAGCCTGAGTAGATATGACCTGCGCATTCTTGTAGGTACTATCACCGGTCATACTTCCCTCAATAAACACCTATTTAATGTAGGTACCACCGACAGTCCTCTATGCAGAGCTTGCATGGAGGCTGAAGAAACAGCCCCCCATGTCATCCTGGAATGTATGGGAGTGGCTACACAACGGGCACAAATCCTCGACAAACCGAGGTCACTCCGCGAAGCCTGCGAACGTCCCAGGAGACTTCTGCGCTTCTGGACGGAGTTAGGCTGGCTAAACTCCTAGCCGGCAAACCACGCACAAAGGACCAAACTTGAGTCCAAGTGCGGAAACAAGAGCCCACTAACCTAACCTAACCTAACCTACTTGTAGGGGGTTCAGACCCCTCCTCCCCAACCCCCCAAACCCCCCACAACCCTTAAATCAGGCGACCGATTTCAAAACCCAACCCACTAATTATTTTGATCAACAACGTTAGATGAATGTTTACTTCAGAAAATTTTCATTTTAATGTTTGTCTCGTCATACATTTTTCGTCCAATGCTAGGATATCGTGCGCGTGACCATGCTGCAATGAGCGTCGTGGTCTCGCAGCAACCGTGACGTCACTCGCACCGCGGGACGTTTTGACAGCTCACTGCGGGGGCGATTCTAAACATTGTGTAGGTGTTTGAACATCGTGCAAAAGATAAATTTGCAAAACATAGCACCAGGTCTGAAGTAAAATCTTTAATTTCTAAGGTCGTTATTTACTATTGAAATAAATTTAAAACTGATACGACTATTGAAATAAATTTAAAACGACGAATACTATTATTTTATTCAAAGCCCTTACATCGACTATTCCGTCTATAAGTATAATTTCATAATAGCTCACAACCGTTCTTTCTGCGTCGAATATATACTCCATTATATTTAAAAGAGATGTTACAGAATAATCCATAATAATATAGTTCAGTCACTATTTGACATTCAGGTAAGAAACGCAGTGTTCATTAGTGTTTGTACAGCGATTCTGCAAGCCCTGTCCGTGGAGTGAAATCTACTGTTCAAAGAGAACTCCATGTTTTACTTTTTTTTTTTTTTTTTTTTTTTTTTTTTTTTTTTTTTTTTTTTTTTTTTTTTTTTTTTTTTTTGTTCTCGCGGTGAAATGCATTTACGCACCGTACCCCCCACGGGGTGGCGGGGGGCGTGTGTGGGACTCCCGCCTGAGCAACTGACACGTCGCCCAGGGGACTACCCACTAAAACACCGCGGCGCTCCGTCCTCGCCTTGGTGGTGAAGCCGTGGGGCCCGGACCGTCGGCCCTACGCCACGACTTCACCGGCGATGGGCCCGTCTACTGCACGACGGGCCCATTTTGACCCCCCCGCGGTGAAGGGGGGCCTGTGGGAACAACCGGGAGCGCCCGATTGTTCCCACCCGTCGACGGTGGTGGACCGTGCAATGCGGGCAGGTGGATTCCCACGTCCCCCGCCCACTGGCCACCACCAGGCCGGACTTGGGCGCGATCGCGCCTTGTCCGGCCCCTTCGACGTCTGCGGTGCGGGGGCGCGAGAGGATCGTTCTCACGCACCCGCTCCGCAGCCTCCTTCTGCGACATGACGTCCTCGCAGAAAGAGGCCACCGCGACCCAGACCGCCTCGGAGCCCAGCATGGCGTACACCAAGCCGGGCAGCGAGAGGTCCGGGCCAGCGGACGCCTGGAGGCGACGACGTGGCACATCCCAGGCCGGACATTCGGCCAGGGTGTGCCACGCTGTGTCGTCCGGCGCGCCACAGTGGTGGCACGCCGTGGATTCCTCCCTTTGGATCCGGCACAGGAAATGTCCGAAGCTGCCATGCCCGGACAAAACCTGCACCAGACGGTAGGTGAGGAACCCATGCCTCCGGTCGATCCATCCCTCTATGACTGGACCGACGGCGTCCAGGGTCCACCGCCCGTCGTCCGCGTTGGCCATCTCCGCCGACCACCGGCGGAGCATGACCTCGCGGGCCCTTCGCCAGACGGCGACCCTCTCTTCAGGTGCTGCGGGCTCCCCCTGAGCCCGCTTGTCCGCCGTCCAGTGGTAGACGGCGGCCAGCACCTCGGCCTCGAAGTACCATGGCGGAGTGCCCGCCATGGCACATGCCGCCCCGTGACTAACCGTGCCGTAAGCCCGCGCCATTCGCTGTGCGATGGCGCGTTGGGGCTTACGGAGCAGGGCACGGTTAGTCGCCCCCAAATCGTGCGCCCACACGGGCGCACCGTAAAGGGCCATGCTGCGTAGCACGCCGGCATAAAGGCGCCGGCATGCCACAGCAGGCCCCCCGATGTTCGGGAGGAGCCAACTAAGGCTCCTCGCCGATTTGAGGAGGCGTTCGCGGAGCAGGCGGAAGTGCTCCGCGAACTTCCACCGGCAGGATATGGTGAGGCCCAGATATTTTATCTGGGCCTGCACCACCACCCTCCTCCCGGCCACCACGACATGGGCGTCCGGCGGCGGCTCCCCCCGAGGCCCATGGAAGTATATGGCCTCGGTTTTGGGGAGCGCCACCTCCAGCCCCAGCCGCCCGATACGACGGGCGACCAGGGTTCCCCCCACCGACGCCCGGTCGGCCGCCTCCCCGAAGTTGCGCCCCCGCGCCGTGACGAGGGTGTCGTCCGCATAGCAGACGACACCAACGCCATCGGGGAGGGCGCCCCGGAGGAGCCAGTCGTAGCCTATGTTCCACAGGAGTGGTCCTAGGACCGACCCCTGCGGAACGCCCGACTCCACCGGCCGCCGCCTCATGCGGCCGTCCCTGCCGACGAACAGTACCTCCCGGCCTTGGAGGTAGTTCGTCAGCAGGGCCCTCAGGTATGGAGGCACTCCGTGATACCGGAGCGCCTCCAATATTGTGGCGTGGGGGATGGAGTTGAAGGCATTCTTTATGTCAAAAGACACCGCCATCACCCCTCCCCCCGCCCTCGCCCCCTCCTGGGTGATGCGCTTCACCTCCAGAAGCGCATTCACCGTGGACCGGCCCGCCCGAAACCCGTACTGGGCCTCGGACAAGTCAGGGCCGGTCCCCCCCAGGTGCTCCTTGAGGCGTGCCGCGATCACGCTCTCAAGGAGCTTGGCCGCATCGTCCAGGAGGACGATCGGCCGGTAGCCGGAGGGCGAATCCTCCGGCCGACCCACCTTTCGGAGGAGGCACAAAACCCCCTCCTTCCACACCTTCGGGAACCTCCCCGACGCAAAGCAGCGGTCGAAGAGGTCCCGAAAACGTCGCTCCATTTGGGCGGTGGCTATTGCCACCACCCGTGCCGGCACGCCGTCTGGCCCCGGCGCCGTCTTCTTCCCCCGGAGGCGAGCCGCCGCCGAGGCAAACTCCACCTCCGACACCGGGGGAATCCCGGCGTCGGCCGGAGGACCCATTCGCGGGAGTGGGGCCATCCGGGGAGGGTCGAAGTCCGGCGAGCGGTCCGGGAAGAGACCCCGGACCACCTCCTCCAGCAAGGCCGGCTGGAGGGCCTCGACTACGGGGGGGCCGATCGGACGCAGCTGATTGCGCGCCGCCCGATACGGCCTCCCCCAGGGGTCGGCATCCAACCCCGCCAGCATCTCCAGCCGCGCCGCCTTTTTGGCCTCCCTGATTGCCACCTTGAGGACACGCCGGGCCTCCACGTAGGAGGCATAGAGGCGGTCCTCGTTGGCGGCATCACGGTTGGCGCGGCGGCGGGCCCGCTGGAAGGCCCTCCTCGCGGCGCCGCAGTCGTCCCGGAGGCCGGCGAGCTCCGCCGACCACCAGTAGACCGCGCGCTTGGGCGGCGGCCGTCGCGACCGAGGCATGCTGGAGTCGCACACCTCGGTCATTGCCTCCCTCAATTGGAGGGCGGCCTCGTCGACGTCCGGACTGGTTGACGGAGCAAACCAGTCCTGGACGAAAGCCGCCTCCGTGGCCGCGACGCGGTCCAGCCGCGACAGGGCCCACCGCGGGAAGGACCTTCTTCCTTCCCGCTCCCCCCCCCACCACCGGTGGACACTGAGTGGAGAACTCTATCCGAATATATCTGTGATCGGATAGGTTCTCCCTCAGGTCCACCTCCCACCGGCGCACGAGCGCGGCCAGGGCTGCAGTGCCGAACGAGACGTCCGGCACAGAGCTCCCGTTTTGGCGCACGCACGTGCGCACTGCCCCCCTGTTGAGGAGCACCAGACCTGTCGACGCTGCCCAGGCCGCCAGACAGCGGCCCAGGGGGCGGTCGACATGGTCTCCCCAGGCCGTGGACCTGGCGTTTAGGTCGCCCAAGACCACGACCTTGCTCCTCCCCAGTCGTGCAAGCGCCGCCGTGAGAGTCTGGAGATAGTTCTCCAGCTCCACGACCGGACGCTTTGGGGGGAAGTAGACGCCCACCAGGGCGATATCCCCCCACGCGGCGGCCACGTATCCATGGCCCCTCTCTATGAGCGAGAGGGGCGGGGAGTCCGTGGAAGGCCGCGGCACGATGGCCACCGTTCCATCCGTGTCCCGCAGCCAGGAGGCTGCGAACGAAAATGGCTCGGCGACCACGGCAAGGTCCCCCGACCACTCGGCTAGCACTTGAACCATTAGGTCCTGTGCTGCCTGACAGTGGTTGAGGTTTATTTGCATTATTGTGCGATGTCCGAAACTGGGCATTATTCGGACATCGCACCATCAACGGCGACCGGGGAGACCAGGGCACCTGAAAGGGCGGGCCGCGTGGTGGCCTGTTCCTTTCCTCTCCTGACGGGAGGGCTGCACTTAGCCCCCCCCATTACGTGGCCCGTCGGCCTCCCACTCGCTGCGCATACAGCGCAGTGGGGACTCCCGGTGCAGGTGGCCTGCCGATGGCCGGCCTGGCCACACCGGAAGCACAGAGCCGACCTGTCCACCGGTGAGGGACAATACGGCCGGGCGTGTCCGAGCGCGAGGCACCGGTAGCAGCGCATTGGCTGCTCCTCCAGCGCCCGGACCACTGCCGAACTAAAACCGATCAGAAGCCGTCCTTTTTTAAGGACGGCCTCAGCGGCGACGGCGGGGCACTGAAGCCGAATGCGGCCCATGCCCCCGCTGCCCTGCCGGATTTCCCCGGCCTTCACGACCTCGACGTCGCACCCCCCCGGCCGCCGCCACGGCAGCGGCTACCTCGCCCTTAGTGACGGAGTCGTCCAACTCCGACACTATCAGGGACGAGGTCTTGACAGGCCGCGCCACCTTGGCCACATCGGCGATGGCCTCCGCCATCTTGGCGGCAAAGGCGTCGGCCTTCTGGTGCCGGTCGGCCCCCGGGAACTCGAAAATTCGAGCCCCCGTTTGGGTCCGTCGGCACGTCACCCTCTCAATGCCCATCTCTGAAGGGCGGACCGTCTGTCGGGCTCTGATGAAAGCCGACTCATAGGTCTCGCCCTTCGAGACGGCCTCCGGTGAGAGGGTGATAACCACCGCTGCCGATTTGGAGGCGGCACTCTTCTTCTTCCGGCTCTTTTTGGGAGCCGGAGTAGGGGCCGCCTTTTTGGCAAGCCTCTGCGTTGCGGGGGAAGGAGGCTGAGGCGCCTTCTTCTTTTTCCGGGCCACTGCGACCCACCCCTCGTTGGCCTCTGTGGCCGAGGGCAGCATTGTGTCCTCCTGCGAGGACACCACCGCCGCCGACTGTGTTCCGGACGGGCCCGCGACCGGGGCCACCGGTACAGGGGCCGGTGCGGCCGTAGCCGCCGCCTTTTTGGCCGCCTTCTTCTTGGACGCCGACGCCGGGATTGAAACCGGCGCCGGGCCCGCCGCCGGGGCCACCACCCCCGGACGACCCTTGCTCGCCGCCAATGGCGGCCGGACCACCTTCGCCGGTAAGAGGCGGTCCTCGACGCCGGCCAGGCAGGAGCGCACGAAGGCACGCTCCTCCTGCATGACCCCTCGTATGGCCTCCACCATTTCAGGGGACAAGGGACTCCCGGTGCCGGAAGCAGGAGCAACCGACCCCCCCTTACGGCGGAGACCCTCCAGCTCTTTACGGAGCGCTGCAATCTCGAGGCTCTGGCCCTCTACCATTGCCTCCAGTCGCTTGGTCTCTTCCGAGGCCACCCTACTCATCGCCTCAGTGACGATCTCACTGAGTGATGCCGCCGAGGCCCTGAGGGCCGCCTGCGCCGTCTTGTTTAATTTGGAGGAGTTGGCGGCCACCAGAATGGCTTCCACCTCCTCCTCCGCCTGCTTTTTGAGGAGGCACGCCAGCTTCCCCATATCCTTCTGGGCGGCAGGAGTATTTCTTGCCGCCAGGTACCTTGCTCGGGTTGCCTCGCTTGGCGCCACCTCTTTGTCGCTCTCCGACGGGGGCTCCGCCCTCGGAGTACCCCGCGGAGTACGACCTCTGCCGCGTACACTGCGGCCCCGCTTGGCCTTCACAGCCTTCACTGAAGAGGTCCCTGAGGACCCTTCGGATGCGCGCGTGCGCGACCGCAATCGCTTGCGCGTCCACTTATCCGACGCATCGCTCGCCACCGATGCGTCAGACAGACACCCATCCGACATATCACTCGGCCTGACGAACAGGTCCGAGGACGTCTGGGCTACTGGTGGCGTCTTCGCCAACCTCGCTCGAGCCTGCACCTCTACAGGCTGGCCCTGAGAAGGGCCTTTTGGGGGACTCCCGGGGGTTGCGGGATCCGCTCTCATCGATAGATCCATTATACAGAATCTAAATCACTGC
The DNA here is from genome assembly GCA_916618145.1 of Emmelina monodactyla. Lineage (NCBI taxonomy): Eukaryota > Metazoa > Arthropoda > Insecta > Lepidoptera > Pterophoridae > Emmelina > Emmelina monodactyla. Next base: position 11,776,595 of record OU745305.1, read on the forward strand.
CTCACAGTTTGGTCTTTGAGATTTTGTCTCTACCGCTACTGGCCACTGCGTTACCGCGCACCAAGTAGGGAGAGTCCAGGGCAGACGACGGGGACGTACTCGAAAAGACACTGTGGGGGCTGCCCCAACTCCATGTTTTACTGGTAGTGAGGTGAAATGAACTACGCAACCAAGTCCATGGCGGGACATTAGTGTAATACACATACTACAACATACTATGTTAGTGTACACATGTTTGCACTGCTATGTAGATTTATCTTGAAAATTGAAACCTTAAATTCTAGAAACAAATTTAAAAAACGTTATTAAGTAAGCTAATAATACGGTTCTTGAAATTAAACTCATTTTAACGGGTTTTACGCGTTTATTTTATTATTTTTGATTTTCCGACGTTTCGGCATTTTTGCAAATGCCGTGGTCACGGGTAGACTGCTCGGGTAGACCCAGAAAAATAATAAAATAAACGCGTAAAACCCGTTAAAATGAGTTTAATTTCAAGTAATAATAATCGCGTTAATCTAAGAAGTTATAATAATACGGTATATCTTTTCAGCAATCTTGAAAAAAATGCCCGTGTAAAGCTTGATTATCACGATTCAAAACACTTTCGATAAATTACTCAAAAAAAACAAAATAAAAGAAAGATACTATAAATTACGTTTGGAAACAACGCTTCTACTTCGACTCTCCATATTATTTTAATATCATACCATCCCAGACAAAATATTTTTTGCCACAAAGGTTTCATTTGGTTAAAAGAAAAACTTTTTGCAACAGATTTGCTATAGCGGAAATAAAATTACTTTGTTAACATTATGGTAATAGTCATATCGTTAATTCATTATGATATTCAAATAATGGGTATCATGTTATAAAGTCCAAACATTATAATAATAAACTTTGTTTGACAAACGCGTAGGCGGGATAAAACAAAAGATAATACTTTGATTGGTAATTTGATCAATATCTTGTAATATAAAATTACAGTATGATACAAACAGAATACCAACTTATAAATACCTGCATAGATAAATATAATCAACCATTTCAGAGGCTACAGTGACCTGCAACTAGTAAATTATTCGCAAGATTAGCTTCCCCTGCGCCATTTCGCTTTATTAATATTATTTTTCATTCTCTCACTAAAAGGTTTCCATTGTTCCATGGCAACAATAATTCTAGTTTTTATTGGATGTCGTGTTGAGCTGTAGGATAGTTTAAACATCAACTTTCTCAGTTTATTAATACAGAAATGTTTAAAGTAACAGAGCTGAAGGTATGTAGAATGTACCTAATGAACAATTATGTTCAGTAATCGTTAGTTAGCAGAGGATCGCGTGACTTGTTTACTTTCAAAACTTAGCCTGAAAAGTTTAAAAGCTTCGCTAAATATCGACCTTCGGTATTACCTTAGTTCTGAAACCAAATTATTTCCAAAGTTAAATGTTTTGTTAAAAAGCTCAAGGCAGAAATAGAAAACGTTTAAAGTGAAATCTAGGTTCAACCTCTGCTATCTTGGCTAACCACATATAAACTGGCGAGAGTCCAGAAGACTATAACATGAACTCTCGAAAGAAGTGGACATCTAAATTCACTTTTAAAGTCCGTGTAGCGACGACCCGGGGTCCCCGGGGCTCCGGGGGGCAGTATTAGCCGTCCCCGGCTGCCACCATATTTTATTACTGCCATGAATAAATTCACCCTGTGCCAGGACGCCTCGCACTTCGTAAATAATAACTATTACGCTATACCACGCCGGTTTACTACGGTGTCCTCTAAGCGATTAATGCACTTTACCGGCAATGGATCACGACGTAAATGATATTGACGACGGCCAGTGTTATGAAGTCGTTCGTTGTGTGAAGGAGAATGAAGTACACGGTATGATCGTAAATTTGATGTCCCTCGCATGTACCTACCGAGTGTGTTATAGTTAGTGCTCGGACGATGTGTTTATGGGCGATCGTACAAAAGGTTTCTTTGTTGGCCACCTTGTTACAATGTCGAACTAGCAGTTTTTCTTATAAAATTGCCTGAAAAACTAGAATGAGTACACAATAAATTTATGTTTTAGTACCTTTTATCAAGAATAGTCGCGTCGCCCTTAACATTTTATAAACAGCGAAGTCTTTATATAAATGCTTCATTCCCAAGCATGTTTTTTCATAACTTGCTGTCTTAAAGCATTATAAAACAAATGGTTTTTTTATCGTTGAAGATGCAGAAGTAATTAGCGTATATTTTCTGAGTTGTACATAATTGAGGCACATTTTACACATACAATTTCCAATCACTTAATTTATATATATTTTTGTTTGACACTTATAATGTAACAGCGCTAATTGAAGTTGAATCTACGAAGCATATCCTTCCTGAGGTAATAGCAGTGTTGTGTTGTTGCAGCGCGTGTGATGGTATGGTGGGCGCGGTCGTGACGCGCGCGATGCGGCGCGACGCGGCGCCCGCGCAGGCGCTGTTCGTGCTGCTCTGTCTCGTGCACGGCGACACCAAGACGCTGCTGCAGGACAAACTAGGTATGTACTTCATATCCTCATAAACTTAATCTGAACCTACCTACCTTCTGCTGTCTTCTGTTCCACGTTTCGATTCGTCATGATAGCAACCTTTTCAAATTACAAAGCTATCTGTGTTTTGTACTTCGTTAGCTCGTGCGGTACAGTCGCGTGCTAATTTTGAAGCATTTTGAAGCAAGTTTTTTCAATTAAAACCCGTTAATTCAAATGCTTCGCGGTTTTTTCCACAACAGAGTACAAATAAAATATAACCATTTTCGTGCAAACGAAACACACACATAAATTCCTAGTTGAATTCATTTAATACCTAACAAATCACTTCGAAAAGCAGCTTACCTGCCCGCGACGTTTAGCTGTAAAATACTTTTAAAGTTAAATAAGAATACATAAAGTGATGACGTTAACTGTGGCTGTACATCACGCGGGTGGTCCCGGGTTCGGAGCTCGGCAGTGGCCGCCGCGACGACGGCCTGCGCCGGATATCACCACATTTATATCGAAAATGGCCTGCAAACTGCTTTATGTGGAGAATATGAAACACTAAGCGGTGTTCACTTTTCTTCGTGTTTTGAAACAGTTGAATAGTTATTGCTGTTTGACTGCTATACAGGATGTGTTGTTGGCTGCTATCTAGACAGGCTAGTTTGCACGCCGCCCGCGCCGCGCCCGCGCCGCGTCCGACCCTCGTCTCACATTCATCTCGGTCGCGGCTAATGGCACGTTTTGTCCCGTCGCGCCGCTCTCCTCCAACAAATTGACCTTAAAAACTTATCTCGGGCGAGGCTCCACGGCTAACCTTGCTGCTTATTTCAACATTCATAACAACAAAAATGTTTTAATTGTAGCCGAGTTCTTGCGTGGAGAAACTTGGGTAGTTAATGTTATTTATCATTACAAGTTAGAGGACGGTACATTTTCAACTGTAAGTTTTTAAGTGCCGTAACTCCGAAGTACCGTTAATGAATAAAGTACTTTGCGGCGACGTGAAATGTATTTTTAGTGAAAATATGCTTTTTTCGGAAAGATTTAGGTTTTACGTTGGAAGGCGGTTTACAGTTTGCTTTGAAGTAGGTACTGCGTTCTAGTTCCTGAAACGTGAACTGAGAGAATTTAACCGGTCTCCGTCGGTAAAGATAGACTGGACTGTGTAAAAAGCGGCTGGGCAGGTTCCGAGCCAGCGATCAAAGTGTCCGTGAGCCGTGAGCCACTCCACGTCGCGCTCTACCCGCGACCACCACACAGATTGCGGAAGTGCTTGTCGGCGGAATGTTCGCATAGATTTGGAACTCACCCGCATGCCTGTAATGGCCGTGCTTCACTCCAACATTGTGTACTTGATAGAAACAAGTGTGTCTGGAACGTTCCGTGTGCAACTACGATGTTCCGTCGGGGGCTCGACTGCGGTATGAATGCATGCAGCTGCAGTCGCCGGCGGTCGCTGGGCGGAGACACGCGACGCCGCGGACATTAAGGCTTCACGGGACACGAGTTTATTATATCGGTATGATAATTCCGCGGGGCAATAACCGCAACTAGGTTCGTAAAGCAGATGGAGCTTTACGAGCCAGTGAAAAAATTTGAAAGTTGAAATACGATTGTGGATGTTTTTATTGCGGGGGAATGCGTTCGCGGCAATAACTTGATCGTTTTATGGTCGCGATGTTTTAAAGTGAACCCGGGGCCCGCGGGGGCAGCGGGGACAGCGGGGGCGGGGCGGGGAGCGGAGTTCAATTTTATTTTTACGTAGAATCTTTACGACAAGCGGGCGGCTTGTGACGCCGCGACCTTCTCACGAGCGAATCTTCCGCGACTTTTGACGGGAATTTATGGTCTTATTTTTAGAAAAGTAATATTCCTAATGTCGGTTCTGCTTTGACGTAAAATATAGGCTGGTGCAGTACGATTTAAAATGCGGTGCAATTCCGACGTCTAAATTGTTAACTTCGCTAACCGTTTAGTCTAAACGACAATGACTGTTTGAAGACCCGGCGGGTGTCGGCTGCACGTCGCGGGTCGCGGCTGCGCGCGCGCTGCACTAACGCGCGGCTCGCGTGTCCGCCCTCGTCGCCGCTGACTCGATGCCCCCCCCCGCCCCCACCATCAATAAAAGCTCACCGATTGTTTTTAAAACGGTAACAGTTACTGTTAATGGTTGTTTTTGTGTGTGAAAATAAAACTTGTCGTTTTATATCGTTTTAATGTGCTCGGTTCAACGCGGACATTAAACGTTTCACTTTACACACTACCGTACACATTTATCGGAATGTAAATATTTTGTATTGTTGTATTAAACACTTCAGGTAAAATTCGTTTATCATGTTTTGATACTATTTGAAGACTTTATTAAGTTCTCGAAGCGAGTTTTTCGTTGTGTAATCTACCAAATGTAGGTGACAGGAAAATAAATAGCGGCGGCAACGAAAAATCAACTTTTCTTCCTTAAAAAGTGTATTAATGTTGAATGGTTTGTGCCGCGTCATGCAAGATGGCGGGTTCGTAAAGTAGACGTGTAGTTACAGCGGCGCGAGCGACGACGACGGTTATTAATTACTACATAACGTGACGATATGTAGCGCTAAATGCAAACAAAAGACTAATTTCATATCAACACGAGCAAACGGAAAACCAATTTCTTCCGTCTCTTAAAAACCAGAAAAATAATTCCGCGTTTAATTCCTAAATGTGTCTCAAAAAGCTTTCAACTTAAGTCGATTTGCATAAATTATTCCATCAATTAGCGGAGACAAAGACATCTCACGAGGTTCCGGTTGGACGCAGCTCGCACTCCCGCGCATCGTTCCGTGCAAGTTGTCAGCCGCGGGCGTGCTGCGGGAACTAAAAACTGGGCCTTTATTTGCTTGAGACAGCGGCGAAGTTAGGAGATAAAGGCGGCGCACACTGCGCGGAGCTTGCGGCACGCGGGCGCCGTGCATAAACTTTATTGTGTGACGCTGTTGAAATAACTCACGGAATTATATCTACTCGCTATGAAAACTGTACGTTTTACTGAACAACGGTGCTTACTCGAGATGGTCTTGTTATTTTTCTTTGTTATTCTTAGTAATAACAACAAACGCTAAAGGTAGAGAAACCATTTCAATTTTTTTACAGTTTTTTTAAAGTAAAGTAAAGTTCATCAGTTACATTTGCCAGGTGCCGGCAACCTGTTCAAATACACTTCGGTGACAGTTCATTCTCCGGTGTATCGATCCGGGTTCGGTTCCCGGCGCGTCATCAATCTTGCTGCGACGTTGACTCTGCAGCTGAGTGCCACAAGGCGCTTGCGACTTTCTTTATATCAGACACGATACATCTGGAGATACTCTCAAGTAATTAACACAGGATATTTACTAGTTAATATATTTTAGTATGGTTAAAAAAATTATCCCAATAAAAGTCGATTTGTGGATAAAGTGACAAGCACAGATCATAAATAATGAATGAGAGCTAACCGGACTCGGTTGTTCAGTCACATCGAAATTATTCACTCATTGGCCTTTTGCCCTCAACTGCCTCGCGAGCATTATTCAGGTTATTTATGTCATTTGCATACAAAAGCCCACAAAAGTATTGTAAATATACCGTTTCGTTTTAAAGAAAACATGTGCTGCTACGCAGCGTGCTACGACCGCCTATGGCGTAGCAAACGTAGTATAGGAACACAATCAATTGATTTTCATTACTTCTATAAAAGTTTCCTAAAACAACACATAATTGGAAAAAAGCCATAAGTATCATAACAAAAGAAATCAAATCAATTACCTGCAGACCGGTAGTGCTCCCGGCTACTTACGGCTAATGATCGTTACTGCAGCCATAGTTTAAGTGTTTGAATTAATATCGCATAAAAAGTAATTTCCTGGCACGCGACACAGAGCCGGTTCCAACTGGATAACAGTTTTATCTCCAGTCTGTTTGTTTGTTTGCTAATTAAGCTTTGATGGCGCTTTTTAATGTTGGTTTCGAGATATTAAGAAATGAGACGGAACCCTAATTGAAATAGTTCTGGGGATAAATAATACCTAAATAAATAAATAATTATATTTTTGATTTACCTTTTCAACATATAAAAGGATATTAACGTGTTATTCCCATGTTAGAACATTAGCATTTCGCATTAAATCTTTTGCACAATAACAATAACGTGTAATCAGGCAATATGATTGAAGGGGGCGCGGGGTGGTCCGCGGGGGCCGGGAGGGGGAGAGTAAACAATTGATTGAGGCTCGTGTGACACTCGTGGCTCGGGAGAGAGTCGTGCAATGGCGGCTAACTCGCGGCGACATACACCACAAATTACATAAAAGGCCACTCCGATATCCATTCGATATTAAAGTACACAAACAATGTGGACAGATATCTGGTATATTGTAGACTATGCCCGGGACCGATACGTTTTTCGAAAACAAGGCTAACTAAGTAAATACGAATAAAAGCTACTGTAATTTTTGTTTAGTAATTAAAAAAAAATAGTTACTGAGTAATTCTTACAAAACAAGGCGGATAGAACTGATTTTCATAAAACTGACGCAAATCATTTACGATTTCACTGTCTGCTGCTGTGATATGTCTTACAGCAATCGTTCGAAATGTCCAGCATTTGATGAAATCACTCCACGGTCACTACCAACACCTATACGGGGAATCATAATGTGATCTGTAAAAGAGTAATCATACCATAGTCAGTGATATAAGTATTATAAAGGTCTAATAGAACCAACTTTCTTTTATTTCTATACTTAACCTAACTATAACTATAGGGCAACGGCCAAAAGGCAAATGTAATTTTCTATTAATTGAATCCTACATCACGATTTACACACTAATTCGGGTGTATTCAAATCGCTGGTTTCCACTAAGTCAAGCTTTCTCACAATATTTGTGTTCAAAGTACGGTTGTTTGCCGGCGGGTCGCGTGCGCCGCTCCGCGATCAATTACCGCGAGAAGGTCGCGGGTTCGACTCCCCGCGCCGACACCCAACACACTCCCCGCTACACACTACACACTCTAACATTAATAGTTTCTCATTTATCGATGCCAAGCTAATGACTGATCGATTGACACAACTCTAGTATTAGCTTTAAAAACTGAAAAGCAGTAAAAAAATTTATTTTTAGCCGTGTTGCCACGAAGATCTTTTTTTTTTAAATAAGTGCTTTTTAATTTTAAATTCCGAATAGAGTACGCAGGTTTATAATTTAACCTGGAATATTAGTGTTTTCGACAGATACATTTATATTTACGCGTAGGTTAACGGAAATAATGTCGGTTACTTATTGAACTTTTTTTGATGGAAAACAACAATGGAATGGAAACAGATATAGATATCCAATGAGCCGCTGTACATTATCAATAAATACTATTTATAAGAAAAGTACATTTAAAGCCGAATTTCTTTGTAAGACACAAAAATTGATTGAACCTGATATTGACAGTTACAAATACTTTTTTATTGAAGGCTTATTTAGTTACACAAAAAAAATTGTATTACCTTAAACAATTATAGTAACCTAAGATCAAATTAACATTAGCTAAGATTGTAAACAAGTTATTTAAAATACTTTTTATATGAGGACACACCTATAAAGTCCAGATAAATGTATATATGTTACGGCTAATACCCGAAGTGCGGCTACACCTAGTTTTAGCCGGTTAGAAGTGTTTTTAATATGGAAAACTGTAAAAAAAAATTATACCTATGTATATAAAAACTGGCTTCAATCATGAGTCGACGGAGTCCCGCTACGCGGGACTCCTTTTTCTGGGTGGTATCAAAAAAGTAACCTAACTAACCTAACCTATTTATGTTCTAACCGGCTAAAACTAGGTGTAGCCGCACTTCGGGTATTAGCCGTAACATTATATACAATGACGTCATACTCGCCGCTGGTTCAGCCGCGGTGGTACACTGCACCTGCTTTGTTCTTGTCACGGAGAGTACGAAGCAGATACAGCGATTGCCTCGGGGGACCGTCACAAGTCGGGGAGTGCGCCGGCAGAGATATTGACTGATGCCGGGAGGCTCGGAGGGAAACTTGTGTTTTTAATCATTGAGTAATAAGTTATAACGGTGATTAACTGCATTAGCTAATAAGCTTTACTTTTGTATATGGGAGAGTTATCCGATTTGACAACCTCCGTATGTATACAAGACTTTGTAATGCATAGCCCCGGGTACGTTCCCCAAAGCTCGAGCCAATTTAGTGAGTAATCTGATGAACATTAGTTCTAGTTTGGTGGACCTTTTACATAAACTAGACTAGACTTTTATTATTTATTTGCATCCTCCCTTCTAAAAACATGTAATAGATTGTATTAAGCCCTTGCATATTATTTTGTAGCGTGATTGAGTCATCGTTAAGGCACTTCTTGTTCTAATTTGCAATCGTGGAGCCCTCGGCACCGATCGTCATGAAACAGAAGGAGAGTCCACCTCGCGGCGCTCGTACTCCTGATCTGTCGCGGACTCCGCTATATTACGTCTATAATGAACAATTATTTATTTGTGTGATGTATTGTGCAAACGTTTCGTAAAAGTTTGTTCTTAAAGTCTCTAGAAAATACAGTCATTAAATAAATTATTTAATATTTGAAATCCTCTTCAATATAATCATTTTTTTATTCCGTTCCCAAAAGAAGAAATCTTAGTGCACCTTACTTTGTGTCGATTCTCCTATAAAACCTGGATAAACCTGGTTTCTGTCCTCCATTACACCGCCGGGGGCGAAGCTGCGCACGTACCGGAAGCACCCTCTCTGTCTCGAGCTGTCGCAGACTTCCGGAATTGCATTTTGATTGTGTTCCGGCTACACGTGGATGGACGCCGGGGCTGTACGGCGGGGACAGATGGACGGCGGGGACGTACAGCGTGGACGGACGACGAGCTCGCTAGTTTGACGTTATTACGTTTTATTGTCGTTTATTTCCAGCTTTGTCCTAGTTGCCGTGTCGCACTGTATTACCCTTTATGAAGTTATGGCCTCTGGGCACCGTTAGTTGGAAACTGTAAAGTTAAATCATGTTTTATACGTGATTGTTTCGACGACATGTGTTTTTCAAATGCAGATTTTTATACATTTCTAGTCGCGATATAAGAGATTACACATGTATTATTTTAGAATGTTTAATATGTTGGTTGAATCAAATGGGGTAACAGTATAACTTAAAAAATACTACACAGTTTCAGCCCATTAAGCTGAAATAAAATGTTTTGGTATTTGTTGTCAAAGATTTAAATAGCTTCACGCAAGGATCGCATGCGCACCTCCCCACGGGAGCGTGTATTACGTGAATGCAAAGCGGCTTACTGTCTACAAGGCGATCAGCGAGAAGCCTCCTTTGACACCTTCATTAAACATTAAAACCCACAACATCAACCAAAGCCAATTACGTGCACTTACTTAAAAATATCAAGTTAACGAAGCGACCGCGGAAAGATACCGAGATGCCAACTAGACGGCTGGAGGAAGGCTGCTTGAGGCAATTAGGTACCCGTTGAAGAGCCCGCGAGTGCCCACGAGTGGCCGGGCGGGGGGTCGCGAACACCGGCCATTTGTTATTGAACCTCCATTGTGGTCTCACTGGACACGCTTGTTATCTCGCAAAAATATTAAGTGGACTTGTAAAAATAGATTTTGTTACGTTGTTTTTTCCGAGATTTTATTTTTAGCATATCAACTCAGGCTTTAACCACTAAGGTACTTCAATATGAATGCAGCTTGGACAGAGGGGGCCAGAGCAGGGGCGGGTCGGAGGGGGGCAGTCAGAACACGCGGCCTTGCGCTATTTGCGCTTTGTAGGATTTAACCAGAGTTTGTATCCTAATGAAACTAGTTATTCCACCAACGTACGGAACATAAAAACTCTAGTAAGGCAAACAAAGTACGCGAACCATCATGTAAGCCACCTGGCAACGAGCAAATGAGAGTCCGTATTAAAATTTTCAACGGTAAATAATATTCAGGTCGGTTGTTGAAAAACCTCATTACCGAAACTTTCCTGTATGAAAGGATTACTGAATTCCCCATTTTGTTTTTGTTTGAACCAAACGAGGGCACGGTAACAACGTTTACCGAGACAAACACCAAACTTCCAAAGTCACAACCGACCCGTAAAAATTCCATATCTGCGAACAAAGCTTTTACCCGAATGACGTCTAAATATAAAACGTGGAAGTCGCCGCCGCCTCCTCGGTCCGAGTCTCGGCGCTCGGCCCGATGTCGGCCGAGACTCGGCGCCCCCGACGTCGGCCACGTCCCACCAACACACGCACGCTGTGTTCGGGTCCCGAGGACAAACAATAAATCATATTTGTCAGTTGGACAAAACGTGGGCCATGAATAGAAATAAACAGATGGAGAGGTAATATTGTTAGACCGTAATATGCAGGAGGGGGGGGTCCAGACGAGGGGGGGGGACTCACGGGCCCCTGCACCGGACGAAAAGGTCGAGGCTCCCGTGATGCGTGAACTAGCAGGATTGTGAATATCATTGAATTTCACATAATACTTTCGTATCCACACAAGCATAAAAAAATATTCGAACATGCCATTCACAACGCATAAAACACGTCAATCTCAAAAAACATTCAACAACAGAATTTCCGTATTTACGTTCATATTAAATTCACATCCGATAAAAAGGTACGTGTAAAGAAGTTTTGATTCGGCAGATACGGCGTTGAGTATATTACTTAAATATTTCCGAGAGAGTTGTAAACGGAGCCAGCTAAGTGCCGTAGCGTGTAATATCGTTTGTGTATCGTTTCTTGTTCGTCGCCGTGTCGCAGAGTGTCGGATTCATTTGTAAGTTTTCTCGGTCCTTTGTCGGACAGTGGCGAGACAATGCCGTCTATTTGTTCATTATCTCGTTTTGTTCGTAAAGTTACAAGTTAACTGATACCGATACTTGGAGTGAAGTGTTGAGGGAAGTTTATATTAAAACGTTAGCTGCTTGCTAGTGTTCACGTATGAAGCTTTAGTCTAATACGCCGGTAGCCAGTTTCAAACAGTTTTTCCCACGTTGGTGCGCAGGTTAAGTTTTTTTTATGTATTTTAGATGGTTGTTGGCCCCGAGGCACTCTTTACAGCTTTGGGAACCAAGCGTCGGGAGCTCAAGCGATTAGGGTAGTTGGATTCTGAAACGAGTGGGCATTTATTTGTTTTTGTTAAGATATTGAAACAACTGTTTATGTATTTGTTAGGTTCTAAATAAATTCTATTTTAGTAAAATATGTTTTTAATCTAAAATTTTATGAATTCAACCACATAAAAAGGAAAACAAAAAGTTCAACGTTTAACTCCTTAACCATGTCACAGAAGTTATTAATATTAAAAAGATACCTCAAATTTTGTTATATGCAGCGCGAAGTGACTAATTACAAAACTAAGTAAGCTCCGTCAGCCGTTTTATTAAAATCACACGACGCGTTAACTCCCGCGGCGCGACTAGTTCCCGCCGGTGACGTGCCGCCGTGTCGCCGCCGTGTCGCCGCCGTGTCGCCGCCGTGTCGCCGCCGTGTCGCCGCCGTGTCGCCGTCGTGTCGTCGCCGTGTCGTTGCCGTGTCGCGCCGTTTCGTCGCCATGTCGCCGCCGTGTTGCTGCCGTGTCGTCACCGTGTCGGCGCCGTCGCGGATAATTAACCGCGTCTAAATCACCCTTTGTCTCCACTCACCTCACTTTACACTCTAGTTTTCACACACACTGCAGGCAATAGTTTCGTACGCTTACGGCTTAAATGGGTTTGCCACTGTTCAGGTTGATAAAGGACTAAACACACCTATAAGATATGTAAAACTAATATTTTGAGCCAATTTACTATTAATTCGTAATATCTGTAACCACATTAGTAAATGACAAATAATCGATAGTGGATATTTCTGAAGCCGCAAGTGTGCGCGGGCATCCAGCGATTGTCAAGTAATTCGCTCCTACGCATGTCGATCACGTAGCGTAAATAAATCGCACACTGCACTCTGGGACAGCTGCGGCTTCGGACGTGTTATGTATCTGTATTGTAATGCTCTGTGGTCACACGCCCATTATTACACTTTAAATATATACTGCTTCTATGTAAAAAAAGTAACGCGACCCAAAGTCAACTCTATTGCAATAGACATAAGACATACGACGATCGCAGCGTCGACGCGGCTTCAGGAAGCCACTTTGTCGCAATGTAGGAAACGATTCCAATGCGGCAGTGAAATGCAGAAATCAAAGGATTTATTTGAAGCCGATACATTTTGGCTTTAATTGTATTTTCACTCTTCAACGATTCACATTCTCGTACAAATTTTCATTGTGGAAGTTGTGTTAAAACCCATTTGCGTGTATTCGCGATGCTCGTACAATATTATGTTAATAGAAGATTCAACTTATAAGTTTAAATACCTGTGCGGGGCTCAAAATGTATCTTCAAGTAATTTAGCGGAAAGTACAAAGTTGAAGCGCCTACATGAGAGACTAATATCAATTTGGGGGGTCGATGTCGTCACGAGTTATTTAGGAATGTCTTTAAAAAGGATCAGTTTCCTTTGAGGCAAGTTGCGGTTCGTCGTTGTAATAGGATTACCGGCGCGAGCGGCGCGCGCGTCGATGCCGCGCTCGGCGACAACATCCCACTAATCAATTTCTCTTTGAAATAACTCTAATTATTTCGGCATTGTTTCCGTCATTGTGTTATATTTTGGAGATTTTCGAGGCGGCTGTTATTGTTATAACAAGCTTTGGAGGTTGTTGATTTACTTAAATTTTACAATGACGGGGATCCAGTGGAATGAAGTCGAGAGGGGAAGGTTTCTCGCTGACAATGGCACCTTACATACTTGTGCCGAGCCAGCTTCAATACACGCCGGGGATTTAACTTGTTATTCTCTTGTGCGAGTACTTCCATTTATTTCTTTTTGTTCTCTATTCGACTTCCATTAATCTTTCGAACTACTCTAACTGACTCGCAGCGGGTAAACAAAATATAAAATTGCACTTTTTAAAATACTCAAATTCGCATAAAAAATATATATTCGCAGGCTTCAGCCGTAAACCAGTGAATTCAACAGATTTAGTATTCATCATAAAAAACAATGTATCGTGTGTGTTGATACGGCAACTTCACTTTATAGTGTTACTATTTCGCGGCGGCGCGTCGTAAAAACTGTGCTCAATCATTTTAGTGGGAGGAAGAAATCTTGTTTAGTGGCTACGAGAGGGGGGTATGAGGTGGCGCGGGAGGGGGGGCAGTACGAGAGGTCTGATAACGCGGTTGAAATATGTATCGGATTTGCAAGTGAGGCGGCGGTCAGACAGCGGGCGGACCGCGGCGCCGGGGACCGCGCCCGCGCTGCAACCCGGTTCACTGCACCGCTCCCGGAGGACGCATTACTTACACAACACACCGACACTTGATTAGTCTTTTATTTAAATGCATTTAAAAATTTAGTTGCGGTTGGATATTTTAAAGTCAAAGTTCAAATGTGGGTATCTCGTGAGCAAGCGTCGAGATCAATCGCTTCGATTTAGTTTTGCAGAAATATAACTTATTTTTGTGGAATGCAAACTGGGAAAACACGGAACTAACGTCTTCGTGGCATGGATGGCATGGATACCTGGTGTCATAGAATCGTGTGCAGCTCACGTGTGACCATGCTCCCCCGTGCCCCGTGCCCCGTGCCCCGTGCCCCCGTGCCCCGCGGGTCACGTGCCACGAGAGTGTGGCGCCCGTCGCGGGACTGTGGCGCCGGATGCGGAAATCGACCATTCTTCTTCAACGACATTCCCTCTATCAAAATAGCAATTTTAAAATGTTTCATCTTACATTGAGGTTGTTATTACTCCGATATTTTTGAAAGATACAACCACAACAGTTTTTTTATAGGTATATCTTCGACTTTTTCACGTTGCATCCAAATATTTGAGATACCGTCCACTACACCATTCTTATGAATGGCTCAGTACAACCCAACTTAAGATTGGTGCCGTGACTGCCAAAGTAAAGATGTGGTTCCATCAATGCGTTGAAGATATTTGCAACTTAGACCACCAATAACAAACAAAATTATACATTTGCAACAGAGGTTTCATACTTCCTCCCACTGATATTGTAAACACAAACTATTGAATTCAAATACCAGTAATGTTATTATGGGACGTGTCATCCATTCCTAATATTTTTCTTTTGCTCAAGAGAACATAATGTGGATTGTAGGAGCTAGACCACGATAACGTTAGCATAATATTTCATTTCATTTCGTTAAACAAATATCGCTCCAATCCTGTAGAATGGGGGCGCAATAATAGAACCACTTGAGTACACGAAGCACCTGGCTATTCATGCGGAGTTTTAACTATTGGTTTAGGTACACTTACAGTTCAAGCAGGTATTATAGCCATCTAATTAATACAATATTATAATTTATTGATAGTTTTGCAATGAAACGTTGTGTATTATCAACTAGTGGCTGCTCGCGACTCCGTTCGCGTAGAAGTCGGTTTCCCGTGGGAATGCGAAGTTTTCCCGCCGTAAAAAGTTCCCTTAATTCTTTTATACATATTTTTGGTATCTAGAACCATTTTCGCAGCGCACGCAAAGGAAGCCCTCAAGGATGAATAATTTTCCCCGTTTTTTTTCACATTTTCCATTATTTCTTCGTTCTAAATAGTTGCAGCGTGATGTTATATAGCCTAAAGCCTGCCTCGATAAATGGTCTATTCAACACAAAAAGATTTTTTAAATTCTAACCAGTAGTTCCTGAGATTAGAGCGTTCAAACAAACAAACAAACTCTTCAGCTTTATTATATAAGTATAGATAAGTCGTTAATTTGTTGCCGTGTCAGCAGTTTCACAATTTTAAACTTCTAAGATTCAAAGTTTTGAGATCAAACAAATAACTAAAGTAAATAATTGTACTAATTTATAATTAATCATCATCAAACTAAACAAATTCAAATAAATGCTATGCAAATTTTAATAATTATTTAAGTCTAATAAAATTAACCAATTCAAACAGTTTAAGTAAATTACAATTGTTACGTCCATTAATAACTTCTCAGTACCATAATTACTGGCGTGAAAAATCGTATCAAAATATGCATGTAACGATTACGAAACAGAACGTTTATTTAATTAAAACTTGTAATTCAGTTTAGAGTTGAGTGGCCACACTGTAATGTCATGCAGTAGGTTGACGGCTCATAACTTACCTTTATGAGACGTGTAGAGTGTGGGGTAAGAACTACCATGCAGCCTACAGTGGTCATCCATAGAGTCCTATAATAAGCCATGGAGAGAACACTCGTGCGTGGTGCCAGCAGTAAGACTACGGTGGGTGGTGTCAGTGATGCCACGTGATGCGCACTCTCAGTGTGACGTCACACATTGAATGGCAGGAACCAATTTAAATTAAGCGTGTGATTATAAATACGGCAATTCCTATAATTGTAAATACATATTAAAATATGAACCCGGTCAAAACAAACACGGTCTTTTATCGAAGATGTTCTAACAAGATTAAAATTATATTTTTAAACAATTTATTTTAACTGTAAAGGTTATTAGTTCAATTACAATTAATTATTCTTAACAAAATATGTTAAATCGATCGCTAATCAAACACATTTATATTTTTGTGCCCTTGTATACCCTTAAATGAACATTGAATTATCAGACAAAAATTTACCGACATATTACTGGAACAATTAACCTGATAAAAAGTCTCGTCCCAAATTCACGTTTATTTATAAGGATTGTAAAAGTATCGTCCTCGAAAGACACTTGATAAAGTTCAATAAGTTATTTTTAAAGTTTTACCTTCCGATAAACAAAGTCGAAGTCACTTTTGTTGTCAAAACGTTACAGAGAGACGTGTGGTTTTGTCTTTAGAATAGAACTATTTATTGGTAGATATAGCCAAGATCCAGATTAGCACAATGAGTTTGTGAGGTTTCGGTTTCAGTTATAATTAATGGGTTCTTTGGTTTCATTCCCGGTAGTTCTGAGAATTATCGGAAGATTCATTTGAGAGTATCTTTTTATGTTATGATATTATTAATGACTACGATATCTCTGTGTTACAATTTTGATCTTTAAACGATGAAGACATAATTAATGAACAGTGTGATCGTCTGCATGCAAATGATGATGCTCGTGAGTTAACTGACTGACTAACACGACGTAACGACATACATTACACCGCGAGTGACAAACGACGCCCGACACAATGCCGCTCCGCTCGCTGTTCCCGTCCGAGTCCATCTCACAACTACGCCGACCCTTTACTTCGAACGAAGGACGCTCATAAATTTACGACAGCCATTAACTTCTTCCGTGACGAACGAGTATTACCATCGACGAATCGAACTTCTTTTTTATATTAATCAGATTCAATATTCGATCCAGAAAACGCTATCGCTTTAAAAACGAATGGATCGCATAAATTAGCATGAAAAGCGGCGCACCCGACGTAATTTTTAAGAAAAATATGTGACCTTTCTCGTGAATTCTTTGGTATATTTCCATAAATAATAAATAATGATCGACGCAGCCGGTTATTTATTCTGTCGGCGTATTGGTGAAGTAATCGAGTGCTATCGCGAGTCAGCGGGCGCGGTCCGAGGTCCCGCGATCGAGTCCCGGTCGCTCCGTGACGTCAGCGGCGAACGGAAATTCCTCAATGTTTTTAAAATATTGTGTCGTTAACGAAAAATGCGGGGTTGACGATAAAAAGCGGATCCCGGTTGTAACAAAATGTTTTATGTCATCATTTACAACAGAATTACTTTGTAGGGAGCGTGGGAAGCTTCGAAATAAGCTTCTTAGCGGCGTCGGCGGTGATACGGAGGCAAATGCTCCTCATTACGAGGCGGCTTGTGGGTGGAATTACACTATCGTTGTGACATTTGTGTACTTTTTAATTGCCCTCCCCCGCGCGCCCCGCGTGCCCCGCCGCTCCGCGCCCCCGCCGCCCCGCGCCATCGCTCACGGCGCGTCGCTGTCTCCTGCCTCTAAATAACCGATCACCCGCCGCCCTCTTTGTTCCTCCTCCACTTATTTGTGTCGGAATAAATCACGACGTAGGTCAACTGTTTATTAGGCTCCCTTTGGACGTTTTCCTTTGATTTGCTCTTTCTTACAATATTTACTGTCGGCCAGTGGGATTAATGCCGACTAAATAAAGAAATATACGTTCGCATCGGGAACGCGATCAACAAACTAAGACTTTTTGTTGTCGTGAAAATATATAGGAAAACTACTGACTACATAGACAATCCTATGGGCATTCTGTATGAAGTTTGTCGAACTTGGGAACTTTTGTTTGTGCCAAGATCATAAATATTTAAATAAATATGGTTGTGTAATGTAGCCTATATACGGTAAAATATATTGGCGATAAGTTTTGTTACGTAATAATTTGATTGCAAATATTTTTCGTAGTTGTAGATTAGAAATATAGGGTTATCTGTCAAATTATTATTATAGATAGAAATATTAAAACTGATGCATATAAAATTCATCAACATACAATTACCCAAATAATGCAATAATCGGGCCAGCGACCCGCGGTCGGTTCACCGCCGCCGATTCAATATTCATACAATCACCAACAGAACACAGAACGCCTGGTTTTATACCTCCCCGCTACGTAAACCTGCGACCGTGGCGCTAATAGCTTTGCATACGAGAACAGACAAGGACACCGCCGCGCGCGCATCTACGGCCGCGGCAGAAACACTCACGATTAGACAAAAGAGACTAAAAATGAAATCAAATTAAAATTCATCATAAGTTGCGGTTGAACATTTAATGAAGTCATAAAAGAAGCGGAAAAGGCATAATTAAAACCACTTCCGTATCAAACGGGTCTAGTTTTTATAAATGACTAACCTTGTACGATTGCGTGTGTTTTAGTAGAAAATCTTCATTCATGATACTGGAGGTTTGTATGGTAGTCAGTTATAGGTAAACGGTGCATTGAATCGTGTCGTAACTGGCGCAGTGTCACCTCGCAGCGCCGCGGCTCAATTTGCAGGCGTAATTGCCGCCAGGAGGCTCTCGGACGAAGCACTCGCAGCCTTCATTACACGACGACACCGACCACACCCGGAGACACACGACGCCGCAGTCGCGAGGCCGAATACCCGGTGACGTCACCGTCCTAACTACCGTAACTAAACAGACTCGATAACACAAACATAAATTACCTAATGAAGCAGCTAAATAAAATAGAAACACTTTATCGTCGAGAACGCAGCTTGAAATATTTCCAAAGTAAGCATTAAAATAAAATCCAATGCAATTTCTTCGCACGAACAAAACAACAGGCAACAAATAAAATCTATTCTAACTCAATGAGCTGGCTTTGAAATAGCTGTGAGCTGCAGTCTCGGCTGTTCTCTACTCTGCGCGGCCCCGGCGTGGCTCGCAGAGTAGATCCCGCCCAGAGAGCTCATTGCGAGCTTAATGCTGCCTGAAGTGCAATTGTTTTACTAATGACTATTAGAACATCGCCTTTTGAAGAAAAATGCAGGCGAGTGGAAACCCAGCGCAATATATCAACGGGAGAGCCCGCTGTTGCAGCAACTATTAAATGAGTGAATTAAGGAGACTCGCCTCATTACGTTTCAATGGTTGCTGCTTTTATTGAGCAAAAGGAAATATTAACTGAATTCATTTAGGAGTAAAGTAACTGATAAACGTTATTTTATTGAGAGAATCAAAATAATTAGGACAAATACTTTGTAAAAAATGAGCTCACAAAATATGTACTTTTCACTTGTTTTATCAAAGAATATTGTCAGTTAAAATTATAAAGTCGTTAATCAAAGTGTCAGCCAGTCGGAGAAGCAGCGGTCGCCAGTGAATACCGATCTGTTACGTCGGTTGGTATTCCACGAAGTCCCCGCGAGCCGTGAGCCACGAGCCACGAGCCAGGCTGCCAGGATTGATCGAAACGCCAGACTAATACAAACCGCACTAATGAAATAACTTTCCCGGAAAAATAATACAGATCAGCTGGTTTATGTTGGAAAAGGGATTTTCAATTAGCTTATTGAAATATGTTGTTGTAAATGTTTTGGAGTTTTAAAAATTCATAAAAATCTATGTATTGTTGTATGCAGTTGAACAAGTCAATTTTACATCATTTAAATATTTACTAAAGGGGTATTTACGGATTAAGGAAGTTCTAAAGCCGTTCCATACTGTGTGCATGTCTTTAAATTACTTTTTAACACATTTCGTGCAATAAAGCGTCAAAATAAACAGTCAGGGTATCAAACAAACGAAATAACTTTAGTACCATATTAAATTAATTCAAATTTCGCTTAGTGGATGGTTTTTACTATTTTTTATAGGTTGTATCTAACAAGAACGTCACAATGCTATCGGCGCGAGCGCACCCCGCAACCCCGCGCGAGGGGACTCTCCCCGCACCGATTCTCTCCATGCAAATGTTTGTGGGTCACAAATAGCTTTGTTTCCGAATTGTTTCACCCCCAAATTGCTCTTTCATTCTTGTTCGGCCGTTTTTGCTTGTCTTCTTTATTTGTGCCGTGTTTTGCACTTGTGAATTACCGACGAACTTGCGGGTGCCGGTAACAAGGGGAAAATACCTCTGCGGAATCCTGATAAGGTCGACTTTATGTTCTGTGAAGTTTCCGAGCGAATTTTGATAGTACGCGGTCCCGATTCCGTTTAATTGGAAAGTGAAATGTGGGAATTGCCGCACGGAAAAATAGCAAACCGGGAATTCGCGGGTAATAATTCGTGAAACATGATAAATTCAAATGTGCGGCGACGTTCAATATCACGCTCGTAAATCATAAGTTGTGTGGTGTACAATGCTGGCTTATTTACAAGTTTGATAATAACTTCCGGGGCGGCGGAGGGAATGCAGACTGCTTGCGTGTGGTTATTTCACTCTCCGTGCGGAGTGGGAGGTAGTCTGAGAGGCGGTAGTCAGTCGCCGGCTGCTCCGGCGGTGCTCGACGCGCGACAATTACCTCCGCCCCCGCCGCCCGCGCCGCCGCCGCCGCTGCCGCCGCGCCACTCAACCACACTCTCACTTACAATTAGCTCTAAGTGCACATCTTGAGTACACTACATCACCTCACCTGGAATAGATCTGTGTCTGTACCTATGCAGGGAATACTTGCTTCTTAGCTGTTGCATATTCTTCATTCCTTCCCATGTTAAATAACATACCGTAGTACTTATAGTTAATTACACCTGTATTTATTTATTTATAGACAGAGCTACACATGGATAAAACTGATATCACCTAAAATGTCAACTGTAATCTATAGCATTCTATGTTATTTTTACTTACGCGATGCAATGAATATCTAGGAATAACTAAGTGTACTAAAAGTAATAATCTCTAGAAAAAATTGTAAAAATGAGTGATTTTTATTGCAATCTCGTATAATTTTCACTATGCGTATGATTTACACATACTTTTTCGAAAAGTTATCATAGGAGATGAAGCGTATAATGTTATTTTTCTAGATCACTGATACGTCACAATTCTTTATACACATGCAAATGAATGCCGTTTCCTGCGAAACACAAAGTCCTTTTGTATCCGAAATCGAGTCGCAGAATCTAACGCGACTTCTGGGAAACAGCGCATGCCAAAATTAAAACGAAACAAAGTTCATTTAAAAAAGCAATACCCGAAACTTTTGTCAAGACCCTCTAATATACACATTTGATGTTAATTCTGCTCTTTACATCCACACGAGAGCCGTGCGGAGCCTTTCTGTCCCTCATTTGCATTACACGGAGCCCGTACGCTTTACGATATGAGACCTTATGCAGTTTGCTTAAGATTTGAATCGCATCGGCGGCGGCGGGGGCGCGCTTCAGGTTGGGAAGGCTAATGGACACCGACGTGCGTGTTGAGATAAAATATAAATGAGAGCGAAGTAAACACTGAAATGTAATTCTTAGTATAATGAGTGCGATGAGATACCGGGGCTACCACCAGATGGAGCCCGGCGTGGCCTAGGGAATTAAATAAACATATTTATATGATCTTGCTTAATATTTGCCGTCAATTTTTTGCATATTTTAACTGCTAAAAAGAAATTAAATGCTGTTAATTTTATACTTTGTATTAAAATTCGTGAATAAACCATTAAAAGAACCTAGGTAAATTCACGCTTTACTTATTGACCAATATTTAGTAGGTTTTCAATAGTTTTTAATGAAATTCAATCCACCTTAATCGTTGTAACCTGTTAATGGAGTAGAAAACTAGTGAACCATTGAGATTTAAGAAAATTTATCGTGAGACAAAAAGAAAGCAATTTAACCTATGGTTTTAAGTGATACGTCAGGTTCAGTCCTAGTTCATAGCAACAACACAACATTGAAAAATACAACGAACTGCTGTCTGTTCGCAAGTCACCAACTCCCGCGTCGTTTGTTCTGCAACTTCTCCTTACATGCACTTGAATAATAAACACATTTATTATTTTACCAACTCCGCCCAAACAAATGAATATGAATCATACCACTTTAGAGATAGAGTTGCAAATTCGTAGAAGTTGTTCACAGAACAGAAGTATCCAATATATGATTGTAGTGTTTGCCCGCTCAGTTCACACGCGTTGATTTACATAAATTATTGTCGTTTACAATAATTGTATCGCATCGTGCGAATGCGATCTAAATATTTTGACATCGAGTTAATATGTGCGATAATGTTGCGGCGTTGGCGCACTTTATCGGTTGGATTTTACCTTTACACTATATTCAAATAACTGTAAGTATAACATTATTTGACTACACGCTGAAGGAAATGAGCTTCTAAAATAAGCACTTTGACAATAGAAACTACAACTCTACTACGACGTAGTGCCCACTGCGGCGTAGCCACAGCGTCGTTGACACATGTCTCACTTCTTCACTTTCAGATACCCGTTTTACTCTTTATCATCCCAATTCATAATATAAAAGTTCCATTCAACATCGCTGGTACAGACGCCGCAGTGCCCTCCGTAGTGGAGAGCCCTGCAGTAGGCAGTTCGGTAGACAGAGGGCAAGTGCAGTGAACAAGTACCTCGCGGTAATTAACACCACGTAATTACTCCACCACCACCACTACTACCACCACCAACCACTAGTGAGCATTACAGTCAATAAAATAAAATTTTGAATAAAATTAATTTTGAAAAACGCGATCCGATTTAGATTTAATTAGGCGCCCATCAACCCAGGCGGCACAGAGAGCTGTAGTGTGTCTACAAGCTAGAGTTGGCCACTTTGAGCAACTGATTCAGATATTTAATTCTTCATTTAATATTGGAAAAACCATGAAATAAAATTGAATATGAATGTTACGTGTTATTAATGATTTCCTGTTTACGGTTCCGACAAAGGCCTTTTGTTGTTGCGCATACGCTATGTTCAAACAACAATAAATCTAAAAATATTAGACATACAGTTGTTTATTGTAGATTAGCTCAAACTCTCTTGATCTTGTAAAAAAAAGAAGAATTTATCTGAGGTGTTTTTATAGTAATTGACAATTTTTGGTTGAATTGCATATTTTTTTGTTTTTTTTTTCGACTTTCACATTTTTTTTCAAAAAATAAGATATTGTAAACACATTGATTTGTAATACAGACGGTAGACGATATTATTGCCTTTCGAATAAGCCTATTTTTATCTCAGTATGACTAAAACTTTGAGAGATATGATTTTTTTTGTACTCGCATAGACATATTTCAACAAAAAAAAAAGTCTGCCACATAGCGGGGCAGTGTATTGGACCCAGGCCTTGAGTGTAATTGTACTTTAAAATAGTTTATATTTAAGTATTTAAAATATCGCTAGTCCATGTCTGGACACACTGTATATAACTTTGAATAATTATGTTGTTTAGTAGTAACAAAAAATAAACGATGTCGTGAATCAACAATAAATGAATGAGCACGAGTAGTTCCATATAATTAGTGTTTATGTTGGCTGGTGAATAGATCAATTCAATATTGTGTGATTGTGCCTAAACTAAACCAAACCTAAATCAA
This sequence comes from Emmelina monodactyla, assembly GCA_916618145.1. NCBI lineage: Eukaryota > Metazoa > Arthropoda > Insecta > Lepidoptera > Pterophoridae > Emmelina > Emmelina monodactyla. The sequence goes on from OU745305.1 coordinate 11,800,154, forward strand.
TTGCGTCTCCAATCAAACTGAATTATAATTAATTTAGATTAGAGCTCGTTATTATCTGTTCAGATCATTTATTATTGACTAATAAATAACTGTCGATCTTAATTTAAAATGTTTTCGACAACTAGATATTTTTCTGCTTGTCAAAGTTTAGACATTTGGTTTTCAAGCGATACAAAATAATAAATGTATCAACTTCTTGCTACATATGACACACAGCCTACAAGCGGTATAACAAATTACATGTCTGTCACCTCGGAAACAAAGAAATACACCATTATGGTAATATAACCGAGTAGTAAGCAGACGGCAAGAAGTGAGCACATCAAAGAACGAATTCCTTTGTGCCGCCGTCGCCGGGAGGACGTTTTTATTAAAGAACATCAAGTTATTGTCTATGTGCTACTCGCAGACGAGCCACCCGAGACGGCTGACAGCTGAGCCGACAAGCTACATTCTACTGGCGCTGGCTCACTTCATTACTATTAAATTAAAGGGAAATAGCAAAAGACACAATCATAAGTAACAGTTGCTATTTTTAAAACCCTTTTATGTTTATTTTCGTCTCTCTTGACAACTTTTCGCTAAAATATATACATTTCTAAAAACTGATCGCACACTTAAGTAACTTAAAATTAATGAGAATCAGCTACTTGAGCTCGCCATCAAAAACAAGAATACCACTCTGTTAATACGAATCTCAGCCAATTGTTCAGTCGACAGAATTTCTGGTGAAATATATCCAGGTCATCATTACATTGCCGTATATTTGTAGTATCATTTATGTGAAGGGGGACCGAGTGGTGCGCGCGGGCACAATTGGCACGCACTCGGGGCCCAGCGGTACGCACTGCCCACTGATAGGGCACGCGCCCGCTCTCGGGGCACTCGTGGCGCCACAACGACGAGCTGCGGGTGCAGGCGTACAAACAGATAACCATGGAGGGCGGGTAACTAGGTCGCTTGCGTTACGCGCCGCCAATCACAAAAGCACTGTTACTATTAAAAACCAACAATGTATTTGTTCCTAACAGAAAACAATTAAATAAATAAAATACGTTTTTGGGCCAATCCAATACATTTCATTGATAAAAAATCCAATATTGAACGCCACGCATGAGGTTTTGCAGTTTATTCCGGGTCAAGCCAATTAACGAAAACAACTTCCTCTATATTACCTAACAGCAATTGAGTTCACGGTTGTTTTTGAATTCGAGCAGCTGTTTTCTTTTATCGGTTTTGAGGTATAAGGTGCCAATTTCGAAATGGAGGCATTTTCGAAACGATTACAAAGTCAGCTTTAAAAGTGTAGCGATAGCGGGTTGCAGTCGATGAGAGCAGTCAGGGGGTCGAGGAGGGCGGGGGCGGGGGCGTGAAGGGCCATCGATGCCGCCACTCAAGGCGAACGTAAAGCTCGCGGTGTGACCCACTGCGCGCTCAGGGTTAACGGTTTCTCGCACTCAAATCATTTCACAGCCATGCTCCTACTTCCATAAACAGAACACAGATTCTTTATACCAAAAGCTAAAATTAAAATGCACAGCGTACCATAGGTTAATAACAAGATGTTGCTACAAAAGCCTTATTTCGACTTTTTGTGTGAATTCTTTGTAACGTTACATTTTAGATGAAGTCACACAATTTTGGCTTTACATTCGAGGGTATTTTTAGAATAATAAAAAGCTTCCCTCTTGTCACAAAACAACGCGTAATTAAGATACAAGTAAGATAATGATGTTGGAGTAGAAAAAGGTTTACAGTTATTTTCCTCTGCGTGAATGTAAGTGTGGTTTTGTTGTCACACTTTGTAGGAATATGGATGTTTTTGCACACTTCCAAAATGCGTAGATAGTAATGCCAGCGTGTTTAAGAAATAATTTTAAAACGAATATACAATATATAAAGCCCTAAAATAATTGAAACCTTATTGTATATGCATCGCACTATGAACGCAAAGAAGGTTTTTCTTAATGTTGTTGTTTGTTTCGCGGCAGACGGTTGTTAAGCAGTGCATAGAGTTTTAGTATATCACGTCTATAAGCAGATTGTCAGAGGCAGATTATTTAGCGACAGCAAGTGTTGGTTCTGCCAAGTTCGCCGGTCACGAGGCATGGCCCCGGCCGTCGTCGGTTCATTTTAATGGATTGACGCGCTCTATAGCATACGAGTGTCCATCCACACCGACCAACAACTAAATACAAACAGCCGATTTCTGCTGACACAGCGCGCCACACAAACCCCTATTTCCACAACAATATGCCCGATAACAAACGCAATGATCGGTATTTTTGCGGCGATCAATATTATCCATCAAATAAGGCAACAAATTCGCAGAAATTGACTGATGAATCACGATTTGGAATAAGAAGTGACGTGGCGATATTTGCCGAATGTAAAACCATCAGAACGCGGATCACTCCGTGTGTCTATCAATCTTCATAAAGGTTTGAAAGCCATATTTTTCTTCGTCTAGGCGAGGCCGTGTCAATCACGCTGATAGACTGCTGATAATCTGGCGCAGGGGGAGCGGGGCGGGATGCGAGGACGGGGGGGGGCTGCGGACTTCGCCGCGCCCGCGCCGCGTCCTGGCCGCGAACGATGGACGTGTTCTCTCGCAAACAGTGTCTCGTCTATAAATCACCCGGTTGCCTAGTTACAACAAACCAAAATACGTCAACATTTTAAGTAAGGCATTAGCCGCTTGAACTTATCTGGGAAATTGTTTGTCAAGTTATTTTTGAGTACATAATTGAGCATAAGACGCAAGAAAAATGAATAGAGCATAAGCGGACGTCACGTTGGAAGTACGTAGGCTCGATTTGTTGGCGTGACGCGCGCGGTTATTGCGCCCCGCGGCTCACAGCCTTTAGATTTAATATCCCGTCAAACGCAACGAAATTTCCTCCACTTTTCTTGCAAATATATTTGCCGAGAAATGGGATAAGTGGGGAATAAGAAACAGTGACGTCTTGGAGAATGCTCGGAGCTAGGAAACCGCAGCTTTTCGAGTGTCTGATTCGGAAACGCCGTAATGTTATTAAATTTCCGGTCTGTGGGCGGTCGGACCGGCGGCGCCGGCGACGGTGGCGGGTCGGGTCCGGGGGCGGGGGCGGGGGCGGGGGCGGCACCGCGCTGCACTGACACTGGCGACCTGGACAGCCACGTCGTCGTCGCTCAACTGGAAAATCTACTTTGTTAAAGAACAATAATAGAATTCGCAATTGGATTGAGTCAATTTTAGCGATTCTCCGTTAAAGAGTTCGAGATATCCGCCTGGTTTGTTTTATCAAAAACTGTGATTTTTCTGTAGAATGTCCTTAAAGTTGATAGCCTAGATAAGATAGAATATAAATTGGTCGTAGGCTACTTACAAAGTAGTTGTTCCACGGTTCAATTTTTTTTACTGAAACTCTACTTACCTACTCTGCGCTATGGTTTAAAAACCAAGTTAATATCTCACAATTAAAACCAAATTTCAATATTTGGATTTAGAGGAGGTGACAGTGTCACTATATCAGATAGCCTGCAAAAGATGGTAGGCGTGGATTTCCCAACATTCTAACAAGATCTGTTTTGAATAATTATCGAATGATTGTCAACAGATCCTCACATTTCTGCCCACTTCCATATCACATCTGTACATATACGAACTTAAGCTTGTTTACCTTATATTAGGAGTCCCGATATCCTGGGAAATAACACGAGTTTACAGGTAATTTGGAGCGTCTCCCCCGAGGACGCCCGTTCTTTGCTGTTTATGAGCACAAACAAAATTAAACGACACGCTGATAATATTACGTTTTATGGAAGATTCGGTTGCTGTACGAGGTGCGGTAACTACGGTACCTGCGACATGAGACACAACAAAACCCGGCCAATGTAACTACGGTACCTACATGGAAGAGATCTAATGAGCGTTGTCCAGTTTGTGCATTGTTTGAGGAAGCAAATATTTTTTTTTGAGCCACGATAACTAGTTTATGAGTATGATGGCTTAACGTTAATGCTATCTTAGAAGACATTTGAATATATGAAAGCAAGACAGATAACAGGTTTTTATTAATCATCTATCATCTTATTCATAATCATCGCCATTTCTCTAAGATTGGGCTACTAATACATTTATTTCACTTTTACACAATATGAATCAATAGTTTGAAATAAAAATGTTACTTACTTAATATCAAACCAATTTAAAGTAAATTTTTCAGACGTATAATAATATACAATTCATATGAACTCGCCTAACAAAACATATCTGTCTAAATATAGAATAAACTTCTATTCGGAAAGTTTAGAAGTTTTTTCAGCAGTTCTCATGAAATCCTAAACTGAAATCGTAAACTAATAATGTAAGGAGGCGGCCTGTGCCCTCCGCTGGGAGCGAAACTTGTACAAAGTATGCACCGCGGGCCGCCCGGAGCCCTACAGTACCACCGGTGACCCTCGAGGGGGCCAGGTGGAATAGTGGCGTGAGCCGGCAGGATAACATAGATCAAACATAGAGGTTTTTTTAGACAGACACAAACCTCGTTTATTACCTGGTGAGTTTATATTTTCTTAGCATATTTTTTATTTATATTTTCACTTGTCTTTGGAAGTTCGGGAATATTATAAAGCCGTCCCTTTGTGTATTTCCGTAAACCCCTAACACTGAAAGGCAAAAGTTACTTTCGATATTGTTGTTCTGTTCGTTGTCATCAAGAGTGTCGTCCGGCGCCGCGCCCGCGCCGCGTCCCGTGCTCGCCGCGTCGCCGCCACGTCGCGTCGTAGACACTTCTCCAGATACTTTTCTTACTTTGTAGGAAATTATTGCACCGGTTACAGAGCTTATTGCAACCTTTCCGCCGGAAACGGAAGAATATTTTTAATTTTCCAAGTCGCCTTTTTGTTGCGAGCGCTTTCGCTTTTACTTAATATTCGTAATTGGAGTTTCAAAAGGAATGAGGACTTATTTCGAGGGAAGCGCCAACAAAGAGATGTTGATGTTGTGGACAAATGCGATGATAATTAAAATGTTACATCACGAGGCTGAAGTATATCAAGATTGATGAGGGCGCGGCGCTGCGGAAATGAGCCGAGTAAATCATGTCCACGTGCGAAATTAAAAACATTTTCCATCATTCATCAATCCGCGATTGTGAGCGCGGGGCGTCCCCGGAGAAACTGCCTTACCAGGAATGTAGCACCCTCGCGGGACCACAGCCGACCGCGGGGCCTTGGTATCATTAAACTTACTTGTAGTCATTGTTGCGTAATGACGTTATAAATCAATACTTACAATTAAATGTAAAATATAAAGACCTAAACTTAAAAACTGACCAACAAGTATAAGCGAATTCAAGAGATAACAGCTAAGTTTCGCACCTTATTGGGTGATGCCAAGTTTGGTTTCACTTTCCGGTTAGTTGTATTTGAGGAAGGATTTCTTCAGCCGATGCGGCGTTTGACGGAGTAATGAAGATAAATGTGGCCGCCCCCGCCTCCGCTGCCGCCGCCGCCCCCGCTGCCCCCGCCCGCATATTCCCGGCGCCGGTGAAACAATCGCCGCCGCTGATTGATGCGGATCCGGCGCGACAACTAATTAATTACCTGCGACAAGTGGACGCGCCGCCGTCACGTCGCCGTCACGTCGCCATCCGCCGCCGTCACGCCGCGCGACACGACACCACAAACAGCCGTTATTTCACCGAGACTTGTTGACACGAGCCACGTAATAAGTCACCAGTGATCGCCCGCCGACGCACCGGAACTTTTCTAACTAATGCCCGGCTGCCAGACCAAATCATAAATATCGAGTTTGCTGCAAATGTGCGCCGAATTTCAGCTGTCTCCTTCACAGAGAAGCCTGAAATTTCAACACGAGAATCGGAAATGCAGCAAATCCAAATGAATCCGTGTTCCTGTCCTGTTTCTAGTCGAAAATAGAAGTCTAAAATCAATACACGTCGGAGAGGACACGGAATATGAAGACTGCGAGACTGCAGCTCAACGAACCGACTTCGAACACCAATATGTACCTGTAGCGCCGAATACAGTTAGTGTAACGGGCTTAGAAAATATGCCCCAGCATTACCATGCATGTTTTAATTACAACGAAGTTGAAGAAAAAATGCTATTCTAACGACAAAATGAATTAATCTGTCGGTATGTTAATTGGACTAAATGAATCAGCGCTCATGTCGGGTGCCGCTCCGCCGCTTTGTGATCACAGCCGGCCCGCCGCGCCCCGTCCTGTAATCACACCGTTACGCCTGTAATTAACTCACCACTCAGTGATTTTCCATTTCATATTCATTACCGCGGCATGCGAGGCGGTCGAAGCAGCCACCGACTATTGAAGCGAATTGAAGAGCCGCAGACGAACATCACTCATAGCTTTATGACTATTGTAAAACAATGGCGGCATATGTGGAGTTTATTGATGTTTTGATACGGCTTTAAAACTACATTGTTCAACATGCGTCAACTTTAAATATTTATAGCCGAAATAAAAAAGGTTACAAAGTGATTTTTCCCATGATACTTGTTGGGAAGTTAGAATAGAAATGTTTGTTCAGCGAAATCGGCCATGTCTGAAAGTATTACCGACGAAGTGACTCAAAAGATCTGCATCGACTACTTTTAAAAGTTGGTCTCGAACGTTCTTTTTACGGTCGAGTTTGCAAATGATTGTAACTCAGTGAGAAGATGTTCCGTTGCAAGTTTGGATATTGACAAATTCAGATAAAAAACCTACCCGTTTTATGAATGAACCTTACTTTGGTTTTTATATCTTGGTTAATTTGATAGAGCAAGTAACAATAAATTATTCATTATACATATAATAATAAAAAAAAAATTAAGCGTAAAAAGTTAAAGTACTCTTATTATTGTGAGTTTCACATTTATTTAAAACCGCGAATGACGTATAATTTGTGACGTGATTGAGTCGACAGATCGGTCGATCAGTCACGGTGTCGCGCGGCGTTCGTCGGGTCACGCCCGTTAACTTATTGACGACCAGTTTCAATTTACTTTTATTGTGATGAGATTGAATGACAGCTTACAAACGACCTGACTTGATTTTGTGGAAAATTGTTTTCAAATTCAATTATCTCCTAAAAGTACATCGGAAACATACAAAAACAGTTAATAGAAACAGAAACGCTACACGCAAACTTTTAACAGCACCCACCGCAGTAGGCAATATGAAACTGTGAGATTTCTCTCGCTCCCTGAATACATTCTAATGAGTTCCAACAGAACACGGGCTAATGAATTAACTACAACTCCGCGTTGAACATCCTAAACGAAAAACAAAACACTACCGCAACACCGACTCAAACGACTCTCTCTCATAACACGGCGGGGCAAGTGTCGAAATGGGCTGCAGATAATTCGGTATCTTGGGCCTCCCCAGCGAAAATAAGTGAAGTGGTTTGTGTGTAGTTAGGAGTTGGTAGCGTCCCGGCGGTGCGGGGCGGTGCGGGACGGTGCGGCGTGGTGTGGCGTGGTGTGGTGCGGTGCGGTGCGGTGCGGCGGGCACCGAACTTGGCCCCGGCCGACTTCCGACGCCGCTAATGGTCCGCGGGGACGGTGCACGTGTTGTGATCAGGGAATACATTCAACAACTTTTAGGGGTGAGGATGTGTATTAAAAAAGTTTTGGGCCCATCTTCAAAAATAACACAGACAACGTGTGGATCCCTCCACATATTGCTTCAGTAATTGGACCTTGATTAAACCATCGTGGAATCACAGATGGGCATTCGTTATTTCATCGATATTATTTTCACGTGTTTAATAAAATATTATACCGAGCTTTCTTAGTTTTCTTTAGACTTTCAAAGTGATATTCCATTGCCATCAGATTTCACATGTCGCTATGAATTAAGGATAATTTTCCAGTAGTTATATGATACACGGACTACAAACTTGTGTTGTAGAGACACACAGTTAGTAGATTCAAATATGTTATATAAGCATGTTAAGTGTATTTTTGTCGTGTTGGTTTATGATATAACACTCACGGTATATGACATTTTCAAGAGCTAAAGCAACCATTTCGAAGCATGTCAAACAGAAAAGTGTCAATTAAGTAAATCCCCGCTCCGCTTTAAACCTCCAAGACCTAGCTTTTAACTTTTAACCAATCAAAGGCTTATATTTTACCGGATAAACACCATTTTAACGTACATACAACGTTTACTCTGAAACTTGACATTGGCATGATAACTCGGGAGTTTACGTTCTAGTTCCAGCGTAGAAGCCAAAATTGCCCACAAGTTGAAGTTCTGCCAGGGGATGTCACTTGTGTTCCCAATGTTATCAAATTTACACTGTTAGGTAATTTCCCGATAATGCTTACTTCCTTACCATTATTTCTCAATTTAATGAAACCGAAAATGTGTCTATTTTTCTCTATTTGTTTGAATGTTTCGCTTTCACGTCAAAACGGCTAAAACGATTTGATTGAATTTTAAATAAGAGATAGACACCGTGGTGAAAAAAGACCACTTTTTACTACGAGATTAAGCATCATTCCCAAATTACTTTTATCGACTGTCAACTCAGACAAGTACTAGTGGCCGCCCGCGACTCCGTTCGCGTGGAAGTCGGTTTCCCGTGGGAATGAGAAGTTTTCCCGCGGTAAAAAGTACCCTATGTGTTATTCTGATGTATAAACTATATTACTGCAAAGTTTCATCCAAATCTATTCAGTAGTTTTTACGTGAAAGAGTAACAAACATCCATCCATACATCCTCACATTCTCACAAACTTTCACATTTATAATTTTAGTAGGATTAGTAGTATGATCCAGCGTGTAACGTTTGTTGTGTTGCAGCGGGCGTGCGCACGGTGGACGTGCAGGCGGTGGAGGGGATGGTGGCGCAGTTCCCGTGCGACCTGGGCGCCGCCAACGACAAGGTGTACATGGTGTTCTGGTTCCGCGACGACGCCGGCATCCCGCTCTACAGGTCAGTACCAAGCTGCTGTAGCACTGGCTGCTGGGGTTAAACCTATAGAATAATAGACGCAAGAAGTCGGCTTGGACTCAGTGACTGCCTAAGTTAGCTTGAAGGTGTAGTTACTTAAAGAAAAAACACAAATATTGAAGAGTGTATAACAAAACCAAATTTAATTAGAATTGCTTTTTGCGACAGTGTACTAAGCGCCGCACTTAATATGTCGTGCCCTCTGCGTTAACACAAACAGTGAGATCTACGTAGTTATAGCAATTAAAATGAGGAAGTTCCGCAGTTATTCTGTCATAGCTGCGCGCGAGTTCCAGCGAGGGCGCGGGATCTCGCGACGTTGCATTTCGGGATTCAACACAACTTTGTTAACACAGTTTCAGGAATCGAGCTTGCGACTTGTTTAAGAAGACAACTTTTTAATGGCGAATATGTATCTACGTCATCTGCGGTTACATATATCGTACAATGTTAAAGGAGTTGTAAGATGCTATTTAAATTTTATGAGTGTTCTTTATCACCGAGTCGTTAGGCGTCTTGTCGCACATTGTTAACAGATTATAATAGTTTATTTTTATAATTTAAAGCTGTGGATACAAATAAGTAGTAATGTATAACTTTCCATGTTTGCAACCCTTCAAAATACCAGGAGAAAATGACAAGGCAAGATGTCAGCCGATAAACAAAACTGTTAAAACATGGAAACTCATTAACGTATTAAAATATATGAAACTGTCAGTAAAGGTCGGTAAGCAGTTTCTTAGTCAGCCGATGGCAGGAAACTGTTAACTAGGACATTTTAAACACGCATACTTTATTAACACCTGGTCAGTCTCGGTTACAAATGCTAATTAGCAATTGTCAGTTTACACGGTTTGTTTGCAGATCGTAACTAGATATTTGATAACTTGAAACATGAACCAGATAACGATGACTAAATAACATGAAAGCATGAACAATAACAAAATATAGATAGCGGATTAGTCAGTTCATAACAAAACTACAAAGGGAATGTAATCAAAATCAATAACATTATTTGTTATAAAGTTAGTTTTGTTTGAAAATACAAAACAATCAGTTTGTAACTAAATCGACAGAAATTAAACTTTGTTATGCTTTGTATATTTACGAAGGGTGGATCGCTTTCCATCAAGCAGCTATTTATTATTGGTCCTTCATTACCCTATCTATGAAAATTATGAAACTTTATTTTACTTATTGATTCAGGAATAGAAAACTTTTACGTTTAATTCGATATTGATTACATTTTAATGTATTTGAGTACAAGGTTTTCATTTGGGTTGGTAAATAAAGTTGTAAAGTAGACTTTGATGCTAGTTCCGAGTACATACCCGCCGCTCCTGTCAGCTGCCACTACGAGGCAATCGAGGGAGTTAACAACTAGTCAACTAGTCTCCCTCCGACGCACAAAGTCGCGATGAGCTGCGAGTCGTGTGCAAAGATTAGAGTTCCGAGCGAAGGCTCAAGTCGTCGCGCAAACAATAATTAATTCACGGCGCGAACTCCGCTCTGTACCGCGAGGCGCTCGTCACAGACGCCCAACTTCGCTACACGGAGGTGATAACACGAGACACACCGACGAACTACTCGGCGAAAGACTGTTGATAATGAGGTGACTCTTGGAACTATGGCGTCGCGGATTCATATTTGGGTAGCAAAGATTGGCATGACTTTTTATATGACAAAAAGTTGGTCTTATGTGAGGTAGGTGATCACCTATGCTTGCAGCATTTAAATGCGCAATCTCTAGAGGTTTATGTGTAAATCTGGGTGATGGCAATTATACAGTATGTCTTTTTGTTTGATCTGGTAAACAGTAAAAATATTGAGCATAAGATAAGAGCTAGGTAAGGATAAAATGGAAAGTTAGAATAATGGTACCAAATGACTTTGCAATAGAAACCTTACACATAAAAAAATTAATAATCCCGTTTTACTTACAAATAAAAGTATTTTGCTTCGTTGACTATACGGGTTCTTTGTGTATATAAAACCATGTAACAATCCTCGTCCAACAATCATGAGAATGGCTGCATCATACAGACTACTATAAAAGCTCGGGCTCCGTAGTTTCTAACGTAACAAAGCCGTAATGAGGAAAAATTGTTAGCGACCCCACATTTAACAAGTTATTCGAAGCGGAAACATCTCATTCGAGTAACGAGCTCATTGTCTAACTTTATGATTTCATATTTCCATGTTTATAGGAGGACGAGGTGTCCCGCGCGTTCGTCATTACACTGTATTTATATAATCAAAGTGCACAATGCCGCCCCTGCTGTCGCGCCCCCGCCCCCTCGCTCCGACCCGGCTCTCGCAACTTTTCAAATTAATTAAAGCCCGCAGTCGCGTCGTCACCTCCGGAAAATCGCGACCAACTAGCGCCCTATCTGACTCACATCTGCAAAAGGTCCGACAAAACTTTAACGCGCCTTAAAAGTTCACGAATATTTCACTGTTTCAGCCACTTAAGACAAATTGCCCGGTCCGCTTTGGGTGTTTTTTTGTGTAGGGAGCGGGTTTAGCGCGGGCTGTAATTTCACCGTCCGCTGGCTCATTTGCCGAGAGTTCGCAGTTATTTACCGCCGCGTGGCTGCGCCGCGGCTCTCAGCGGGCGTCGCGCGACCCGCACTCACTCACCAATTAGGTCGCACCGCCGTCCAACATGCCTCCCCCAACTTAGCACATTTTAATCTACTTTATCTAATAGTTTGAAAATCTTTAGATAAAGATTATTTTTTCTGAGAATAATACAATTTTAAAAGGAAATGTTAAGAATATCAATTCATTTACAATTTAGAATTGATATACAATGACATTAATGTCAATGTGTGTGTAATTTGTATGCAAGCAGTTATAGACCTTACACTCTGTATGGACTTTTGCAACCGACCGTACATAACTGTACACAAGACTCATCTCATAAGTCACATTCAACTGTCTAAATCTGGAGCCAAAAAAGCCACAAACGAACAACGTGTAACTATCGTAATGTGCGCTTTTATATCAACTTCAAAGCGATCGCGAGTGAGTTTCAAAGAAATGTACAAATTCGGTGGGAGCTTAAGATGTAGTTGAGTAGAGTAGACGCGCGGCGAGTCGCGTGGTGCTGCGGCGCGTCGCGTGCTGCCAACTTCAGCTGCGAATAGTTCTGCTTTAAAATTCTTTCCACGACATTCTTTTGTTCGGTTTTCTTTTATTTTGTTTATTTTTTCTTCCCGTCTTTGCTGCGAAGTGGAAAGTTTGGCTTTAATCAGAAATGATACAGACTTGTTAAGACTGGAGAATTAAAACGATATTTTGTATTAACGAGAGTCGCATGGTTTATATTATGTAACTATTAGAAGTTAAGACGGAAAATTTCTTTTGGAAAATTTAATACTTTAGTTCACAACGCTTGTGTGTAAAATTATACATTTTTTTTTTTTTTTTTATAAGAGAACCTAGCAAACGAGCAAGCGGGTCACGTGATGGTAAGTGATCACCGCCGCCCATATACACCCACAATTACATTATGCATTGAGGGTGCGTTGCTGGCCTTTAAGAAAATTGGGCACCGGATATCGCACTGACCGAACGAAACGCAGGAACATCGTCCCTACTTCACGCCGGTTTTCTGTGCGACGGTGGTATTTCACCGGTCGAGTCAGCCCAGTAATCGCTGCAGACAGAGCCTACAGCTAGACTCTACCACTCTCAAAAATTTGATCTCGCACCGATTCAAAAGTAAGTCGTGTAACTTAGTTTCTATTTGGGTTTTATCACAGGGTTTAATGCTCTTATATCTTTCAGTTTAGAGATTATGGTTTCCGTAAAATCTGTCGCGTCAGTTTGAGAGACGATTGACAGTGAAAGCGGAGGTAATCCCCAGCGTGAAGAGATTATCACGAGACACGTCGATCCAACCCTTTGAGTGTCGACTGTCGACTAGATAAATAATATAATATCGACAAAATGCTCTCCTGTGACAAATTTCGTTATCCACTTTGTATGGCGTAATCTGTACCGTCGATATATCGTGCGCGTATCTGAAAGTTACTGCTGACAAAATAAAATGTGAGTTTCGACTCTATGCGGAAGATTTACGGTTGATTTTCGTTTGCGAGGGGTAGTTAGTGAGTGAATAGGGTAGTCACGTAGTAGGTTATCGATACGATAGTTTACGATAATTCGGTATAATGTTTGCCGCGATACCGCTCGTTAGTGCTCGGTATTAGAATACTGTTTACGACCCGTGAGTAGTAATTAGTTCGATCACGTAGCAAGGCAAGTTTGTTGCTGTTCCGTACAAGGAGATAGTAGGTTTACTATGTGGGTGATTATTATTGAAAATACAAAGAAAAAAATATAAAAACTCCCCCGTCTTACAGCCATTACTAAAAAACTAAAACTGTTGTTGATTGAGAAATAAGGTAGTCAAGGTATTAAATAAAAGTTTGGGAACTTCACAAAGTGCATTTATAAACTTGTACAGTTTGTGTAAGCGCTTGGTGTCGGTGGAATCGACTTGCAGTGACTCGCCGCGAATGATTGACCCATTTCTGAATGAGAGATCGAGAGGCAGCCTTTAACCCCTTTTGATGCCTTTCTGCAAAAGACACACTACATTATAATATGTACCATTTAGATATTATTTACCGTTTGAAATTTCGTTCTTTTATAAATAAATCGAGTTCAATACTAATAGTATTGAAAGTATCCCTGTCTGCTTCATATTCACTCCAAACTTTTAGGCCCGTATTACAGAAGGCGACTCAAGCGTCGTTTGAACTTCAATCAGTCAAAATTCGTTTTAAATACAGATCACCACTCAAGAATCGATCTTATTATAGAACGCATTTTAAGTTCAGTTCAGGTGAAACTTGACTCGAGTGGCGATTTGAGCCAAGCTCATATTGTTTATGGTTCAAGTTGGTTTTCATTTACAAATTATTGTGTTTTAAAAAATATATAAATATTTTATAACACAAAGTTTAGAATACTGGATTTTTTCATAGTCTAAATTAAAGACTGATTAATATGTTAACAGTGTAAGCAAGTAATAAATAGTTTATTTTATTTTTTATTTAACTGTTTGTTGTTCTGTGTAGAATATCAAAAACCTTTTATACTGTGGCGACATAGATGGCGCTGATCGTCGCCAACATTCTCTACCGGCGGTACGCATACAAATGACACCGAAATGTATGGCAAATCCTATATCGCGCTATCAACATTTCAACGCGGTTAAGTACATATACGACTTCCTAAATATTCTCAGAGGCCCCGCTTGGCCCTATAATACTAACATAGGGCTTAGAAAACGTCAGACTAATCGAGTATTCTCACTTATTGATGGAGGCTTATATTCATAATGATAAGAGTACTAAAGCTTCACAACTTAAAAACTTTTGAATTAAAAATAATAGACACTTCACTTTGTACTTTATTTTTGTTACAAATAACTAATAATTAATTTTTCACGAATAACGGAAACCGCCTCCATAGTTATTTTGAGAATCTTGGGAGCTATCTGCCTGCAAACTGAGGAATTCATCATCCTTTACAGGTGCATCATCACTTGTTGAATGTGCAATATTGTAGAGTACAGCACATGCCACCACAAATATATTTTCTACTGTCATGAGTACTGCCAGCTCATCTTGCCACCACATCCATAAATTGGCCAGTACTACAGCCTGAAAAAGAGCAAAAATGCATATGTGTTACTAAATTATAAAGTTCCAAAATAAGAGATTGATTTCATGTTACTTACTTGTACATTAATAAAAAAATAAGATTTCTAGTTTCTGAATACTTCATGATGCTGCACTTCAGCAGTATTGACACTCTTTATATGTGTGCATCAATTGCATCATCAATATTAGGCAATCCATGATATTGTAGATATTGTCGTCAAAAATATTTGTTGTTTACAATATTTACAGCTACAGACTTTTGACAGAATCTAGTTCAATCTACTCTCAAGAGTGGTGTTGACACGATTTACGTGATCATAGATCAAATCCTCGCTTGAGTGGTGATTTCAACTTAAAAGTCAATTCAAAATATAAAAATACTCAATTGAACTTTGATCAACGAATTTCGTTTCAAGAGCGGTTCTAAAATAAAAGCTTTACTTAAAACTAGTTTTAAAACTAAATTCATTACTGAGTTACATTCTATAATACGGCCCTTAGACTGTGAACCTTGACTTTTTTGCATTTTGTCAATTGATTATAAAATTAAGAAATATTTTTTCCTGTGATTTCGTAATTTAAGCAAGACGTACGTACATGTGCAAATCGGAAAATAAATCGCAGGCGTCGACTATAGCAGCTGCGGGTCAAAAGCTAAGACTATGTAAAGTATTTTTGATAAGATAACAACAAGATTAAATTACACCAAAAAGAAATTTGAAGTAAGTCAATAAAGTGAATTGGTTCGTTCTCCATACACGAGAATATTGTTTAGAATAAGTCTCGTACCAACTGCAGCTCGATCCACACTTGCACCACTTACCAAATGAGCTTTCTAAACTGAATTTAGACAACGCGATTTTCAGTTTTCAAATTACCCAAGTTTTAAATAAACTCAGCAGGTAAACATTTTCTTATTCTCGTAGTAGCTTTGCGGTTATTAATCAAGAGAAGAGAAATACTGACCCACTTTGGGCAGATTTACTCCGGATTAATATAAATATGAGTCTGTTATTTTCATGGGTGCTCAAACGTTTAAAAACCTATAAAAAAGGGGATTGCCAGAACGCGGTCTCATGAATTCGTTAGTGAGAGGTTGTAAAATAATTAAAAGTTTCCGCGGACGGCGCGCGTGCGCCTCCCCCCCCCCCCCGCGTGGTCCCCGCCGTCGCCCGCGCCGCGCGACGCTCGCGCCTCACTGACCGTCGTCGTGGCAACCCAGCTTTAAGCCAATCAACACGAACAAACTTCAAAACCAATTTCGTAACAAGAAGCATTCGATATTTAATTTTAATTTATTACCGGTAAAGTATTTTTAAAATACCCTTTATGTCGGAGAACTCATCGTCGGGAATTCGATCGTTCGCAGGCTTTCAGAACCAAACTCACCCGCTCCGTTGTTGCGAAGGAAACGCTCAAAATAAATTTGCTTTTTGTTGATAATAAAACAAAAGTTCGCCTTTTAATTCGAAGATTGTCATAAATATTTGAATTGAATGGTAGTTGAAAATGTTGTTGAGTTGTTTCTAGTGCGTCTGGTTTGTTTGTCGTCGTAATGTGGGTGGCTGGGGACCGGCTTTGTTGAGTTATAATGAGAGAAGTGCTTGTCGGCGAAGTTAGTCTGTAACTCGATAAATACACAATAGCCGCGCCCGCGCAGCCGCCCCGTGGATCGTCGACGTTGTTCGCTATTCAACAGCGATGAATTTTAATTCGACGTAAACGATCGAGTGGAGACGCGCCTAAGCGACGAAACCCATTTGATTATTCGAGCCCTAATAATAATATAGCACTGTTTGACAAGAGTTGATTATAGCGGTTAGTTTTTATGAGCGTTTCATCGGTAATCCGAAGTGTAATAGGCAGCAGGCGGGGTGGTGTCGTTCACTGGAATGTGAGGTTCAGTTTCCGAGCAGTTAATCTAAATGTCGGGCAAGTTTAATTGGAGGCAAGCAGTCGCGACTAACTGTGGCACGACAAGTTGCGACCGCGCCGCCTGCGACTCCGCTGCAGCTGAAACATTACCTTAATTGCATACTTACTGTGCAAATAAAACCAACTGTCACACTTGACGACCTCAATAGAAATAGCAATAAACAAAACGCAAAGAGAAACCCATTCATTGTGCAGTGCATATTAGACCCGTGTAAAAGACAATCAAAATGAATAATAAACAAGTGTTATGTTTACGAAGCAAACAAACAGGTGAGAATAACAAACCTTCTTTGAGAAATAAAAGAAGCAAATAAATAGAACTTTACATTGCACACAGCGCGGCGCCGACACGGGCACTGTAGTTTCTCATCTCATTGGAAAATTCCATTCGTTTTGATTTCACCGACCGCTGTTTTAAAAATTCTTCTCTGATTTTAAATTGAGTTCGTTGAAAATTTGTAAAAGCGAAGAATAAAAGCGATTATCGGATTCCCTCGTTAAGTGTCTCCTGTTACTTTTTATATTTTGTAATAACTGTTCACCGAGATTTATGTACAGACTTTGTTACACATTTTAAATCGTTTATTGACTTTACTTAAAATGATACCTTTCCAAACAAATTGCAGAGTCTTGTTCTCGTTCGATTACCTACAGATTGAAATGTAAAGCCAGTTTAACAACAACAATTCAAGCGCCCAAAGTTCCTCAACATGTTTTGATTCAAATTACTTGATCTGATTCTGTCGTAAGCCGTATGAGTTGATCATCTCTCAATCAAATATAAAATATCTCATTTGTCGTCTGTAAGTACCGCGGCAGTATCTGTGTCACGTATGTCTCTGATGAATAAGTAAATTGGATATATGCTCATAAATTGAGTCGCGGGGAGAAGTAATTTGTCTACTCACAGAATGTGTGAAACGCGACGTTCGAATTACAAACAAAATTGATGATTAGAATACAAACTACTTAGGGCTCTATTTTTTGTTTCATTGGTAAATCTTTAGCATAGTGCCTAAGTTTGCGAAGTAAGTTTACTCAAGCCTGCGTTGTGTTTAAGTTTAAAGTTCCATATCTATTAATAATGAGCGTGGTGTTGTCATATTGAGTGGGAGGCAGCGCGAGCCACGCGCCGGCGCCGGCGGCGAGTGTCCATAATTCAGGGTGCATTATGACGTCAGAGAGTCATTACATGCGCGGGGAGGGGGGGAGCATGTCAAATATACATGTCACCGATTTAATGTGTCATGATTATAGCAAATATCCATTCAAAGAATTATTTTTAAACTTCGCTCGAGCAAAAAAATAGCATAGTCATGTAACATCGCTCAGTCTGATAAAATCCTGTTCCGAAATAGAAGAAGGAGAACTTGATCGCTTTTAATATCAGTTATACTTGGAAACAATGTGACCGGAGTAATGGAATGATTTTCTGGAGTTCACGTTATAGTCAAACTATTTTAGGAGCGAGTGTCGACTCCTGCTAATAATACTTAATTGCTGCCTCGAATTCGGAAACCATAAATGGCCGAGTGTTTCGATGAACGAGTCTCTTAGTGCAAGCATAATGACAGGCAGACCCAACTAATTATTATAGATTTTACCGTCAAATTATCGAATATTGAGCGTAGGAAATTTAAACTCTACGGAATATAACTAATGAATATCGTTTGTAATTTGACTGCTAAATATATACAAATTTTGAGTATTCAAACAAATTTATAACTTAATCAACTTTCAAGGAAATAGTGTGAAACTTGCCGGTGACTTATAGTAGCGGCGTTGTGCGGGGCGCGGGATGCGGGGCGCGGGTGCGGGGCGCGGGGTGCGGGGGCGCGGGGGAGCAGCTGCGAGCTGTCTCCCGCGGCCACAGACTTAGCTGCTCCCAACATAACTTTATAAGTTGACCACTTAGCCGATATCCAGAGAATTATGTGTTCCGAGTTATTAGTTGACCACTTTCTCGTTCTCAAGTGTTTGTGTTTAATTTCCGGCTTTCTCGACGTATGTAGAGATAAGTAAATAGGACCAGATTATCCTCATACAATACTAATGGTGCTGTTAGGGATTAAGGGAGGGTGACAAAGGGTGGCCGGGAAATAGTGTGTCGAGGACGTCCTAAATTCATAACTAACTCGGAATATGAGGAAATTGCTGTTACGTATTAATAGATATTTACTCACAAAGGAACTACATATACTACGATATAAGCACATCAAAGAATTAGGCTCTTCAAGTTTGACACAGCATATTACAATTTGAATATGAATTAATTGTGTTGGATTGTCTACAATCAACCTCTCTGCATAATGTAATGTCGTCATGTGAATTAATGTATCAGGGTTGAGTTCCGCTGAGATACCAGTCGGTTCCGGTGACGGATCGGTCCCGCCCCCGCCCCCCTGCCGCCCCCGCCCCCGCCCCCTCGGAACTAAACGTGTCACTAATTGTGTCCTTCGCCGGCACACATCCTACACGCCACACAGTCACCACGAGCAAGAAGCGAATCGATCCCTTCAATTAATTAAACGGAACCTTCCTGATTAACTAGAAGTTACTCAAACTTGTAACTAATTCACTAACAACTACTCCTCATACAAACTTCTACACAGAGGCTTCGTTATAATGCGCGCTCTCTAAGTAACTAGCGGTTCAAGGGGAACTGAAAAATAACGAAACTTGATTTTCGCTTTTTACAGTTGGGAAAATCACGTCCCTGAAGCGAGTTGTCGCCGTCACAAACTGACGAAAAAATGTTCCAGGAAAATAACGCGAAGATGTCGTAAAAATAGTCGAGGCAATAACCAAGTTCATAGGGCGGGTGCGGAATCATAACTGAAATTGAATGAATAACGAGATGCGCACTCACCGCGGTGCGGGATCACGCGAGGGATCTCGTGCGGGATCTCGGGGCGCACGGGATCTCACGACCTCGCTAATGTCACATGCGAACCCCAGGGTCGATGACCTCGCACATGGAACTGCACGTAAGAACCAAAAAACGACCTTATCTCTCGTAAACCCAGAAAAATAGATTGCATAACGTTAACCTGCGGAGATTTGAAGCACAGAACGAGGTAATTTCGTCGCCAAAAAACAAAAAGCCTTCCCACCATCTCGGTATAAAGGGAAGAAAAATGCCCCAGTTTGTCATACAAAGCGGCCGTTAACTTAGTGGCTGCGTCGGCCCCGCCAGAGGGCGTGGTGACTTCGCTCCAAAAACTGAATAAATTCGCTTAGGCTGCCGTTTTCTTCACATGCAAATTATTATTATTTGGCCGCTCGAAGCATTACACGGTTTATGGCTCCTGGTTTTTTACCCTTTTTCGGGTTTTTGTGGGTGGCAATGTATGGCGGCGGCGGGCGGGCACTCGGCCGGAGCTAATGCCTTCAATTCGGAGGCTTAATGTTATTGGGCAAGTTTTGTTTCTATTTGTGTTTCATTGTGCTCTTGATGGCCGTAGTTTTAATTAGGGTTAGATTCACGATTAGATGAGAGCCTGCGATTGTCTCAAGTGTCCCGCTCATTAGTTTTAAGTAGGTACGAGTTACGTCACTTGAATCGGTATTAAATCAAGCCAAAATACTTCAAGAACGATTTTAATTTTGTACATCGAAAATCCTAAACAATCAATCGCAAAGGACCTTGTGTAGTTGATCAATATTAAGCGAAAGAACTACAAAATTGGTCCGTACTTTGATAACAAGCTCCCTCCTTTGAAAGTAATGTTGTTTACTCCGTGATGCGCTCTCTGTGACGTCATCGCCGTGTGTGCTATACGATTGTATTAGTTCTAGTTAGTGCGCTCGTTACGCCCGGAATACGACGATATGACACCAGTTACACAGTTTGAACCACTTTCAAATGGCAAAACTTATTACTGTTTAAATATTGCCGTATCTATGCGCTGATCTACTGTCGATTTAAATATTTTTTGTTGTTGAATTAAAAATTTGTTTCTTTACACCTTCATTAAGAGTACTTGTAAAAAGCTTTCAAAATGCTTTTAAAGAAATCTTGTAATTACGCACTTCCAGCCGCCTCTCATCAATCAGGCTGAATGTTTTATAATAAATATGCTAATACTGGAAATTTTTCTAATAACCAATTTGGTTTATTTTCATAAAAAACGGTTTAACAAAAAAGTTGCCGTTTTCAGAAACATACATTTAGACAAAAATTATATGTAGGTACATTTTTGTTTAGTTATCACAAAATTATCGATACTTTAAATATAAACGTTCAATATTTTCCATCAATGTTTTAAATGCGCAACATTATTAGTAAGCCAAATGATGATACCGCGGGATCTTGTCCCATGCCAGGTGGTAGACTGCGCGCGCGGCGCTCGCTCTGTGAACCCACACTGAACCAAATCAACGCACTCGTACTGGCACTGAATAAACACTTATTACACTGTAGTATAATCCAATCATTCAATAACTATGTAATTGGCATATAATTGCCTAGGTAAAATTTATGCGGTCACGGGAAAGGATATTTAAAAATACACTTCTAGTGTTAAATCTAGTGATAAGTAGTAGATAATTAAATGTTTGTGTAAATGTAATGATGTTTATGAGATTAAAAAACAAAAATTTTGAACGCATCAATGTGCAGTGGTCCGGCATTAGTTTCTGTTCGTAAAATGTATTTGTAGCATTGCGTTGCATCGTTGTGTTTATTGGCTGTATCAAAATGTACATATTTGAAACGTACATTTCACGAGAACACAACGTTGCTATTTGTTGTCTGAATTTCGTTTTAAATCTGCGCATGTTATTGTTTGTAAACTAGGTCTCGGCTCGGAGCTCGTCTGTTCACCTTATCCTCGGAAAGTCTCAAGTACAAGAACAAAAGGTTATCTGAATGCTTTATTTTCCATTTAAAATCCATTCATGTTGGAGTCACAACAAGGAGCGGAGACAAAGCCGGCGTTTGTCGCAGACGAGCGTCGTTTGTCATCGCGCCGCGCTGTCCGCCGCACGACGCCGACGCCGACGCGACCACGACGCGATCGCTGCCTCGACTAATACCAACACTAACAACTACAGCCTAGAAAATTGTTATTGCTACGGTTGGAAAGTAAACCATTTACTATTTAACAGTAAAAAGGGCTTCGATAGAAAACGGTTCTAGTATAAGAAAATCAAATGGAAGCAGCTAATTGTTATCTCCAACGTTAAGTAATAAGTAGACAAAGCTGTGTTCAAGTCGCAGCAGCGCACAATAGCCCTCGTGCTCAGCTCCGCGGCTCTACACAAAGCTAGCACCTCTCCAACCACTACAACATTTAGCGCACCATACACGATACTCAACACTTTAAACACACCCTGACAAAATATCTTTTTCAAAATACACTGAACGCTAGGTTCCGTTGCACGCGTCAAATTTCACCAAAAAGCAGTAATGGGTAGCGAGCGGAGAGATACGGGCGAGTGAGTTCCTCGTCGACCATGGAGGACCCTCGCGCGTTACATGAACACTCCAACTGCCGCTCGAACACCGCGGCGTGAGCGACGCTATTGTTTCATACAAGCTACATTGCTTGTTCAGTAAGGAGCCCTGTGCTGCTGCGACTTGGCAGTGAAACAATGTACAACGAAGCGCCGCTCGGTTCCAACTGAACAAGGAGACATCCCGGGGATGAATGAGTCATTTATGTAATACGTGACACCCTCCTCTAATGATAGTTAGTTCTTGTGCTGCGACACGAGTAATTAAATTCAATTGAAGTAACACTCTTATGATGCGGCCAAACAAATATTGCATATATTCGGAGAAATCCAAGAATATTTATTACTCTCCATATATTTTACAAATAAATTTTTGTCTGTCTAAGTTAAACAGGATTATTGTGCTAAGAGTTTTTATTAATAATGTTTACCTACTGGGAAAGAAAGTCAGCTTGTAATAGAAGTGTCAGGAACGTGACATACCAAGCTTACTTTTCACAAACATATCTACTTATTTTTCTGTTGCAAAAAAGGCTAAAATGTTCCGGTAGAAGCCATTCTTTATCACTTAATTGTATCACATTTTAAGTTTCGGATATGTGGAAATATTCTGCTGTATTTTTGTAAAATACCACGATGTTTTCCAGTAAATCCGGAAATCATTTTAAAATATTCGAGTTGTTTTTGTCATCACGTAAACTTGAGGTATGCAGTGTGGAATGGAAGGATTTTTGTCGGTTCCCGCTGAGACCGTTATGTAAATGTAGGCTCAGAGTTGGCACATCGATCATGGAGGGCGTCTCTGTATTTCCATATATTGAAATATCATCACAATAACGTTCAATAAGCATTTTATCAACATCCGCCACGTCGCCGCAATCAAGAGGTTGCGGTCCCCCCGCGCGCCCCGCCCCGCCCCACGTCCGTCCAGAGGACATAAAAAAGGTTTACCACTCCGCACACTGATTGCTCGCCTACGTGCTATGTACATACAATACGTCCCCCATTACCGTTCAAAGAAACACGTTTTATTTAGGACTCGCCTCTTGTGTCAGCAATCGATAACTTTCTTCGACACTCGCTATTTTCCTTTTCGGTCCTCACAATAAAATGTACTCGCATGAAGTGTGTATTTTTAGGTCACGAAGTGAACACTCTCCCAATCGTCAGCGGTTTTTGAGATATTTGTATTTCAAGATGCGAGTAACGCGGCTTGTTTCCGCCCCGCAGCCTCGCCGCGAGGACCTCGCGAGACGTTCTGTAGTTGTTCGGAACTATTCTACATGCAAACCGTGGCATCAATTTGGGCTGGTTGTTATTACACAATCGGGATTGCGTGCTCAACTATTGCTATTAGCGCGAGAGATTCGCCAAGTTCCGCGGTCTTCCTCTCTCGTTACTTGCAGCGATATATCATCCGCAACAAAACAACACGCAAATGTAAACTCACTCATAAAATTGCTCACACTCGAAAAGGGAACATCTGTTCCCATAAAAATGTAATAATATTTGTTGTTAGTATTAGCGCGGGCGATGATTAATGTGCCGGTTGCAGGGAACACGTACAGCCTCACACGTACTCGCTTCTCTAAAAGCCACCTTTTTTCTGTCGAGTGAATTGTAACTGAATATAAATTAACCCGTCGCGTCTAATGCCGCGTTGGTCTTCGCCCTTTGTTACCAACATTCTCTTTCTGCGTCTTTCGATCGCTTCGTTCGCTCCATTGATTATTCATTCACCTATTGAATAGACGCCAGTCTTACTGCAATTATTACTTAATGGCTTTAAAAAATCTACATTTAATCTGAACTATTTTAAAGTAATTCTTCAGCTAAAAGTTTTTGAAAGATAGCGCAAATGTTTAAATACTGACGTACATCTACAACATTGTTCGTCTTAAATCTTGTTCTCCGAAAGTTGCACCAGTTTGAAGTGTCAGCGTCTGGAGTGTTATTGTCGTTGCAGCAACTCGTCCAACTCGTCCAACTCGTCCAACTCGTCCAACTCGTCCAACTCGTCAGCTCCAGCCCGTCGTCGACGAGCGTCATGAAGGAGAGGTTCCTCCGCGCGATAGTCATGACGTCACAAAACAGAACTAATTATATCCAAATTTACTTACACTCACGCGCTAACTGGACGGTTAAGTTTCGACTATAAACGCTTCAGTTTACAATTAAAAATTTAAAAAAATATATAGTTTGAGTTTACTATATTAAATTTAATTGAATAAAATTAAACTAAAAATTAAATTTTTCCATGGTTCCAATTCAGATTTTAGTTTTTTTTTCAATATAAAACCGCACGAACCATATTTTCCCAACTTGAAATCGACAGCCAAATTAAGATTTTTTAATTTGGAAGAGCCTCACTTTCAGATTTATTCAAGCGAATAAAAAACCCTTCCCTAATTGAGTGGAGGGTCAAAATAAACGAATAAATCTGGTGAATAAAGAGGTTTAATTAACTGAGTTCAGAGTCCGAGCAGGGCGCCCCCGTGACAACACGCCATTGATTCAAACACAACCTCTGCTGATTGACCGCCACTTCGCGACTCACTCCAAAGAACCAACAAGTTTGTGATGCAAAATATTCTGAATTTAAAACTTTGTACTCAAAGTAATTTGCTGTAATGTTGGTACAAGCGCGAGTAGTTACACTCGCGTTGCTCGGCGGCGAGGCTTTAACGAAAAGTAAGTGTTATTGTGCGAGTCACATATACTACACTGTAACTGCTACTAACATTACTTAACTAATAAAAGACAAGAAACTGTTTGAAGGACTTTTTTAGTTCAGACACGTTTTAGTGCAAAAGATAACAAAGAAGCAGTTAGCCCACTTGATTACTGTTGAGTTACTGGCGTTCGTGAATCTAGAGACTTTAAATGTTCTATCTCGATAGATAAAATTAATCTACTCTATTTGTCCTATTAAATAAAACTGAAATCTATGTTAGATAATATAAAGTACTTATATTGAAAACTAGTGGCCGCCCGCGACTCCGTTTGCGTTGAAGTCGGTTTCCCGTGGGAATGAGAAGTTTTTCCGCGGTAAAAAGTACACTATGTGTTATTCTGATGTATAACCTATATTACTGTAAAGTTTCATCCAAATCCGTCCAGTAGTTTTTCCTTGAAAGAGTAACAAACATCCATACATCCATCCATACATACTCGCAAACTTTCACGTTTATAATACTAGTGGCCGCCCGCGACTCCGTTCGCGTGGAAGTCGGTTTCCCGTGGGAATGAGAAGTTTTTCCGCGGTAAAAAGTACACTATGTGTTATTCTGATGTATAACCTATATTACTGTAAAGTTTCATCCAAATCCGTCCAGTAGTTTTTCCTTGAAAGAGTAACAAACATCCATACATCCATCCATACATACTCGCAAACTTTCACGTTTATAATACTAGTGGCCGCCCGCGACTCCGTTCGCGTGGAAGTCGGTTTCCCGTGGGAATGAGATGTTTTCCCGCGGTAAAAAGTATCCTATGTGTTATTCTGATGTATAACCTATATTACTGCAAAGTTTCATCGAAATCCATCCAGTAGTTTTTACGTGAAAGAGTAACAAACTACCATACATCTACATCCATCCATCCATCCATCTATCCATACATCCTCACAAACTTTCACATTTATAATATTAGTAGGATAACCCAGTTAAGATTGTCGTTTCTAGAACAAACAAATCGTCAGTGAACAGCGTCGGGAGTCGAGGCTAGTGTTGTGTGATTGCAGCGAGTGGCCGCTCGTTACTGGCGAGCTTCGTTATAATATAACGAGGCGGCGGCCACGGGGCACATCACTACGTACATGTGCTAGACAACGACGCAAATAACGCGCGCCTTATCGCGATCCTGAACCACTTCTTTGTATTTCAAGCTATGTAGTATAACGATGTACAAATGGAATATAGGTACGGCCATAAGGCTGTGATAAACCATACATAATAAAAAAACACACATCCTCGATGTTTTGAATCGTAGCCAAGTGTATGCTTAGTTACTTAATCAAATCCAAATGATTCTTTTAAGAGCTACAAAGCCACAAAATAGTCACATACACATTCAAATTCAATTATGGCGAATGGTAAATAAAGTTTTCAACTAAACGAGACTCAGATTCGGATAAAGGAGAACTATTTTGTTTTTATCGAAACTTTCCATCAGGTGATGTCGAAAACAAAAAAAAGGAGGGAATGAATAAAATTCTATATAAATAAAAGTTAATTTAATGTTATTGATATTGCCGGTCGGTACACTCGCTGTGATTTCTCAACCATTTTTACGCCCAACGGTTTTGCCGTGTGCTACGAGCCGTAGTAATGCTACGGCGTAGCTACTACGCCGCTACGAGTTTAGTGCATGGAAATTGAAGCTTAGAGAAATAACTGTTACTGCATTTTGTGTTGTAGTTATTTTGCGATACAATATAAATACTTACATGAGAATATTTTACAGTAAAGTGCACGACACGGAGTATACGACTGCTCTCAGCGAGCAGCAGGTGAGCCGCTAACAGCGGCGCTGTTGTCAGTTTACGATACTCCGCTACAAAGTAGCTTTGTTACGAGGACGACCCCAGAGAGTGGAACTAATCATATTAATTTGATCGGATGCTTATCTTACACCTTGTAATATTTCAAATTATCGTGTTGTAAACATTTAAACTTGTTTTAGAAATTTAATCAAAAAAAACAACCCGTCCGTGATATTATGATTCAATTTTAACATCGTTCACTTCTATAATGGCGTAATTGAAAAATATTATTAAAAATTAAACCGTTGTATTTGGTACAAATTTGCAATATTAAGAGTCGGTTCCCACGCCCCCGGGGCAGTGTTTCACTTATTAATTTCCACTCAAAATTATTGTTTACGTCGTCGGAGTCCGGCATTAATGATTATTTATGATCGCGGGCGCATAATGCGGCGAGGTGAGGGCGGGTCCACACGACGCGGCGGCGCCGGGTAATCACTCTCGGCTGGACGCGGCCTTACTGCCACTGCGACCACCGACTAATTGATTTTTCTTTCCAGGAAAAAGCCAAAATTGATTAAAGTTAGTTTCCAAAACTACGTTTAAAGTAATTTAAATTTTCAGCTTGAAATTGTTATTCCGTTTACAGTTTCAATAACCACATGTACATTTGGGCGATTTTAAAGTGATAATTTTACCAACTGTTTTTGGGTAATATTCGTACAATGTTTGTATTCGGCGCTTAGTAAATGATAAGCGGAAATGGCGTTTGCAGCACATTCTGTACATTTATCTGGAGGCTCCGCGGGCGGCGGTAACTACCGGTAGTCATGCAACGCTCGCCACCACCCACCACCACCGCCACCACCACCACCACCGCCACCACCACCACCACCGCTGTACCACCGCCGCGTGCAGGACCCGACACTCGCCAATTTAACGTCATAACTCGTGAAGATTGGTGTGTGATGGGCGAGCGGCTCCGGGGGGCGGCGCTGGTTCATGCAAATATGATGCAGCGAGTTACTACCCGTTGGCGAGCAGAGCCGGGGCCAAAGTAGTGCTTCCAAAATTGCGATAATACTAACTCATTTATCACGATATTTGCAATTGATGGCATGTTAACAAAAAATCAATGCGGTTGTTAGCGAAAATGATGACGGGTATTTTAAAAAGGAAGCAATTAGGATATATAAGCTAGAACAGGTAGAAGCGACTTTTCGCACAGTAATCAGATCAATTGAATCGATTCTCGCGAATCTAATCCGCTGGATAAATATTGAAATAAACGACAACGTTATCGGCGTATTCCCACGGGGCGTCTAAACGTGGCGTCGTCGGCGCAGGCACGTCGTTCTCGGAATAATCCACTTCTAAGGCAGCCTGCTAATCCGGATTGTCGAAAAATTTAATTAGGCCGCGACAAAAGCGCCCCGAATACCTGACGAGACAAACATCCGCACAAACGTGTCCCATTGCCGAGCGGAAACATGCCTTATTACCAGGGAATAGGGTGCAGGGCGGCGGCGGCGCGTGTGTGGCCAATTATGATGGTGAAGTGTCTCGATGAGCAGTCGCTGCAAGGACTCCTTCACGATGTCAGCGCAGATTTGTTACGAATTACTGAATGAATCCGGGATTTGTTTTTTTTAACAAGAGTTTAGAGGTAGGTCCTATTTAAAATCCATCTGCCAGCATTGAAATTGGGCAGAGTATTCTTAACGTGCGAACGCAATTTGTAATTTAAGACTGCAAATGTATTCTGTACATTATAAAGTTGATTTTGATTTAATGATTACGATCAATAATATTAAAGACAGTTAAATAAAAAAGCTTAATAAGATGACCGACTGTCAGACTCAGACTGCCTGATTTTAGTGCTGAAGAGAATATGTTATAACAGACATCATCTTTTAATGACCACCACAAGTGCCTACGTACCCTTAGGGCAAATAGTAAACTATTTAAATTGGACAAGACTTGCTTTTTAAAAATGCTACTTGCATTTAGTGTGTTTGCTGTTTCTTGTTTCAAATCTTTTATATATATGTTACGGCTAATACCCGAAGTGCGGCTACACCTAGTTTTAGCCGGTTAGAAGCGTTTCTTATATGGAAAACTGTAAAAAAAAAATTATACCTATGTATATAAAAACTGGCTTGAATCATGAGTCGACGGAGTCCCGCTACGCGGGACTCCTTTTTCTAGGTGGAATCAAAAAAGTGACCTAACTAACCTAACCTATTGATGTTTCTAACCGGCTAAAACTAGGTGTAGCCGCACTTCGGGTATTAGCCGTAACATATACACTATCTATACTAATATTATAAAGCTGAAGAGTTTGTTTGTTTGTTTGTTTGTTTGTTTGAACGCGCTAATCTCAGGAACTACTGGTTCGAATTTAAAAATTCTTTTTGTGTTGGATAGACCATTTATCGAGGCAGGCTTAAGGCTATTTAACATCACGCTGCAACTATTAGGAGCGAAGAAATAATGGAAAATGGGAAAAAACGGGGAAAATTATTCATCCTTGAGGGCTTCCGTTGCGTGCGCTGCGAAAACGGTCTAGAAACCAAAAATATGTGTATGAAAAAATTAAGGGAACTTTTTACCGCGCGAAAACTTCGCATTCCCACGGGAAACCGACTTCTACGCGAACGGAGTCGCGAGCGGCCTCTAGTTTAGTAATACACAAACATCAACATCATCATTATTATCGTGCAGGTACCTACTACTTTATTACTCCAGCATTTAATTTATTCATATCTAGTCTTTGCTTATCCTCTCCGAACAGAGAGAGACAAATTAAATTTACGACAAAGTACAGTTAAGTTACAGTCAAGTACCAACAACTAGTTGTACTGTCCGCCGCGAGTGGCTCCACGTGGTACAAAATTGACAACTCACACTGTGTGGACGGTCGCCAGCTTAATTAGCTATGTATTAATTAATCTACGGAGAGGCAGCTCGTCCTCTGTATTAGCGAGGGAGGGGGTGGCACCGGGGCGAGGGGGAGGGGGGGGGGGCAGGGGGGCCGGGGGGAGGCAGGTAAATAACGAGCTAATTCCTCTCTTCGCTAATTCTTTCAGACGTCGATAGAACGTAACTTAATTTAACCGCTCTGATTGTAGATCTCATCTTGTTACCGCTTTTCGATGAAAAATCGGAAATTTCATAAGGAAACTCAACGCCAACTGGAGTATTTCTTAATTTGCTCGAGATTAAATAAAATTTTCGCTTCCCGCGACCGACAACTTGTGTTCGCGCCGTCGTTGCCGAAACCCTTTCATGTTTTTAATTACTCCTAGTGGAAAATGAATATTGGATCTCCGATGAACCGTATGACGGAATAAATGAGAATGTTTGTAGTGGCGCGGCGCCGGCGCGCGAGTGGCGGTAGTTGGGCGGCGACCGGCGCGGGAGTCGACGGGTGACGAGGTTGCATGCAAAACTGGGCCTGGGACGCTTCAAATACACTAAATAAGTAAAAGTCATTAATTTTTCGCTGTCTTCATCGTCTTTCTAATTTCATGTAAATAACATCCTCCAGTCCATTATCCAGTCCTCAATATTCACTAGTATTGTGTGAAACAATACTTTGTTTCCGCGAATTTGAAAATATTAAAATGGAAATAAATGGGAACTACAAAATATTCATAATTCTATGTGAAAGAGAAACACACAGTTATAAAGTCTTACAAAGTTTTGCATTTATAATGTTATAGAAGCATAGCAGTATCTCATAACTCTAACAGTAACTCAAGGTAATTAAAAGTTTAAAGAGCTTGCTTGATGCTTGTTAGCTTCTAAAAAAACTGTTTATAACATTTGCTTCCCTAGCAGCTCAAGTCGTTAACATAAAACTAATATAGCGTTACTGAAACCTTATCGTTAAGTAAAATTAGTTTTACTCTGAAAAATAACATGATTGGTAGCTAAAATTGGTTACTGTTAAAAATATTTTGGTGTCTATGTGTATCTATTTTACGAACAAACACAACAGCATAGGTGAAACGTTGAGTGAAGTCTACGTTATAAAGCGTGAACAATAGTGATCTCGCGCCGTCAGGCGTGCGTGTAGACACATGAATGAGACAAGTCCTCTGTGTGATGTATGACGTCATCGATCACAGCCGCCCGTTGCCGCTACCTGCCTCACAAGAGATGGAAGTTATCAGGTCACCCGGCGCCACTACAACCAGACACTCACACCATCGTGATCACTCAATATACCTACACACTTCCACGAGGAAACCTAATATTTGCATACATTAGTCAGGAGAGTTTTCTTAGTATTTTTTGTCACGGAAACGTAAAGTTCCAAAGCTAACAAATCTGTGAGTGGCTTCAGAATATTACCGAAGGCTTCACTCTCGGCGTTATGAAAAATGGCGGTCGTCGCTCAACCGATTAAAGTTTGTTACAAGCAGCTCATCTCGGAATCTTCACGTAATCCCTTGATGAATAAACTAGCTCGCAGCTGCGGCACATTATTATTTCATTACTCCCGCGGCATCAGACGCGCGGCCTCCGAGGAACCTCCTCCTGCCAACTGATCCTTCGCGCACTTCCTACAATATGAAGATTAGTCATAACACAAAACAAGATATATACGCGGATATACACGATATTAATATTTCCGCCTCCATCGTTACTAGATACCGACGAGCGCTCGCCGTATCATCTCGTCATCCCATCGCAACATAATTAAAAGTAAATGAAATGTATAAACTCATCAACAAAATGAGTTAAGTATTTATTTTCCATCAAAATTTAATTAAAACTGAAATCAATTTTATAACCAGCCCGCGTTATGTCACAGCCCACAAAACCATAGGGTAAATAAAGTATCTTTGTGTTTGCCAATCAGCGAGAACACGTCAAAATTCAGCGAACTAATTATTTAGATTCGACGCTCATCTGATTAATTACCGCGCGTGTTTACCGACGGCCACAAATATAGAAACGCTGTACATTTCTGGCAAACAACGGACACTAATTTGAACTCATCGTCAATAGGCAGAGTATTGTGTGTGTATGAGTAATAACGCTCCGGTAACCGGCTCGCGGCGCACAAAGGGAGACTGATGGCGGTGGCTCATTTTCTTAATGACACACTTACCTGCTGGAATTTGTTGGCGTTCGGGAAATGAGTATCGTTATGAAGTATTTCAGCAAATCCAGATATAAGAATCCATTAGCGAGAAAAACCCATTTACTTTGCGTTAATACTGTGTGAATTTAATAGTATTTACTGTTTTAAATAGTATTTAGTATTAATATTTTAAATAGTAGCATTGCATCGTTTCTGTTGCTAAATAACGTCATCAAATCATAATGCATTTTCCACGGATTATGGTTTAAAACAATATGGAGTGTGATCAGCGGGGGCAGGATTTGGAAGTCGCATCGGGTTTATGGCTCGTCGTTTGAGGCAGTTGCCATAAAGACGCGGCGTATGAAGCACTCGCCCTCGTAAAAATACCTATGAATAATAAGGGTCTCGACGATAGTTTGCACAAAACTAGGGAATTTTATTTTATTTGGTCTCTCGAAGTGATATCCAAAGTGTAGTATGAAAATTTTATATCGAAGTTTGAGGGTGGATTTAATAAAATCCAGTTCATTTTCTCCCGTTCGTCTCGGCGGTAGTATATTGATGTGATTATGTTAGTAATGGTTTGAACAATGGTGATTGTTCGGCGGCGTTGTCCGGTTATCCGGCTCGAAGGACCATTTATCTAATATGCGGTATCGGGTCGCCGGAGTGTGAACGTGGCCACTGGGCAGCTTTGTATGGCTCCTTATCGCGACGGAGCCCAGCGGGGGTGCGGGCGGGGCGGCGAGGGGGGGGGACACAGCAATGATTAATGACGTCACACACCAGACATACCACCAGTCCACTAATATTGTGTCCGTCACTACTCACGGACGTAATATCATTGTGTATAAAGAAAAGTCGCTATCCATATGTAGGTATGGCTATGTTTTTGAAAATGTTTGTAAGAATAGTCAAAATTCAGTTTTTCGTGAACAAGTAGTAAAAAGTTGTATCCAATTACCCATACATGTTTTTAGTCATAGAACATGACGTCAATTAATCTAAGAAATCGTTAGAATTTTGCCATTTTTGCGAATGTTTCCTTTTAAAGATATGTGTATAGGTGCAGCCATCGGCTCGTCGCCGCCCGTCTCCCGCGGCACAGCGCCCTCTGTCGGATTAATAGCAATCGTAAAAAGGGTTTACCCCGTTTACCCTTCTAAATGAATGCCTCGCTTAGCGCCGATCCGCTGCTTTTAAAATTTCCAAATCTCGCGATAACTTTTCGAATTTGGAACAAATTTAAGGGCTCATAATCCGAAATCGGCGTTGGTTCGGTCCGTCGATTGTTAAGTAGCGTTTTCATTGGGTTCGGTGAGTTTAAAGTTAATTAGCCGCGTCGATGTGAGGCGGGCCGTCGACGACGCGGCGACACGCTTGCTAAAGAGTATTTGAGATAGAAATACTATCATATAAAAATAGTAGGTATTAGTGTCTATTTTAACCTGTTCTTATTTTACATTAAATTATTTTGGATATAAAACGAATCTAATAGTTAAAAAAAATAACTTCAAACAAGTATAAGGAAATAATTAGCGAAAATACTGTGGATCATCAATGTAAATGTGTCTTGCTCAAGTTCAATAATCTGTTTTAGGTTAGATATCGCACAATAAGGCTTAATCCAACGGCATACAATTACCAACTACAGCGGCCCTTAATCCCCAAATCTCGTTTAATTACTTGGTGCGTTCGCTACCAACAAGCAAGCCGAAACCGTCGGGAACAGAAGGGAAACCAAGCATTTTATAAGAATTAGGGGTATACATTTTAACATTGAAGCGCAGTTTATAAAGTGTAGTCAATTGATTAAGTAAATGATGAATGAATTTAAAACAGAAATAGTTAATACAGTTAACTTGCTCTAATGACACTCTTGGACGTACTTTACATGTCGTCTCCATGTGTGTCGCGCTCCAGTAGGTGTGCGTCGCGTTGCCGGCGCAGGGCGGCTCCAGCGCGGCCTGAGATCACTTACTGCCGACTGGCGACGACTTACGCCCTTTGATTCCTTTACTAATTGCACGGAACACGGCATCGCGGGAACAAACGCCAGAGAAAACCAGCCCAAAGTTTAAGCACACAAATTAAAATATCAAAGAAAATAGCAGTTTGATAAACAAGAATGAGAGTACGTTCTAAAAAACTAAAATAGCATACTTTTGACTAATTTTCTTCAATACAAAATAGACAACCATTGAGCTGTGTTGTTTGTTCATTAATTTCTGATAAAGTAATGAATATCTAGTGGCTGATCATACCGGGAGCCAATCAACTAAACATAACATTATCTTGAAGCCGGTTCATCATGTTCCAATCAAAATACCTTATTCATTTTACGAATTGGGACTAGGTATTTATAATATCTATTGTAATAAATCTTTTGAAGTTACGAAAACGTTAGTAATTTACAATTTAATGAAACAAAGTAAACAGAACGCGAGGAAACACATCAACATTTAATGTAAATAATGTAGAACAATGAACGAGCCTCATAAATCGTTTAAGTATTTTCATGATGTAGGCGCAATAATATATATCATTCCGCAGGTTGAAGCGCGGACCTTTGAATATTTCAGAGTCGCTTAAATGACCGGGAGCATTATACAAGATTTATCGTAGGCCCGAAATACGCGATCCTTGTTGATACAAAGTGGCTGGCGCCGGCGATGCTACTTTATGAACACATTGTTCTACAAATTGTCAGAAACATATAAAAATGAGTCCGCGAGTGACCCACGTCAACGTCGTCGCGGGATTCAATTTGTTTTGCATTTGTAATGTTTGTAGTAATTATGTGGTCGCGGGGGCGGGGCGGGGGCGGCCGAGGGGCTGCTTGTTACGAGGATTTATTTCAAATAGTAAAACATGATCATGAATACCTTCCTAAGTTTGTTAACAACTTTCAACCGTTGAGTACTCCCTCAAAAATACTGATAGACCAAGTCGTGGGGTGATCTATTCGGTAAGCCATACGCCCTCCAAAAAACTTATTTATTTCATACTTAACCAAGTTATAGCAGCAGTGTTAGTATGTTAACGACATCACTGCTTCTCAAAGAGAGATGGTGCCGTAAAAACTTTGCGGGTATTACCGTCGATATGGAGCTTACTTTTATACAGGGCTTTCATACTCGGATGAAAACGAATGTTTCGAGTTCGTACTTTGGACGTAAAATTACTGATAGCTTATACTAAAGCAGCAATCTGGTCGTAGAGTGCACAAACATTTTATTGTGAGCAGTTAAAATACCATTTGTTTAATATCCTGCTTGTGGTTGGGATTTGTGCAAAGCCTGATTGCGTTGGTATGAACCACAGAGCTATCTATTCCTAACGCAAAACAGTTTCACTGTGTTACGGTCGGAAAGGCAAACTAGGCAGAGTAATAACGGTGATGGAGACTGAACGTTGAAGTCATTTAAGTACGAATGTGTTTTGTTTTTAGAATGCTATCATATTTTTTTGCTTTCATTCCTGGGAGACACGGGGCAAGGGTTGCTTGTGATAATTGTGTTGCTATATCTACCAGTATATCATGTCCTACTCTATTGTATGTTCGTCATTAATATGCTTTCATTCATCTTCATAGTTTTCAGGCAGAGGTTTTGATCTGGGGTACTTGTAAGTTAACTTGTTGTGATCAGTAATTCTATTTACAGCTCAGATGTCGGTGATTTTTATATTTATACATATGATTATATTTGGTCGAATCTGTTTGATATGTTATTGAGCCTATACGCCCACTGCTGTTGACTCTGGTCGGACACGTGTGAAGGGCCGCTAATTAGTAGATTATTTGCTTGTCAACAAGTTAGTACACACGCGCGTATACGCAGCTACCTGCAGCATTACGTCACGACTATTTGCACTGTCGTTGTCTAGTAGTTATGTCAATAACTTGCACATATTACTATTTACTTTATCATTTATCTGAGCCGCGTTGTTCATTATTCTTTTCTTACATATTTTGTGAAAAATCTCTTTACTATCTTACCTTTTCTTTAACTATCTTGAACTCTTTTACAAACAGGTGGACTGTATAAATGAGTTCAGTAATAGTTGGTATAACGAGCACTAGATATAATTGAGTAGCTATTGTGCCGAGCTCGCGTGGTATCCGACTGCCTCGTGCGGTGCGGGGCGGTGCGGGGCGGTGCGGGGCGGTGCGGGGGGCACCTGCGGGCCGACTCGTGTCCCGCGCTGCACCAGGTGCACTCACAGAAAAATGCTTGTTAACTTAACTGCTGGGGGGCATCACAACTTACCGAATAAGTACTCACACTAACTACACACGCCAGTTGCAGTAATAAAATACGTTCATAAATATGACAGATTAAAATTAACTTAAAATTCTCAGTAGCTTTTCCTTAGATTACTTTACGGTTTTATCATTAAACTAAGTAAAACAGTAATACAGTAAATACATTAAAATTCGATTTAACTGTATACAAATTAAAATTATTAATTCAATTTCAAAGCAATTACAAAGTCCTGTAATAAATGAGTTCATACTGCAAACCAGATGAATTAACAAAACAAAGTCAAATTGAAATTAACGAGAAAACAGGGAAGTCCCACAAATTGTAGAAAACTTTATTACGTGGGATTGTCGTTAGGATTTATGATTTACTTTATACAATGAAAAAATAAACAATTTGTAGCAATTATCTTTCATCCCGTGTAACCCCGCCCGCCCCCGCCCCCGCCCCGCGCCCGAACAAACAAAAATTGCAACTTAATTACCATCGTTGCGAAGTTGTTTATCTCTTAAATTATCAATTACGTCGCTCGCCGCCCGCGGATCCGGCACTAGCTTCTTACTCCAATTGTTTGTAATTTTGCTTTAAATAGCCGTCTTATTGACTAGCTTTGGTCAATTTGTCAAGTACCTTCTATTTTATTCTTACTAATCGTTAAGTAAATATTTTTAAAAGAAGAAATCTGGATGATGTAGCCTTTTCTGCGACAGTCGCCTTTTATTTACGCCTTCGTCTTTGGTTCCAAATTACCAAATGATCCGACTTATAAGGTTTACAACTCCTAATTGATTAAGTAGTTGTTTCGCTACATAAACGCAAATTCTAACCGTGGTGACTACAAAAGTTTCCAAAACACGGTAATATCATAAAGCGGCGTGAGAGCGGCGCGGGCGCGGCACGCGGGGGAAGTTTCAGGTAGTCGGCGGCTCACAATCATAGCGGGATTCAATTTGTGTACACCCCGCTTTACCGTGCATGTACACAGTTTACCTCTAAACTACTTTAGATAAGTGCCACAAGCTCCCGTAAACATAGTTTTTATCCATTGAAGGAAGTTAAAAACCCTTGTACGTGTTATACTTACTTACGTAATCTCTGTAACTAGTTTACCTCGCTAAACAGCAACTGAAACCCGTAATCACCTGACATGTAGAAGGTAAAAGTTGTAACAGCGGTCGTTTCCTTTTATACACGTGTAATAATCTGATAATAAATAGGTTATAATTCAGGGAATCCCGCGGTCGCGCGTAAAACCTCTGTTTACGAGCATCTCACGCCGCCGCTCGCCGGTGCCCGCCGACTCGCCGCCGGTGCCGCCGCGACCCGCGACTGTGCCGGCATCACAATCGCCGAACGTTCCGCATAAATTATACAAACTACGTGCCAAGTTAAAAGTTCGCAACTAGACAGTGATATTTTTGATCCAAGTTATTTCCGCCCCTGGCACCTGCGCGCGACGCTCGTTTTCTCAAGAAAATTACATTCAATTTTAAGTTTGTAACGTTTTAAAAAGCTGATATTGGACAGAGGAACTTGTATGAAAAAAGTTGGGGAAGCGAAGCGCGAGGTGAGGGAGATACAGGTACAAATACGAAGTGGTGATTTATATGCGGCGCGTGTCGCGGGCGGCTCAGAGTGAGCCGTGAGCCGCTGCGCCGGCGACGACCCGGGATCTACATTATCTCTAGCGGCGAGTACCTTCGCGACGCATTGTTACGCTCTTGTTGATCACATTGCACGGAAAACACAAAAAGGACACTTTAAAACCCCCATTCTTCTTTATTAGGTAATTCCATGAACGCGGGAAACAAAAATGGCAGATTTAACCAATGAGTAAACAACCAGGACAGCGGGGCCCGCTCCGATGGAAAACACTGTCGACATTTCACAATCGCATACTTCCAATATTATATCAAAATACCGAGTACGTTAAATGCGACGAGACCTTTACTTGTAAAATTAGATGATTAATAATTTATCTTACAAAACATCGTCGGTACGTAAGGTAATAAGCAAAGTCCTTATGAAGCACAATCATTAAAAAGTTAAATATCAATATCATTTTATTACTGTTTCTAAGTCTACAACTTTATAACCACTAAAGATAAACACATTTTTTACATTTAAGAGTTTCTATTATTGTCTCGTTAAACAGTAATGCTTCGTTTAATAAAAATTTGTGATAGAATACTAACGCATTGGAGCCAGCTGCTAGGAACTAGATCCCGCGCCCGCACTCTACTCCGCAGTCGTTCAATTACTCGGACATCAAATTGAAACATTACTTCACTTAGCAGTTTACGTCGCGAATAATACAGAGAACGGTGGAGGCCAGCCACGAGGCGAGGCGAGGCCTACAACGATTATCTTGCCAACAATCGACAAAGTTTTCTTGTGAAAAGTTTGATGCTTTCGTCGATTAATTGCAAATAATTTATGTTTATTTCCATAATGGCGATTCGAGTTGGAAGTTTTGTATTGTTATTGATCACTCATTGTCGAACATCTTCGTATAAGTGCTGGGACTTTTTAATGATTGTTGAAGGAACAAATAAAAAAAATTGCGATAGAAACAAAACGTTGCGCTGCCAGAATTCAATAGATGTGTTATGTTTTTTTTTTCTTTATATGAGAAGCTAGCAAACGAGCAAGCGGGTCACCTGTTGGTAAGTGATCACCGCCGCCCATTACTACCCGCAACACTGTGGGTGTTGGGGGTGTGTTGCTGAGCCTTTAAGACAATTGGGCACCGGATATCGCACTTGCCGAACGAAACGCAGGAACATCGTCCCTGCTTCACGTCGGTTTTCCGTGCGACGGTGGTATTTCACCGGTCGAGTCAGCCCAGTAATCGCTGCAGACAGAGCCTACAGCTAGACTCTACCACTCCTCAAAATGTGCCATGTATGTCCAAGTTATCTTTAGAAAAACATTTTGACTATTATAAATTATGTAAAATGTGAACTTGTGAGCCTTAAGGAATTGATATCTGCACCCGCTGTACGAGCGTGTTCCCGGCGAGTCCTCGTCGCTCGGGTGTCGCTGTGGCTGGCACGCGACGACGCCGACTAACAACTAATTGCTTTACACGTAAAATTTAATATTCCCAACATAATTCAACTAAAATAAAGTTATTTAAGTGTCGCGGCGTGATCGGCCGCCATACATCACGTGCCGTGTCTGTCGCCGGTAAACTTCACCCTAATTACAGACGGCTCTAAACGATCGCAAATTATTGAAACCAACCGACTGGAAAAAAATGATCCCGCGATAAACGCTGAATCAAATTTGATTTCATCGAAACTTGTGCGAGTGGGGTGAATAGTTCTCATCGGCGTAAATTGAATCGATTCGGATCCTCGTTTACTTTTTCAATCGAAAGTTCGATTAGTAAGCAAAAAAATTGAGGTGGGTCGTGACGGGCAGGGTCCATCAGAGCGGTACGCATTATCGCGGCGGCGATTTAGCTAACGACGCGGGGCGGGGGCGGGGGCGGCAGCTGGGGCGGCAGCGGGGGCGGCAGCGGGGGCGACTAATGGTGAAAATTAGGCCCATTGATTGATCCCCACCGTGATTGAGAGCTCACCGCTACGCCACATTCATCCGACGTATTCTCAGTAACACAATTTAGCCCCAGGCTTTTATCACGTTCTAATTCCACCAACAACTAAGTTCACTCCTGTCATCTTGAGACTTCACAGCAAATTCTCAATAATTTGTTGGTCAGTCGGTTCAGCTAAATTAAATTCTTGGAAAGATACCCTCCTTCCTTCCTGCGGAATATAAACATTTTCAGGTAAATTTACTTAACAGTTCTGTTTGACAAAAACAAAACAATTTTGGACTTCAACTTATAGGGTTCAGAAATTATGATAGAGAATATTTCAATAATTTTAGAGGTAAAACGACAGCTTAGTTTTAAGAAATGCTAACGATAGTATCAACAGACTATTTGAAGCTGGGCTGCAGCTCAAGTGGCGTCACGATGTATGATAAAATCTTCTCTGCTGCTCTCCTGCCATCCTCGTGGTAACCGCCGCGGCGACCGCTTCCTGCGGCTTTTTCCATCTTTAATTAGGACAACTCCTTTGTTTCTGTACCTCCCCCCCCGCACCGCAGCCCGCCCCGCTGACACCCCGCGGTAAAACCAGACACAACTCTTAATTAAGGTAATAACTTTATAGATATAAATCAAAATAATTTCCAAACAACTCGTTGAATTATTAAGGAATAGGTTTCTAATTCTAATAGTGGCTATTTGGGTCGGAGTCAGCGAAATGTGAAACTTGTTTTATTAACTGGTTAACTACTCTTCATAGTCCTTCAAATAGAGCACCGCCTGGAATGTGGAGAGCGGAGAGGCAAGCGGAGGGGCGGGGGGTGCGGGGGGGGTGCGGCAACCGACGACTTTATTAAAGTTGGAGCAGAAAAAACTTGTGAAATTGATGGATCAAGGTTCCGACGAAAATATGAAAACTGACAAACGAGATGCGGCCGGTTGCGGCTTCAATATCCGGCGACGGCACTGCAGCGGAGACCCGGGGGTGCGGGGGCCGGGGGGGCAGGACGGAGGACGGCAACGAGCAGCGGTTGTTGACGGAAGCGCGTCGCAGTTAAATGAACATGCGTGAATGTGCAACTTCTTTATACTTATCGAAATATTGAAAGTGACATGTGGGTGATTCAGAAGTTTTGATTGGAGAGTTCATATCTTTGTTAGTCTACTTTTGATTATTGTGTAAGAAATGAATGAATTTTACCACTTCAAATTATATTTCATTTTGTAATTTGCTGCCAAACCGGCGACAAAACAGGCTGTGAAAAAATATGCTCACTGCTCAATTCTCATATACTGGTGAAAAGTTCTAAAAGAGATTGAATAACGGACTCGGTTTTGTTGGAGTAGTTTTGTACCGTTGTGTCGCAGCTCGTGCGCGGAACAAAGTGGTGCGCCCGGACGGAAACCCGCGTTGTATCGCATCTCTCCAATATCGGCCGACTCACTCAACTATCGCTGTAAAACTCATGAGCGGCCGTTTCCAAAGCTTTGAAATCTATAACTCTAATGGTTAGCCAAGTTTGCCGAGAGTCGTTCCTGGTTTAAGCGCCGCTGATTTCCCTTCACTCGTTTCTTTTTCAATATCCAATAACTCCTGTCGGACAAGTTTCTGTGAACTCGCTAGAACTATTCACGATGAGATCTACCGAAGATAAAACGCAAATAAGCTGGAATTCCTCAAGTTTGATGGCTTAATTCGTGCAGTAGTAAGTTTGATAAGCTTCCTGCAGGGTCCCCGCTCGAGAGGTGGTTTAAGGGGATTTGGCCTCGGAGCCGTCTCTTACGACTCAAGTTAGTTTACGGCTGCGTCGACTAAATGAACGATTAATCTGGAATGCGAAACTTTAAATCACATTCCCACTGAAACTACTGCTACTTCAAGCAAATACTTCATTGAAAACTTACCCTCTCACACTGAAGTTTTTAAAATTAAAAGCAATACCTAAAGTTGCCTACATCGAACGGTTTCATCAAACATTTGCATTGTTTCTCTTTTCGCTGCAAACTTCGTAACTTTTTATTTCGATTTGTTGCGAATTGAGTCTAGCGTCACGTCAGCGGACATTTTTGCTGCAATTCGATCAGCAGTGGAACAAGCTTCTAGAGGCTTTGTCGGATTGTACCGGACCGGACGAGACCGAACCGGTTACAACCGGATACAGCCGCACCACGCCGGTACAATATCAAGCGTCGATGCGACAGGCTGGGTTCCATTGAAACATAGAAACCTCTAACTACTTCAATTAATCTACGCCATTTAATGAGACACAAAACCCCAAGATGGCCTGACGG
The DNA here is from genome assembly GCA_916618145.1 of Emmelina monodactyla. Lineage (NCBI taxonomy): Eukaryota > Metazoa > Arthropoda > Insecta > Lepidoptera > Pterophoridae > Emmelina > Emmelina monodactyla. The sequence continues at coordinate 11,841,896 of OU745305.1, forward strand.
TTTAAGAATTTGCATAGGTATAAGCCACTCGTAGGTTGACATGGGTTGAAATCCCGTTGGGTCACCTTATTAATCCCTCACTATACAAGCTTAAATCCGAGCTCCGGTGATTAATGTTTAAATAACATTTACTCACTGCGGGGCAGTTAATTAAAACGCCATAAGAAGCGAGTTTCGTTTGTCTTCGTTTAATATTCAGTGATAACATCGCGGCATCGATTCTCAGGTTAATAGAACGTTATCAGGTCGATATAAGTAAATATACACAATCCGTGGCAAGCAGCAGGCAAACAGTCGGAGTGTGCACCGCCGTGGTCAGCGGGCGGCCGCGGCCGAGGCGTGCGCGTGCGCCGGCGGACCTCGTCGCGCCGGGACGTAACTGCAATGAACAGCCAAATGACGCGTGGATGTTTTATTTTTTGCATTTCAACTGGCTTTTTGTTTGGTCGGCATTCATTTGTAGTGGATTTTACGTATTTTTTTGCAGTAAAATTTCTTTGTTGAAACGGTTTTGCAGAATCATAAATATTCAATCTAGGCGGTTCCATCATTGAATTAGTTTCGCGTGACCGAGTCAGCGAGGGTGATCAAATATTCATACAAAATACTCGCACAAAGACTTTACAATGACCCCGTAGCGATGAGGCCTATTTCATCGAAGTTTGATAGATCAATTTAGTAAATAATTTAGTATGAATTATCTTATTTGCAATTTTACAACTTAAACTTATTCCTAATTCAATGTGTATAGTTTAATCGCAAGTGTATATAGTTGAGTGTTCCGCGGCCCCTGCCCGCGCGTCACTAGGCCCATCTCTGCTCTAATTGGCTCGCCTCGCCCTCGCTGTGCGATGAATTTTTGACGAGCTCGCGACAAAGACGCGGATCTCGCGGGAGCTATGACGGACGACGTAAAGACATAACTCAGCCGGCGGACGACAGCGGCCGAGTGATGGTCGCCCGGGGCGGGGGCGGGCGGCAGCGGGGAACAGGGGGCGGGGGAGCGGGGATAGAGCCTGGAGACACGTTTTTACAACACTTTACTATACACTACTATATTGAGGAAGACTAAGGTAGAGTTGCCCTTTGGCATCATTTTAAATTCTTTGCAATTTTCGAAAACATAATATCATATTTTTTTAATTGTCGCCCATTAGTAGCGGAACTAACTTTAGCATCATCGTGGTAAAATTAAATAGTTTTAATTATTGCCACAATTGCACGTTCCTTTCAAAATGACACGAGCTTAAAAATCATGCAAATAATATTCAAGACGTTAGTTGGACCCTCTTCTCTTCCGTCTACAGGTTGTCAGAAAACGTCACCAGCCGCTAAGCTCTCGTGGCCAACCCTTTTATCTCGGCACCCTGAGGCTTCTATCTGTAATGAATTTGGGCAATTGTAGCGATATTGTGGTTGACAGCTGGTGGCTGCGGCAGGATTGAATCCAGGATCCCGCGGGACTGCGCAGTGACACCTCCGCGCGATAGCGGACCGCCAGGGGGCTGGTGGTAATGGCATGCGTAGGTTAATCCTGTCTGTTATTCCATGGGTATCGTAAGAGGTGATCCAGTTTCTGAACAAAAGAAATTATCCCACTTTGTATAAAATCTAGGCACTAGGTACCTACTCATGATTTCATGTTTGCAAAGTGCGATAAGTATGGCTAATTACTCTTAAGAATTGTAATGCACGAAGCAAGTGATCTAATTTGCCTATATTAACGTTTTTACTTTATAATTTATTTATACCTCAAGGTGTATTCAAAATACAATAAAAAAATGTCGCACCTAAATCAATATTATCTTTGAATTTCATTACTTTTCACCACAAAATTGTAACTTAATATTGTCAGAGGGGCCGACAATATTTTATATTGGATAGAGTATTTTTTACAAGATATTGATTTTCCTGGTTTAGAGAGTTCATGAAATATTCATGATTGAGTCAGTGATTTATTTTGATATTGGTGGCACTCCGTCACTCCGTCAGAAAGCTTTTACTTGGAATATCCAATCGTCGCCGGTGTCTGGTGGGTAGTGCTTGTTGATCGTGGGGCTGATTGCGCTTCCGTGCTCAAACAATCACTCGAAACTACTAATACTTAATGTTATCAAACAAATGATTGTATCGTAATTGAAAGCCCGTTACGTATTCTTTTGTTTTCTGTCAGGTTAATAGGTAGTTAGTTACTTTCAATCGCCGAACGCCGAAAAACAAGCTTGAGTACAAGGACGTTCTTGACGAAGTTTATTTCCAACAAACATGAAGCAAACACTACAACTTTATATTGACGCACAACTTAATGTTTCGTTTACGAAAACTTTCTCTCCCAAAGAGGCTTGTTTACCTTCGTAACACAACAAATGAAATCTATCCTCGCTACGAGAATAGCTCGTGACAAGTTTTGTGTAAAACTACCTGAACGTGGGGCGGGGGTGCGAAGTGATCATTCCTCGAATCAATGTTATTACTCCGCGTGAGAACTTTCAATGTTCGCACATACCCTACGTTTTATTCAATGTTGAACACGAACAAAAATAAACTCTAACTTGAAGATATTGCGGCACAAAACTGAATTTATCAGTCTCAAGGCGCGAGCTAAGAATTGCGTCGGTGTGCAAAACGAGCCTGTGGTTCTTCATTTTCATATTGTTTATCAAATATGGAGCGGCGGCGCAGCGGTTGTTAGCGGAGGTGTCACTTGAATTGCAAATTTAAACATGGCCGTCGATGCGCTCCCTCGAGACACGCAGGCACAGACTACCTTGTTGCTGATATTCCGTTCAAACAACTTATCTCATATTCTGCGAAACTATTTTGATGTCGAGCGACTTGACAAAGCCAATGATACATCCACAACGAAGTTATAGGCAGTCAAAAACGGCCCGAATTCTTTCGAGAAAAGTATGGTACGGCCGCTTTTATCTCCCAGATAATTGCCTTTTTAAAATAAAGTAAATAATAACTACCAAAATAACCTAAATTTTGAAATTCTATTAAACTACTCTATTGTACGATCAAACGCCTACAAACTAAGAGACCGCATTACATAAAGTATTACCTAGTTTACCTTGGAGATGAGATACTCTACGAATTGAGTTT